>JALJVW010000034.1:1562500-2207500 GCA_024865655.1 Emberiza elegans
TAAAGAATACTATACTATGCTAAAGAATACAGAAAGGATACTGAATGCCAGAAAGACAATAATGAAAACTTGTGGCTCTCTCCAGAGCCCTGACACAGCTTGGTTCTGATTGGCCAGAGAGTGAAAACAACTCACAGCAGAGTCCAATGGAGCAATCACCTGTGGGTAAACAATCTCCAAACACATTCCACATGAGCACAACACAGGAGAAGCAAATGAGACAAGAATTGTTTTCATTTTCTCTGAGGCTTCTCAGCTTCCCAGGAGAAAAATCCTGGGCAAAGGGATTTTTTCAGAGAATGTGAATGCCACAGGACGTGGCATCCACCCAACAACCTTTCCCACCCCAGAGGTCATCCCATCCTGCCAGATGTGCCAGCCTTCCTGAAGCACCCAAAGAGGAGGTTTTCACTTGAAATCCCAGTAAAGAGTGTGATAACCCAGGCACACCCCACCTTTGGTGGACCAAAGGATGTGGTCGGATGCTGTGCTCAGCTCCAGGGGCACAGGCTGTGTGCTGTGGCCCATGTCAGGAATCCTTCAAATGCTCTTTCACACAAGAAGCTGAAAGGTCAAACATTTAGGATTTTCATTTTTTCCCCTCCTCCTCAGGGCAGTTTAATGCTGAGGCTCCTGTGCAAAGTCACACGAGTTATTTGATAACCATATGTGGTTAATGCCTCAGATTTATCCACCATGTGAAAGATGAAACTTTCAATAATGTATGTCCCTTCCTACAAGTAGATTTTATCGCTCAAAGCAAATTCAAAGAAAAAAGAAAAAAAAATACACTTCTCTTGCCTCTCCTTACAGCACCAACATTTTCTTGGCTCCCTCTCCTGAATAATGTAAATCTCCAAACCCACTTACTTGGAGTACCTAAAAGCCACAAGGCAACATGAGCAAATGCCAAATGTAGAAACATAAAGGCTTAAAAATTAATCCTACCAAGAAGGATAATTCTTTCTCCTTACAAGCTCTCATCACTTTTGCCTTCCAATTCATAACAGATAATCACACAGTCTGGCATCCAAAATGTCTCTCAGAGTGTTGTGGACACAGAGGTATCAGAAGGAGCTTAAGCTGTTTTAAAGAACTACACTGAGCTATTTTTCAATATCTGCTCTGCTTGCATAACTGGTTGGAACATTTATCTGCTATTTTTGCTGTGGTCCTGTCATTTTTATCTTCAGTGATATTCTATCCCCATGGGGAGCTAAAGAAAACATTTAATGATTTAGATAATTCACCTTAATCAGTGATAGGATTTATACTTTTCACCTTGCACTAGCCTTAGTATGAAAGAGCACCTCTGAGTATCTTAAATTATTTATTTGCAGGCAAGTACATTCAATGCTGGGAGTTCCAGGTTTAATTTTGCTCTTAAACTTCTGTGCAAGGTACCCTCCTGGTGCTTCTTGGAAGTGATTTCCTTGTGCCTGCAGCACAGCATAAAAACCTACTTAGAGAAATGCGATTTTTTTTCCTTAGAAAGGATGTTCTGTGACATCACAGGAGAAAAGGCAAATATCAGTAAAATTATAAGGTTGATAACAAGTAGATGGTGAATCTGTCATAAAAAACAAGCAGCATTCTCCTCACCCATGTATGGTATTAGAATATCTCTCACTATAGCCAATTTTTTTTGTTACCATCCTTAGAGAATATTGCAATACGTACACATTAACCTTAAAGTGAAATCACTATTGAAGTTGAGCCCTGTTCTGAGGCTTGATAGACCTTCCAGGGTAATCAACAAAAACCCTTGAAAAGAGCGAGAAAGAAATGATTCAGCATAAACTCCTCCTAAAACAGGAGCTGCAATCCAGAGAGTCACCACCCAAAGGAACCAACCTCCTGTGAGCTGTCTGAGAGCCTGCACGCCCTCCAGATGCTGATCCTGAAGGTTTAGTCCCAGCCTACTGAGCCCCATACATCTGATCAGCACGTGCTTCCTTACCCGTCCCTTCCAATTCCTAAAAAATCCCATTTCCTAAATGGAGACCCAGGAGATTTCCAAAAACTTCTGTAACAGAGATGGCTGCAGTGCCTGGAATGGAACCCCCTTTTTAATTATGGAGGGACAAAGCACCGAGTGACCCCAAGAAGTCAGCGCTTTCCTTCCAGTCCCTCCTCCAGGGAGTTCCCTGTTCCCAGGCTGCCCAGGAGAGCGGTAGCAGCACCAAGGCTGTGGGAATTCAAGGAGCATCTGGATGACACTCTGAGCCATGGGGTTGGGTTTTGGGTAGTCCTGAGAGGAGCAGGGAGATGGACTCCGTGATCCTCAGGGGTCCCTTCCAAACTGATGCAGTCTGTGGTTATAATAAAGAGGCAAGTGGGAAGAGATGGGCACTGAAATCAGCACAGGGTGTTTGGAAGGCACCATTTGGATTAAAATGACCATTTTTTAAACTGAAAGAAGACATTGACTCTTCAGTCATGATGAGTCTTTTAAGAGTCTTCAATGACTCTTTTGGGAGGTGGAATTGTGAATGTGAAAAAAAACCAAACTGGGAGAGTGTGGTTGTCTTGACATGAAGGAAAAAGACACCTTCTCATAAGTCTTCAGAAAATCAGTAATTTGATTATTTTGGGGCCTGTAACTGTTCCCATGGGCATTGGAACAGGAGCCAACAGCTTTTGAACCAGATGCTTTGTGAGTGCACAATCAGTTAATGATGTGAAATCATGTGAAGATATGACTTGTCATTTAAAAGGAGGATGTGCCATGCCAGCTGTGCTTCTGCATCTCTCTTTTGTCTATTCAAACAGCTGGAGCAGCCTGGAAGAGTAAGGGTTTCCCTCAGGAATTCCAGCAGGCAGTGGGAAGATTCAGGGAGCTAGTTTGTCCTTTTAAAACTTCCACTTTAAATTCTGCAGTGTTTCAGAACTGTGATCTCAAGCACAGTTACATAAAGCTGTCACCTTACACAGAATTCTGCATGCAGCTGACTCAGGACAAGAAATATGGCATTGTGTTTGTGTTTTTATTTTTTTTTTTTCTTTTTGGTCAGGACAATATACTTTTATGGTGTGTCCTGAAGAGTAGCTTAACCTCTCTGTGTGTCTGGATATTAGGTAGGACAAATAAATATACACACCCACAGTGTTATCAACTGACTCCAGGTGATGACTGATAGATAAAGAGATCCCGGAAATCCCACTCCTCAGTGACATCTATTTTTTTTACTAAATTCTGCAGATTCTGGTGCCTTCAGTGTGACTCATCAGCAGGCTGTTGTTGTGATTGCAGGATCACTGAAACCTAACAATATTTTTGTTTCATTTAGTGATCAATTAAACTCTTGGGAACCTCACCTTTCTCTTTCCACAGCAGCTCTTTACGAGAGTTATGGTCAAGGGAAGACCTCTATAGATTAATATGCCAACATAATTTCATTGCCAGCCTCATACCTCATTTGCCCATAAATCATCACTTATTTTCCTTCTCTATGTCTCTTCCTTACTCTTTGCTTTTGCCTTTTCTGTTTTTTTTTTTTTTTTTATGGTCATGTGCTATTGGGTAAAATAATTAAATTTTACCAGCAAAGTATATCTGTTAGTTGCTAAACTGCTCCAAACTTAATAGTACCTGTGTCTATTAATATGTGGAAAACATTACAGGAGGATGGAAATTAAAAACATTGAAGGACTTTGATGACAAGCAACTCCCTGAGGCTGCAATCTGGCACTAACTGGGATTCACAAAATGCTCATTTAAATGTGGCATTTTAAATATGAATCTGTTAATAACAACTCAAATTTAAGCAGAATTTCCCTGCTAATGACAGCTGTGAAATCAGTTCAAAAAATACTTGTCACTACATTTAACAGCTAATGATTTATTCCCAAAAGCCATTCTTGACTACGGAGCTTTTCAAGTGCTTTGTACAAAAGAAGTTTTAATAATGCAGTAGTAAGTGAATTAAATTAAATTACTAGCAACACAGTTGTGTTTTCTTCAATCAGGTTGCAAGCATCGTTTGGAACAATAAGGATTTGGTTTAGATTTGCTGTGGTTAACCCTGTCGGAGGGATTTTATCTCCACATGGTGGGATATGTTCTTGGTCTGATCTCTAAAGTTTGCTGTGGCTCATTTCAAAAAGCCCAGCTTGGGGCTGCATGCAGTCCTTGAGGCTGAAATCACCCCTTGCTCTCACCAAGTATGTTTCTGATTAAAACGCCGTTTTATTGTTGGTGTGTATTTCCTGTTTTCCACCTATCTCAATTCCCACGTGTCGCATAAGGACCCCCAGAATATGATGGATTTACAGAGACCTGTTAACGTAGCAATAACCACAGCTTCCCTCCCAGCTACTGCCTGTCAGCACACCCCAAACGGGTTCCGGATGATTCCAGGTCAGGGATGTCTCCTTCTCCTTGTTTCTTGTGCCCTCCAGGCTTTTACACATGAATGGTTGTGATGCTGTTTTGAGTTTTACCCTCTTTTTTCTTTTATATATTCTCTTTATCCTTCACACATACACTTGTAGCTTTGTCGCCTCATATTTTAGCTTAGCTTCAACGCTTTCCTAGGCAGAAAAACAAAACAAATTCCAATTCCTGTGTTGTCTTGGTTGTCCTTAGAAACCAAGGCTGAAACCAGCATTCCAAGACAGACTTTTGCAAACAGGGCCTGGATCTCATTCTGAGGGGGAGATTCTGGAAGGTGCTAGAACTGGGGGAATTACTTCACCAGGAGGGTTTCTAACTGGAGGGTTCTTGTCAGATATGTTAATTTGCAGAATCTATAAAAATTGTACACATTAATTAAGTGGGGTGTGCACCTTCAGCCTTTTTACCTGACAAACCTGTGCACCTGAGGTTCCTCATATAAAAATATCCTTTTTATCACCCTAACTGTGTCTGACTCATATCTTTAGGGCCAGAGAAAAAGGCATCGGTTGAGATCCATCAAATCTGCTGTTCATAAACTGATCTGGGAGCCCACCCCAGGTCTCTGTTCACTTTGGATGGAGATTTCCTTCTGTCTCAAGGATTCCTGCTTAGGGAAATGCAGCCCTTCAAAAATCTCATCCATTGAGCTGAAGTTTTCAACAGCAGCACTGAGGATAATAAAAATTATTCATTGGTTGACACAAGTCTGTGATTTCTGTGCTGGTTTTAACACAAAGGAAGTTTTATGTATTTAATTATTTTGTAGTATATTTTGTAATACGAAATCAAGTGGATTTGGTATTAGGAAATATTTCTTGGCTGAAGGAGGGGTTAATCACTGAAACAGGGTGCCCAGGGCAATGCCTGAGTCAGCACCCCTGGAAGTGTTCAGAGTGGACATTGGCAAATTTGTGGCATCTTTAGTGACATGGTGCAGCTCAGTCTAGGTTTGGACCTGATGATCTTGAAGGTCTTTTCCAGCCTGTGATTCTGTGAGTCATGAGCACATCCTGAATGCCAACTTTTCTGAGTTCAGAATCCACTTTAGAAAAGAGGGGGAAAAAACTGAGACAGGGCCAAATGAAGCCAATCAATGTGAATCACAGGTACAGGTGATGTGGAAAGAAGTAGAAAGGGACAAGAGGAAAATCAGCCAAGCTCTGTGGTGCAGACCCATTGATTTAAACAAACCTGTGCCTGTTTCATTTTATAGGAATTTATTTTCTCTTACCATGTACTGAACACAGGACTGTGCCAGGTTTTGGGATACCTGTCTTTTGACAAAAAATATATAAACTCCTGTTTATGTGTTAGTATAAACACATATAAACACCTTTGAGTAGGATTCCTGGGTGGCAGCTGGGACAGGTCAGCAGATTCCCATACAGTGCTCTCACGTGCCATCACTCAGCTCCAGATAATCTGGGTGTGGGCTTCTGCCTCCTTCAACAGGAGGAAACACTTCCAGAAAAAGGCAGGTCAGATCCTGAAAACATGTGTTCTGAGCTCCTGCAGCCCACCTCTTTTTGCACATTCAAACCAGCATCTTGAGAGCAAACACCAGTCTCCTTTGAGGTCAGTGGGTGGGTCATTAATAACTCCTCTGTATCAGTATTGTTAAAAAGTCTATAAGGCCTATGTCACATCACTTTTCCTCACATTGATTTTGACCTGGAAAAAGAGAAGAGTGATGCATCTGGGTGGTGCCTGATGTTGCCTAGCACATAATAAGCAGCATTACTCATTTTGTGGAGAATGTGTAATCACCTCTCTGGAAGAGAGGTGCTACTTGACAAGCTGTCTTCCTCATCACTGCATCCCCCCCACCCTTACACTTGTGTTATCAATCATTAGATCATCACTGGAGGAAAGCTGCTGGAGCCACAGGTATGCCTGGCTAAGAGGATAAATGGGTCTTGCCAAGGATGGGAGTGGTGAGTTTTTTCATAATCCTTTCCTGCTCAGACTCCATCCAGATGTGGGTTTCAGGGATGGTGTTTGGGGAAGCCTTTTGTTTCTGATCCTCTGTGCTGCAGCAGCCTGGAGCAAATCAGACTAACCTGGGGCAGCTGGGTGAGGGGCAGTGCAATTTATCTCTGGGTGGCTGAGAGGCACAGACCAGATGAAGGATTTCATCACCACATTACTCCAGAGGTAGCCTGAGCTCATTCATCTGCAAAAGAAACAAAGTGAATGAACAACTCGATAATGCTTCACAGTTAGAAGATTGCTTCTGGATGAATGAGCCGCTTGTCTGCAAGTATGAGTACTGGGCTGCTGCTGCAACACATGATAAGAATAGAGAATTAATTTCTTCAAAAGGGATTTTTCATCTGATGACATCTGATTTGTGCACACAGATTTAGAAAATGTTCTCCCTTACATTTCTGTTTCACCATTAACTAGAATTAAATCAAATGGTACAATTTACATTCAGCAAATCTAGTTTTGCTTTCTCTCCTATTTTACAATCAAACTTTATATTTGTATTTGAATGTATTACTATTATATTCTGACTAATTCAGCAAATTATTAATGTGGGCATGTAATAGCCAGTGGCCCCTCAGAGTATTTGCTACCTTGGTTCATTTGCAGTTCATAATTTGTTAATAGTTCTCTGTAATTATCACTAATTTATCTGCTGCTCTTTTATAGCCTGTGTCAATATTTTCCCAGATCAGATCAGGCCTGTGAAATCTGCACAAACATTTCTGTAACATCCCTTTTTAGGTCAGCCTTGGACTGGTACTCTTACAGGTGCTTATGCAAATCATTTAAGGGAATTGCTCTGCTCATTAAGTGCTGCATCACAGCACTGCTGTATGAGAAATTTTATTTAGTGGAAAATAAAAAGAAAGAGAGAGAAAGCTCCTGATTTTGTGGCTGGGAAAGGGCTTTGAACACACACACACCTGGTCTTACCTGGAGGGCAGTAAAGCTGTCAGATACAGGAGGAATCCATTTTCCTGCTGCCAGAGGAGCAGTTTACACCACACAGTGTTAATGTTACTTTTTAATAAAATAGTTTATTATCACTTTCTACCTTCTTCCACAACCTTCTCCTGACTGGTTGAGGGGGTATGCTCTGTAGCTGGTGGCTGCCAGCCTGGCTGAGGCTATGGGGATCATACAAACCCTTGAGATAAGATGCTCTGCAAGGGAGGCAAGAGTGGCTTCTGACCTCTGAATATTGTCTGCTGCCTCAGAGGCTGGATTTTCTGGGATGGAAACTTAGGGGAACAATGACTCAGTGTTCAGAGAGTGATAATAGAGGTGGACATCTGAGTGAAGTTCCCTCAGGAGGAGGTTCACTTTTACTTGTAATGATGCTTTTCTGTGTATATTTTTCCCATTTTCTCTTCTATTTTGCGAGCTCACTTTTAAAACAGGCACATTTGAAAGCGCCTTAAAATTATTGCATATGCCACAATCCAATTTTTATCATACTGGCACGAATATGTAACACCTAACGAAGCTGGGGTTTAGGAAATACTAGAAATTAGAAATATTAGGCACCCTAACCAACCTGCCCTCCACCAGTAGCTCCACTTGCACGACTGAACCTCTCTGCAAAGCTTACCAGCTAATTAGAATGCATTAAAAATGACAGTGGCTGTTGACTGTGGGGCTGGAAAGCAGAGATTATGGTGTCACACAGCACCAGGCAGAGTGTGAGTCAGTCGGCACCCTTTGAACGCCCCTCACATCTGGCTGGTGCTGAATGGAGCCACTGTCCGAGGGGCTGCTGCTGCACTACCTGGCTCCCTGTGCACTAATTACAAGCTCTGAACGCAGGAGTTAGGGGAGTCTGGGGACTTGTGGCTGGAGTTCACACAGGCTGGAGGAACAAAGGATGCCCTGTTCCTCATTACGCTCCTACACTTAATTAGGAAGTGAGTTTGTTGATCACTGGCTGAGTTAAGAATCACTCATTTATGGCAGGGCACTTTGTGATTTTTTTTTTTTAATTTTTTTCTTTCTTTTTTTTTTGGTGAAAGTTTATTTAAATGACATTTTACACTTTGGCCATAAGGGACGTGCCTTTATTTTATCTGGGTTTAAATATGTCTGTTGTAGTCTCCTGGTCTGAGGGAAAGAGACACAGGGGTGTTTTGTTTTGGGGGGTGGGTGGGAAGGAGAGGGGGTGGGCGAGGGGAAGTGTTTCATTGCAGAGCTGGGGTGATTGAGATTGGAAAAGCCATTTGCAGTTCTGGGAATTTAGAGAGGATTGAGGATGGTGGTGGAGCCACTCTCCTGCCTTCTGCTGAGGGTGGGGGTCAAGGCGATGCCTTGGGATTTTAGCTTTTATAGTTTCCATGTATTTGTGATCCTGCAGTTCTTTAGTGTGTAACTCCAAACTCCACATTCAGTGTCAGCTGCTGCTGTCCCATTTTGGGCAGACACAGCAATTCCTCTCCAGGCCTGGCAACCAAGGACACCTCACTGCCTCAGGGCCCAGAAATGCAAACAAAAGTGACTTTGGTGGGCAAACTTGGGGTAAATGACTTCATTAGCTAAAGCTGTAATTGGAACATTAACCCCCAATATGCAAATTTACCAAATTTATAAAAGTGTGAAAACCCATGACCCGTTCTCCATTTTTTGGTGCAGCCCCTCAGGGAGTTTTGCCTGTCCAAAATGTACCTGAAGGCTCTTCAATAAATATAGCAGCTTTTCATTCTCTTAATTCTGTCTGGCCTCTGTTTTTAGGTATCCCCAAAAAGGCATAAAAGGTCAAAATATTTTGTGGGTCTGACACAGGCCTGTCAGGCCAGGCCCTGGAGCTGAGCTGGGCCTGTGTCCAGAGGCCGTGGGGACACAAATGGAGGCCAGAGGGGGACATTTGATGCCTTGGAGTGGCTGCCTAGACAAGAGACTGGACAAGATTGAGAGAATAAAGTGTGTATTTAAAGACCTGCAAAAGGTTCACCTTGGGCAGGCAGAAGCCGCCCATGGGCTGCACCCAAAATGGACAATGATCATGAGTTTTTCACACAATTATAATATATCTATATCACACAATTATAATATATATTTACACAGTTATATATTCACACTATACATATATATATATGTACACACATATACATATATATATTCCAATTACAGCTTCAGGTAATGAAGTAATTTTCTCCAAGTGTGCCCCCCTCAATTCACTGTTGTTTGCATCTGAGACAATAAGGTGTCCTTGAGTTTGAGGCCTAGAGAGGAATTGTTTTGTCTGAATAAAATGGGAAAACAGTATGGAAAACATGGTATGGAGTTTAGAATTTTACAATAAAGCAAAAATATAAAACCTAAATCCTAATGCATCACATGGACACCCTGAGATGCTCCATCCTGTGGGATGATGCAGCCCTCTCAAAGGGAGCCAGTTTCCCCTTCTCCTTTACAGGGATGGCATTAAATATCCAGTGCCACTGCAGGAGCTAGCAATTCTTCACTGCTGATGAATGATGGACTGTTTTCCTCGCCCACAAACAGTTTGCCGGGCTCTGGCAGGGGAATCACATGAAAGCAGAGCTCAGAAAAGCTTTAAGAGAGAAGCCAAGAGTGAGATATAACGGGAAAAACAGAGGCCTGTCTGATTTTTGAACAGTAGCTGTAACTGGGATTAACCAGCCTTTTGTGGAAAGAAATTTACTGTCATTTTTGCTCAGGTACCTGATATCATTGTTACTTCATTATAGACACGTACCTTGGTGCTTCCTGCTATGCACTGGCTCCTCAAGCATAAAATGCTCTAATCTCACAGCTATTATGGAAATTTTCTTCCTAGCTGCATGCCTGCAGGAAAGCCATTGAGCAGCAGTGCAGGAGAGCTGGTGGGGGTTTCTTGGAGGTCTCTTTGCAAAATATCTTAGGTTCAGGGTACATGGAGTTGGCTCACTAGGCTGAACACAGAGTTTAGAGAATGGAGGAATGAAAAAATCCCATATTGTTAAAATATTTCCCCAAAATTTAACTAAATAAAATGGTTTCTGTGGTGGTTTGTAAATCGCTTGAGATTTTTACACTCACTTGGTTTCCAAGACCATTTCAACCTCCTTTTTTGAATTGTGTGTGTTGCTTCCACCCCATGGGAAAGAATAAAAAAATCAACTGATAACAGTTTCAGACTCAGCATGTAACAGTTGATCTGAGCTTTTGCTCACATACTCTTTTCTGGATGAGACACTGAAAGTTTTCCTGGCTTAAGGAAACCATTCATTCAATCCTCAAGGAGTGCTTGGACTCTACCCAGAAGCATGAGCGGGTTCCTTGTTGCTGCTGTTGTTGTTTTCAAACAGTATCTGACAGTCACTGGAGGAAAAATATAAGATTAAACCCCAAACCAATCATGTTAAGTGTGAGAGGTTTGCATAATTGTTATTTTCAGGAATAAATAACAGTAGTGCTCATGTGAATGAGGCAGGTAATGGGGTGTCTCAGCTGCTTCAGATCCATGACCCACTTACAGATTATCACAAGGAATTATACATAACTCACAATCCACCAGAAAAACATCATGGGGCATATAATTATGTTGCAAAAGTCTTGCTTCCAAAAAAAAAAATTGAGTTCAGCCTGGAGTCTATAAACATTTACATGTGCATTTAACTTCATTAAATAGCAAACAGCTGTAACTTCCTTTAGAGTTATCTGCCATTCTTCCTCTTGAAAGTGGTCTTTTGATCTCTAGGGCTCATGGAGTTTAGACCTTCCTTGGTTCTGGTGCTGACCAGTAGAAAAGAGGAAATTCCCAAACACGAACTTGTTGTGAGCTTCACTTGACTACGTGCCCTGTTGGTTCTGCAGGAGCCAATTCCAGTGGTAAGTGAACATAAAAAGCAGAAAGAAATTGAAGAAAGAGTGAAAAAAACCCAATTATGGAGGGGTGGGAGGCCAAATCTTCTCCTTGTACAATTTTACATGGTGTTTAAATATGGAGATGTGTATTATTGTTCTATGACGAATGTGTAGTCAAGCTTTTAAAGTGAGACTGTGACCAATCCCCACCTTGCCACTGAGTGCCACATCCAATCCTTTCTTGGACACCTCATGGGGTGGTGGCAAATCAAGATCCTCTTGACTTCAGCCTTCAGATCCTCAGACTTTAGCAGGGATGGCATTGAGAAGACCAGCTCATATTGCTGCCGTTTTTTTCTTGCTCTCTGAATTAAAAAAAAATGATTAGTCTTTCTTGCTGCTTCTCATTCTAAGCTGACCAGCTCAAGAATGGGCCATTTAAAGCAAGTCTCTGCATCAACAGTGTTAAAAATGCCCTTACATTGGAACTATTGTCAAGGAAACCATGTCCAGAAACAGTGTTTTTATCACAAACCCATTGCATTTCTGGTTTTTGGGTCTTTTGGGTTTTTGTTTTGTCTTTGGTTTTTTTTTGTATGCTGTATAAAACTATGTCTTTCAAACACTTATGGGAATGCCCTAAAACCCAGTTGCTGTTCTGGAGTTAATCTACCTGACTCAGTAAGAAATGCCCTCCTTGCATTCTTCTATGAAGGAAAATCCAACATCTGAAGCAGCAGTGCTCCATCAGACCCGTGTTCTTCAGGCAGAGCCTAGCTACCAAAGATACTGCAGTTCTGAAATTACAGTTCCTTACACATCCTGATCCATTATTCTCTATGATTCACATTTCTGGGGGAAAAAAACCTGCTGTGTATCATTTAGGAGCAACCAGGAGCATTATTCTAATTTCTCTCAGCTGCCCATTAGGTCTAAACTTCCACTGGCCCCACCTTTTTTGTTGCTTTGCATTTCCAGTCCTGGATTTGGGTCTGAGGAAAGGCTGTGGGTAAAATCCTGTGTCACAGCAGCAGAATTTCTGTTGTGCCAGATCCTTGGCTGGGCTCTTGGAGATATTTTTGGGCAATGGCTCCACGTACTCATCTTGCATGCATGCTTCAGTCAGCTGTTCCTGATGTGTTTGCCATGCTGCCCGTGGATGCTGCCATCCCAGGGTCAATCCTGACATCATCCAAGGAATACTCTGTCTTTTCCACAGGAGAACAATCTAATCCTGGGCTTCCTCACATATGGAACAGGAAGAAGCAGCATGTCCAAGCTGCTGTGGAGGATGAACTGAGGGTGACTTGGAATGGGTGGCTGCTCCACACAAAGCTGGGAGCTGAGCCTCCAATGAAAAGTGGCTTCACCAGAGAAGCTATGCCTTTCCATCTGTTCCTTGGATTTAGATTCCTCATGTTTTATTGTGTTCGTATTATCATACAGCTCTATGTCTGGCGTAGGTATTAAAACGTCTGGGTGTGCAGGTTCCATAATCCTGCCGCTGGCTTCGTCTTTCTGGGGCTGCAGCACTTGGTTTGCTGCATTTTTATTGTTACCACTGTAATTGTATTGTGAGGGCTCTTGCTCCAGCTCTGGCTTGTTAAATAAACAGAACATATCCTTGTGTCTCATGCCTCCGCGTCTGGAAGGGATTTAAACCTCTTCTTTTGTCTGCGTGTTTTGGCCGAACTAAGATTTTCTCTTGAAAGACCCTGCGAGTTTCAGGGTCTGTGTGTATTATACAGAGTTTGCTTTCATTAAGTTTTGAGTTATTACAGCTTTGTTTGTGCTCGGGGTGTTGAGAATCACGGAGGCCAGTTCCTTTTAAACACTGAGGAGTACAAATAACCCAGGAATAAGGGTCTTGATTGATGTAGCTGCTGCTGTGGCTCACATGTGGAGTAACTCCACATTGTTGTGTTTCCTAAACAGTGGATTTCATAAACTGTATCCTTCCATGGTGGCACCTGGTAAAAGGTCAAGAAGTAGAAAAAAGGAAGAGAGTCATTCAAACACAGCAGAATAATAAAGAATATTTTTCTAAGACCTCACCCCCTGCCATTATTCAGCTGTGTTCTGACCTGCTTATTTTCCACCACTCACTCAGAAATCAGCTCAAAAGGTATTTTAATTATGTGAATGTATTGGAAGGATTAATTCTTCTCATAAATGCTGATATTCAGCGTACATATTCAGAAGGCAATTTTTTTTGGAAGACACACCTACCAAAAGATCTCTAACTTATCCCTCCAACCTCAGCCAGAGGAAACAGAAATGTGTGAAATTTCTTCATAAAATCTGGATGGGAAAACTTAGTTTTCTACACAATATTTAAACTCTTTTCAGCAATATTAATCTAAACTCATTTTAATAACCCTATGAATTGAAGGTTAAACAACATCCTTAATCAATTTATGTCAGGGCTTGGCCAAGCTACCTCTTGTTTTTTTTTCCCCACTGCCTTAGCCTACATTTTCCCAGACTGAATATAACTATTTTTCTTACATGTAAGGGGAAATGGTAGAGATTTACAATATTGAAGTAATTTATTTTCTGTCATCTTCTCTTTTCTGTCATCTCAATTTTTCAGCTTCCAGGTTTATCTGTAGCCTAGGACAATGCCCAGCTCCTGAATTCACTGGTCTCCAGTCAGTCACTCCCTACCTCCTATTCATACAGTCATTTTGGGGTTTTTATCTACATCTGCTACTTCTACTATATATTTACCATTTACTTCTACCATTGTTTTGTGTTATACTTATTTCAGACAGTCACCCTAGTTGTAGAAATCTTGCAAGATGGAAGTACTTTCTTACAAAGTGGCCCAGTTGCATATAATCTGTAAAAGTAACTGAGATACCTTTTTCCACTGGTTAATACACATCATAATGCCAATTTTTGCCAAATTGAACCCAGACTCATCTGTAGTTGATGGTGTTCAGGTTTGTTCGTGAGCTGTAAAGCCTTTGTAGTACTTGGGATGAAAGACACATGTGGCATATCATGATTTACTACTGGGTTTGCATAATATATCTATGCCTAATTTATCAATATAACTTATTCAACAAACTGGTCCCTCTCCAAAACATCCACATATGTTTTTTCTTTCCTTTAATTGATTTCTCTTCCCCCGTCCCAATGTGGAGCAGCATTTTCTTTCTTCCTCTGCATGTTTTGTAGCACAGCAAAGACAATAGATTTTTTTTTTCCTTTAGCTTTATGGACTGAGTGCATTATAGAGCAGGAGGAAAGTTTCCAGCCTCTTAAAATGAGGAAGAACTACACAGTCTACAGACAGGTCATTCTTCAACACAGGAAAAATTGTGTGCTGGAATAGATGACTGCCTATTGAGTTTCACTCCTTCCCAGACTCCCAGCTCGGGCTGTAAACCCAGCAGCTCCTCTTTCTCCCCCAGTCCCTCTCGCATGGGTGCAGCAGCACCCACCTTGTGGAGCACATGCCCAGCAGAACAGAGCCACTGGAAGTTTCTGGAGCACAGCTGCAGGAGCAGCTCCATCTGCACTCGGATCCATGCTGAGACAGTTCAAGGCTCCTCTGCACCACAGGCAAAAAGGAAATTTCCTGACCTGAGGCTGGGGGGCTGGCAGAGGCTGGGGGGCACAGACTGTGCTGCAGCAGGAACAATCCTCTTGCTTTTGCAGCTGCAGAGCCCGGGCTGGCTGCATCTAGGTGGGCTTCCCTTCCCTCCAGCACAGCCCCGTGTCACCTCTTGCCTTGGTGACACTTGGCCACAAGTGTTTTGCAACCCCACAGCATCTGCTGAGCTGCGCTTGTTTTGCTGATACATCAAAGCTGGA
Source organism: Emberiza elegans (assembly GCA_024865655.1). Taxonomy (NCBI): domain Eukaryota; kingdom Metazoa; phylum Chordata; class Aves; order Passeriformes; family Fringillidae; genus Emberiza; species Emberiza elegans. The sequence goes on from JALJVW010000034.1 coordinate 1,577,511, forward strand.
CCTGAACATACACAGGGGAACCTGGTGTGAAATGCATCATTCTTCAGATCCATGTTTAAGATTAAATCACTGGAGAGTTTTTGTTATTCTGCCCAGTTACAGTTTAGAGGCTGGTTGGAATTATTAAGAGTGCTTCCTTATAACCTGGGTTTCACATTTCCCCGTTTGTGTTGTTTTTCTGGATATATCTCCTGTCAGAGTGATCTGTGCTGTTAGAAAAGTATTGACTTTGTCTGAGCTGGCCCATGCTTTTATTGGCTTAGCTGAAATCAGAGAACCATGAGATTATTTGGGTTGGAAAGGACCTTAAAGCCCATCCAGTCCCACCCCCTGCCATGGCAGGGACACCTTCCACTATCCCAGGGTGCTCCAAGCCTTGTTCAGCTTAACCTTGGACAATTCCAGGGATTCAAGGGTAGCCACAGCTTCTCTGGCTTGTGCTAGGGCCTCCCCACGCTTACAGGGAACAATTTATTCCTGATATCCAATAAGAATCTACACTCTTTCACCTTATAGCCAAAGGAGCCTCTCTGCATTTGGCTCAGATTGCTTTCTCATATACATTTATTCATGTAATTAACCCTGAGGCAACTTCTTTGGGAACACATGGACTACTGAAGGCATCTTTTAGGGCATTTCCCTGTGGAATCACGGCTAAAATTTAGTGAGGACCACTGCTTCTTCTTGAAAAACATCTGTTATTTTTCAGGTAGGAAGAGCTCCAGTGGTCTGTTGAGCTGTTACCTTTCTGTTTGTTCCACAGGGTTTTAACAGGTACTTGAATTTCAATAAGAGCACCAATAATTTCTGACTATGATTTATGTAATTCTCATGATGTGAAAAGGACCAGGCTATAGTCATACTCATATTACATAAAAAAATTACAGTAATTTTAGGCCTTCATGGTCTAAATGTGGTTTTGGAGTGTAGATGGTGATCATTACATTTCATTACATGGAGAGGCAGCCTGAGGAATAAAAGGCAGTCTGAAACACTTTATGAAAAAGCCTCTTCCTTACAAAAACCTATGCATCACATTAATATGGTGACTGGCAAATACACGGCAATATGTGTGCTTTTTGGAGTCCTTATTTAATGACTCTGGTGATTTCCTTCTCAGACAGAATATGCCTTAACGATGAAGCTGAAATCTGTTCTCAGTTACCAGAATATCTCCAGATTTAACATGTGTGAGAGAGACTAGCTTGGAATCAATCTTTTTCAGGCAATTTCCATCATTTCTCCTGTGGATTTGCAGCCTTATCATCAAACATGTAATTGAAAACACTCTAGAGATGGGATAAGTGAAGTGAATTTTAATATGGATCTGCAGTCATTTAGCCATCTTCTGAAGACTAGCAGACAGAAGTTTGGAAATGCCTAAATTTGTTTACTGAATTACATATTTGTCTCATTGCTTTCTGTTGTTTCCTCTGTCGTATGATACCTTTTCCCCCAAGTATCTCAAAACTTCCAGATGTTGAGAGGTAGGAAGGTCTCTCTTCATATCCCCTTCTTGCAGAATTTTAGCCTAGCATAAATGACCCATGCAGACACTAAATAGACAAATGACACAAGAGTTCAAAAGTTCCAAGGCTGTTTCACTTTGACAAAAATTTTTTCACCCGCCAGTAAAAAAAAAAAAAAGTTTCAATATTTTAAAATATGTTTAACTTCATTGGGGAAGAAAATGTTGCATTTTAACTTTTGCTCCCTGACTAGAGTTTCCTGGTGAAATGGGTCTGGAATGGTATAAAAACCTAAACCTTCTCAAGAAGTAAGAAGATAGGAAAAAAAAAAAAGGAGTAGTTGATAACTTTTCACAAAGTCTCTCAAAGTCTGTGCTGGGATCCAGGCTTTCCAGTTTACCCCTGAATTGTACAAAAAATGAACAATAAATGACATAATTGAGTTTGCTCATATGCAGTTGGTTCTGGGCAGCTAAATTAATATGTATTTGCAAAAATTTTTGGAAATATTTTTCAAGATTGGCTACTAGGAAACTTGATTATATTAATCCTAAAGGAAAATCCCTCACTATCCTAACACTAAAGAGAAACTAATGTAGTTATTATTAATCAGGAAAAAAAGCATTGGCAATTTTTTGGGTGGCTCCCCAAAAATTGAACACGTTGCTGCAGGATGTTATTGAAGACAGATGCAGAAATGAATTCTCTAAGGGCTGAGATATATCAATGGGAAATATATAATTTAAAGGCTGTTTAAGACTATTGCACCTAGGCAACCATTATCTCAGTCCCTAAAATGTTGATTACAGGAGACAACAGAGGACTCACCAGAAAAAAAGAATTCAGTGAGTGGTAATTGTTTTCTCTTATTAATTTTTATCTACTCTATATATTTTCCTTCATATTACTTGTATGTGCATGCTCCTGAGATGTGTACACCCCACCATTCTGACAAGATCTTCTCCAAAGGAGAAAACAGACATTTTCTGCTTTTGTGGGCACTATCAGGCATATTTTTTTGTCACACGTTCCCAGGCTGCAGCGTCCCTGCCAAGCAGTTGCAGCCACAGCTGGAACAGGTCTAGCAGGGTTGTGCAATCTGATAATTTCCATTTTGGGGCCGCCTCAGGAAATGTGACCCAAAGTGGAAGTCTGTCAAGTTTCAAACCCACTTGAATGAGAATCATCACTAAATGGGCAAATTCTGCAGTGACTTTGAAAGCTGTCTGAGATAATACACAAATATCTTGCTTTGTCTTCCTTTCCAGCTGAGTTATATAGTGCCATCTGGGGAAACAGAAGTTGGTACAGATTCAAGCCCTTCTGACTTTGGCTGGTTTCTTCTTTTTTTCTGTTGCTGGTGATCGAGAAAATACTGGATTGACTCACTTTGCAAACACTGCACCCTCTGAGCTACTTTGAATGGCTTTGGTCTGCAGAGTGTTTGAAACTGACCTGGATTGTCTGTGGTGCATAAATGTGAACAAAATGGGAGCCCTCCCCACCTGAAAATTAATGATAAATGTAACCAAAATGATGCTGAATTGCTTAGTGTGGAAACAATATTTCTTCATTTCTGGGTAAACAAGCTTTCTTTTTTTTCTTTTTTTTTTTTTTTTTGTGCCAAACATAATAGAATACATTAGAGGATGTCTGTTACTTAGAAGTAACATGTTATATCACAAAAACTCCATCAGTGTCACAAAATCAGTTTTCATTTTTTTCTCCCATCCTTCTACATTTTCCCCCAGGTTTTTATCCCATAGTTGCACTTAGAGAATGTGAGGGAAAAGGGAAAATGTTAGTCTTGAAATATGGGAAACGAAAATTGGCAAGAGGGAGGGAGGGAGGGAGGAAGAAAGGAAGGCTTTGCATCCTGTGCAGTGCTGGGCTGCAAAGCCTCAGCAATGAGCCTGGGGAGAGCTCTGGGGCTCTCAGGGAGATTATGAGTGGTCCTCACTGCCTCTGCTTCTTGTTCTTCTTTCATACTTTTTGATCTTCTTTTTCTTGTTGTTCTTATTCTTCATTTTCTTCTTCTTGTTCTTCTTGGTTTTGTTCTTATTTTCACTGCTCTTCTTCTTTTTCTTGTTCTTCATCCTGTTATACTTCTTGTTTTTCTTGCTCTTCTTCCAACTTTAAACTTTTTGTTCTTGTTATACTTCTTCTTCATCTTTTTTTGTTCTTACTTTTCCTGTTCTTCCTTTTCTTGTTGTTCTTCTTGTTATACTTCTTGTTCTTCTTCTTCATCCTGTTACACTTCTTGTTCTTCTTGCTCTTCTTTTTGTACTTCTTGTTCTTGTTATACTTCTTCTTTCAATTCTTATTCCTAATCTAGTTTCTTTGTCTTATTCTTTTCCATATTTCTACTCTTAGTCTGATTATTTTTGTATTCTTTTTCTTACTCTTATTCTTATTTCTATTATTATTATTATTCCTGCTCACATGTGGAGGGATAGAATGTAAGAAAAGAGTGCAGAAGGTAGTCTCATACCTGAGGAGTTGCAGCTGTACTAATCACCAAAGATTAGGAACAGGCCTGCCCTTAACAGGCCACATCTGTGTCCAATAAGAACATGAGTGCTGCAAAAGGGTTAGCTGGTTGAGGAGAGAGTTGGAGTTTGTTGGTTGTGCTGTGGAGAAGAAGGAGTCAGTGCTGTCAGGATCTGCCCATGAGAAAGCACCAGCAAGGACAAAGGCATGGAACTTTTGCAATAAGATGGTAACATTCACATGCCTAGTCTTATCCTTATTTTTTTGTCGTACTACTACTTTTTCATCTGCTTCACTGTGATAAATAGGTATGATTCGTGCTGATAAAATTGAAAGAGTAATCAATATTAGGTACCGTAATTAATATTTGGGAATAGATAAAATAGTTAAAAGTTGTAATACCAAAAGATGAGAGGGAGAGGAGGGGCTCCACCCCCTCTGGCAGATGTTCACAAGGAGAGGAGGAAGAAGTTGAAGATATAGATGCTAAAAATGAACAAGAACTTGATCAGGTCCCAGAAAATATTAATTATAAGGGATTTATTGCTTTGATATGTAGATGCAGCGATATGTGCTCTTAGCTTACATTGACCTGGCTTGGTGCGCATGTGTAACCCAAAGGTGAATTAAAGGACACAGAGGAAGACTACAATTCTTCATCAATAGAGACCCCCAAAGACTTGTGCGACCACCGAACTGAGTGGTGACACATGTGCAGTAAAGGTGTTAATGAGGGCGGGGATAGGCAGATGATGAACCAAAACTGGAGAATATGGTATTAACACACGGTATATAAGGGGGGAATCTTCACTTGGCAAGCTCGTACGTGAGGTGGCACGGGTCCATTAGCCCTGCAGTTATCTTTTGCTTATGTGCTATTATTAGAACCAAATTATCCCTTATTTATGTATTTTCTAAACTACTCAATTAAAATTGTTACTATCTCAAATATTGTTTAGTTTTTTTATGAAGAGATAATTGAACAAACATAACATTCACCTTCTTCTTTTTTCTTTTTCCTATTCTTATTCTTTTTATGGTTTTGGGGAGTTTTGTGCTTTTTTTGGTGTGGGTTTTTACTACTACTACTACTCTACTACTACTTTTATTTCTTTATTACTACTGTTTCTTAAACCCAACTTTCTTTGGTTTTGTAGTAATTGTGTGTGTCGCAGTCTGGCAGTGTGCTGCCATGTCCTGGTAGCAACCCCTCCTGTGTTCAGCAACACCTGCCTGATCCTCATGGAGGAAAAGCCAAAGGACCAGCATAGAATCCTTTCCAGATGAGAGGAAATGGCCTTGGATCCCAGCAGGGGAGGTGCAGATTCAGTATTAGAAACAATTGCTCCCTGACAGGGTGGTCAGGCCTGGGAAGAAGTTCCCGCAGGTTGGAGCTGCAGTCGGTGTCCCTGGCAGGGTCAGCAGCCGTGTGGATGCGGCCCCTGGGGACCGGCTCAGGGCTGACGATGGCGGTGCCGGGCCGGCAGTGGCAGCGATGCCTTTGAAGGCGCCTCGGCAGCCGAAGAGGGGCTGGGACGCGGCGCCGAGCCCTCGGCACAAGCGTCCCCCAGGGCCGGGGCTCAGGGCCGGCCCCACGGGTGCCCTCTGGCCTCGGGGAGCCGCCCCGGGGGTGCCGGGCAGCAGCCGGGGCCGGCCGGGCCCCAGGGACACGCGCAGGCCGAGGCGGCCCGTGCGGCTCCCTCAGGGCGCCGGGCAGGCCGCGGGCCGGCCGCCATCTGCAGGCGCGGTGCTGCTGGCAGCGGGGCTAACGCTGGGGCCGTGCCGCCAGGCAGGGGCAGCGGAACAGCCCCCGCAGGGCCCTCCTGAGGAGCCAGCGGCGTTTGCTGCGGGGCACCCCCTGCCCGGGGCACGGCTCCGCTGCCTGGCGCTGCACCCGAGCCTCCTGTGGGACGGGGAGCCCATCTCGGGCTAACGCTGCCAGTCTTTGCTGCTTGGCCTCCTCATCTCCCTCATTCTGCTCCAGGACGCCGATTTCGTCCCAGTCATCGTCCTCCTGCAGCCAGGCCTTGAGCCAGGGCCTCAGGGCGCCGCTGGATTCCCGGCTGTGCGGGGACAGCTCTCGGTCGCTGTCATCTTCCCTGCTGGACTGCTCCGAGGGTCTTCTCTTCCTTTGCCCTTGGGTACCTCCTGCATTTGCCAGGAGGTGCCCAAAGGCAAAGGAAGACCCTTCCCAGTCTGAGTGCTCTTTGCGGCTGTCGCCATTTCTCGGGGACAGCTCCTGTGGGCTTTGTTCTTCCCAGTCTGACACTGGGGGAGCTCGCTGATTCTCCTCCGAATGTGATAAAATAGGGCCAGGAGAGCAGCTCCTTAAAAAAGGTCTTTATTAAAGACACCTCTGGGTGGGGAACCGAGGGGTCGCACACACCCCCGCTGCTCCCACACGGCAATGCTGAGGAGGAGGAGTGCGGCTTTGTCTGTCGGCAGAGGTGGGGCTTCCGTCCTCACAAGAGTCCCTAGGAAGGTAATGCTGGCTCAGAGCTTAGGGGGATCCTCCAAGCTGAGTACTATCAAAGTTATGGTGGCAGGACGGAATCCGGCTCTGGTCAAAGGTGGGTGATTTAATGTGGTTCTGGTGGGTTACAGTCAAAGTTTATGTGCTGGTTTGTTGTTCTGAGAGGGTTCATATAGTTCCCACAGCCTCTCATTTAAATTCGGTCGGGGTGCAAGTCCTCTTGGGAGCAGGGGAAGTGGTTCCTGAAGGGAATGGATACAAATCCGTGAGAGGGAAAGGGGTACAAACACAGAGTATGACAGAGATACAAATACAGGGTAAAATAGTAGCACTTAACAGCGGCAACTAAAGGCAAGTCCTAGACCTCCAACATTCAATATTTAACAGACCAACACTTCAAATTGAGACCCAATCAACTTCACTTTTATTAACATCAACTACCAATTACTGCTCTGAAAAAGAGCTCTCATCTCCAGGATTTCATTCCTCACGCCAACAGCCCCTGCTCTGTGCCTTCTTCCCCTTCAGAAACCTCTGGCTGGCTCCTGGCTTCTTCCTGGGGCAGCTCTTGCTGGGCACAAGCATTCCACTCACAGAGTCCCTCTGGGCTTGTGTCTTCTCCTGGGAACAGCAGGCACTCAGGAGATTCCTCCCAGACCGAGCATTCTTGGCAGGGATCCTGGCACAGCCCTTGCTCCCTGCACTCATCGCAGACACAGACTCCTGGGCAGGGCTCTTGCTCCCTGCCTTCTTCCCACTCTGAGAAGTCCCAGTAGCTCCCACATTCCTCCCGGCACAGCTCTGGCTCAAAGTTCTCACACCAATCAAAGAGCTCCAGGAAGCTACGGCAGCCTTCCCCTGGAGTTCCCCGCTGGTCTTTTTTCCCTTCCCCTGGAGTCCCCTGCTGGTCTTTGTTCCCTTCCCCTGGAGTCCCCTGCTGGTCTTTGTTCCCTTCCCCTGAGCCCCTCTTGGCCTCCTCCTGCCCCCCACTCGAGGCCTGGGCTGTTTCAGGGCCGGGCAAGGGCATGGGGGGCTGCGACTTGGGCTCTGCCTCGTCCTTGTCCATGGCTGCCGTGCTGTGGCACAGACAGGGCCGGGACACGGTGACACGGCCGCTCTGCTGGCACCGGCCAGGCCAGGGCCCGCGGTGTCCCTTAAATACCCCCAGCCAGGGGGGCTCTGCCATGTCACAAAGGGCTTTGGGCACCACAGTGTCACCCAGAGCTGTGACACAAGGTGCTCGTGTCACAAAGGGCTTTGGGCACCACAGTGTCACCCAGAGCTGTGACACAAGGTGCCCGTGTCACAAAGGGCTTTGGGCACCACAGTGTCACCCAGGGCTGTGACACAAGGTGCTCATGTCACAAAGGGCTTTGGGCACCACAGCGTCACCCAGAGCTGTGACACAAGGTGCCCGTGTCACAAAGGGCTTTGGGCACCACAGTGTCACCCAGGGCTGTGACACAAGGTGCCCATGTCACAAAGGGGCTTTGGGCACCACAGTGTCACCAGGGCCACGTGCCCGTGTCACAAAGGGCTTTGGGCACCACAGCGTCACCCAGGGCTGTGACACAAGGTGCCCGTGTCACAAAGGGCTTTGGGCACCACAGCGTCACCCAGGGCTGTGACACAAGGTGCCCGTGTCACAAAGGGCTTTGGGCACCACAGCGTCACCCAGGGCTGTGACACAAGGTGCCCGTGTCACAAAGGGGGCTTTTGGGCACCACAGCGTCACCCAGGGCTGTGACACAAGGTGCCCGTGCCACAAAGGGCTTTGGGCACCACGGCGTCACACCAGGGCTGTGACACAAGGTGCCCGTGTCACAAAGGGCTTTGGGCACCACAGCGTCACCCAGGGCTGTGACACAAGGTGCCCGTGCCACAAAGGGCTTTGGGCACCACAGCGTCACCCAGGGCTGTGACACAAGGTGCCCGTGTCACAAAGGGCTTTGGGCACCACAGCGTCACCCAGAGCTGTGACACAAGGTGCCCGTGTCACAAAGGGCTTTGGGCACCACAGTGTCACCCAGGGCTGTGACACAAGGTGCCCGTATCACAAAGGGCTTTGGGCACCACAGTGTCATGCAGTGTCACCCAGGGCTGTGACACAAGGTGCCCGTGTCACAAAGGCCACCCTGGCACCCCTTGAGCAGCTCAAGGCTCTGGGAGTAGCTGGAGCAGCCCTGGCCTTGGGGCTGGCAGCTGTTCTGGATGGATATTGGAATATGATCCCAATATTGCTGGATGGATCGTACCTGGGCTTGTCTGAACCTTGCTGCTTGACCAGAGGTGGTGGTGTCACCTCAGAGACGCCTTTGGCTAAGCTGGATGCTGCAGCTGGGCGCTTGGGACAAGTCCAGGCATGCAGGAGCTCAGGTTTACTTTTGGCGGAAAGCTTTTAGGTGAGGCGAAGGAAAAAGGAGTCGGTTCTGCTGGAGGGTTTCGATCCTTTATTCCTGGCCCACAGGCCTCTGAATGCAGCAACAGCTCCAACGGAACAAAGAACCGCGTTGTTTCTGTGTCTTTTAACCCCGGGAGAGGGGCAGGGAAGGGGTAGGGATCCCACCAACCAGGTAAGGGAGGGGAAGTCTCAGGGGACAAATGACACCTGGATGCCCAGTGTCTCCAGGGCTGAGAGGCATCTTTTGAACTTTGCCAATCACACGACGCCCTTGCTAGAATACCAAAATTGATGGATAGCTCTCAGCAGAAGGCAAGGGGAGGGGAAGGGAGAGGGTATTGGCACACCTGGGGAAAGAACCGGGATGACTGACACAGGCTGTGACATCACACTGCAACAGATGGACGATGAGGGAATTGGCTCACAGTTCAGGGATCAGTGCTGTGTGACCGTGCAGAGAAGCTCTGCTGATGGGCAGCTCTGCCACTGCAGTTCAGATGCCCTCTGCTCTCCCCACAGTTCCCTGTCCCCCTTTGCTTTCCCCACAGCTCCTGGCTCCCCTCTGCTCTGGGGCCATCCGGGCTATCCAGGACAGGGAGGAAGAGGAGGCTATCCACCGCTAAGGGGGTGGAGCATAACAACACCTGAGCTGCCAATCAACTCGCAAGGAAGCATTCTCCACCAATCACAGCAGAGAAGAGTTGAGTGACAGACTGCGGAAGGCTCCCAGGCCTGGTTTCTCCTCATTTATTTTGTTGTGTTTTTGTTAAAGTTTTATAAACCTGTTAAAATTTTTAAAGTGAGCAGTCGTTTCTCACACAGCCCCCTGTTGTGAGCTGCTCAGTGAAATGGTCAGTGAGGGCTGTGCCCGAGGGAAGGGGCAAAGGAGACCTTGTGTCAAAGGTGATGGTGCTGGTTTGATTGAAATGGGCATGGCAGAGACAAGGGGGGAGAGGGAGAGAAAGGGAGAAAGAAAGAGTGAGAAAGGGAGAAGGGGAGGAGGAGAGGAAGGAAGCAAAGGGAGGGATGGAGGGAGGGGGGAAAGGGAAGGGAAAGGAAAGAAGAAGGAAAAAGGGAAGAAGAAGGAAAAATGGAAGGAAAAGGCAAAGGAAAAGGAAAGGCAAAAAGAAAGGAGAAAGGAAAGGAGTGGCAGAAGGAAGGATTACAATTCTAGCCACACAATTCTAGCAATACAATTCTGTTGTTATTAAAGGCAGTTTTGTTGAAGTAATTGTTCACCTTTGAAACAGAAATAGTTAAACAAAATGCAGATGGTTCGGTCCCCACACCCTCATTCGGTTCCAGCTGCCCCTCAGAGAATTGCAAATGAATCCTGTTTATACAGGATTTTTCCTCCTGCAAAGGAGCAGCATCAGCACAGTCCTGACAGCTTTTCCCTATCCTGCCTCCCACAGGGCTCCTCCAAGAGCAGTTTTGGATGAGTTGGGGGCCTGTAACTGGAAAAGGATGGAGTTACACGGTGATGGGGCTGCCTATAATTTCACATTGCTCTGTTGAGCCCTTTGTTACCAGAAATCCAGCTTTGTGTACATTCACCTGTGAGAGCCTCCTCTGTTGTTGGATAACCTGGCAGCATAGTTAAATCCTGTGGTGGGTCTCTTTTAGTAGAGTGATTCAGGAAGAAAAATGTCACTGAATAAACTCTACAAATATTCCTCACCTTGGAGAGGGCAAAAAATGGTGCCTTGAGTTTTACTGAGGAAATATTCCATGAACATTCTGGAGGAGAACCTCAGGAACAGGACATGTAGTCATCCCTGCAGCAGTGGCAGCAGAGCCCTGGAGGGTGGGTTAAATGTCAGCCAGCAGGGTGTGTGTGCAGGCACATGGATCCAGTTTTCCTGCCCTCGGTGGAATTACAGGATTGTTCCCAGAGACAGCTGCCGGGGAGAGGCTGGAAAGCACTGGTTCCTCCCCTGTGATACCTTTGTAGCCCACCAACACAATGTGTTCCACAAGCAATGTGTTTTCCATGGGGAGAAAGCCAGGAAAGCTCCCAGATGGACTTCTTCATTGAGTTAGAGTCTATCTTTACAGCAGTTCTACATAATGGACTCTTTTTTGGGGTAGTAATTTCTTAACAAACTCTAATAAAAGCTTTAGCTTCACTGTGTAGCTGTGTAGATCTTTCAGGTAAGATGAAATGCAGCCTTTTTTTTTATGGGTACTGTGTTCTGAAATATTTCCCATTAGTGTATGTGAGAGCAACCTCTAGCTTTGGTTTGCATCCAACAGCTTGTGAAGATACAGCTGCTTTTGGTCACTTTTATGAGTGAAAATCTAAATAATGTTTTACATCTATTAGACTAAATAGAAAAGAAATTTGGAAGCAGTTCAGTGATGCCAAAAAATAGGAAGACATCTGCAGGAATATAAATTATATGCAGAGATGCTGTGCTTGTAAGAGTAAGTGAGAGCAGCTGTGAAAGGACTGGGAAACTGGTGCCGGGCTTGATGTGAGGGCTTAGGCCAGGTTTCCCTAGGTGTGACTGAACCACATCTGAGTGGTGGTGACACAGAGCTCTGTGGTCCCACTGGAGGGTCCTGGTGGCACCGTCAGGGTTTGCAGGGCTTTGGGGCTCAGGGACAGCACTGTGCAGAAATGGCTGTCCCCTTCTGGGGCTCCAGCTGCTGCCCCTGAACCCATCTCAGAGCCATGAGTGTAGAAAATGCCTTCTCCTGATCCACGCAGGAGCCTTGAGCAGTTCTGTCTTTGGGATCTGGAGTCCCCAGCTGTCAGCATCACCCAGATTTCCTGGTGGGAGCAGTGGAGAAGAGAGGGCTTGTGCCCAGGGGTTGTTGTGCTGGCTGTGCCCACCAGCTGTTGATGCTGCACAAGCAGGTGGTGCTGGCCTCTCCTCCTCCTCATCCCTTATCTCCTCATCCCTTATCTCCTGCTCCTTACCCCTGGGACATGCAGAGGAGCTGGAGGTGAGGTGGTGCTGGATATGGCAGGAGCTCATGGCTGAGTCTTGCTTGTGTCAGGTAGACCCTTGAGTTTCCGTCCTGAAAGTGAAATTCATTACGGTTATGGCATTACCCTCTCAGAAAGACAACAAATGTGAAATAAAATAGTCTAAAACCTTCGTCTGTCTAGCTCCTCTGCGACAACCAGAGCTTTTCATGGAAGGTGCTGTGTGATTTTAACTGACTTACCCAGTTTTTTTAGCCTTTTGTACAATTATTTAGGAAGGAGGAGAATATGTATACTCACTTATTAAATAACAGTTCATTGGATGAAACCTTTTTTATTTTAATGGAGGAAAAAAATCCTATTTGAAGACCACAAGTCAAACACAAGTATTGCTTCAGCCAAAAGTCTGTCTTGACTGCCTTGCCTATGGCAAACTATGAAGTATAAAATACTTTACAGGGAACTGAGAGTTCCCAGAGGATGGTATAAGAAGAGCCCTGTTTTTCAGTCTCATTGCTGCATTGGATGAAACCTTTTTTATTTTAATGAGAAAAAATCCTGTTTGAAGACCACTGTCAAACACAAAGATTGGAGAAAAAGTCTGTCTTCTCTGCCTTCCTATGGCAAACTATGAAGTATAAAATACTTTACAGGGAACTGAGAGTTCCCAGAGGATGGTATAAGAAGAGCCCTGTTTTTCAGTCTCATTGCTGCATGTTTGATCTTCCTTACACTTTTGCTGCTGCAAAATTGTCTTAACTCCACTGTTAGTGGGGGACCTGGAGAACAGTGGCTCTGTCAGAGAGGGTCAGAATGTCCATCTCTGACTGAAATGATCACTCAATTAATTTCATTGTTTAGGACACTTTTATTGCTGGTGCTGATTAACCATCGATTCTTGGGCAGGAATGGGCAGAGAGCTCACTGCTCATTTAATTGAACGTTACCACATCAGTCAAACCAGCTCTAGCACTGCAGCAGCCCCATACCCCCTGCATGAAGGAATGCCAGATCTAAGGATCTATTTCCTCCTTTTTAGGCACATGTGCTATTCCCAGTAACCCAATTATACGGCTTTCTTCACACTTTACCCATAAAATACTACTAACACATCAAAACCAAGTGAATCCTTACATCCTGCCGTTTTATAGCTCATAAAGCCAACTTCACCCATTTTACCCAAAGGAGTGTGCAGCCAAAAACAGGACAAAGCCAGTGGAAAAAAAGAAATGTGTGTGCGTATGTGTGTGGCTGGCTCTGTGTATGAATTATGACTATTCAAAGGGAAAAAAAAGAAAATTGAATGATTGCCAAAAAGCCAAGTGTGTAAAGGGACAGCTGGAGTTTTATGCTGGAGTTTACAATGCGTTACTGTTCAATAAAAAAAGAAGTTCTTTACGACAGCAGCTCATGCTTTGCATGAGACATAGGCTACCTCTGAATACAGAGCACCTTCCTCAAAGGAAATGCCACTCCATTCTGAATTCTCTTTTACAGGAACAGTAGGTGACCAAGCTGGAGATGTGTGAAAAAATATCTGATTCCAATGTTTATAATGGTTTGGATGTGGACCTACCCACTGCACCCATCCTTCCCCTCCCATCACTGCTCATGTCTCAGCCTTTTTCCCCTTTCATGGGTAGCAGGTTTTAAAACACAGGCCAAAGTCCTCAGGTTTGGCAGGAGGGAAGAGCAGATTGGGTGCTCACAATGAGGGAGGAGAGAGAAAGGAAGAAAAGATGGGAGGAAAGCTGAATCTTTGTCCACAAGGAAAGCTGGCACTGGTTGTGCCCAAATTGTCTGAGAGCTTTGAATTTTCAGAGAAAGATTCCTCCCTAAGCAGCTTTTCTCTGTAAAGGCCCATCAAGCTCTGAAGCTTGTAAGTTATTCTCCCCTTGTGATATTAAAAGTATTCATTACTTTCTTGTATTATTCATGACACTTAATTTTCTTCCAACTGTTTCATGAGTCCTTGAGCAATGTGATTATAAGTAAGGCTCAGCTTTGGTTCTTGCAAAAAGTACTAAATGCTAGTGAAACTCTGAATGTGTGGGCTCTGAATTAAGGAATGGAAAATCCCCAGGATGATAAATGTCAGCAAAACATGATGGACAAACCAAGAGGCAAAATGCAGCAGCTTCTTGAAACCAGCCAGACAGGTGAAAATCTCTGAGGTTGGAAAAGACCCCCAAGACCAAAATTTTTGTGTTTTGTTAGGTGCTATGTTTTTGACTTTTGGAGTTTTGGTTTGGTTTTGTGGTTTTTTGTTTGTTTGTTTGTTTGGTTTTTTTTCCTAGGAAAAACACAGTAGTGTTAACTAAAAGAAAAAAAGTTGAATTAAAATGGGGAATAGAAGGAAAAAAAAAGTAGCCAAAAGAGTAAATAAAATACTTGCAGGTGATACTGAGGTTTTTTTTTAGAGTGGCCCAGTGTGACACTAAATATAAAAAAAAATACAATTTTGGAAGGAAAAAAACAACTTAATAATGGTGTAAATGAGGCAGTTTGGTAAGGAAGTCTGTCAGGAACAAAAGAAATTAAGTAGCAGACAAACAGGGAAACCAGAAAGAATTATGATAAGGGAGACTTGCTTTAAGTCTCCATCAAAAAGAAAGAGAAAAGGAACCAGAAAGGTCTTGAGGAAGAGCTTCTAAAAGCAAAAATATGAATAACTTCTTTTTATAAACACATATATCTTCCCAGCTGTCTGCATGGCCAGTGGAAGATGAAAGGATAATGGAAGTGCTTGGGGAAGATAAGAAGTGGCAGAAAGCTGAATTAATTGTTTGTATCAGTGCTCACAGAGAAAATGCTCGGGAGTTTCTTGCAGTGGATGAGTCACAGCAGCTTCCTTCAGTTGTGGTGCTGTCTGCCTTGAATGGTTCTCAATCCACTCTGCTTCAAGAGGTGACAGCCCTGTTCTCCTCCCTCACTGACCCAGCCCACTCCTTCCCTTGTGCCAGGATGAGATTCCTTGCAGCTAGATCAAAAAACTAATCCCATCAGTTATCAGACAGAATTTTAAACAAAACAAATATTTCTGGTTTTTTTCTTTCCCTGTAGTGCATAGTTAAGTTGTCCTGTGGGGTACTGTGGATAACTGAAGGACAAGAAGTTTCCAAAGGCAGCTGGTAAATTTGTGTAAATTTGTATAAATGTCCATCCAGAGGGAACTAGATGTCACTGTGTACTTTTATGGTTTTGTACTTCAATTCTTATTAATGGAGCAGAGATATAATAGATAAGATATAATCTCCATCTATTAAAAGGACAAATGTGTTTTTCCTTGTATAAGCATGGGTACTAGAATAACAAACTTATGTAAGTGTGACAAATCTGTACTTCTTGTACATTGGTACATCTCCCTCCCACTCTGCATGCACTTTCCAATAAGTACAGACCCAAAACCTTATGCTCCAGAATTTCCCTTCAAGAACAACCAGGTCAGTGAGCCTCACTGTGGTGGGCTGGTATGAGGGAGATGTCCTGCTCTGATTTTATGCCCTTCCCAAACATTGCCTGGTGGACCCTGTCTCAGCAGCAGGCTGAATTCACTTCTGGCCTGAGGACATGCCATTGTGTTCTTTATGGCACCAGAAGGAAATCAGCAGTGGCCAAAGGGCACCTCGCTTTAAATTTTATGGATTCAGGTCAGTCTCAGGAGAGCTGGAGATGTAGCACTTTCTCTGGTAACACCTATCTGACTGTGTCCTGCACACAGAGCAAATATGGTGTTGATTACAGCTGATTTCTCCAGCATAAATTGTTAACAACAGCGTGTTTTGATAGCATTTTTAGGGAGTAAGGAAGAAAGAAGCAAGTCTTTCTTTATTAATCCACCGTCCTCTTATAGTGTAAGTAGAAATCAAAAAATGTGTCCTTTACTCTATGCAAGGAGACAGAAGGGTATCACAGCTTTCTCACGGTGGCCATGATTAGCAAAACCTGTCCCTTTCCCCCTGCAAAATAAATCTTTTGATCACACTGAGACTAAACAAAGATTTCTCTGTTTAGTTTTGGAAGCTCTGAGCATCAAGACACTAACACTAGGGGATAATCTATTGAAGAAGCTTTCTTTGTGTCAAAGTCCAGACTTTGTAGAGGACATTGTCAACAAACCGTATGAAAATATTGATATGTTACTGTACTTTTCTCGTGGCAAAAAAAGCATTTCCAAATGGTGATTGGTGCCTAATTTTCTTTAAAGCAAAGGAGTAAGAAGTGAGCGTCTTTGAGCATTTTATCAGCAGCTCACTCACAGTTAAAGACTTCACATTTCTGAATTTCTAGTGGTTGGTTACTCAATGTTGCAAACCATCACAGGCTACAAACACCCTGAGAGTGAGTAGGGCTTTTTTCATGACTCACAGCTTCCACAACCAATGAAGATTTACTGTTAAGCTAAAAAATTAAGCCTACCACACGCTTCCAGGCCTGAGGCTGCAGAAAGTATCAGCTGCAACCACCAGGCTAAATAGTGGCATAGAAATGGGAACACAATTGATTTCTACTACTGGATCTCTGCAAGAGACAAAGACTTATTAGAGGGCAGAAGAATGAAAGCAGATGCGAGATTTAAACTGTGCCAAGTGGCTTAAAGATGCAAGGATAACCCTTTTATTACATGGGATGATTGATGATGCACCAGAAACTATTGCTGGCCACACTGGTAAGAATTAATTTGGAAGCCCAATTAGAGATGAACTGTTACTTAGTTCCAGGCTGTGGAAAAAAATCCAGCCATTTGTCCAGGGATGTCTGAAGGTTTGGGATTGTTATCCAGAGAAGGAAATACGGTTATGCCTGGTTTTATTGTGTTGTTTTCACTGTGCCTGCCTCTCATTTGGTCTCACATGTTTACTTTTCTTCCTTTTAAATGTTAACTGCCCCACCTGCCTTGGCTTGGGGTCAGCATGCAAGGCTCAGAGGGAGCCTGCTCCAACACTGACTGCAACTTTAATACTCAACCATTTTATTAATATTGTCTGGCTGGGGTGTAACCTGCCTCTAGATGGACAAGATAGCAGTGGGTTGGTGCTCTGTGCTCCTGCTGTTGTCAGCAACTGTGAAAAATATGTTTAATTTCCCTTTGAGCCTGCACCAACAAGCCAAGAACTTCCAGCAGGGCCTGCACTGGGGTATCCACATCAAGACCTGGGAGTGAGGAATTTACTGCATGCAAATGTGTTGGCTTATTTTGATTAAACATGCTGTGGAAAATTCAAAATCAACACCTATGCAGCCACAGGGAAATGGCATTTCCACCATGAGTAGTACAATTTGCTGAAGGCCTTCCTTAACCATATGTGTGACTGTTGAGGGTGAAAATTTAGTGTGATGCTTGTGTGTAAAAATGTTGCCAAGGCTGGCTTTGGTTCACAGCCTGTGCTTGTGTCAAAGATCCAGTGCTCTGCTGCAGAGTGCTGGGCTTTTCCCTCCCTTTGCTATGTCAGAGTGTTGAGCTGGGGTTTCTGAGCTCCCATGAAACCGTGGTTAAATCTGTCATCCAGTGAAGCTGACACCGATGTCTTCAGAGATTGCGCCAAGCATTTTGGTCTGAGTTTTCCTTCTGCTTCGCCTCTGAAAACTCACAGCTATTTACCACAGCAAGTGGGTGATGCCTAGGGACACGTTTTTGGATACCAAGCCCTGATGAGCAGGTCCAGGAAAGTGCTCTCAAGTTTTTGTGACGCATCATCCATGCAGGGATTGTCTCCCTCACCTCTTACAGTGAACAGTTTGGGTTTACACTTGTGATGCTGTTGATCTCCCTCAGGATGCATGCAGCTCAGGCTCAGCCTATGATTCAGTCTCAAATTTGTTCCAAATGTGTGACAGCCAAGCAATGGTGATGTTTAATTTGTTATTGTGGTTGTTCTAAGGGCTGTGGCTGGAGCGGCCAACCTGCGCATACGCCCCTGCAATGTTTCCCAGACCAAGCCTCCCCATCATCCAAAAACCCATGGATTCCTGCCATCCCCAGAGGCACGCTCACAGATCACCCTAGGAAGTGAGCTAAGGGGTTTGGACATGCATGTGGTCCCTGGCAGTCAGCAAAACAAGCACATGGAGAGGCAGAGGATGGCAGCATGGGGGGTAAATCCTCCGAGCACTGATTTGGGCAAACCATAATTGCTATTGCTCCACATATGTCAGTCAAGCAGCTTTATATCCAAGCATTTGGGTCTCCCACTTCAATCCCTCATCCTCAACTCTGCTCTGGGTTGGTGCCACTGGAAGCAGACAGGCCCAGGTTTTTTTTGTGTCATTCTGAGGTCAGCACTTCACATCTACATGGGATAGTATTAAGGAAAATGAAAGTTTGGGAGGGCAAAGGACAAGACAGATAAATATTTTGCTGTGCCACGTCTCTGTTGCTGACTTAAAGAGGCCACACTGCTGAGACATGGTCCTAAATGCAAGTCTAGGGCACCATCTGGGCAGCCTGCTATAAGCAGCTTCTTGGTGCTTCCCTCACATGCTCTCCATCCCCCCTGAGCTCTTGGGTGGGTGAAACAGAGCCAACTGAGCCAAGACTGCTTCACCAATCCATCGAGACCAAGGTTCTCATGAAAGCTCACCGTTGCTTTCTGCCAGGCTGTTTAATGGCAGACTGACAAACTGGGATTTGCTTCCTTTTTTTTCCTTCCTTTTTTTCCTTTTTTAGACAGTCAGACCAACGAGGACTTGGAATTGACTCAATGGAGTGTTTAGCTGCAGGGGAGTTAATACACTTTATGGCCAGGATGAAGACATCTGAACTCATAAATAGTGACAGTGCCCTATAAATTCTAAAAACCCTAAAGATGTTTAGGGACTGTGTGAACCAGTGCTACATAAAGAAGTACATTTTTGGATGTCTCCAGGTGGATACATCTAATAGCAGTAGAGGTTCATTGTGAGGTGCCTACTCCTTCCACAAAGTTCGTTTTTAGAGCAATACAATGAGGTACACACACTGAAAAAAAACTTGGGAGACTTTGTATAATACAAATGCCCTTATCAGAAATCTTGTAAACTGTCTCTGTTTACCAAAAAAACATTTCCTGGCATGAAGCAACTGTGTATTTTGTTTCCACAGAACCAGAACTGGAAAACACTCTTCTCTCCAAGCTCTTCAGAGTATTTTCCTGTAAACTAAATCTCCATGCCTATTCCCTGCTTAAGGACACCAGTGAGGGGTGAAAAACAGGAAGAAAGAAGGAATCATATAAGTTTCTTATAGGGAAACCAGCATTTAAATATTGCCAAATATTTTAACCAACGTTTAATGACTTAAATATTTACCCTGTAACTTTGGTAGAATTGAGAACAGCTGCTGAGTGTCCCACCCCAGGTGAGTGTCCTGCCTGCTCCAGGCATTGCCTGTGCTGAGGTTTCTCTTTTCCATTGTGATTTTTGCTGCAAAACTCAGGGGTTTCTTCTCATCCCCACTTTGTTCAGCTCCTCTTGGTTGCCATTACCCTTCCCCTGAGCCTGGGCCATTTTCAGTACTGGACAGTAACAATCTATTAGTCCCCTTCCTGCCCAAATAGATGAAAGTAGTTTCATTTTCCACTTTAGAATTTGAGGATGCTGAGCCTGATGTGAGGTGGTCAGCTGACATGTATGAAAAGTCTTTATCTCATTTCATTTAGTTGCCCTTGTGAATATTTTACACGTATCTGTGTTAGAGGGACAGAATCCACTTGGTCTAGGGGTAACTTGCTAATTAAGACTTGTAGAAATTCACTAAACTTGTTTTTTTCTATCAAGACACCTCAGCCTATACAATGGCACTTGCCACATTTGCGCTCCACCTTCCCTTCCACACTGAATTTCAAACTCAAATGAACAAGTTTGCTCCAGCATTATTGCAGTATTGTTTTTCAGTTCAGACAGGAGGCACCAAGGGCTGCTGTTGCTGTCTTTGGAGGAAGTTCAGGCCATTGCATTTGTCACGCTGCTCAGATGAACTCGCTGCCACACACAAACACAACAGAGCAGATGATGAAAAGCATTCACAGTTGCTGAAGAAGCTTGTTACATCCCAGGGCCAGCATGAACCTGAAAGTGGATATGGAGATTTATTTATTCTTCTTTCTTTTCTTGGATGGCAGGGGGGAAGACATTTCTTTCTTTTTTCTCTCTCTTTTCCTTTTTTTTTTTTTTTTTTTTTTTTTTTTAAGCTGTAAACAAAACAAAATATTCCTGTTCACCTTAGCAAATGGACGGATGTTTCCCTCGTTGTAAAAATAAGCAGCAGTCAGTGGCTGAATGTGTGGCCGTAATTAGATATATCTACATAACACATGTGTTTTTGAGACAAAAGAAGAGAGAATAAAGGCCTGGTACAAATCACAATTTCTCAGAACATCCTTCTGCTTTTTGCCACCAGCACCTCATGCTTACACGGTGCTCCCCTTGCCAGGAGACCACCATTTCTCCACTGTGACATGCCAAAATCTAAACAATGACTATGTTCTCGTGTGCTGTGCCTGATTTCTGTCATGGAAAAAACTTTGTCATTGTTTCCTTGCCTCTTCCCTTCTGGCACCTCTTTTGGGGCAGATTGTGGGCAATCTGAGCCTGTGTTCCCTGATGCTGCTGCCATAGGACAGAAACCCTCTGTGTCGAGTCTCACATCAGATCAGAATCCAAGGGCTGTTCTGCCAGCTCTTGTAGGGAAACACATGGGCACAGAGTGGGGATGAACTGTTTTTTCCTGTGATTGTTCACCATGCAGGGAGGGTTTCATTACATGCATGCACAAGGTAGGGTCGTCCTTTGATGGTTTTCATGGTATTGATCTTAACGAGCTTCATTTGTCCCAAATGCAAACTAAATTTATTATTTATTGATAAATAAATTAAATTTATTTATCTCTAGTGTTGTTGGAGCTCTTAAGGGAGTGTTTCAACCTATGTATCTTAAAATGGAATAAATAATCCATCTTTCCCTCTGCCTAATTCTGAGTATTGAGTGTAGATAAGTAGTTTAGACTAGAAACTGAACTTGTAAGTAGGAAAAATTTGGGCTAAAAAAAACTCAGTCCAAGTCCATGGTAATTGTGTTGTTTGAACCTTAATCAGACTGGAGGATTTTGTCCAAGACACAAAAATTAGGTCTGAAATAAAATATTTGGGTTAATATGTGATGCAAATGCAAGACATACCAAGAGTCTTAATATGAGTTAAGATTATTATTCTATAACCAGGTAGAAAAGAAACTGGAGTTAGGGCATTCCAAGCATCATTTTTAACATCCAGTAAAAATTCCTGAAATTATTTGTTTTTCAGCTGTGAGGGTTGATATTGTGGGAAAAAAAAAAAAAGAAAGCAAATTGAGCAGCAGTTTTTGCAAGCGGGCAAAAATTATGCACTGTTTTACATCCAGGATAGAATTGCCCCACGTTCTTCTGGTAAAACCTGACAATTGCACTTCCTCATCTGAAATTTACTGAGGCATTGCCTCAGTGCTTGCAGGGCCAACAGCTCCAGTCCCAGCTGTGTGCTGTGCCCAGGGAGAGATGCCAACTCTCCTCCTGGTTTCACAGATGGGTTCCACAGCACCTCTGGAGTCTCTCCTTGGACAGCTGAGGTGTTCGTCCCACCACACCAGCAGACTCTGACCAGCAGAACTTCCAGACCAGCCTTGCTCTGCAGCTGGAAAGCCAAAAACTCATCTCAGCCCATCACATAATGCAATTCTTTTTATTTTTCATGTTTTAATTGTCTTATTTTATCGAAATGCAGTGTCGTTAATTTCTGAGACTTCCTCAGGTTCTTTGGTCCATCCACAACAGAGCAAAAATTCTTCTTTGAATCCACATGTCTATCCCCCATGCTGTCCTCATCTGTAGGCAGTACCCTTTTCCATAAGAAATACTATTATATGACATTTTATCAGCCTGGATGCCTAATTGCATTTATTGATCTAATTAATTGTTATTGCCTTTAGAATATTGACTTCATCCAAGGCCACATTTAGAGAGTTTTCTGGTAGTTGTTCCTTATTCCTTTCTTATACTGTGTGACAACTTTCTATTTTATAATTTTCAATGTTCCTGAGGTATTTCATGTTCAGAAGACTCTATCAGCATATTTTATTTACCAGAGAAACAGATTATTAAGGAGGCTGAGCAGCTAATTTATAAATATAAATGATATTATAAATTGCTTGGGGGAAAGTCTTGACAAGAGAAACTGAGTCTGATGAAAGGGGAGAAGGGTTATTGATGTCCCAGGTTTTGTGCAAGGAAAGCTTTGACCAAAAAACTCCTCAGAGGGTTTCCAGCAGTGATAAACTGTATTTTCTAATTGAGAAGCTTTATGTTTAGTGCCAGGTGGAGAAAGAACCTTCTTCAGGCAATGGTGATCATGTCTAGAACATCAATATTCCTGGTGGGTGTGGCCAGAAAAATGAAATATAGTAGTAGCAGCTATCAAAATATTCTCAGTAGTACTTTCAGATAGTTGGTTTGCCTTCTGGTAGTTCTCTTAGAGACGTTTGCTGAGACCAAAATGAGGGGGGAAAATGCAATTTTGTTCTTGTTGCACTCCAAATTACAATTTGCACAAATGTGGAAGAGTCACAGGCTTCCAGTTACCTCTTGTAACTGTGAAATTCTAGTGCCAGAGACAGCTTGGTGATGCAGAAAATATCTCAACTCCTCAGGAAAAGAGGCAAAGGGAAAAAAAAACCCACCAACCGCTTGCAAAAAGATATTTTGTTAATGAGACAAACAGGAGGGGAAAATCCTCTTCATTTTATCAATCTGACACCGTAGTCTAACAATTGGAATATAAATAATATTAAGCATTTTCATATGGAAGTCAATAACATGGTAATAGATGTGATGTTTTCTTTGTGAGGCGTGACATGCAGACTTCCTCTATAAAACTGAACTGTGCAAAGCCTCCCTTTGCATTTTTCCAGGTTTTGGGGGATTTTCCAAAGAAGAGAAGGGAAGCTGTAAACAACAGACCCCTCAACAAAACCCCAGATTTTTTTTGACTTTGCTTTTCTTTTTCAGGTGATACTGAGGTCTTCAGTGATACATTTTCAGGACTTCAGGCTGTTGAATATCCAGCCCTAGGATTGTGGATGTATTTTGGATTCTGTGGAGTTTGTCATGGTGTGATACTGCCACCTTATTTTTCCACAATTTCAGGTATTTTCTGTGTTGCCACCCTTGTGACTATGGCTGAAAATACATTTCTGATGCTGTCAGTGGGTCCCTGAGCCAGCTGCTCTTCTTGATGGGTTGAGTAATGGGAAATTCCCCATTTCTTACTTTTTCAAAGCAAGAATATGATTAAATATCATCATCAAACCAACAGAAATAGCATCTTTCCATATGTTTTGCAAGATTTCTAGGTTTTAATAATTAAAAATATTTTGTTTCTGATCAGTGCTGGCTGATAGAGGCCTGTGACTTTTTCAATATATATTGGTCATTTCCCAGAGCCTACATTTGGATCATCAAATGAGCAACATATTTTGAAGTTGGATTAATTGTCCCTTTCCCTCCATGATCTCAGGAAAGACCAAATCCCATGAAATGCCATTTTGAGGCAAACATAGTAATGTGCAAAAAGATCTGGGGAAAAACACAGTGGATGTGGGAACTGTGTTTTGTGCAGAGTAGGAGAGAGGAAAGACTCTGATAAAAACATTCAAAAGACTTGTAAGCAACATAAAATTGTGTTAATGAGATATATAGCTGTGGTTCTGAGGATTTTGTGTTGAGTAGGTTGGTTTTTTATGTGCTTTTTTACCCACCTTTGTGGGAGTGAGCCCCTCAAGGAAGGATTCTGTCAGTGCCTGGGCAGCTTTTTGTGTGGTTGGGAAGCCACTGTGGCCAAAGTTTACCTGAACATGAAGGCAGGATTGGGGGCAGAATTAGGAAAACGTAATTTTGTGCCTTAACCCTACATTGTGTCAGATGTGATAGCTGAGCGCTCCCCAGCCTGAGCCCACCATAACGACTGCAACCTTCAAAAAGAGAAAAATTTCATTTCATTACGGTTTTTTTCCCCTTTGAAACAGTAAGATACCAGAAGATATTATTTTCTTTGTTTTGTGTTGTCAGAGGATAACTGTTGCCACACCAGGTTGAAGGTATTAGATGCTTCCTGTTCTTCCTGCTACCTCTGTGACCACATCCAAATGCCCAGGAAAATTTATCAAGCTGGAGGCATTTTGCTGTCAGTTTCACATCCTAAAAAACGAGTTCAGAGCAGACTTAATCCAGCTGTTTTCTGGGTACTTTGCTCTGTAGTCTGATGGTGGTAGAACAGTTGCAGATGTGCAGTGTAATTATATCTGTATGATCCTAATTATTTTACCAGCTGCCATTACTTTAGATTTTTTCTTCCAAGAATGAGTAGTTTGTGAGCAAGCTGTGGAATGAGCTATTTTGCCTTTGTGAGATGCTGAATTTATAACCAGACTGGGGACTGCTTTGGATTCTTATCAAATCTTTCAAGATTTATGGCATATTATTTCCTCTGCAAATGGATTTGTAACATACAATTTGTTTATGTTGTAATCCCACCAGTTTTTTTGAAAGGAACCTTTAAAATGAAAAACTGCCTTTGAAGTAGAAACTGAAAGCAGTCAGTTCAGCAGTTTAAGGGGGCAGAACTGATGAAAGTTTCTGTGAATTATTATTTGAGGAGAGCCATGCTCGTATCTGTGGTCTGTTGGTGTCTGTGTTGGTCGGGTCGCCTAATGGAACTCAGATGGGAGAAGGGACTTTATCCCCATGAAAGAAAGGACATTATCTCCAGATCCAGACAGAGAAGTTCCAAAACGCTGAGGGGGCAAAAGCAGCCACAGATGCTGCTGGGAGATGAGCCTCGACAAGTGAGAACTGCTGGTTAATGAGTGTAAAATCAAGGTTTTGGGTAATGCAGTGCCTGGTGCCCACTCTGTGTGCCGTGGCTGCTCCTCTGGGCATCTCTCTTTGTCCCTGCTCACACTGCTGGATGCTGTTCAGGGTGGGCAGGAGAGGCTTGAAATGTCAGAGAATTTTGGGGACAAATGTTTGTGGGGTCCAGGTCAGCGTGGTCCAGTGAGTTCAGCTGAGTTCAGGCATTTCCTTAAACCAGGTCCTGTTTCAGGAAAGCCTGAAGGCTGGTGTTTAAATCCATCCCTGTTCATAAAAGTGACTACACTTAGACACCGTTGATTTAAAAAATAATGAACTTACCCGAGAGCCTTCTATATTTGTAGGACTGTAACTGTGGGGAAAAAAAACCAAAAAAAACATTATAGGAGTTCATCAGACACAAACACACAAAGAACATCTGTCAAAACCCAAATAATCATAAAACAGGAAAAACCCCTGAAAATCAAAGTAAGTGGATAAGAATGAGTGCCAACACATGGACCAAGTTTTTTGTTTTGAGGGTTTTTTTCTTTCGCCTGGTGCAAGAATATCTCTTTTTTAGTCTACATGGTTGTGATGCAATAGTAAGAAAGGTTACCAAAA
Organism: Emberiza elegans; assembly: GCA_024865655.1. Lineage (NCBI taxonomy): Eukaryota > Metazoa > Chordata > Aves > Passeriformes > Fringillidae > Emberiza > Emberiza elegans. The sequence goes on from JALJVW010000034.1 coordinate 1,602,756, forward strand.
CTAATGCAAAAATGGGACATTCAAAGGCTGAGAGGATGGAAAAGTTAAGATAAAATTAATTTAAATCTAGTGAAAATCTGATAGTCTAATTCCTGTCTTATCTTCCTGTCTAATCTTCCTCACCTCACAGCCACTGATCCCAGGGGAAATACCTGAGCTTTCAGTTAAAGAATTTTCTGGGAGATGTCATTTTAGTCAATCACTCAATGTTCTGGAATGTTTGTTGTATGTATGATTAATATTCTTAATAGGGTTCAGCCTTCTGTTGGAAAAAAGAGTATAATTAGAAAAATACAGGAGAACATAGAGAAACTTCAAAAGGCTATCAAAAAAGGTGCTAGAATTTTGAAACATAACACAGTGGAATCAGATACTTCAAGGAACTGGTAAAAGGAGTGGTCTGCTACCACTGCTTTAGGTGGAGGCCTAATGCTAGTGAAAAAATTCCAACTAGAAGAAACTATGAATACAACAAGAAGAAATAAGAATTTTGTGCAAGAAAAGTAAGATTTTAGAGACATGAAGAAAGAAACCACAACAAGGTCAGTTCATATTTACTGTTTCATGGGAGCTTCCTGTCATTTCCCTTCAAAATATTATGAGACAATTATCTGAAGAGGGGAGCAGTGCTGGACTTTGTGTGTGTTTGCCAATCACAGGCAGCTCTTCCTTCAGTTTTCTGAGGAAAAACTGAGCTACAAGAAACATTTTCAAGCAGGGACCTGTCAAAAGTGCTTTCCTTGTGTGCAAACCATACCTTAAACCAACTTGGTACTGCAGAGCTGACATTTTGCTTTCCAGTGGTCAGCACCAGCACTGATAGCCTCAGCAACAAAATGTTGTCAAAACCACAAATCCCGGAAAATAAAGGCAGTGCGTTTGCCCTGCTTGCCTGGACAGTGAATGTGATGGAAACACACTTAGAGGTGTGCACTGGATCCACAACTGCATGGTGCTTCACAGCCTTTAGGTTTTCACACATATCATGCTGAAACTGCTCATTGCTGTTCCCAAAAATGCAGTTTACTGAGAACAAAACCCAGGTCCCAAAGCTTGGGGAATAAAGCCTGGATTGTTTTATCTGCTCCAGCAGCCACTGCCTCTCATTTTCATTTCCCCTCTGCTCTCTCCTGCTCCCATTGCTCCTGTTGTTTCAGCTGCTGCTCCCTTCCCCTTTCATCTCCCTGCTCCCTGCCAAGGAGAGGGTCCAGGTTCACATTCCCCCAGGGATGGGAGCAGCTTTCCCGTGCTTTCCTGGCACTGCTGAGAGGAAAAGGCCATTGCTCTGTTTCATCTCCTGTGATTCCTCTTCCTTTCCAGGCCCTCTCTCCTCCTGGGGGCATCCCCCCGTGTCCTGCTGAGGAGCTCCTGCCCAGGGAGGCTCTCACCTGCCTGGGGCTGGGGCCAGCTGTGTCCAGAGGGAGAAGATGAGCAGGGATGAGGGTGATGGATATCCAGGATGCTATTGCAGGGGAAGTCACCCACACCTGGACACATTTTTCACCCCAGCTAAAAGTTGTGCCTCTTAGTCATGGGCATATTTTCTGAAAAATCCTTTCCTTGGGATTTTTTCCTCCTGAGAAGCTGAGAGGCCTCAGGAACAAAATGCAAACAATGGTTATCTGCTGCTGTGGGATGTAACAGGTGCAGCTGGGATTGGTCTCATGTGGTTGTTTCTAATTAATGGCCAATCACAGCCTGCTGGCTCGGACTCTCTGGTCAGTCACAAGATTTTATCATCATTCCACTTCTTTTCCTTGCTAGCCTTCTGATGAAATCCTTTCTTCTATTCTTTTAGTATAGTTTTAATATATCATTCTCTTTTAATATAAATATATCATAAAATAATGAACCAGCCTTCTGAAACATGGAGTCAAGGTTCTCATCTCTTCCCTCGTCCTGGAACCCCTGTGAACACCACCACACCCCACCATCCCTTTGACCAAATCTGTTGGACTGTAACCATGAAAAAACCCCACATTAAAACAAACAAACAAACAAACAAAACCAAAAAACCCCAACCCCCTCAAAAAACATATTAAAAAACCCTGCATTGAGTTCATGGGTCACACGTGTCCTTCTGCACACAATTCCACAGGCTGTCCACCCACTTTTTCAGCCAACAGCAGCAACCAATATTGTCAGGCTGCTGCCAGAAATGCACTTTGCTGTGGCTCAGAGGGCCTTGTGGGACAGCAGAAGGTGGAAGGAGTTTTCTTTTCTTCTCAGAAGGACCAGGTGTAAACTGTCCACAGCAGTGCTAAGGAATGCAAATCCTGCAGGTGATTTTCACACAGAGAAAAATCTACACCATGTATTGGTACACTCATATTATTACACTATTTTACAAGTGGTGGAATGCATCCTGGTTCTCCTAATTTATTATTGTCAATGTCATGAAACTGACAAAATTATCTGTGGTATTCGGACAAAACTTTCCTTTGCTTCATTCCATTACTGTATCTTTTTCGCTTTTCTCTTAAAAAAAAAAACCACCAATATGCTTATTAGCACATTTTTATTATATTATCAAACAGGTAAGCATAGAAATATCAGCTAATCAATTCAGAGGTTTTTTTTCAATAAAACTGAGGGCTATGGGTTCTGAAGAAAGTTTTCATTGGAAATCAAAGATTCACAGAGCCTGTGCTCTACTGTCATAGAAGACCTCTGTGGTTAGGAAAGATGGAGACTGATTTCATAGCAGAGAATCTGTGTAGAAACTTGTAAAAAAAATGACACAAATAAATGGCAAGGTGTGCAGTGGTTTTTTTCCAGGAGGACTCAGACAAACATGAGTCAATCCAAGTGTTTTTCATTGGTATATTTGCTACAGGGGTAAAAATATAAAACAGCACTAAAAAACATTGACAATGTAGTGAGTGCATTAGTGGAAATTGTGACACTGAAAAACAAAGGTAAAATCAAACCCATAAATTCCCCTTTTGGTCAAGGTAGCTGACAAATATAGACACAACTGTGGGCCTTGCTTGGTGTTGTTTAAACATAGATGGAAAAAGAACACTTCTGGTTGAGGCTTTTTGGCAGAAGTATGAGCGATGTCTGTGTGGGAAACCAAATAAAGAAATTGACCAAATTGAAGGTAAGGAGAAATAAATATTAGCAGAAAAATAAAATGACAGGCCAAGTAAAAGCTGGCTGTGAAGGCAAACCAGCACCTTGAATGAAGTTCCAGTTCTCATCTGTGATTTATTGATACAGTCTCTGGGCACTTGTGGTTTATTTAAACGGGAAAAGTAGTTGCTATGTACAACTGCCACTGCTACTCAGCAACCTGTGGCGTTTCTGGGCACTGTGATGACTTCTGAAAGCAGAGTTACCACTCTGCAATTAGTGGCTTCTCGTTGTGGCAATATCCACTGTTGACAATCCCTGCCTCTTACTCCCTTCCTGATACACTTCATTGCTATAAATCAAATTGTGCTGTTTGCTGAGGGACCTGGAGGGATGATTGGTGGCAGGAGGGCGAAAGGTTTCTTTGCTGATCTCTCCTGGGGATCAGATGTGCAGGGCTTGAATGGCTGAGTAACCTGACCCGCAATTTTAGGGGACATAGTGGGAGAACTTGTGCACTCTTAAAATCAACAGCTATTATTCAGCCAAGATAATGAACCATGGGAATTAATTCAGTGGCTGTCAGCTGGGGAGACTGAGAACAGAGCAGCAGATATTTACAACCCATCCTGAAAAGAATTAGAAGATGCCTGTGTGTCCTTGAGAGTGTAGCACTGAGACTCGGGGTCCCAGCTTTGTGTGTACCTTTGTGAGGGCTTGCCAACCCCACAACATAAAGGAATTTAGCATTAAGATAGATTGGAGATGTTCGGTGAGTGTTTGGATGTCTGTGTAACCTAAAACTCCTCCAGAGAAGGGAGAACTCAGTGAACTGAGGCCCTTTGAATTCAGCATCCATAAGGAGCAGGGGAGGGAGAGCACTTGGGTGTCACCAAAAATGATGTGGATTGCTTCAAAGGCATCCACATTGACAGCCCTTGGCTAATAATCACTTTAATGTCCTCTGGATGTGACTTAGCTATGTGCATGCCCTCTCTAAAATCATTAAACCATGGATAATTGTTGTTGACTTCAATCAAAAAGTTGTTTACAGCTAGGATATTTGTGGATGTACTTTGAACACCTTCAGATGTTAGAGGCCTATTCCCATCCATTCCTTAATAATGAATTGTGAGAAGATGTTAATGTCCATTGATCAATAAATTTGCTCCTTTTATTGAAATGGTTTGTAAAGTGAAATAATTATCTCTACAATAATTCCAAAGAGTGTAATTATATCAAAGTGGTAGGCATGTAATGATCTGAAAAATTCTGAAAAGCTACAGGTTTCAGCTAAAAGACATTCAGTGCATTAAAAAAAAGACATTTTCATTTGCATACAATCATTCAGTGTATAAGTACAATAAAAAATACACAGCTTTTCCTTTGGATACAACGCCATGTGGAGATTGTGATCATGACCTTTCATTTCTTCAGTGAAGAGCTCAAAAGCAAATTCATGGTGTTTTGTCTCCAGACCTTCCTGAGCCCTGGCCTTTCCCAAGATATTATGTCTAGGAAACATTTCAAAGAAATTATTTAGAATTTCAGTTGTTCTTTTCAAGTTCTGGGTTTTTTTGTAGAACTTTAATTGTCCTTTTTTCTTTCCCTTCTTGAAGTTCTGCACAAAATTCCAACGAAGATCATCCAGAAGAGCAGCAGGATTATTTCACTTGTTTTTTAGAACATTTTAAGATGTCTTATGATAGTGTTATCTCTTTTTTGTTACAAAATGTTAAACTTGTGAGCCACAATCCAACCCCAGACTCCTTTATCTCAACCACAAACCTGTTTCTCTATTTGTAAAGCTTCTTCTGTCCTGCCAAAGACAAGTATATTTCTCATCCCTATCATTTTTCTTTCAAAATGCAAACTTTCAAAATAACTTTCAGTTTGCTCTTTTTAACCAACAGCTATTTGAGGATTATTTTGTGCAGATTTAATATGCAGACTTCACCCCTTCATTAATCTTCTTTGGGAAAATACTTGCAATCAAGTGAAAATAATTACAATCAAATTATTAAGATGTTGAAAAACATATGTAAAACCTTACTTGAGAGATTCTTTCAGTTTAAGAGGAGACACAAATAAATAACCCAGTAGGATACATACCTCTGGAAGCTGATGAGAAATTTTTAGTAGTTTCTTGCAGAGTTTGTTTGGAATGTTATATGAAGTGGCATTAAATGCTATAATTAAGCCGTATTTTCTAAGAGTAATAAGCTTCATGGAATCATTACAAAAACTGGTTTATTTGATTTTTCTTGGTTTTCTCTAGACAAATCTGTTGCTTTTTTATCAATGTGGTTGTTTTGTAATTTTTTTCTGGCCTCGAACTGATACCAGTAGTATGATCTGGTACCTCCCTTTTCCTGTCCCACTCTCCCATTTTCATCAGTTATGTTTGCCCTTTCCACCTCTTCTGGTTCTTCACAAACAGACTGTGGATTTTCTGAGAAGTAAATATTCAGGAGGTTCCTCATCCAATTCTCTCAGCTCCCTCAAGGGAACAGTCATCAGACCCAAACTACTTGGATTAATTAAATTAACTCTATGCTCTGTAACTTTAGGATGATGTCTTGCCTCCTTGTGCTCTGTATTCATCAGTCTGTATCATGTTAATTTGTGCCAGTTTAGGTGTTTAAAGTACATTCAAATGAGAGTTCTTCAACATTATCAACAAATCCACTTTGGGTTGGAGTGCAAATACTGTTGCACAAATAATTATGTTTGAATGAGAAAAAAACCCTTAATTCTGTCATAGAATTTCATTCTTGAAAAAAGATGATAAGAACAGATTAAAAGATGTTCACAACAGGTTAATTAAACACTTCTTTGGTCAATGTAGTGCTGACTAAAGAAGAAACTCAAAAGGAGAAAGCTAAATCCAAAGATTTTGGCTCCTATTGCCATACCAATTATTGGAACAACAGTGTTGACAGTAAACACACAAAAAAAAGATGACCTTGACAGACAAGCCAAGACATGCAGAGTCTCATTTTGCCATTTAAAGCAGTTTTTACCTGCAGATGAAAAAATTGATTAAGTAAATTAACAGTGGTAGATCCCTTACCTGTGTTGGTAGCAGGATGGGGCAGCAGAATCTGGAGGTGTGGAACAGGATCCTGCTGAAATCTGCTTTACAAGCGTCTCAGGACATGGAGAGATGGCATTTTAGGAGGAGACAAATTTGAACAGCTCCAAAAGCTCATGCAAAAGGAACAGAGATCGCTGCAAGGAGAGCATCATATCTCACCAGCAGTAAATTACTTAATTCCTACACTGAATGGTTCCATTGTGTTCCTGAAGCTTGATCTCATCAAAGGATATCACCAACTGCAACAAGCTCCTGCTTTCTATCTGCCAAGCATTTCAGCACATGATGCTCTGAGATGGTATGAAAAGCTAACATCTGGAGTTTATTCAGCCACAGAATTTTTTAAAGATATGCCTTCATTATTTTAGTACACCTCCAGTATCTTCAATGGCTCTGATGAATTCACAGAACATGACATAATCCATAAAGTCATGCTTCACTGTCCAGTACAAAAAATTACTCCTTGGAGTAAATAGAAAAGCTTCTTGAACAAAGCCGTCCTTTAATTTTTCTTCATATTTCTTCACCCAAATGATTGCTTTTTAACCTGAAGAAGGTAACAGCAACTGACAGAGCAGTGGCTCCCAGAGGGGCAAGGCAAGGTCAGATTTTTCTCATGGCTGATCTGCAGACACCAAGCTATTTCCTCATAAATACCTCTTTTAAGACAACTATATATTCATCCTCCACTGGATATCTAAGGCTGAGAAACACCTCTGAGATCATTGAAACCAACCATTAAACCAGCCCTGCTCATGTTTGCCCCTAAACTGTGGCAAACATCCACACTTCTTTTAGCACCCGCAGGGCTGGGCACTGCAAACCCCCCGGGCAGTGCCCAGGCAGTTCCTGAGCCCCCTTTCCATGGGGAAATTCCTGCTGTGCCCACCCTGAGCCTGCCCTGGCCCAGCCTGAGGCCGTTCCCTCTGCTCCTGTCCCTGTTCCCTGGAGCACAGCCCGGCCCCCCCGGCTGTGCCCTCCTGGCAGGAGCTGTGCAGAGCCACAAGGGCCCCTGAGCCTCCTTTGCTCCAGGTGAGCCCTGCCCAGCTCCCTCAGCCTCTGCTGGGGCTCCATTCCCTCCCAGCTCCCTCGGCCTCTCCCGGGGCTCCATTCCCTCCCCAGCTCCCCAGCCTCTCCTCCATTCCTCCATTCCCTCCCCCTCTCCCCCATTCCTCTCCCCCAGGCTCCATTCCCTCCCAGCTCCCTCGGCCTCTCCCGGGGCTCCATTCCCTCCCAGCTCCCTCGGCCTCCCTCCCAGGCTCCATTCCCTTCCCAGCTCCCTCGGCCTCTCCCGGGGCTCCATTCCCTCCCCAGCTCCCTCGGCCTCTCCCGGGGCTCCATTCCCTCCCCAGCTCCCTCGGCCTCTCCTGGGGCTCCATTCCCTCCCCAGCTCCCTCGGCCTCTCCTGGGGCTCCATTCCCTCCCCAACTCCCTCGGCCTCTCCTGGGGCTCCATTCCCTCCCCAGCTCCGCTCCCTGCCCCGGCCACGCTGCAGCCCCTCCATTCCCTGTGTGAGGGCCCAGAGGTGACCCAGCCCTCGAGGTGCGGCCTCAGCAGGGCCGGCACAGGGACGGGCCCTGCCCCGCTCCTGCTGCCGCCGCACGGCTGGCACAGCCCCGGGGCCATCGGCCTCTCGGCCCCCGGGCACCCCTGGGCTGTGCCCAGCTGCTGGCACAGTGCTGGAGCCCAGGACATTCCTCTGGCTGCCCTCAGAGCCTGGCAGGGGCTCAGAGACCTGGGCACCGGGTCAGAGACACCTGGGCCTTCGATTGTAACCCCTGGAAACAACAATTACCAGCTTTGTTACAGGCCACAAGGGCTTGAGTAGAATGTTAGTGAATTTGTCACAGGGTGAAAACTGAGAATTTTGGGGAGTTTAGAATGGGTTTTCAGGAGGCAAGATGGAGGAATCTGGGCCTGTCCTGTCCTTCCTCCTGTTTCTTTTCGGCCTCCATCTTCTGGATGATGGTGGCACTTTTGGGTTGGTTTAAGGTAGAAATTCACTGTCTAACATAGGTGATAGGTATTGGGAAATTATGGTAAATAAGATATATGACGGTGCTCACAGGGGTACTTGGATGAAGGAAGAGACGAGGATCTGACTCCATGTTTCAGTAGACTTGATGTATTATTTTATGATGTATATTACATTAAAACTATACAAAAAGAATAGAAGAAAGGATTTCATCTGAAGGCCAGCTAAGAATAGAATAGGAAAGAATGATAACAAAGGTTTGTGGCTGGGACAGAGGGTGGGACCCAGCTGGGCCGTGATTGGCCATTAATTACAAACATCCAGCATGGGCCAATCCCAGATGCACCTGTTGCATCCCACAGCAGCAGATAACCATTGTTTACATTTTGTTCCTGAGGCCTCTCAGCTTCTCAGGAGGAAAAATCCTAAGGAAAGGATTTTCATAAAAGATGTCTGCCACACAAGTACACATCGTTTTTAGTATAAAAAGATAATACCACCCTGAGGGTGGGCAGTGTGCCATGAAGACACATGCTGGGCAGACCTTGGTAGGTCAGAGAAAGAATGTTATAAATAAGAAACAATAAACAACCTTGAAAGGCAGAACCAATGCATCTCAGCTTCTTCTTCAGTCTCGGGGCTGGAAAAGAGACTTTCTGACACCTGGGGGTCACCTCAACACCAGAGACCTCATCACCACAGCACCCCCAGGGCCTGTCCCAGCTCCTCAGCCCCTCTGCCCCAGCCTGGAGTGAGACCTAAGGCAGGACCTGGTACCTCGCACCACTGGTCACACTCCATCCCTGTGCCACCCCCAGCACTAAACTCAGCAACAGCTGCACTGAGAGATGGGTGCTTATGAGGGGAAAAAAAAAAAATCAAAATTTTGTAAGGCAGCATTTGCCGTTAAAGATTTACCAGCTTTTCACAAAAGGTGTACCCAAGCAAGCTTTAATTGATTTGTCTTTTGCTTGGGGAGTGGCTGTGCAAGCACAGACTATCAACCAAAGAATTTTCCAGGGGCCTCAGGAACATTTTGCAAACTGTGTTAACTGAGAACTATCCTCTTAAATTTCAAACTAAGGTTATGTTGTCAGCTACAGTCAAAGTAAAAGTAAAGTAATACAGTGTGAGCAGATAACAGCACTTTTTGATACAGATTTGTCCATGAAACTGGCCACTGTCAATGGAAGTGAAGGAAGGAACTTCCTAACAAAACAAAGTTTGGTTTAGCAGAAGAGAAATTATACTCTGGAGTAGGTGAGACATTCACAACATGCACAAGATGACTGGAATAAAATTACTGCTTTTGACGAAATGAGTATTTACAAAAAAAAAGGAGTGACAATAAGGCCATAATAATCACAATGATCTGAGTTCTGTTAAAAAGTCTTATTCCTTGGAACCTAAGGAATCCACCCATTTATCTCATCAATGAGAAATTTAGAAGGCAGTTTGCCTTTGGCCTATAGTTAATGTCTTTAAGTTATTTTAAGTTATATATATATGTAATATATATATAAGATACATATATAAAGTTTTATATATATCTTTATGTATGTTTTATATCTATATATATCTATATCTACACATCTATGTATCTATATATATATAAGTTATATATGTTATTTTCAAGTGCATAATAAAATAACTATATTTTATAGATATAATATAATAATATAAGAATATAAGAATATAATATAAATATATTGTTTATATTATATATAATAGTATAACAATAGATATATAGAGATATAATAACATATATATAGATATAAAACTTATAAGGTTTATATCTGTATCTATATATCTATATCTATATATCTATATATCTATATATCTATATAGATGTATATCTATATATATATATATATCTGTAAGTTATATTTGTTATTTTCAAGTGTGTAATAACATCCCATAGTCAAAAAGGGAAGACAGAGATAAATTTGACAAAGAGAGTGCTTAGCTAGTCTTTTAGCAGAGATTTTTCTGTGCCTGCTTTTAGCACTGAAGTGCCTTGCCACGGCTGTTGGAAGATTCCCTGTCGTTTGGGATGATCAGCTGTGGGTGGATGTTTTCCAAGAGGTGTTTGTTTGATCTGAATCGCTCAGGTCGCTCCTCAGCCACAAGGGTTTTGTTTGTGTGCCTCGATGGCTGCAGGAGAGAGGAGTAATGCTGGTGAAGTGCCTCCTGCTGAAGAGTTTTTCATCTGAGAGCAGAAAATATGCAGGGTGGCACTGTGACCTTGAGAACTCAGAAAAATCATTATCACCTGCCACTATCAGATAAATGGAGGAAGTGCAGGGAAAGCTGGTGTTTCAGCTGAGCACACCTAGGATTGCCAGGGGCTGTTATCTGGGCTACTTATCTTGTCACTTAATGTTCTTTTGATCATGTCACCGTATTGAAGCTGCAAATGTCTGTGTTTTGCACAGGGATCAAGAGTCATTCAAGGACCTGACACCAAAGATGTGGAGTTGTCAGATTCAGCCACTTGATAGAGACAGAAATGGTGATGAGGGATTTAATTAATGGGATGGTTTCCCAGAGATGATCCACTCTCAGCTGCAGTACCATACGTGACTGCAGGGGAATTTTCTCTCAGGCTACCTAATACTGCTCTGTGTTAATGTGGCTGTCTGACTTTCACCCTGTTTATTTCAGCTCCAAGGGTCTGACCCAACAATGTGCCAAATATTCAAATTCTTTCCAAACTGAGAATTAACATGAGGACACCATTGTTAGAACTGGCTGAAAGGTCTGTGATGCTCAAGATGATCAGTGTTTGTCAGGCCACTTCAGGATGAGCTCTGGGTGACAGCATAAGAAGGATAAAGAATCAGTTCAGAAATATTACGTTTTGGTCCCTTCCCTTCCCTTCCCTTCCCTTCCCTTCCCTTCCCTTCCCTTCCCTTCCCTTCCCTTCCCTTCCCTTCCCTTCCCTTCCCTTCCCTTCCCTTCCCTTCCCTTCCTTCCCTTCCCTTCCCTTCCCTTCCTTCCCTTCCCTTCCTTCCCTTCCCTTCCTTCCCTTCCCTCCCTCCCTCCCTCCCTCCCCTCCCTTCCTTCCCTTCCCTTCCCTTCCCTTCCCTTCCCTTCCCCCTTCCCTTCCCTTCCCTTCCCTTCCCTTCCCTTCCTTCCCTTCCCTTCCCTTCCCTTCCCTTCCTTCCTTCCCTTCCCCCTTCCCTTCCCTTCCCTTCCTTCCTTTCCCTTCCCTTCCCTTTCCCTTCCCCCTGAACTTCCCTTCCCTGAACTTCCTTTTCCTTTTCCTTTTCCTTTTCCTTTTCCTTTTCCTTTTCCTTTTCCTTTTCCTTTTCCTTTTCCTTTTCCTTTTCCTTTTCCTTTTCCTTTTCCTTTTCCTTTTCCTTTTCCTTTTCCTTTTCCTTTTCCTTTTCCTTTTCCTTTCCTTTTCCTCTCTTTCTCTTTCTCTTTCTCTTTCTCTTTCTCTTTCTCTTTCTCTTTCTCTTTCTCTTTCTCTTTCTCTTTCTCTTTCTCTTTCTCTTTCATTTTTTTACTGTTACATCTGTCTCCAAAGTCATGTTTCACCACCCCAGCAGTGTTCCAGGCCTTTTGGAAGTGACCCACCACCAGGAATATCCCTGCTGACTCCAGTAATTGTCATTCTGTTTGATATATATGGAAACAGTTGTGCTTACATGATTTAAAATCTCATCAATTTTGGTCCCACAGATCAAAATCTCACAGATTTTGACTAAGTAAAAGTCTGATGAGTTTTCGTGGTGTGAAGCCCACGGGAGGTCCCAGGTCTGCCTGCTCCCACCAGCTGAGCTAGCAGGAAACTGCTGAGCTGCAGAAACACTTGTGCTAATTTCCAGTTTTCATTTGCAGCCATGGTCTCCTTTCCTTTCTTCACACTTCCCTCATCCAAAAAGAAACAAAGCTCAGAATTACACAGGTCAGGCATTTTGGAGGAGCTTGATTTCCTGGGTGGAATTCCTTCAGCCAGGGATGTGTCTCAGGTGTGTCCCTGCACATTTTAGGGGGTTGGTTTGGTACAGGGACACCGTGATCCCTAGGAAAACAGATGCAATAAGGCAGCTACCTGCACAGATGCCACGTGTTTTCATGGCATCATCAGCCCCATGGAGGTGTTGAATCTGGAGTGGTTCATCCCCAGAACCTCTCTTCCACAAGTTCAAAACCTGAGGAATGCATGTTTATTTTCAAACAGCCATGCAGCTCTTTGTTTTATCCCTTTTCCACCTCTCTTTACTAACTTTCAGTCTTCTTTGCCTTTTCCTCTACCTGTGCTAGTTCAAACACTTAAAGCTCTTAGGTGTTTTAACTTGTTATTTTGTTTATGGATAAATAGTGCTTAATTCCAACAGGCATTTCTTATTCAAAATTTTAAAAAGCACATAGAAAATCCTTTTTTTCTATAGACACTGGCTGATGTTGTATTTGAGCCTTGTGCTGGTAGTTGATGGCTGGCTATTTAGCGGCATGTGTCCATGACAAACTCCATCTCAAAGAATCAGTCATGGCCATCTCCTTGCATAAAACTCCAAACCTGAAGGTCCAGAGGACTGAATTGCCACTGGTAATCCTTGCCATGGTGCTGCTGATGTTGTAGCACTGCCCTGTGCAATGCAGCTCTGGGCTCAAAATTAGGAAACAACTTCCTTCTGCAGCCCTGGAGAAACTAAATTTATTGCCCTGGGTTTTCAACAGGCACTGGCATTTTGCTGTAATCTTCAAGTTCATAATTCTGTCTGTTTTTTAACTGTTTGTTTTTATTTCCACTAGGGCTGAATTAGACAAAGGACAGGAAGAAGAAGAAATGGTTTTAAAAGGAGAAGAAGCAGTGGTTCAATGGGGCCTGTGGTGGCAGATGGTGCTGATTACAGGTACGTGGTAGGCAGAGCAGGATGTGAGTCACCCCTCTGTTTGCACCAGTGAAACCAGAGTATCAAAAGCAACATTTGCAGAAATATCCAGCAGATCAATCACCAAATTTAGATGATGCAAAAATATACATTTACAAACGACAGTTAAAACCCCATCATTAAAAAAGCAGTGGGAAAGATAATTTAAGAATAAATGACGGTTATTGTGGTGGTGTTTGCTGGGGTCCCCGGACGAGGGAAGAGATGAGAATATTGACTCCATGTTTCAGAAGGCTGATTTATTATTTTATGATATATATTATATTAGAAGAAAATTATATACTAAGATTATACTAAAAGAAAAGAGAAAGGAGACATCAGAAGGCTAGCAAAAGAAAGGAATGGAATGATAATAAAATCTTGTGACTGCTCACAGCCACGACACAGGTGGCTGTCACTGATCATCAAGTAAAAACAATTTCACATGCTGGGTTAACAGTTCTCCAAATCACATTCCAAAACAGCAAAACATGGAGAAGCTGAAGCTTCTCTGCTTCTCAGGAGAAAAGATCCCGGCAAAAAGAATTTTTCATAAAATATGTCTGTGACAAGTTACTGTTTCATATATATGGCTGCATTAGATGGGGGAAACCAATGGGATAAGGCCGAAAAAGACTGTGAACTTAATTTTGAGGCTGAGAATCAGTCCTGCAGCAAAACTGAGTGATTGGTTTGGTCAGGAGCAGAGGCTGGACACAGAACAGACTCTCACCTCCCTGTGCTGAGCAGCCTCCCTGTTCCAGGGACACGAGGTGAAGCAGTGGCAGCGCTGGAAATGAAGCGTGAAATTAAGTCACAAGAGGTCAAACAGAATTCTCATTTCAATCATCGCAGACAAGTTTTATGGCCCAAGAAACAGGACCTTAAAGGCCTTTAGCTACATTTTTAAGAGGTAGACAACTGTCCAAGTGTGTTTCTCCCACCAAGTCCCAAACAGTTTAACGAGAACAGTCCTTATTAAAATAAAGCACTTGAAGTATGTTGTCAGAATGTATATGAATCAAGGGGTAAGGCTTCGTGGAAGGACGTGGGACATAAATGTTAAATTCCCCTCAGCTGAAGTAGAGGAAGAATGTATACAAAAGAAAATTACTAACAGAGAAAATGTGTTTTTACATTGCTGGCCAAGGGGCAGCTGACTGGGGGTGATATCCAATATGGGAAATGATGTATTTTCACAAATAATACCTTGGAGGTTGATGAATTAATGTGCTCTTTTGCCAAAGGGGGCTTTGTGTGTGGAGCATTACAAGTCACTTTTTTTTTTTTTGTTACTATGCATTTGAAAGTCAGTAAAACTTATTTACAAGTGGATAAAACATCTACCTACAGAGATCACTCCTCAGTGTAAAATCCCTCATTGTGTGGAAGAGGTGTGAGAAGATATCAGGGAATATATTTATCTGAATAAAGGAGAAGAGTGGGTAGAACTTTGGGATGCTGTGATTTACATTGCTACTTTCGGGAGAGGATGGTGAATTTTGGAATGTGGCTATTCCATTCTTCACCCCCTTTTGCAGCACCTGAGCTTGGCCAGAACCATGTGCATCCTTCCTGGGTCTCCAGAGGTATGTACCAAACATTTTATTGACTTCTGGAGCAATTCTGTGCCTTTTCAATCTTCCCAGCTCCTGGAAACATCTGGTGGATGTTGACTCATGTGATAGAGCTTCTGCTTGCTTGCAAAGCAAAGACGGGAATTAGACCCATCCCAAATTTCTCCCTTGTCATCCCATCAGGTTTCCATTCCTAAAAAATGGGACTCCTACACCAAACCAGTGCCTCTCCACATGCTTCTTTCAATAATCAGTCACCACAACCCTTTCAATAAAACCTCCTTTTTCAGTAGAGTTAAGAGCAAGCACATGTGCAGACTGCTCTCTGGCCACAGTTAATTTTCTATTTCAAGCAGGTTTTGTTGCTTGTAGGCAGCTAAAAGATTTACCCACCCTCATTTCAATTCCTTCCTGATTTCCAGTGTGACTGGAAAAATGAATTCTCTGAAAACAGGACAAATGGTTGCTTAGGCCAGTCTCCAGCATGACCATCTACATCATCCTTTTTTAATTGCAATATCCATGCTATTGAAGGATTAGCACCATGTATCTGACATTAATTTATTGAGGGTAACTAAGATATGGCAAATCTTTTCTCTCCAACCACTGCAGGTAGCTAATGGCTTAGCAACTCCGTGCTTTAGTGTCTCAATTTTCCATAACATTGAAGAAATTCCCAATTTACAGGTAACATTTCTCAGTCAAGTGTAAATACTGAGTGAAAACAGAGCAATCAAGGGACACAAGATCTGAGTAATTAGAAAACACTCATAATACGATAATTGAAAATTTAGGATTTAAGATAAAAACATATTTTCAAGATTTAAATCTTTTAAGATTAAATAGCAAGACAAAAGAGGTTAGGCTTTATCCAGCATTTCAACCTACTTCAGGAATAATATTTCTCCTTTAATTAGCAGATTTTTAGAACAAAACTGTTCAGAACAGAAAGAGTATTTGGCTCATTGTACAACATTAAAAAAAAAAAGCCTAAGCAATACTAACTTATACAAAATAACTTCAGTGATCAGTAAAATGCTGCATGGAAAAAGAGCTATTATTATTTATCCTGAATTAGGGGATGAAATAGAGTGGGTGAAAAAGCTCCATGAGAATCTGACTGGATTCACTTCTAATTCCCACAGTCTGGTTCAAACTGAAATGTGGGCATTGACAACTAAAACAATGCCACGGCATAAAAAGAAGCTCTCACTGGAAGACATAGACTTGACCATGGATATTTTAATGAGGGGGCCACACTTGTATGGCAGAGATAATAATCCCTTTTCATGGGTGAGATATCTTTTATTTCATCATGAAAGCTACACTTGAGTATTACATTTGTCCACATTCAGCTCTGGGATCCAAGTGTGCGGCGCTGCTTTGTCGCCCCCCGAGCTGTGCTGGGGCTCACAATGCAAATGTCACACTGGGGATGGCTGACTTGACATTGACAAGTGATTTCTTGGCTTTTAGGGGGAAAAAAAACCCTTCTCCACATGACAGGTCCATCTCACTATAAGGCAATTGTGCTCTTTCACTCCCTGTCTTACACAGCAAGAACTGCACAGATAAAATACTGTGCTGGGCAAGAATTGAAAGAATGGTGTTTTCCCTGATAATATTTTTTATGTTTCCACTGTGCATTGGTTTAACTAAATCCCTTATAAATGAATAGATTTATGAATCCCTTTAGGG
The DNA here is from genome assembly GCA_024865655.1 of Emberiza elegans. Classification (NCBI taxonomy): domain Eukaryota; kingdom Metazoa; phylum Chordata; class Aves; order Passeriformes; family Fringillidae; genus Emberiza; species Emberiza elegans. The sequence goes on from JALJVW010000034.1 coordinate 1,619,061, forward strand.
CAGTTTTCTTGTTGTATGCCACCATACATATTGAGAATGCCACAAGAATATTAAATGCAATAATTCACAATGCTGTGCTGCATTACCATTCTCAGGTAATTAAGTCTCTGATTTTAATCCCACTGAAATAAGTAGTATAAAATGGCTTTAATGAGTTTTGGACCAGTAGTCCTGGTATTCCAGTCCTGAACTCATCTTCTTGGGGAGGATAGGAGCTGTATATGAAAAATGAGCAAGAAATTTCACCCAAGAGTTTATCCAGAGTTGTGCACTGTTTTCATAATTCCATAGCGTGAGTTACTGGGACACAAAATTAATTAATCGTTATCCAGACAAAGCATATCAGAATGTGCCATCAGCAGTCAGCTGGGCCATGAACTGGAGATCACAAGCAGTCAGGAATGTGTGCCGATTGCAACACTTAGCACCAAAACAATAAAGTCACAGATTAAGGCAATTATCAGTTCTGGTTCTTTTCCCTTTTCTAAGTAACCTCGCACAGCTACTGCAATGCTTATGGGAGCCACGGTTTCATTGCCACTTCTTCTCACATTTCTTGGCCTCACTGAAACCAGGAAGTTTATTATTGAATTGAATTGGTGAATCGTATCTAAATTATTACTTTTGTTTACTGTGTTACACCCACCTGAATAAAATGAGCAGAGGTATAAAGCAAGCTGTCTGGAAGTGTTCTTGTTTCATAAATGTGGAACTGGGGGGAACTTCCTCAGTCAGTGTACCAGTATGAAGAGAAAATTCTCAGAGTTACTGACTTCAGACACACAATTGCAGAGACCTGGCAGTGGATGGGAGGAAAGCAAGGAAAGAGAAATTTAAATGGAAAAGAAATTCCCATTGTAGAACTTGCTAATAAAAAAAAAATTATCTTTTCAGTTTGTACTTTCAATGGTATCAATTGCAGAATTGCATCACTGTAACAATAAACAAAAGTAATATAAAATAAAGGCAACTTACAGGCCATTCATTGACACTACCAGTTCTGGGCAGCTCTGCAGATTGTAAAATTGCACCACTTCCTTTTGATCAGGAGTATAATCACCAAGTTTTAGGGAACAAAAGGATTTGAATGGGTAGAAGCAAACTAATTAGAACTGAAGTTAAAATTCCAATTCCTCACAATAACCTTGCAAGTTTCATCTTTCACGTTTCCTGTAAAGTTGATAATCCAGCAATTACTATTCCTGACCATTCCATTCCAAGTGAAGATCTTGTTCTTACCTCCTAAACAGGCCAAAACAACTTTTCTGCCCTATTTTTATTCGAGGCTTATGTTTTCTGTTAGGCTGTTATTCTTCCCCAAAACCCATGTCAGTCTCAAAATTGAATCTTTTTCATCGCCTTGAAATCTTTGTAACATTCTGACAGCAAAACATATTGTAGTCTTCTAGGCTGAATTTTGGGTAGTGCCAAAATGTCCCCCTTTACCTGAGTCAGGGTGATGCTGTAAAACTATATTGTGGCTCATATTCCAATTTTTCTGTGCTGGGAATGAGTTGTTTGTCTGCAGACTGGTCAGGAGGGTACTCATATATTTAAACCTCAGAGGGGTTTACAGATGTCCCAAAAGGGCAGGGAAGCTGGTTTACCAAATTCTCTGTCCTTCTCCTCATACCCATAACAGATTGTCAAAATAAAAATGCATAAGGCCAGGCCCTGTTGCTGCATTTTGAAATTATTACACTGGTGAAACAGAGCCCCTCATACTTACAGCCCTGATTTCACAGGTTTTGCTTTAGGTGAAGGTTTCCTTCCAAATTCCTTCCTGTATGCCACCATACAGCAAATGAGCAGAATGGGCAAATGCAACCCATTCTGAATTAATTTTTCCCAGAAGTGTGAAGTTCATCAGCAGTCAAAATCCCTCCCCCTACACCTGAATGCAGAATGAGCCACACACCTGTGAAACAGCCAGGACCCAAGGTGTTATCAAACCCAGGAATATCTCTATTATGTATGGTGGTCTTGTTGCAGGAAGTGGGAAAACTCAGGAGAATTTTTCCCCCGTCAGCACCAAATGGATTCTTTCCAGAAAAAAAAGTGTTGTGTTTGTGTGTCATCTCTTTAGTGTTGTCACGCGTGACTTTTGGCACCTCCTGAACAGGGGGAGGCTTTTTATAATCCTGGAATTATGCTGAAGATGTCTAAGAGCATTAACTACTGACTGTAGTTTTGGGTCAAAAAGGTGCTGAGTGGGGTCTCTGTGCCATATAGGAATGGCTTTGTGTGACCATGGGATGTGACTCTTCCCACCAGCACCGAGGGCACAATTACCTGACACAAGCTCTGGGCACTGCCAAATCAAGGTATTTTATTAGATTTGTTACTAATGTATGAGGGCCTTCAGTCTGAAATTACAGATTTTTGTTGTTCTGGTTAGGTGGGGTCCTGAGGGGAGCACGTTCTGTTTAAAACCGATATTTTTCACCTGCCTGTACACAGAGAGCATTCCTGCTAAATCCTGGATCTCAGACCAGGAGGGAGCAGCAGGTCAGGTCACAGTCTGACCTCACACAGGTTTTAAATTTCACCCATAATCTCCTAAGTGGAGTGCATTCACTTGGGCTGGTGATTCCCAGCCTGGCTGCTAAAGCCAAGCACAAAGTGGGGAGTGGGAGCCCACTGAGACACCCCCAAATCCCAAAAGGCCCTCCAAAGGGAAATAAAATCATTAATTGACTTATCCCACATGGGATGTAAAAACCTGCAAATGCCTCTGGTGCTCTGGCTTTGAAGTAATTTCCTTTTAGCCCTCAAATATTATATATTTGATATATTATATCATATATATAATATATAATATATAATATATTATGTGATACATACTATATACTATATAATAGATCATAGATGATAATATATAATATATAATATATAATATATAATATATAATATATAATATATAATATATATATAGTATATAGTATATATCATATATTATATATTATATATATATATATTATATATTATATATTATATATTATATATTATATATTATATATTATATATTATATATTATATATTATATATTATATATTATATATTGTATATTATATATTGTATATTATATATCATATATTATATATCATATATTATATATTATATATTATATATTATATATTATATATTATATATTATATATTATATATTATATATTGTATATTGTATATTGTATATTATATATACAGTATTTCCTTTAGCTTTGGGCATGCCAGCAAAGCAGGAATCACAGAATCATGGAAAAGGTTGGGAAAGACCTCCAGACACCCAAAGGATGGGTCACAGCATGCAGAAGCTCTGCCTTCTGTCAGGAACCATCCAAATCCATCATATGCCAGAGGAGGGAGGAAGAAAATGGAAATGGTGCACAGGAGAAATTTTTTCCTGGCTCCTGAGGACGCTGGAGAGGGAATTTCAGTCACAGTTGTGGGAACAAGGCAAAGCAGCTTTGAGCATGGTCTGACCTGCTGGTCCGTGAGAAACACACTCTCAGCCAGCTCTTTTCAAAATGTCAGGAGGGAAATGTAAAAATTTTACAAATTGCCCCGTAAAGTTGTCAAATGAAACTCTGAGTTGGAAAAATGGCATTTTCATTCAATCTTGACTGCAAAATAAAAGCATCACAATGGCCCTAAAATAAAATATTTCATTTTATTAGGCTCTTCGTTTTGGCGTAATAACAAGTTCCATTTACTCTGAATTGACTTTCCTCTCCCCCCCACCCCTTTATGATTTATGGTTTCATTTTTATGGAACAAAAGAAATATTTTTACTATCTCCTGTGCTCTAATTCTTACCCATTTTGTGCTTTGAGAGCTGCCATGAAAAGCCCTGGACAGCAGCTAGGTGGCATTGCTATTGTTTCTACTGCTTTTCTTGACATTCCTTTTGTTATGCAAAGATTGCATTACCTCTGTTTCCACAAATTGATGCTTCAAGGCAATTATTTATGATGTTTCATAAAGTTTTCTCTGAATCACTGCTTTCTAAGAAAAGTTGTCTGTTTTCTAGGAGCTGCCTTTCTTTGTACCCAGAGAAGAACATTTTATTACTGTGTTTGCAAACGTGATCATAAGCATTAATGAATGACTCCTAATAAGACTGTCCCAGCTTCCCTCTTTACTGTCATCACTAAACAAGATGTTTTGGACAGAAAGTGTTTTAGTTTAATGTTTATGCAGTAGCAAGTGTTACACATAAATCTCAATAAGAAATAGTCAGTATTATTATTTTACACATGAACCTTCTTTTGAAATTAATTCCACATGACCTTTGAATTTGGGAATTATTTATATTCTCTGCTAAAGTGGAGTAATCACACACAGCCCAAAGGCTTCATGTTGCTGCATCAGTGATGCACAGAGCAATGCTGAAACTGAAACCAGTTCAAAATCAAAATACACCTGGTCTTGACTTCCTTGTTGTCTGATTTCCCTTTGCTAAGGGATTATTTGTCTGGAGAGGTGACTCTGATGGCAGTGGGACGCTCTTGGTGAGTGCTAATGCTCTCTCACAAGAAATTTTACTGAAAATCCACAAGGCCCATTCTCTCTGTCCCCTAAAAAGCCTTCTTTGAACTGTGTGTGCCATCTGGCAGTCTCAGGTGCAAAAATACCACCAGATTTTCACAAAGTTCTGTTGAGGGGCACCAGCCAGGCTGTGGTCCTTGAGGCTGCTGTGGAGAAATCAGCAGGTGATGGAAAGGCACTTGTTGGGGCTTAGGGAAGCTTCTGCAGAAAGGTGGTTTTGGTCTAGGGGGGAACATCCACCAACAAACCTGAAAATGCATCCTTACCCTCAAGTCAGGTCAAAACCAGATAGAAAATGTGATCAGGTGAACTCAGTGCTCCTCTGTGTTGTACAAGAACTGCTGTCCTCCAAGCAGTAACACACAATAAATGGATTGGGGTGGGGATATTTTGTAGACGTCCCCAAAAAGGTAAAAACTCTGCTGATGCCCAAGGTGAGTGCTGCTCCTTTCAGGGGAATGCAACAGCTGCAGTCATTCAGCCCAACTTCCACGGACACTGAGTGAGTTTGGAGAGAAAATGTGGGTTTTTGTGGGGGGATGAGGTCACAGCCAGGTCCATCACCAAAAACCAGGCACAGTGGGGATGATCTCACTGACATTCCCCACTCTTCCTCCTGCCTTGCACCTGAGGCAAGAGAGGGCAAGAGGGAAACTCTGCCTGTCCCTTTGCAGCCTCTTGTGAATTTTGTTTTTCCACTGGTGGGCATCACTGCAGGGTTTTGCTCAAGCCTTCTGAGAAGGGATAATAATATTTTCCATCCCAGATCAATTTTAAAAGCAATTCCCTACCTTTGGCACAAACAGCATGGATCCATACTGGTTGATTCTTTTTTAAAAATCCATACAATTTTTTTCTCAGCACAATCTGAGACTAAACCCCAATTGCACCAGTCATGAGTGAAGACAGACACTGAAATGTTCTCCTGCCCTTTGGTGGGCCAGAAGCAGTGCTAGGAGTTTATCATGGGCCTGCAAGCCAGGCAGGACTGTGCCAAGCAGCTCTTTCAAATGTGACAAGGGCCTTGGGTGCCCAAAAGTTCCTCTGCTTTTTCCAGCTCTGTCCTTTTGTCCAAAAAAAAAGCTGCATGCTCTTAGCAGCCCTCCCAGTCCTGGATCAGGGCAGGGTTTGAGTGTGGCAGAGGTTAAAGCAGCCATAAAGCTCCCCTGCCTCACATCTAAGCCAAATTAACTCCATGATTCCCCTGCCAAAAGGGAAGTTTTTGTAGTCACTCGTAAACCTTCCTTATCTGCTTTGTCCATAAAATGACAAATTCAGCATTTTCACAAACCTGCTGCGTGTCTTAGAATGCATCATCATATTTCTGTGTTGGTTTGAATACTGTTGTCATCTGTGAATCAGTAAAAATCAGTGAATATTTCTTACTGTCTGTCACAAAACACAGCATTTATGTGTGTAACAGATATAACATGCTCTTAAAGCAAACCTACTCTTGCTAAATATTCAGGGCAAAATAGCCTTCTTAAAAAATTACTTTAGAGGAGGAATGAAGGGGAAAGAAATTGAATTTTAAGTCCTACAACACCCATGCCTTGAATTAGCGGGGAAAAAAAAATTAAATCACTCTGCACTTCTGAAGTAAAAAGTTATTGGGTCAACTGAAAGATTTTGATTTATCTAAGTAATGATAAATAAATAAACAGTTTTGTGAGGATTTATCGCAGCTGGCTGGTTCCTGTGACAGAGAAGGCAGACTTGGGGTGCATCCAAATGATATTTGTGCTCCAGTGCCTGGAGAGGTTTGGTTAACAAACTCTGATGGCTCTTGGAGAGGAGGACACTGCTACAAAAGTTGTGGGGAAGAGTGTTCTTGGATGAGTTGTGTCCTGGTGAACAATCCTGAAGAACATGAAGGAAACCTTTGATGTCCTGAACACCTTTCTTTTCAAGGGATAGAGAAAGGTCCTTTGTGCCAAAACCAGAAGGTATTGGAGCACTCATCGGAGCCCAGGGTAACCACAAAAATGGTGAGATTTAGCAGCTAGCTTTAAAGCAGAGAACACGCACACAAAGAAAGCAGCAAAATAACACCAAGCAGTTGAGCTTATTTGGATCTGCTCCTGGAAGTAGATTTTGAGCCAAAGTGAATATAGTGTACTAACTCCAGCACGTACAATATAAACCCAAAAGCTCACATGTCTGTAAAACAATATATCCTCACCAACACACACACACACACAAAGCACAAACAAATCTCACCAGACACCACCATTAAAAATCTGCTGTAAAACTGTCTATACCTTTTAAAGTAAAAAACCTGTTGTATGACTTGGATTTGTCTATGCACTTATTTATTTTTCCAAACCTCAAGCACATTAAGAAAGGTGGATAGTTCAGGTTCCAGATCATGTTCATTTGAAGCCCAGAGACTCTCCTGGTAGATGGAGAATTTTCTACAGATGCCAAACTCGCCAGAATAAATCTGATGTGACTCCAAAATTAAAATTAAAATTTGCATAATTTTGCTATCACCTAAAGAGATTTAAAAATATTTTATGCAGTATTTTTACTTCCTCTGTGTTACAGCTTAAAATTTCACTTTTCTACTGGTAGAATTTTTTTTGTTAGTCATTACAAGACTTTTTTCCCCCAAGTTGTTTTCATGCTTGTACTTTGAAAAAAAACTCTCTTTGAAGAGTCTCAGAAGTATTATTTTTATAACACCAGCTGCAATTTGCCATGTAAGTTCTGTTAAACTTGGTTAGTCTTCTACAATACAAACAATACTCTTCTTAATCAAGGTTTTTCAGAATTTTGATTAAGTTATGGTTTTTACCTATGCCTTTACTCACACCTTACTAATGCCTATGGTTTTTAGGTATGCCTTTAAATTAAAATTTTTAAAGTTTGTGGCTTTTTTTTGGTGTTGGCCCATGCCAGGCTAAGAGTTGGACTTGATCTTTGTGGGTCTCTTCCACCCCTGTCCTGTGATTCTCTTTTGCTCCATTTGTTTTACAAAAACTGCAGTGAAAACGCCATATTTTTATATCAGTTCTGAAGCTACTTCAATGCTCACAAATGCAGTCATTAGGTTATAAAGATGTCCTGTTATGGACTCAACCTTACTGAGCTGCAGCCTGCAGTTGTGATACCACTGAATTTTTTATAATACCCCTCTTTCATAGAGAGGAGGGTTGTTCAAGGTTGTACCTTTCAGGAATAACTGAATAATTTAGGAGAGCAAGTCCCATAGCAGGGAGAGAGTGGTCCTAAAGTAAAGACTGGGAAAAAAAACCCCCAATAACAGAGGATTCACAAAGGTTCAGCTTCATCTTGCCTGCTACTTGGTTTTGAACTTGAAATCAAAGTGTTTTGAAATAAAGACAGATGAGGAACCCAAGGGAATATTTTCTCCTGACAGAGCCTTTGGGAGTCTGTATTCTCACAAATGCAGCCTTGGCTTGGCTGCTTGCCTGTCTTTGATAGCTGCACTGATAAGAAGAGGTCATAACCTTTGGGAATGCTCTGGCTTGATAAAATCAAAGTATCTTCCAAGAAAACAACTATGAAGAGGCAGCAAGAGGAAAGCTCTTCTTGAGGAAAGCAAGAAGTAGCATTAAAAGGGGCAGGAATTAAGGAGAGGAGAGAAGAGTAACGGGGGGGGCAGAAAATGGCAGGAAAAGGTGGGATGGAAGAGATGAGACATAAAAAACTAATCTTGCAGAAAAGAAGGGTAACAGCAAAAGGTAAGGAAGCTAAAGAAATGGAAGGAAACTGAAGGTGCCAGTAAAAAAGAAAAAGGAGAGAAGCAGAGATGATGCTAAAACTTCAGGAGGCAAAAGGTAATGGAAAAAGACAAGGGGATCCCACAGGAGCTGTCCCATCCCTGGCAGTGCCCAAGGCCAGGCTGGACAGGGCTGGGAGCCACCTGGGACAGGGGCAGGTGTCCCTGCCATGGCAGGGGGGGCACTGGGTGGGATTTAAGGTCCCTTCCAACCCAAACCACCTTGTGATTTTCTGAGAAGAGAAGCTTCCCCTGCTGGAGACACTGATGAGCATTCGTGGGAAGCCCATGAGGGTGATGAAGAGGAGACCTGAGGCAAAGCAGCAGAAGAGGACTTGCCTTGGCTGAGACCAGCTGAGGAGAAATTGCTATTTGTCTCCAAATCTAAAAGTGTCAATTCCCCCCTGGGAATGGGAGATGAGAACTGTGGTGGTGTTCACAGGGGCCCCAGGATGAGGGAAGAGATGAGAACCTTGACTCCATGTTTCAGAAGGCTGGTTCATTATTTTATGATATATATTATGTGAAAAGAGAATGATATATTAAAACTATACTAAAAGAAGAGAAGAAAGGATTTCATCAGAAGGCTAGCAAGGAAAGGAAAGGAATGGAATGATAATAAAATCTTGTGACTCTCAGACAGTCTGAGACAGCTGGGCTGTGATTGGCCATTAATTAAAAACAACTCACATGAGACCAATCACAGATGCACCTGTTGCATTCCACAGCACCAGATAATCATTGTTTACATTTTGTTTTTGAGGCCTCTCAGCTTCTCAGGACAAAAAAGTCCTAGCAAAAGGATTTTTCATAAAATATCATGGCTACAGATATCTCCTCTGGCAGTCTGCCTTGCAGAACTGTGAGTGTGCATCTGAATGGTGTTTAAGCTCCACATGAAGAACCATGTCAGCAAACTGCTGGAAATGATGGAGTGCTCTCCACTGAGTCTGGAGGTGACACCAAGCCAGGGCAAAGAACGGATACCCCTCAAGAACAAGGCTCTGACACCAAAAGAGGCTGATGCCTTGTGAAGGCTGCCCTAGAAGAGAGGCTGGACAGAGTTCCAGAATAAAGCAGGGATTTATCCAAAGGATCTCCTCCATGGACGCACCTTGGGCAGCACAAGAGCCCAGCCAGGGCTGCACCCAAGATGAACCCAAATGGCCCCAAAATGCACAATGGGCACGGGGTCTGTCCCTGGGATCAGCTCTGCTCCATTTGCACCTTGCAGTTCATTGTCCCATTCCAGCTTTAGCCCCTGCAGTCCCACCCTGCTTGTTTTTCTCTCTCCAGCCCACGGGGTTTGTGCTCCTGGGCTGAGATTTGGATCATTTGTTCCCAAACTGGAGCAGGAATTGTTTTGTGTCCCTGCTCTGTGCACAGAGCTCACCATCCCCTCATGTGAAACCCAGACCCACACACTAAAGCAGCACAGAACCTGAAAAATATCAAAGCTAAACCTGAGGCATCAAGTCCAGTCAGGGGGAATGGGACTGCAGGAGTCACACCAAAGTCCAAAGGCAAAAATGCAAAGCCCTGCCCTGTGCAAGGAGATCAAGGGGATGAATGCTCTGTTTTTTTGAATGTCCAACTTGGGAAGGACCTGGATGAAGCAGAGTGAGGGTGGGGATGTCCCCAACACTGATTGGGAATATCTGCCCTTTGCACCCTGAGTGCTGGGGGCTGCTCTGGGCCCCTCACAGGAGAGACATTGAGGAACTGGAGTGTGTCCAGATAAGGGAGCGGAGCTGGGGAGGGAATGGAACCCCAGGAGAGGCCGAGGGAGCTGGGGAGGGAATGGAGCCCCAGGAGAGGCTGAGGGAGCTGGGGAGGGAATGGAGCCCCAGGAGAGGCTGAGGGAGCTGGGAAGGGAATGGAGCCCCGGGAGGGGCTGAGGGGAGCTGGGGAGGAATGGAGCCCCAGGAGAGGCTGAGGGAGCTGGGGGAGGGGGAATGGAGCCCCGGGAGAGGCTGAGGGAGCTGGGGGGAATGGAATGGAGCCCAGGGGGGGGGGAGGGTCTGAGGGAGAGGGTGGGGAGGGAATGGAGCCCCAGAGAGGCCGAGGGAGCTGGGAGGGAATGGAGCCCCGGGAGAGGCTGAGGGAGCTGGGGAGGGAATGGAGCCCCGGGAGAGGCTGAGGGAGCTGGGGAGGGAATGGAGCCCCAGGAGAGGCCGAGGGGAGCTGGGGAAATGGGGCCCCAGGAGGGGCTGGGAGCTGGGCAGGGAATGGAGCCCCAGGAGAGGCTGAGGGAGCTGGGGAGGGAATGGAGCCCCAGGAGGGGCTGAGGGAGCTGGGGAGGGAATGGAGCCCCAGGAGAGGCTGAGGGAGCTGGGGAGGGAATGGAGCCCCAGGAGAGGCTGAGGGAGCTGGGCAGGGCTCACCTGGAGCAAAGGAGGCTCAGGGGCCCTTGTGGCTCTGCACAGCTCCTGCCACACAGGTGGCGTTGGGTTCTGCTCGCAAACAATAATTGATAAGACCAAGAGAAAATGGTGCTGGGAAGGTTTAGGTGGGATATTACCAAAAAAATCTTCATTGGAGGAGTGTTCAGGCATTGGAAGAGGCTTTCTAGGACAGCGGTGGAGTCACTGTCCCTGGAGCTGGTCAGAGCACGTGTGGCTGTGGCATTTGAGGGCATGGCTCAGTGGTGAAGGTGACCGTGGTGCTGGGTTGGTGGTTCCAGGGTGATCTCAGTGCTGGTTTCCAACCTTCACTTAATTCTGTGACTGCGTGGTTTTGTGATGAGGGGCTGCGGGACTGGGGCTGATCCAAGCAGGATTGAGAGTCGTGTCAGCAGCCTCAGAGCCTGGGGAAAGCCACTGGGGAGATGGAGACAGGCCCTTGACAACACTGTGATTAACTGGAATTTTAAGAGTTCAATGAATGAGCAAGAGATCATTATCTCCACACCTCCCAGAATAAAAATGGCTGTGTAATTTGTATTTAAGACTGAGCTACACAGATTGAAATCCTTATGAAAGAAGGTTGATGGAAGTCTGGTCTCAACCCTCCTTGCACCAAATATTAGTTATAATGGCAGCTACAATTTGAGTGGAGTAAGATTGAGCTGTAATTTCATCAGACACTTAAAAATACATTATAGCCATTAATTCTGTACTTATCCCTGAATGTCCAGGACATTCAGAACATGATTTCCAGCTGTATGGTCAGCAAACAAAAAGATCTCACCTCCAAGGAACTGTCATGTACATTTCACAGTATAGTCTAGACAGCAATGAACAACAGCATGTGGAAATCCGGCCTTTCATTATTTTCCAGGACATGCCATTAAAAAACCAAAGAGTTTGTCAGTCACTCTGGTGAGTAAAGCAACACTGTACATGATGTTTAGCATGAGAAACAGGCAGCACTTTATTTCGAATTGGGAACGCTATTATCTTCTATCAGTATTTAGGATTTCTGTGTTTGTGCTGATTCACTTCCACTAAAGCCAACAGAAGGAGAAGGATGGAGGAGTGACTGCCCTCCTTTTAATGGTGGATTATGCATTTTCACAAAGGGCCTGACACAAGGCCCTTTGTCTAAAGTGGATTGAAAGGCTTTTACTCACTTTGATGGCAGTTGTATCAGGTCCTAAGAAGAATAAAAGTCTTATGAAAAGCTGCTGCTACTGCTGTATTTGGAGAAGTAATTAATAGCAAGGTTAGAGAGAGATCAAAGGGCTATGGTGGGTAATTAGAAACGTGGGGGAAACTGCTTCTTATAAAACAAAACTGTACCAAAAAAAAAAAAAAAGAATAAAAAATAAAGCTGCGCATTGCTGTCCTCCCAAACGAAAAATATGTTTCTGATTTCTGTTTCAAAACAGGCTCAGAAAATAGACTATAATTTGTTTCTCTCTGCTGCTTTAGCCAGTCATGGTAAAACTCAGTTATGCCAATAAGAAGCAATGAGAGCGACCTAGACATATGACTGCTCACTCGTTTTTTCATTAGGAGAGCAGCAGTGAGAGCCCATTTCACTGCAGGCAGAGAATTAGAGGATTAGGTTCATTTGCTGCACTTTTACTTTGGGCTCCATGTGGTCCCCATCTGGAGCTGTCGGAAGAGGAGAGCTTGACAACACATGCTGGCCAGCTCTTCCCCACTTTGTTTGTGCTGACGTGACTCCTGGGCCCAAAGCAGTGACACAAACCCTCCCTGGGCTGCTCCAGCCGCCCCCAGCCCAGCCCTGAGCCCCTCCCTCACCTCCGGCATCTTCCCCCTCCTCACAGCGGATGGGAGGGTCAGGCCTGGCAGGAGGGGAAGGATTCTTTCCTTTGCAAAATGGAGTTTCATTTGGGATTCTGCACAGGAGGGAATTTCTGTCGGGGGTTTGTGGTGGGGAGCAGGCTTCAAAATGTGATGCTCACAGCATCTTCAGGCTCCTGCTTGCTGTCCCCTGTGGCTGCTGCCCCGGCCAGGATATCCAGGAGTGGCATTTACAGCTCAGAAAAGCCATGTGGGGCTGTGTGACCAAGACACCAGCTGCCACTTACCATGGGCCCCAGTGCCAGAGGAAGAGCTGCTCTCCTGCAGCAGGAAGGGGGAAGAGCCCAGGGCAGTGTGTGAGGATAATGTGAGGTCTGGGCAGGGCCATGGTGGGCAGGAAGGACAACAGATGGCATGAAAATCCACTCTTCCCTAATTTTCCTTCAAGGAGATCATGCTGACGGGAAGCAGGCCAAAATTTTCCAGAGTCTCAGAGCCTGAGCAAAGAGTTATTACATTTCCATGATTCAGGAAGCAAGAATTTTCTGTCTGTTTCGGCCACAGTGTCTTCTCCAGCTGTGGAAAGCTCCCACATTTGCTTCAGAGGGTACCTTTGAACCATGGAGAGACAACTTCCACAGCCAGGAGAGGCTTTTCCCCACCACCACAGCCAAGACAACGAAAGCCCTGGCAGTGGGCAATGCTACCACTTGCCCATTTATTATTTCACATGCAAGGTAATGCATCCCCTAGAAATTGAAACCATCAGCAGGCTTTCAATTTCTTACACCGTGTTGACATCACCCTTTTGGGTTCTCTGCCTCATGTTTTAAAATTCTGCGTGCTTTTCTCAGAGAAATACGTGCCCTGTGGTTCCACCTGCTGTTGAGGGGGAGGTTCAGGGGCTGGGATCCAGGCCAGGGCATCGCCAAGCCCTGCAGATGCCTGTGCTGTAGGTGGCACTCTGGTCTGGCTCACCCAGGGCCTGCCCTGGCCTCTGTTTGCCATCACCCTGCAGCTGGAGGCGCAGCCCTCAGGCAGAGACATAAAACAGAGGTTCGGGCAAATTGCCATCATTAAAAACGCCACTTTCCCTGCAACAGTAGGAGTGTTACCTCCAGAGCTCCAGCCAGCTTTTAATTTGAGTAATTTACATGTAGCTTACCTAGAGTTCTCCTGGCGTTTTCAGCCAGATAAGGCAATTTAAGTTTTTTTCCCCGGCTGCTGCCACATTCTGTGGTGTTGCTGCTTTGTGTTGCTGCACAGCTGCTGGGTCCCACCTCGAGGTGGCTGCACAGCAGCTGTTGACAAAGTGATTCTACATTTACAACATGTGTAATTGTGTTTGGTGGAGTTTGTAAAGCACGCCCGAGCTCTCTCCGGATTCAATGCGCGGCAATTACCAATTATGCACATCCTCGCCCCAAATTTCATGTTTGCAGAATCGTTTTGCCCTAATGGGAGCTGCAACCACGCACCCCGAAAAGGACTCTTAATTCTCCCCACGTCATATAAAAGACGCGTTAATAGCAAATGGCTCTATTCATGTGAACTTATCAAAGGAAAGATTCGACTGTTTCGCTCGGGCACAGCGACTTCAAAGACGTCTCCATTCATTCATGTGCTGCAGCCCAGCCTGGCCAAGGATGAACGCTGAGTAAACACGGCGAGAGAGAAAATAAGATAAGGAGCAGGGGAGGTTGAACAAAGAGAGAACACATTTCACTCTTCCCACCGCCCTACATGGGTTTAAGTGCCTGACCGTGAGCCCCCAATTATGTTATTCTTGAAGTCCCTTTGAAGCAAGCTCTTATATTCCGAGGAGTCACAGGAAAGGATGTTTTTGTGCAGTTTTTTGTGCAGTTCAGCAGCCCTTAATGGACTTCATATGGTCTCTGATTTTTCAAAGCAGCCTTTCCTTATCACGGCTACAGAACAGCTCTTTTGTCTTATCTGCAAATTCTCTGTAACAAATTTATCACTCTCCGAAACCTTGCTAAAATAAATCTCCCTCCAATGCTGAAGATGCACATGAGGCGACAAACTTGATTAAATGTTGGTTCAAGCAAAAGTCAAAGTAGAAATACCAACCTAAGATCAACTACATTGCTGTCTGTCCTAGTGCATCAGACTCAGCACAGAATTCAAACTTGATGCTGAGGACCAAAAGGAGCAGATTCTGGTCTCTTGGACTTCCAAAAGTCTCTTGGTCTCTTGGCTGAAGCATCCTGTGTTGTGGGATTTTGGTTGACTGTGTGTTCTTTTGGCATTTTTGGGGTTTGTTTTTGTTTTTGTTTTTTGGGGGTTTTGGGGGGGTTTTGTTTGGGTGTTTTTGTTTGGTTTTTTTTGGGTTTTTTTGTGGGTTTTTTGGTGTTTTGGGTTTTGATGTTTTGGGTTTGGGGTTGGAGTTTTGGTGTTTCATGGGTTTTTTGGTGTTTTGGTTTCTGTTTATTTTGTTGGTTTGTTGGTTTGTGTGTGTCTTGTGCTTGGCTGTTTTATTTATTTTTTCTTAATTCTGTGCATTAATTAAAAAGGACATGCATTAACTATTAACTTGGACTTTATTGAAAAGAAAACCATCCATGAATAGTCCCTGACTATTTCAAAGTATGATGCTACTCATCTGACCATGTTCTGAAAGTAGCAAAGCTGCAGCCTCCTTTTTTACAGCTGTGTGTGCAATATGAGCCAATGAAGCTCTTGGCTTCTTGCTGCTAGAGAAATTAAAAAAAAAGAAAAAAAAAGAAGAATGGGTTTATTATCTGCTTATCAGTCTCTTCCTCTTGGAGTAGCTGCCCACTTTGTTTGAGTGAGAGCAGCTTCTGCAATTCAAATTCAAAGCCTGAAACCTTCATCTGAACCTGATGCTACAGCTGGGCAGGATTCTCAACTGTGCCCTGCACAGATAAGGCAGTATTTCACCCAGACTGGGTGGGGACATTTAGCATGTTCAGGTCAAAAAAAAAAAGGTTTTTTTTTAGGGATCTGGCCCTTTATTGCTCATATTTCCCGGCAGCTGGTGACTGTAGTCCACACAATATCTTTAAAATAGTTTACATGCCATCTGAACTGTAAAACTATGTTATAAAAAATATACATATAGGTACTTATTGTCTTACTAAGGAGGACAACACAGAAATTATAAGGCAAAACCAAACTCGACTTTAAAATAAAAAGCCAAGTTATCCCTGCTCATATAAATTTAATATAAATATCTACAGCCAGCTTTGCTTTCCCCTGGAGTACTTAGAATTAAGTAAAAAAAAAATGGGGTAAGTGACCAAGTCGATCTCTTGTAGTCCAGACTTTTACACTGCCAAACCACCTTCCTCCTGTTTATTTTTTTCAATCTGTTTGGATTTTTTCTCAGCCAGTACTCTTCCACTCATAAGACCACTATGTCACTGAGCAATCTTGATATGTGCACCATATCAGAAGCGTGTTATCTTCTCAGCGTCCTTTGTTTCACTGCTTGGTTTCTGAAAACTCTGAAATGGTCCTTTCTGGAGCTGTCTGTACAGAGAAACGCTGATTTCTTGGTCTGCAGCCAGGTTGGCTGGCTGCCCCTTTCTAAGTAGGGAGACTAAAGTGGATCTTTCAAACTTAAATTTAAATTTAAATACTCTTAGTGGCGTAGGAATGAGATCACTTCCTCAGTTAATAACTGCCAGGGACACTGCTTTACATTGCTCAGTGGAAAAAAGAATAAAAATTGTAGACATTATTAGCCTGCAAAGATTTCTGAGAATTCTCCCTTTCACTCTGATATGAATTAAAAAAAGAAAAAATGTCCCATGACTGGCAAGCACACTGTTTTTTCAGGTGGCTGTAATGTACATCAGTAATTTACATCATAAGGAAAATTATGTATAAATGACATTTCATGATTTGTTGGTGACTGACTGATTTCTTCCCTTTGTGCTAGTTTATCTATTAAATTGGTGTGACAGTCATTTGGTTAGCAGAATTAAAAATCAAGGTGCTGTGATCCAAAAAGAGCATCCAGGCAGATCATTGGGCTATTTTGATTCCAGTCTTAAAAAGAACTATAAATGATACCTCTAGGCAGCATCACACTGTATTCCTGAGGCATAATTCCCTTGCATAATTCAAAACCCAACCCAGAAACTTTTGATTTTGAGCCATCATGGTTTTAATTAAAAAAAAAAACAACAAAAAAGGCAAAACAACCTCCCCCCCCACCCAAAAAGCCAAAAAGCCAGAACAACCCCAGAAAAGCATTCACCAAAAAACCCAAACAAATAAACAAACAGAACACCCCACAAAACCAAACAAAAAACCCCAAAAAACCTACCAAAAAGTGTGTAAAATTAATCTTTTTGTAAGCAACACTTGGTAAATTCCCTGCTGCTTTCACCTGCATAAATAATCTGCAAGATGTATCTGTATCTAGGCATAGTTTTTCTGAGGACAAGAGATAAGAAGGTCTTTATTCCAGGTGTTAGATTCTTCTTTCTGATTTCTGCAGTCAGATGTGGCACAAAGAAACACAAAATCAATAAAATAAATAAAATAATTAAAATAACTCCAAAACCAACCCAGATGCTCTATGGTAGGGTTTCACTTTTGGTACAATGGCTCCCCTTTGTAATTCATTAAGATAAGTTTCCTTTATTTTTTTTCCTGTCTTATATTTATTTTCTTTTTTTTTTTTTTTTTTTTTTTTTTTTAGTTTTAGTATTTGCCTTTTTAGCCCTACAGCTTGTTTTAGTGTAATTTAGAGAAAAGATGTAACAGCAGCCAAGAAAAGAAGCTGAGTCTCTTACTAGCTTATGCCTGGTTAGCTGAGTGAGTCTGGGAAGCTTAGTTTGCCTTTGGAGGCAACTTTGAAGCTATTAACATCCTTGCAAATTGGATAACTGTTATGTTACAGGGGCTTGTATCCCCAGATAGGGCCCTTATCTGCTTTGAACTTCAAAAAGAACCTCAGGAAAATCAAAATGCCCTTAGCAGGCAAGAACTCACTTTCCACACTCAGGTTCAGATTTCCCGAGCAGTAAAAAAACTGTCTTCTTTTTCTTTTTTCTTTTTTTTTTTCCAATCCACTGAAAGCAGGGCTAACATGACTGTAGCAAAATAAGAGCTCCATCCTTCCTATTTAAGTTCCTTTGAGGAGGAAGCTCTTGTGATCATGGATATATTCCTGATACAGAAAAAAATTGGCTGTGTAAGTGTGTATTGCTCACTGGAGCAGCATTGTTACAGTCAGGCCCTGCAGCATCATTTTATTTGGGCTGAGACAGCTGAAAACTTTTGAAATTGTTTGGACTGCCCATGCCAGGAACATAAATCAGAAAGTTTTCCTTTCACGCAGTCTCAGGTTCTTGGTGGGTTGGTTTTTTTTCTTCTCCTGGAGTTATAATTACGGACGTAGTTAATCGAGCTGAGACTGTGTCAGGAGATAGATGTAATTAATTCTGGCAATGAGGCCCTGCCAGCCATTTATAAACACGGTGAGAAGGGATTTGTCTCTGCTCTCGTCCTCCCAGGGACACTGCTGAGACTGCAAACCAGCCCACCACTGGCCTGGCCCTGCTGCAGCTTAGAGGGCACAAAAGCTCCCGAAATTCTACCAAACCGCTGCACAAATATCCTATTATTCCTTCCATCCCAGTGAAATGCTGCTTCTTAGCCTAACTCTGACATGTTTGCAGTTATTCCCCATCCCAGTGTGATTTCCCACTGGAGCAAAGGGCTCTCCAAAGCTTGATGTACATTCCTTGGAACAGGGTCTGGAAACCCAGGGCACACAGGGAATATTCCTCTGTCTGCTCTGGGGTGCCCTGACCCCCAGGGCAGCTCTGATTTGACCCTCATCCATGGAGAAAGCTTCCTGAACTTCAGGACAGACTGGAACCCACAGAAGTGTGCAATAGATCACAGAGAGCAGTGCAGGTGTGTCCCTGGGTGAGAAATTGAGGGTTTGGGGTTTTTAGTGTGTTGGGGATGGCAGCAAGATGGAGGGCACAGGGTGCTGTCCTGGGCTTCTCCTTCATGCTGCTTCTTCCTCCTTCTCCATGGGTTTGGGTGGCATTTTGTAATTGGGCAGAAAAGTCTGCACTGGGGGCTCTGTGGGATCAGTTATTGGGTTAAAAGGGAAAATAATCCAGGTGTCAGATCTTCATTGGATAATTTAGCCTTAAAAGGCCTTGTACCAAGAGATTGTTGGCCATTTTGTGCCTTCTAATGAAAAGCTGCCCAACTCACAGCAGTGAGACTGTTCCACTGATAAGAAATAATAAACACCTGAGTGTGAACATGAAATACCACCTCAGGTGCCTTCAACCCAGACCCAGAGAAACCACCCACAACTGGTATCCCCACAACAGGGGGACTCTGCACTCCCTCGTCTTCCTGAAACCATGTGTTTTATTTATTTACCTTTGGTTCACAATGACTTCTGAGTCTCTTACAGGCATCACTGAGGTAAAGGATCCCACAGAAGTCCACAAGAGCTCCCTGCAAAATTCATCTGGGAGGATCAGCATTTGGATAAAATCACAACTGCGATGAAGCCAGGCACAATTTTGCCACCGAATTCCCCAGGGGAAAGAGGGAGGAAAAAAATACTGTATTGTTTAGCATCGGCTTTATCTGAAGACAGCATGTGTCAAAGCGAGTGCAAGTGTGGGTTGTCGCTGGCTGCATTTCCGGTAATTGTTTGTTTGGATTTTGTTCAGAGATGCGGCGGCGGCTGATCCTGGCTGCGGCCTGCACTAGGCCGCGGCCTTCATGTCGCTCCGACCCCCTCACAGCCTTTCACCTCTGCTGCAGTGCAGACGTGTCACACGCCCACACCATCCAGAGGGCCCTTGAAAGGTCAGAAGTTCTATTTTTATGAGCTGTGAAAGTTCCAGTAAGTGAGAAATGTATCCACTCCGAGATAACACAAATATAGCGCACCAGCGAGTGGGTCACAGGATTTTTACAATACTTGAGAAATGTCATGGCAAAAAAAAAAACTTTTCCGGTGCTTTCTGAACACTCAAACAACTCTGCTCTCAGATAAATTGTGACTGATCCTGCAAACACTCCTCTGAAGCCATGGAGTGGGTGCCCAGTGCCAGCCCAAGGAGTCTGCTGAGCACAGGAGAACCCCTAGGATTAAAAGTCACCCCACAGCCTAAATGCTTTGCTGGAGAAAGGCTAGAACAACCACTGTGTTAGAGAATTAACCTCCTAAGCTTAATAGTAAGAATTCAAAGGGACAGGCTTATAATTCCTACAGCTAAACTCAGTTCTGATCCCAAAGCAGTCTGAAGTCTATAGCTGTCTTGTGTCCCTTAAAACCAAATCTCTTTAGAAACAACCAGAGAGAGTAACTGTGCAGGGTGAAACCAGCCACCATATTAATCCTGTTTTCATGGATTAATATTTAATTCACATCAATCACTGAAGCTGAAAAGTCTATTTGAGTGAGCAGGGATTTAATAAATTGACTGGAGGGCTCCTGCATCTTCTCTTTCGTGTCAGGTGAACACTGAACAGCTCAGGTCTGGCAAGGACTCCTTGAACCAGCAGCATAACACATCTCTAGGCCTGCTCAGATGGGGAGGGATCTTCTGAAGAGAAATTCCCAACCACCTCCTTATCCTGTGCTTTATTTTCCTCTAGGAAGGATGCACGTGCATCAAGGTGAATGAGGTCACTTTGGATAGAAGTGAATGGATGGAAGGGATCCAGGAGCGTCTTTGCAGCACCTCAGTCTCACACAAGTGGCCGGCAAACAGTTCACAAGACCACACTGGATATTTTCTGAAAGAATGGACATTTAAAACCCCAGAAATGTGGAGAGTGGAGATGTCATGGAGACCCTGAGCAGCGCCTGTTCAGATGCACCTCCACTGGTCCTCAAGACACAGTGATGGGAGGATGGCACAGACATTAGAATCCCATCATTTGGGTTATTTTGACACATCATCCCTTTCACATCAGTCCTTGTATTGGAGCACTTAGGAATGTTTATTAACTACCTGAGGTCTCACAGCCTGCCTCATTCTTGGAGGTCCCATTGCAGCTTGACATATTTTTCTCAAAGTCAGTTTGAGAAAATTCAGTTATTTCTCAAATTCAGTTATTTCAGGTTGCCTCAGAATCTTGTGCTGTTCTTGTCCCACCTTGCCCCACTGCTAATTTATAATTAAAATATTTTATTTAAATATTACTTCAAGGGCCTTGCTGTTTCCTAAAGTTAATCCTTATACTTGAAATTTTTACTATGATGTGATAAAGTAATTTCTTCCTTTTAGTATATTTTCTCACATGGAGTACTTATTACTAGGAAAATTGAGAGTAGCTGACGCTGTTCCTTTGGGCAAAACAATATTGCAAGGGTTGCTTTACAGATAATATAAAAATATTTACAAAATAATAAACAAGGGTCGTTGGCCCCTAATTCCATAGAATGGAATTAGGAAATGGGATGGAGATGCTTAGTGTGGATCCTTCTGGAGCTGTTGCTTGTGCGTCTCTGTCAGTCTCCAGGTGCATCCGCCATCACCATCTTCCTCTCCATTGTAGCTGGCTTTAACCTTCTTCCTGCAGCTCCTTTTCACCAAAGTGCACGATAAAATGGGCTGAGAGCCATTGGGAATTGGAGTCAAAATAAGGCAAACTCAGCTCAGCCTTTTAGAGCTTGCAGGCTTACTTTTTTCTGGAAAGGATGGGCACCTCCATCTGGGTGTTTCATAACATAAATGCATTATTGCCTCAGATAAAACTCAAGCTGTTTTGTCCCAGCCACAAACACCAATCTGGGACTGCTCTTCATGAATGCTGGGGCTTCATCAAAAGGTACCTTTGAGGAGCAGAAAACCCTCAGCTGTGCCTGCTGTTGGTGCTGGCCCCAGCTGGTGGTCCCCATGTCAGGGTTCACCCCCTCCCAAATTCCTCTGGAGCTGGAGGAGGCTTTGCTGAGCCACTGGTCCTTCAGCTGTCCCTTGAGCCCACATGTTCCTGCAGCCACTCACTCATTCCACATCTGCCTGGGAGGAGGAGGAGGAGGGATGGAACAATGACACAACCCAATTGCTGTCCTTGTCCTGTCCCTGCCAAGGCAAGCAGCAAACCAACCCATCTCCCAGGGCCCTGGGGGGGAAATGGGCTGCAGGCACAGCACCACACAAACAGTTAAACTGAGGGCTGCAAGTACAGCTCGCGGCAATTTATAATTGCCATTTCCACATGGCACTAAATGCTAATGCAAAAAGTACTGAGGACTCCTTTCTAATACGTTTCAAAGCGAAATTGGAAACATATTTCTGTGTAACAAGTCACTAGGCACAACTTCTTGGGGAATAATGGTCAATGTTTTATGGGATTGCTTGTTAAAGCTGTTTCTAAATGGGAAGGACCCCAGGGAAGCTGGCATGAACAGTAAACATTCAAAGGAATAATTTGTGGTGACAAGTGATTCCTTCACTATTTATTTAACATTTAAAATTTGTCTGAATGGAGGAGGAGGCCAAGGGCTGTGATTTGCTCCTGACTGTCTGTCTCTTGTTCGCCACGGGTTTCTCCAGGTTAAGGAAGCCCCTGGGAGGGGAGATAGCCCAGCTGATTCCTGGAAGCCATAAAGCTGAGGAGGTTTGCTCATTGTCCTGTGTGGCTGGCTGTGCTCACACGGACCTCGTAACACACGCCACGCTTTGGGTCGTTTCCCTTCCCCTAGTGAAAAATAAAGGAGCACAGTTTGTTTCTCAAAGTGCTCCATGAACAGCATTTTCCAAAGTGCAGCAGTACCAAAAAGGACCCAGGACACTGTGCTGAACTCAGAGCCTGTTTTTCAAAAAATAAAAAGAGGATTAAAAGGCCATGATTCAGCCTGCCCTTGGCCACAGTGATGCTCACCCCAAAGTGCTGAACTGTGCACTTACAGTGCAGGGACCTTTTTAGGCCAGGATAAGGAGACTGATGCAAAATAAGCTGTTATTCAAAGATAAAAACTAGTTTAGCCCAGAGTTTTGTGCTGATCCTATTAATTAATTTTAACAGGAGGCACCTCGGCCTCTTTCCTTTCCGAAATCTGTAGAGAAAACTCCATGTCCCCTTGGGCCAGCCTCGTGCCTGCTGCCTCACAGCTGCTCAGAAAGTAAATATTGTAGTGCAGAACATATCAAATATATGATATTTCTTTCACCAGTGCCAAACAGTACTTGATGGAAAGAGAAAATATACATGAAAAATATTATTTCTTTAGAAAATATGCCCCCAGACTGATAAAGGGTGGCAATCTTCACAGAAACTCTGTGTTTTGAATGGCAGCATTTTAATCACATTAAAATAAATAAAAAACAGACGTAGAGTGGAAAGCAAATACAAAAAGGTTTCTGAAAGGCCAAACCAGGTTCATTTTGAATTTGTAATTAATTGTTGGAGAAGAGATTTATCAGTTTTTCCTCAGATACATTTTTCCCTTAGGAAAATAAACCTGAATAATATTTCATATTCTAAAGCACTGACAGATGTAGGGGTTTAAGTAGGAATCTTTTTTTTATTTTCTTTTTTTTTTTTTCACATGACCATTGTTTCCAAAAGTTTTCTGGTTCCAAATAAGGTAAACAAAATTTTCTGGGTCTCGGTCTCCAAGTCCATTTGGCATGCTACCCACCCCTCTTCCAGATCATTTGCATATTTGAACACCTTTCTATCATTGGAAACAAATTAGTGTTTAGTGTTTTTAAGAATCTGGGATTGGGGATGGATTAAGGGTGAGGATGCCACAATAAGTAATTTTTGCAATTAATGGCTTCTTCCTTCAGGACTAGAAGGACAACTAATGTTTACATTTTATTTATGTTCACATTTTTACAATTTCTGAACTAAACCTTGAAGACACTCATGTTGGCTTCTGAGAACATCACTGAATGCTATCCCTTGTTAAAAAATTAGCAACAATCCAGATGTAAAGATGGTTTTTCCTCTAGTAATATTTTGCCCTTACTCCATTTGTTTGTCAATTATTCTTGGCTTCTGAAGGAGCTAAAACCCAAGCCATGGGCTGAAGGTGTGTCCAAATAATCTCGATTTTCCCTCAGAGTGGGGGCCAGCACATGTGCTCCATGTGTGCCTCGTTAGGGCACTCAGAGGGAAGGTCTGATGACACATTTTCATCAAACAAACAGAAGTTTGCTGTAGGATGCCAAAATATGGCTGGTGTTGCATGGACAGCCTGGCCCCCTGAGCACTGTAGAGGTGCAACACCTCCCAAAATGATTGAGGGTGGTGGGGATATTTCCACTCACAATCTTTTCCTTGTCTCGAAATGAAGGGTGCTGAGCTCGTGTTTAAATTGGACATCGTGGAAGGCGGAACTTATTTAAGATTCACGTGGGAATAGGGAGATGACAAGAAGGATGGAGGAAGATGATTTGCAAGGGTCTGAAGCGTCAGGACACAAGGAATGGCTTCCCAGTGCCAGAGGGCAGGCCTGGATGGGATATTGGGAATGAGGAATTGTTCCCTGGCAGGGTGGGCAGGCCCTGGCACAGGGTGCCCAGAGCAGCTGGGGCTGCCCCTGCATCCCTGGCAGTGCCCAAGGCCAGGCTGGACATTGGGACAGTGGGAGGTGTCCCTGCCATGGCACTGGATGGGCTTTGAGCTCCCTTCCCACTCAAACCATTCCATGATCCTATGAAACCTCAAAGACAACACTATCCTTGATTTTCATGAGAGAAACTTTCAGTAGCCTGGCCTTGTCCACTGAGAAAAGCTGTGAATATGTGCCTATAAATGTACCTGGATGGCATAAATGCTCTCCTTATGTGCAGAGAAATGAAGTTCTATTATTAAAGGATATTTATAATTTTTGTATCTGTAACACCAAAGAAATGGCCATTGATAATCCCAGCCCTTGGGCTGAAGGAGAAAATGGATAAATTTAAAAATTCAGAGATGCGGCAATATCTGCTTCACTTTAGGCTGCCATATTGTGGGCACATTAGGATGTCTCTAAGGATGTACCTGGAAATGGAGGAGGCAGAGAGACAAAGAGACAGACAAACCCTTGGTCTCTCAAATCTGGCAGTTTTCAGGTCCAGATCCCTCACACCACCATTGCAAGCCGCACAGGTATCCAGTATAACTGCACACACACACACACTGTCATATGTTTTTGCTTCCCCTCAGCCCAGGGTCTGTGGCAGCTCTCCAACATCCTCCTCATGTGTTATTGTACTGCTGCCATCCCCTGTAGCAGAGTGCGAGGTTCTTTCTCCTTTGAAATGATTTCCCATGCCATTCCCAGACCTTGGTCCTCTTCCAAGCCCTCCCTAATCAATCTAGCATTGTAGGATGTCAGCTCTCATTTTCTTTCCTATGAGCTTATGTGACTATACATTTTATATTTGTAGCATAACAAGTCTTCTTTCTGTTCCCGACTTTTGTTCATTAGCTGCTTTCTTCCCCGAGAGATTTTATTCTCTTACTCTTTGGCCTCTCCCTGAATCATCACCACCTCCTTCTTCCTCTGTGTAGCGTAGCTGTGAGAATATTTTCAAGCAAAGGCAAATCAGCAAAATGTTTATTTCCTGATGTTATTGCACTTATTGGAGGTCCTGCGCTCTGCCTTGGGAAAAGGTGCATAACAAAAGGAGCAGTCTGTGCTTCTCCTTCAGGGCTGCACTGAGGGCGAAAGAAAAAGACATAAATTGAGAATACAGAACTTGTCAGGCTTCCTCTGGGGAAAGGTTGACATGACTGTGGGGCTAGACTGTGTTCTAAATGAGCAAGTCCCATGGAAGCTCAAGAAAAAGCCTTTATTTTACCTTTGCTCATTGTTTTCCCTCTCTGTTTTCTTCTGCCTGTTCTTTTGCAATGCTGGCTTGGGGTTTTGTCACTTTGAGTGCAACAGAGAGGCAAAGTCACACTGTAAGAGCCTGAATGAGGATGTGGGACTGCAGGGGCTCTCCAAAATGCAGTTTATTCCATGCAAGGTGTTACAGCAGTCCAGGGCTGTGCCCACAGCTGTCAGCTCCAGCTGCAGGCAGCCCTGGAGACACTTTGGGTTTGGTTACAATGCATTTTATACTTTTCTTTTGGTTACAGTGCATTCTAGACTTTTCTTTGCTGAGCATCTTCATACAGCAGAACCAATCTATACCTTAACTCTTACCTATCATAACTACTGTAATTACCATATCCATGCCACTGTTCTCCCATCACTCCAAGTTAGTACATTGCAGTTTAATGTAGAAGTTGTTTTTGAGTTTTCTTGCAGTGCAAAATTCTGAGACCTTTTTCCTGCTTGCCCCATTTGCTGCCTTGTTTGCCTGTGCTCTCTTTGTGCTTGGTAAAAACATCTTCTTGTTTGGGGTGGGTTTATCCTTTGCTCTAAGCCATAAAAACCCCTTCTAACTAACACACCCTCTGCCTCCTTGGTTATCCAGTGAGACTGGCTCAGCAATTCTTTTCTTCTGTATCAGAACTTGCTTCCATCTCCATTCCTTCATCAGACTCTACATTTAAAAATCTTTCTGCTAGGCACACATATCTGTGAGACCTTCTTGTCAAACTTTCATCCTTCCCAACATCACCCCATCCCAGGGTCCTGCTGGTGGTGCCCCACGTGTCCCCCTGTGCCACATCCAAGCCCCCAAGGGACGGAAGAGGACCAGGGTGAGGAGCTGCTGCCTTTTCTCTGCCACCCTCACCACCGAGAGCCCCTGCCCTGCTGAGCACCCAGAGGCAGAAGGGGCAGGGCTGGGAGGACTAAAGCTGAAGGAAAAGGGCAAAAGGGACACCAGGACTGAGAAGGGGGTTGTGGTTCTTCCTTCCTGTGCTGTTTCTGCAGGGATCACACACTGTCGTGCACAGAGGGGTGATGTCTCTCTGCTGGGCATCTCTGGATGGAGATGAGGGATGGAGTTAATTGGCACCATTTCAGGAGATTCGCTTTGCAGGCTGACGCTGTAGGGCTGAGGGAGACCATGAGGTCAGATGGGTTAATTTTATAGCAGGGAATCACGAGCCAGCAAGAGCTGGGTACAGCATGTTCTGGCTGCGATCCTTTTCTTCCTCTTTCTTGGCCAAGTAGGACTGGCAAAAACAAGTATTTTTATTATTTTGTTTGTGTAACATCCCCTCTCCTTTAATGTGTGTAAATAGTTGTTCTCAGGATGATGTCTCAGATGCAAAACTTGATTTCTCCAAGGGAAAAAAAGGCCAATTTGTCAGGATTCAAACAGCATAATGGATTAATGCTCTGCTTTTCTGGAAGAGATTTTATTAACAAACGTTTTCAGTTATCACAGGAGAGAAATAATTGCACCATCAGCAATCTATCGAAAAATACATTCATCCCAGGGCATATGCTTTTTTTTAACTATTGCATTCCTTTTGATTCCGAGCCAATGTATACTTGCAGGGAATTAAGGGGAGGAAATGAGTACAAAGCAGGATGACTGGTCAATAAACACCATGGTGATAAGGTTTCACGTCCTCCTTCCTTGCTTGGCACGCTGCATCACTTGAGCCCTGTGTGATAAATTGTACCAGGGAGGACACAGTTTTCATTGTAGTGACAGGAGGACAAGCATCCTAAGCAAAACTGACATTTTGGCAGAGGCAGAGGTGAGGGGAGACGTGTGCCAATACGTGACACTGTTTCGAATTAGACAGGAGTTTCCTGCTGTCATCCAAAAATAATAGCCACGAGTTTTGTCCAAGAGAAAGGTAAGTCTCAGGAAACAATGCAAGGCCCATTTTTTTTTTTTTTTTTTTTTTTCTTTTTTTTAGCCCAGTTCAGATGACATGCATCTTTCATGAGCAAATGTTGTACTGGAACAGTGAAAGCCATGGCAACAGCCAGCTCTGGAGCCCTGGCGTTGCTGGGGTGAGTCCCTGCCTCCTGCGCACGGAGCCGAGAGCACCGTTCATGCCTGGAGATGTGGTCTGGGTGGGACAGACCCCACGCAGGAGGCTCAGCATCCCCCTGCGGGCTTTCAGGGCTGGGCACAGCCGGGACAGTGTCCGTGAGCTGGCGACATCCCTGTGGCGTGAGGTGATCCTGCCCCTGCAGCTCATATAGCCTCTCTCTTTGGGCCAAGAGCATCCTCATGGGCTTCCACAACGAAAAGAAAATGCCCCTTTGATTGTTTTGTTCTAATTTTCCAGACAAAATAATTTTTCCTTTTTTTTTTTTTTTTTTTTTTTTGTTTTATGTGTGTTTTGTTTGCTTGTTTGTTTTGGTTTGGTTTTGGGTTTGTTTAGTTTGGTTCGGTTGTTTGGTGGGTTTCTTTTGTTTTTTGAGGGGTTTTTTTTTCTTTGTTTGTTTTGTAATCTGTTCTTCTTCTAAACAATTCCCCTTGTTTGTCCCAAGCTGGCAGCAGCTTTACCTTTATTTTCCTAAAGCAGTCTACTTTTGTTTTCATCCTGGATCTTAATACCAGCAAGAAGCCAGGGAGGACAGCAGAAGCAGCTCCATGATCTCAGTTTTTTCCCCCCACAACTTACATGATTCTATGATCCTATTTCCCTATATGCCCATTAATATTCCATATACATAATTTATACAGAAAAAAACACTGGGTTCGTCCTTATTCCCTGCTTTTCCCTCTTTCACAGGTGACTTTAGCCCCCAAGATCACCTCTTCCTGCAGACTTGTGGGTGGATGTGTCTGCTTGGAGTGGAGCGCGAAGGTCAGAGTGTTTTACACCTGCTTTGAGTGAAACCTGGTCCCAACACCTTTTCACAGGAGATTTGCACTTCATGTGGTGTTTCCGAAGTGACAAAGGAATGCCTCTAAGCCCCATAGAAATATTTGGGTTTCTCCATTTTGGGGTTGCAGATCAACAGAGAAAATGATTTCTAAGAATAAAGGGGATGAAGTGTATATAAGGCAAACAGGGGATAAAAAAAAAATCCCTAAACCTGCCCCTTTCCTGGCATATCCAATTCATGCTACTGTTATTTTTGTTGAAAAATTAACTTATTCTTTGTAAATAGATGAGCATATGCATCACTGTCTGGAAATCTGTCTGAAAGCATTAAATGGGCTCTTCAAGCTGATCTATTCTAGATTCTATTTTTTCTATTTTTTTCTATTCTATTCTATTTATTTTTTTTTTGTACTGACCTCCCATCTGCTTCTTTAAGTAAAACTAACAGAAGTCATATTTCTATTTGCAAGAGAGGATTTTTTTTTCCTTGCAGACCCACCTGTCTGAGAGTGATTTCTGGGATTGTCACCTCTTTACAAAGTGTGTCTTTTAGTCCAGGGAAACAGGACAGAGGTTTTGCTTGAAGAAGTATGATAAATCCCAATGTGTCACAAAGTCTCATATGAAAAGTGAATTTATAAGCTCAAGGCACAATGGAAGCTAATTTTTTATCCTTCATCTTCATGCAGTGGCAGATGAACAGTTCTAGAACTTTGCTCCTAATAATAAATTTTTAGACACTTTAGTCTGAGCAGGTCTTGGCTATGACCTTGATCTTTCTCATCAGGAATTTGAATTTTTTGTTGGTTTGGTGTCTGGTGCAGGAGTTTCCAGCTTTCAGGATCCTTCTGCATTTATACAAATGTGAGCTTGCTGTGGAACTGAGATCTTGTGTTCCCTTGTGGAGGTTCTTGATGCACTGTGGAGACATCTGTGGCTGCTGTCCATTTCTTTTGTCATGACCACATGAAATACATTTCACTGTTCAGTGAATTATTATATTTTTATATAATTATTTTATATATTTATTTTATATAATTATTTTATATATTTTTACCTCACATGGTTAAATAACCTTCTGAAAAAGCCAGCTTCAAAAGTAGAGGAAATATCAAAGTTGTGCAATACAAAGGGTACAATCACGCATTTCTCACTTGTTTTATAATCCATGTGGAATAATGTGTTAATACTTGGTGTAGTGTGAGGATCTCTGGTTCAGCAGATTTTGACCACAAGACCTTGAATTTCAATTAGGATGTTACGCCTCCACAAGCATCAGGCCTGAGGCATTCAGAATATTAATATCTGCTTCCCAAATATCCTATTGAAAACCCCCTGCCACATTCATCACAATAAAAATGAGAAATGCAATAAGAAAATTTAAAAAGTGCTCTCTGGTTTTGTGTGCAATTGATTCCTCTTCACGATGTGACCATTATTTAAGGACTGTATCTGCAGGCTTGACATTATTAATACAAATAGTCACTTTTTAATAAAATCTTTCAGTTGACCCAAGTCTTACCCTCGTGGCTCATTTATAATCCTGATTGTGAGGAGCCTGGCTGGATGCTCAGCTCTATCTGTTGCATCCTGCACTCTGGGAGTCTCACAGGCACTATAGCTGTAGGAGTGATGGAGCTTTAATAACATTTTTATTTGTGTTCAGGATGACCTGACTGGCAGGGGCAGATGTGTGTATTCTGAATTAAATGGAACATAACTCCCATGTGCCTTTGCTGGGCTGTTTGTTTGCAAACAGAACCTCTTAGGAACAATGGTCTTTGTCCCCTTTCTTGCTGATGCTCTTCTTTTCTGGACCAGTAAGTGTTAACACATGTGATGGAGGGAGGAGGTGTTTGGAGCAACACAACATATCCCTGCATGGGACAGATGTCCCCAAAGACAAATGCAGCTTAAAAAATAAGCAACTCCTTGCTCTGCCATGGGCAGTCGGGGAAATGAGAATAATCTCAAACAACATCACTTTTTGTGCTTGCAGGATATTTTTACACAATGTGGTTTATGTGGAAGCCTCAGCAGTTTCTTTTTGTCTCATTATCAGAGCAGAGATATTTGTACCCATGGGTCCCTTGGCTCCCATGTGGAGTAATGGATTTTAATACCAGCAAGAAGCCAGGGAGGACAGCAGAGGCAGCTCCATAATCTCAGGGCTTTTTTCCCCCCCAGTTTACATGATTCTATTATTCTATTTCCATATATGCCCATTAATATTACATATTAATGTGTAAGCAGGGACCACCCTGAAATATCCTGGAGTGGGAACCTGGCACTACAGCTGGGGTTCCTAGAATGGGATCCTAGAATATCCTATTTGCAGTATATCTATAATTATATAAATCAAGCCAAACAGCATTGCAGGGACAAATTCAAATTACAGTTGTGGCATTTTGTAAAATTGGTAGATCAAAAGAAGGTGAAGCTGAGGATTTGTTTAATTTACCTTAAAGATTTACTTCAAGGGACACAATCAGGTGTGTTTACCATGGAGATTTGGGTTTTATGGGTTTTGGTGGGGAGGAGAAAGTGTGGCTGCTACCAAACAGCAATTCCTAAATCCTTGGCCTTGCTTAAAGCAGACCACTTTGTGCTGAGAGAAAATGATCTAGAACTTAAAAATGAACAGGCTAGATAGCAGTGAAAAAGCACTTTCCTCTTGGCTGGTGCATTTGTAGAAGGTAAAGAGGTTTTCCTAAATCTCTGTTTCTGTAAGTTTTAGTTTTCTTTTTTTTTTTTTTTTTTTTTTTTTTTTTTTTGGTGCATGTGTGAGTACTTTTAATTGGTTTTTTTTTTTTTGTTTTTTTTGGGGTGGGTTTTTTGGGGGGATTTGGGGTTTTTTGGTGTTTTTGTTTGTCTGTTTTCTTGTTTTTGGTGGTTTTTTTTTTTTTTTTGGGTTGGGTTTGGTTTGGTTTAATTTTGTTTTAGTATAGGAATTATCTAGGGCCTGGCAGATGATTATTTAGACACTGTTCTTCCTGAGGTCTGCAAACTCTCACTGACATCTCTACAAATCTAGATTGTATTAGAAGCAAACAATAATTTCATTTTAAAAGGTCCATCAATGAATTTGTGGAAGTCATAATGAAAAAAAAAAAGCACAGAATAATTAATTACTCAGTTGGGCACACTGTTTTTTTGCCATTTGGAGGGCTCGGCACAATAGAAGCTGCAGGAAGCTGTGGAAAAAATCTTGAAAAATGTTTTGAAATTTCAATTTCCACACGATTTTAAGAACTGGGAGTGCCAGTAGGGTCTGTCCACCTTCTCCTGGATTTGCAGCACTGGTTTTAGTCAGGTGTCTCATTTGGATATATTAACATTCACATGAGGTACAGTTTGAGTTCTGAGCAGCAGAATTTTGCCCACGGCAGAAACTGATGTAACTCTAATGTTCTGTGTCATCTGAGAGGTTTGGCCCAAATCTTTTGAAAGAGAAAAATAAGGTGGTGGGTTTTTTTTTTTTTGGTTTTTTTTTAATTGCTGCTGTGTCTCAGTTACAAAAATCAGGGTTTCAGCCAGGGCACAGTGTGGATTAAACTGGGTGGGCACTGGTTTCTGTGCCAAAAAGTTGAAAATAGAGACAATGAGGGCTGAAAGAGGACAGTGATGTGAGTTAGTGATTCTTTCCCTCTAGGCAACCTCAGTCCCTTAACCAGAGCTAAAGCAGCTAACTGGAATCCCCTCTCTGAAACACTGATCAGCTCACAGATAGTCTAAGGAACTGCTAAAGCATCCCAGGAAATCAGTATTTATTAAAATCTTGCTGTCCCTTAACCAGGAAAAAAAAAAAAAAGAAGAAACATTAAAAACCATAAACTCAGAAATTCATGGCCTAAAAAGAATTACTGCTCATAGTCAAAAATATTTAACTGCCATTTGACCTGACAGCCAGCAGAAATACCATGGTTTTGCTGTCACATATCTTCAGAGTCTGCCTATTAGTAATTAATTATTTGTTCTAGATTTTGTAACTTCATACTGGGAAAAAAACCACAGCCCAACCTCTTTCTGAATCATATTATGGTATTTATTTTATTGATACTTAAATATCCCCTTTCTGTTTCAATTGTATTATAACAACATGGCAATAATACAAAGGAAAATGAAAATTACCAGTTGTGCTGCAAATAAGATAAACTAAAATAAAATAAAATAAAAATATCCGCTGTTTTGATGTGCACCCTCTTCTAATTTTGGGAGGCTTGATGGCACAAAAGTACAGTTGAGAAAGTGAAAAATAAAACCAAAACAACACAGCAATAGGATGTAAGATAAGGAGCGTTTGTGAGACAGTGAACATTTGTGGGAGAAAATGATTTTTGGAAGTTATAGTCTATGTAGCAGGGATAGGGAAGAACAGGAATACACGGGAGAAATAGAATAATGTCTGGTGCTGGAATCTGAGATGATTGCACAGAGAGATGTTCAGCTGGGGTATGCACTGGTGGGCTCAGATGTCCCTTGGAAATGAGAATTTATGTAGGAAATAGGAGAATATAGGTAGGGAAAAGTTATTATTCTGTCATTTCCTCTTCAAAGTGGTGGTTGCATCTGTGAATTTAATTAAAGCTGGGGCCCAGACCATCATTTGTGTGTGGATGCTGGGTTTCTCTTGCTGTCTGTCAGAGGAACCCCTACCTCATCATGCTCCCAATTAATTAATTAAAGGCTGAGAGAGCTGTGGTGCAGCTCCCTGTCCACACTGGCTTGAGTGACAGTCCTGGATCCAGTGCCAATGTCATTTTACAGCAGTCTTTGCAGCCATTTCTTTGTCTGATGGATAGCTAGAAACGCTTGTCTGTTCCTCAGGTGGTTTCTTTTATGCAGGATGAGATCTGTGCTCATGGATTATTGACTCAATTCCAGTGTTTCCTCAAAATAAAGGTTTTTGTCAGGCGGAAATCAGAATTAACTCATCCCGGGTTGGGTTCAGAGAGGAATCTGCCCCAGCAGAGGCTGAAGAAGAGGCTTTGCCCGAACCAAATCAATCCATGCATAGAAAATGAGGGAATGGCTGTGAATCCTGGGCTTCCCAGAATTTGTTTAAAGCAATAATTTGGGTTAGGGGGTTGCATGATGGCCACTGGAGTGGCAGTGTGAGGAAGATGAGGAGGAATCCGTGACCTCAGGCACATGAGCGCTGAGCCCACATTGACACTGAACCCACACAGGAACGTGCTGCTGTGGGCTCAGAGAAAAAACCCTGCTTATATTTGTGGGGGTTATTCCCTTCATACTTCGATTTTGCATTCCTTGCTTCCCCTTCTCCACGAGAGAGGTGAAGCTGAGAGGTGAGCTCTCCCCAAATCCATGCAGCAGTTCCAGGATGGGGATTACGACAGAAAATCCAATATTTTTGACCTAAAATAAATAAATCTGCCAGAAGAGAAAGATAACAGGACTGTTTTATTTAAATATTATTTTTTCCAATCCTTTTTTTTCCC
Source organism: Emberiza elegans (assembly GCA_024865655.1). Lineage (NCBI taxonomy): Eukaryota > Metazoa > Chordata > Aves > Passeriformes > Fringillidae > Emberiza > Emberiza elegans. The sequence goes on from JALJVW010000034.1 coordinate 1,652,704, forward strand.
CCCATTCACAAAGTTCTCCTGGCCTGTTTGCAGCAATAATGGAGAACTGCCTGCATTTTTACATTGGGCTGGCTTGATTACAAGCTCAACATGATGATTATAATTAGATTTTATATATGTATATATTTTTGTATAGTTATATATTTATATAGTTATATATTTTTATAGTTATATGTTTTTATATTTATGTTTTTATATTTATGTATTTATATATTTATGTATTTATAGGAATATATTTATATAAATATATATTTTATATCTATATTTACATTTATATTTATATCTATATTTATAATTATATTTATATTTATATTTATATGTATAATTATATTTATTTTTATATATTTATTTTATATTTATATCTATAATTATATTTATTTATGTATTTATATTTATATATTTATATTTATAGTTACATTTATATTTATAACCTATGTATCAATTATAATTTATGGCCATCCCTTGCAGTGTCCAAGCCCAGGCTGGATGGGTTTGGAGCACCCTGGGATTGTGGAAAGTGTCCCCGCCCATGGCAGGGGTGGGATGGATGCTCTGAATGATCCCTTCCAACCCCAAACCATTCCATGATTTTGATGAATTTAATTAAATTTAGACATTAAATGCTTCCAGCAGTCGCAGGATGAGGGTGTCAGGGCAAAGGGTGCCACAAACACCCAGACCACGGATCAGATGTTTTATCTGCTGGCTACTGGTGCCAGCACCCTTATCCTACACCAAGTGCAGCTCCAAGAGGGATGGAAAAGGATGGTGGCCACAACCTCAGCAGCTACGTGGCTGCAAATCAGCACTGCCTGTGCCTCTGCCAGCTCTGCTCCTGCCCAGTGCCCACTTGATCCCAGCGGCAGAGCTGGCTGCTAACAGCCCCCAGGCTTCCAAGCACCCCTGACTACCCTCCAGGTTTATTACTGATTTCTCCTGTGTGTTCCAGCTCCACGCTGCCTGCCCTGATTTATTCCATATGTCCCAAACTGAAATGGGTCATGGTATGGAGGAAGCTCAGTAATCCCTCTCAAGTTTCTGCTGGATGCTGCTTGAATCTATCTGCTGTCTTGCTCTTTTGTGCTACCCCCTGGAAAAACATGAAGTGCTCTGAAGTAGCAGCTGCTTCTTGCTTTCCCACTCTTGCTTTATCGCCTGATAGCTGGCTTTTCAGTATTGAGCGCTAAGAGCCCGCAGAGTAAAAGCAAAAGCCACAAGAAACACCAGAATTTGTTTAAACTTTGTTTGCAGGTACCTTGTGCCCTGTGTCACTCCAGGCACAGCAGTGGCACAAGGATTTTGGCATATCTACATCCTGCCAAGAATTCAGGCTTCATCCTTCCTTTTTTTTCTGGGATGCACAGCTCCCTCGTTGTGCTGCAGAAGAGTAATCCTTGCTGCACTCCCTTGTCTGGAAAAGAAACAAAAATCACCCCCTGCTTTATGCAAAGCTAAGCCTCCTGAGCTGTTCGTAAAACTACATTTTGAAACCCAGACTTGATGGTGTCTTAAGCTGTTGTATGTCCTGTTAAATGGGCACAGAATAATCTGCTTTTCTACCCTGGATATGACCTAAAGAGAATATTAATGTTTCCTCAGCTGTGAATTACCTGAAATGGTTTATAAAGGACTTTTTTTTGTTTGGTTTGGTTTTGTTTGGTATATTTGGTTTTTTTTTTGGGGTTTATTGGTGGGTTGGGGTTTTTTTTTTTTATTATTTTTTGTTTGTTTTGGGGGGGGTTGGGATTTTTTTGGCTTTTTTTTGTGTGTTTTTATTTCTTTTTTTTATTATTTTGATTTTTTTTTGGTTTTTTGGGGTTTGGGTTTTTTGGGGTTTTTTTTGTTTGCTTGTTTGTTTGTTTGTTTGTCTTCATTTCCAGAGAAAAGGCGTATAGGTCTTGCGCACACAAAAAAAATTAAAAATAAAAAAAAAAAAAAAATGCTGGTAAGGCTGCAGAGCTGCATTTGCATCCTCATTTATATTTATTCAGGGTGTGTGTCCAGAGTGACAGCTGGCAAAGGCAAAATGCAGGAGGCAGCAGGGATTTCTCAGGGACTGAGAGTGTGGAATGAATCAAGAAAGACCCAACACTCTCTTTTCCGGCTGTCACAGCCCTAAAATAAACCAACTTTGACTTTCCATTTTGCACTGCACACACCTCGTTTTGGGGGGAAAACAATGAATATTGGGTGCTGCTCCTGCTGTTTAAAACACACCCAAGGTTGCTCCAGGTGTCCCAGCAGTGGCAGGGAGGAAGGGATGGATTTGGAATAGAGTTCTGCAGAAACCACAGTATACCTGTCCAAAGTGCCCAGGAATAGGAAAACAAACCAGTTATGTAAATATTAAATGGGGATGATAAAACACTTGTTCATCACCTTACTGAATGCTGCACTAAATTAGGGTTTCTTGCAGAAGGTTTCTGAATTTACCTAAACAGGTAGTTAACACAGACTAAAATATTACCTAGAAATATCCAACATTTCATTTTCTTCTGAGTTATTTTGTCTAGTCCATGTTTATTTAATATATTTTAAAAATATATTTAATATATTTAATATATTTAATATATTTAATATATTTAATATATTTAATATATTTATAATTTATATTAATAAATTTATTTATAATACTTATAATAATTACAAATTTTTATATAATACTTTTAATACAATTACTTATAAATTATAAATATATATTAATAATTATAAATTTATATATTAATACTTATATAAAATTATAAATTTATATATAGTAATGATAAATTTGTCTATTAATACTTACAGATTATAAATTTATTTATATATTTATAATAATTATTTATAATAATTAATTTACTTCTATTTATTTATATTTATATTTATGTGTTTATTAATAAGATTTATAAATTTTCTTACCTCTTTGATGAAAAATTCTAGACTATTGGAACACGTTATTGTCACTCCTGCAAACTTTTTCTCCTGACACACCAGTAACAAAGAAGAGAGCCAAAGTGAGGGGTTTGGTGGGAAAAGGGGTTTCAGCCTGGCATTGAATTTCAGGTGGTCACAGCACTGCCCTCCCTGGCCCAAATGACTTCTGTTTTAAATGCAGTGCACACCCAGGAGCAGTGAATGAAATGCCGTGTTAAACGGATTCATGAAAAGCAAATGACTTCAGGGGAAGGCCAGAAACCCCCCTGGTAACTCACCACAAGAAATAAATCCAGCAAAATCTTCTTTCTATGGTTGTTGTGGTCTTCGTGTATGTCTAATTTTAATTGTCATTTCAATAAATAATGGATAGTCAGCATTTAAAACTTTAGGCCAAACAAATGAAAAAATGTGAGCCACAGAGTGATGCACATTAGCAAGTGCTGGTATTTGCTTAGGGACTCGTTGCACATTTATCAATTTTCTGATCCTAAAATCCAGTTTGGAAACAGAAATTCACAGGGAGCTGCATCACCCCTGTGTTACACCTGCCTGAGGTGGATGGGGTGGAGGATTTGCTGCTCTGCTGAAGCAAGTTCCACTCATTAAAAAGGGAAATTTTGGAATTGGAGGGGTTTCTTTCCCGCTTCAAATTAGGAATATGATTTTTTTTTTAATTGTCACCTCGTTTCTCAGGGTCTAAAGACTCCGCTGTGGCTCCTTTGAGGCCAGTTTGTGATCAGTTTGACCACTTTGCTATGAGCTGATAATTGCTGTATTTAATGCTTTCCTGTTCTCCCCATTAGTGTTGAATATTGGTAAAAAAATTCATTAAATATTTCCATCCGTTTTATGTAATGTGGATGTATTAATGAACATTAATAATTTAATATTTTACTTTATAAATAATTAACATGAATCTAAAGGAGAAGCACGGAGGGAAATTTTTGAGTTCTCCATAGGAAACACCAGAAGGCTTTGAGAATGTTTTCCTGGAAAATGTGTATAATCTGTAGGTTTTTTTTATTTACATGCATTGTTGCTTTATATGCAATGATGCTTTATCCAAGTGTTATGTACCACTTCAAGAAATACTGGCATGGCAGCTAGAAAAATGGTATTTCCATAGGAATTTTACGATTTTCTTTTTGTTTTGTGGGTTAGCTATTTCAATAAACGTACACAAAAATCAGTGTCTGTGGTACCCGACACATCAGAATGGCTCCTGAAATCCTCTTTCCAAGAGCACAGAGAAGCTGTGTCTTGGATAGGGAATTGTGGGTTTTTAACTGAGAGCCTGGCTGCCGGCAGCCCTTGGAAGCCCCCGGTTTAATTTTGGTTTAATTTTGAAGGATCAATAAAACCTGGCGTGTGCTGCAAGAGGCTTCATCTCCTCATCCTCTAAAATCAGCTTTTATTTATCTATGCCTGGAGCTGGTGAGGAAAAGGAGTGGAGGAGAGGAAACAATCAATCCACTCATCCTCCAGAATTCCTTCTGTTCTTGAAAGCAGAAATGCGCACCTTGTTATTTTTAACCATTGCTGTTGGTTACAATAAGCAGTGACAGCACATCCCCTCCACAAAGCAAGGAAAGAACAATCTGATGCATTTTCTCAGTTATTTTTAATAATAATAATAATAATAATAATAATAATAATAATAATAATAATAATAATAATAATAATAATAATAATAATAATAATAATAATAATAATAATAATAATAATAATAATTTTTGTTAATAATATTTTTTACTATTTTATTTTATTTTATGTTATGCTATTTTATTTTATTATAATAAAATAATAGAAATTTCAATAATATTATGTAATAATGTAATCTTTATAATATATAGTATACAATAATATAATATATAATAATAAATAATATCTATAATATATAAATAAAATAAAACATAAATAATAACTATTATTATTGTTATTTTTTAAATCTAATAACTAGTAATTATTTGAAAAAATTATAATATAATGTGATAATATAATACATATTATTATATATAATGTATAGGAATATAATACGTAATGATAAAAATATTATTATTTATTGATTAGTATTGTTATTGTAAATTTAAAATTATTGTAATAAAAATAATTATTATTTTAAAATTAATAATATAATGTTAAATTAACACTTGGTTTATTTTAATGCTGCCACGTCTATTGTAATAGAGGAAATTCCAAAGCAGGCAAATGTAGGATGTGGAAACAGACTCAGAAATGGGTAAGGCACACCAGGAGATAAGATGTAGTCCACCAAAACCATCACAGTTTTGCAAATAAATCATAAGGCACTGCTTGGGTTTTTCAACATTTTGGGTCACATAAGCTGGAAAAATTGAGCTTATTGCAGTATTTTGTCCATAAACTTGTGCACAGGGAGTGGCAGCTTTGGAAAACTACAATAATTGGCTGAAGGTTGTAAAGGAGAGAGGTTCCTCCACCAGAGCAGGGAGCCTGAGCACTGCCCAGCAGTGCTGGGAGTTTCCTCTATTTACAATATTTGTCTTTATTTGCAATATTCTGTGTTTTTTATGTTCTGTGAAAGGAATGAGTAGCATTTAAGCTGCACTTTATCATAATAAGATAACACTGGTTCTTCCAGCTTGGTTTTCAGAAAAAAAACCCAAACCTGCTCAGATGTTCCCCAGTAATAAGTTTTGTTTGTTTTCTGTGGGAGACATCCCAGTTTCCATCCCTGCTGTAGAAATGCAATAAATGGGGAGATTCACACTATTGGTGATGGACAGCAGACAAAAACCCCCAGAGCTTTGCATCAGCTTGGACAAGCCCTGATAAATCTGAATTTTCTGAGCTCCAGGAGGCTCCCCTTTGCCACCCCACTTTATCATGAGTTTTCCAGCAAGGAGCTCTCAAAGCCTGTTTGTTTTGGTTTTGTACTTTTTGCCTCACTGGCCACAACTTGTTTTCACTTTATGGCAGGTGAATTTGGGTTTCCATCACGGGGCACTGGTGCCAGGGGTCTCTGTCTCAGTCTCTGAAAACAAGGACGAAATTCTGGATTTGCCCACCTAAACCAGTTGTTTGGAAGAGCAGAGCTCAGTGCCCTCAGTGTACCAAGAAAATGTTGTGCAATCGTCTGCCTTCACCTAAGTAGCAAAGATTTGAAGCAGACAAGGAAATTTCAGGTTATATTTAAATATTTTTCAAAATCACACATTGTTATTTTTCTCTAAAGGAGGTGGCAACTAGTTCTAAGCCAGTTATTTTTTGTCTTGTTTTTGTTCAAGTCCCTTATGCATAATTAATAAATTTTAACAAGTTAAATCCCTTTTCCCTCAGACTTTTGCCCACACTTTTATTATATTTTTTAAACTAGCTTTGAACTGACTTAGAAGTGCAGGCTTTTCTTTCTGATTTTATCTTCCTGATTCAAAAATCACTAGACCAGAGGACCATCCTAATGACCTGATTTCAGAGCCTACCTGAACTAAAAGAGGGTGAGATGCCAATCATTCATTTGCCATGTTGCTCCAGAAGCTTTGGATTTTTTTTCTGGAGGAAGCAAAATTTCCAGTTTTGGTGCATTCAACAGATTCTGGGGAGAGATTTCTTGTGGATGTCAGAAATGTAACTCATGCCATTTCTTCATTTGGAAGGCATTACACACTGTGTAACTATTAATAATTACCAGTCGGATTCCTGACTGTGGTTTTATCATTGGAATGTTGGGCATGGAAATAGCGCAGAAACACAGGCAAACACCCCAGGCTCCCAAAAACAACATTTCCAGCAGAAAGCAGCACCCACAAAACTTCAGGTGTTAATTAATTGAGTTCAGCTGATGAAGTGAATAATTAGCTTTTAAGGAATAATCTGTTTTGTAGATTAACTAATATGTTGCCAGTGTTAAAATTTTCCTGTCCCCACAGTGGAGGATTTAAAAGTGCAAACCAAATAAAACAACCAATATCTCCTCAAAATTTCCTATGTTTTCTCTACTTTCCCACTTGGCTGCACTTGTTTGCTAAATCCTTTAGCAACAGAGAGTTGTGGGCATTTGAAATATTTATTTTTATATATATATAAAAGTGTATATATATGTGTATATATATATATAAGTGTGTATATATATATAGATATAAAATTATACATATAGTAAGAGATAGAATAATATAATAATAATAATAATAATAAATATGTTAAATATATATATGATATATCTATTTTACATATCTACTTCTATTTCTATTTTTATTTCTATCTATATCTATATCTATATCTATATCTATATCTATATCTATATCTATATCTATATCTATATCTATATCTATATCTATATCTATATCTATATTTCACCCAGGCTAAATATCTCATAAATACTCTTCTCTAAAAACAAAAGAAAACAAAACAAATAAAAAGAAACTCTTACTGTTTAAAACAGCTCCAGAAAATACAGCTCTTATCAAAGTGTTTCTGTTAGTCATGGATTAATAGCTGATTAATGACCAAAAGAATTTATGTTTTCAGAAAAGGACAGGCAACATTTTCAGTAAAGATTTTTTTCCCCCTGCAGTGTGGTTTTCCTCTTCTTTTGTGAAAAATACTGATATTTATTGATGCTTAATAAGGACTCAGTGATTTATCCAGTGCTGCCCTCCAAGAGAATAGGTTTTCAGATTGGTGGATAAAAAGAAAACAGAGAACATGAAGTTTCTCTTCCAGCAGAGCGCAGTAACTTTGCAAACCACAAAAAATTAAATTTAGATTTGCAGGTGACCTAAGAAACAGGTAGAGCTGAGTGACGCTTCTCCTGTTAACAATCCACTCACTCTCCTCTCACTGCAGAAATTCCATGATTTAATCTTGTAGGTGAGGGTACTCACTGAAGGCTGGAGCTTGGAGCAGTTGGAGCATGCTGGTGCTGAGTGTTTGGGTACAAAAAAGGTGAGAAATGGCACAAAATGAGGTTCCCAGGTACCACCACCCACACCTGCAGGGCTCTTGGCTCCCACAGGACTCCAGCTAGCAGTGGCACTGCTGCAAACAAGGCACACCTTGGCAAAGATCACCTCAGATTGCCCCAAAACCTCAGGAATCAAAAATCCCAGGGAACCCCTAAATGGCCTCTGAGCTGTGCTCCTCACCACAGCCCTCTCCCAGGCCAACAATACTATGAATTATTTATAATTAATAATATTACTGTTATAAATATTATATATTATTTATATAACATTGTTATATATTACTTCTGGGGAGGAGTCGCTATTTAAGCATAAAATGAATTTGGTTTGTCACAGGATGACACCAATCTCCTGGGGAGGCAATTTCTGGGTGCTGCCCTTTGGATCCTGTCTGTGGGAAAAGCTGGAGAAAGGGAGGGCAGGCTCCCATCCCTTGTTTTTTCTGGGATGAGTTTAATTGGGAGGCACAGGCTGAGAACAGGAAATTGTAGCTGGACTGGCAGAGGCCACATTCTGGCACCTTGTCTGTACATATGTAGGAGCACATACCTTTGAAGATGAACTCCATGTGCTGCCTCAGAATGTTTATACACCAAAAAAAAAAAAAAAAAAAAAAAAAATCCTGGTTTCAACGCCGGGCTTTGGTACCTCTCAAATAAATGAGACAAGAAAGTAAAACACTACTGTTTCACAAGCCCCACTAATCTGATCCTGATTCCGGGCTCTGCAATGTATTTATAATACTTCACAACATGTGGTGTCTAGAGGAAACGCTACCTTCTTTCAGCAGCCTGGCAAATGTGTTGTGAGATAGTCTAATGACAGGAATGAATCAGGAGGTTTCTCTGGTGTGCTCTGGCACAGGGGTAATCTGGACACAAGTGCTTTTAAATGGAGTTTTTCAAAACTTTCCATGAGATAATGGTGGTTCTTACGTGGTTTTTACTTCAAAGCAAAGCAGATATCTGTGTCCCCCTCTTACACATCTAAAGGCACCACGCCTTGAAGTCAGACTGTGCATCAGACTGAGGAGGAATAATTTATCTCCCCAATTAAGGGAACTACAGGAACTGCAAAGGTTTGGAACAAACCTTGATAGGTGTAATCTTTCCTTTTATTGTCCCCTCCCTCCTGTGCTGGCTGCTGTGGGATGTGGCTGCATCAGCACAAGGGGAGAAACCACCAGACACAGCTGGGTTAAAAAGCTATTGTCATCTGACTGCAGAATCCACACAGAGGCATTTTGGCTGGTGGCCTCCAACAGCTGGCCCCGCTACAATCAGGCCTTGTTAGCTCTGCTGGAGGGGTAGAAGCTATTTTTGTGCCCCTGTTTCCCTGGCTGGGATGCCTGAAAGGTGTCAGCACGTTGTGCTGGCCCGTCACCGCCTCGGGAAGGTGAGGTGTTGATGGATCCTACCCGGGGTGCCACCCCCACCATGGGGCTCACACGGCTTGGGATGCCTGAGACCCCCTAAGAGGACAAGCAGATGTGGATGAGATGATCATGGAGCATTTGGGATGGGAAAAGTGAGGAAAAGACCCTCTGCAGGAAATGTTTTAAGGCTGGTTGATTGCTTGGTGATCTGCAGCAGAATTCCATGTGATTTCACACTTGGGCTGATCCAAGCCATTTTCTCTTTTGGTGTCTCTGTCTTTCCAGTGATAACCTGATGGATAAAACACTGTTTGTCCTACCTTTCCACCAAAGCTGAACTGAAATGGGAGCAGGGAAGGTGGGATTTGGTCTCCTGTGGGGCTGAGCCCGTTGAGGCACATGCACAGCACCATTCCAGGGGTGCCAGGGAGAGCACACCTGGAATGGCCTCTGTTCTGTGTTCTTTAAAATCAGAGCAACCTCGTGGGTCTTTCTTCCAGAGCCAAAGCCAGTTTCACAAGCAGAAGAGTCCAAGATAATTTAATCCTGTTAATTAATTGAGTCCCAAATTAGCTGTTGTGGCCATGGAACACAGCTAATAAAAATCCCTGAGTAGTGACAAATCTTCTTCAATCCGATGTCCTGATGTCACAGGTGCTGTGCCCTGTCCTGCTTTGCATAAATTCTGGATTATATGGTGCCTTGGCCTTCAATATTCCCATCCTAAATTCTACTCCTCTGAGGAAAGGTGTTTCCAGCTCACTACGTATGTTAAATAAATTTCCATAGGGGAAAAAAACTGGAATTCTTTGTTCAAATCAGCTAGAAAATACTAGCTAGAAATTAATTCTGTAACTTAAAGACTACCAAAGTAGGAAATATTTAGACTAGTGCATAGTAGTAATTGGCATGCACTGGAAAAGCGACAAGCAAAAATCCAGCAAAAATAAGGAAGTTTTATTAAAAAAGCTATCCTGAAGCTCAGATACTATATCTTTTGTCAAAAATCATTACTAGGATCATAACAACAAAATATGGATTAAATTTTCTTTGTCCTAAATGAATTAGCCCTCCTCTTCATTAAAAAATTATGGAGGATATTACTGCAGTATCAAGAAGGGTCTTTCTCTAAGTCAATGGATAATTCAATATGCAATCTCCATCAGTTCCTATGTTTACACATTTCCTTGCCAAGATGTCAGTGGAAAAGTGCCTGCCATTGTTTCCGAATATCAGCTATTAATTAAGTTGCTTGGATTTGTCTTTGAAGATAAAGTTTGCTCATAACAAATGAAATATTCCTTTGAGACTGAGAAGAGCTAGCATGCAAAAAAATCAACCCTGGTTGCTGAGACACAGGATGCACTGCATTTTCCCTTTCCTGTGTGTTTTCCCATGTATTAAAAAGGCAAAAAACAAATCCATCAAACCCCAAAGCTGAATAATCTGCAGAGAACAAATTAATTGAAAGGCACCAACCATTTCTGCCTTTCCCCATTTTCTGCCTTTCCTCCCTGGCCAGTGATGTCGTATGTGGTAGATCCTTTAGCACCACAGTTAATTGTTTATACTACAAAGTCAGCCTTCCTTGCTGGCTGGGATAATCTTGCCAAGTGGAATTACAGGCCTGGTCCCCTGCCAGACTTTAGTGCCAGATTTCATTATTTAACTGTTTCTTTGTACAGGTCTGGCTTGTCACTGGGGCTGGCATGAGCCACTGGAGCCACTTTTGTGCACAGGGCTGTGGGAACAAAGTGAGGGACCCTGCAATATAAATTATTACCAAAAAAAGAGGCCTCACTCCCCCTTCCAGCATGTTAAAAGAGGAAAGAGGAGCTTGGAACTCACTCCTAAGAGAAATGTGGATTTTTGCATTAGCATCCTTAATTCCTTGCAGGACTTCCTAGAAGGTGGCTCCTCACTGGACATCTGGCTGTGGGACTGGTCCCCCTGCACAGTGTGGTGCTTGCAGACAGACAAAACAATTTATGGCGTGAAAAATGCCCTTTGAAGAGCACAGAGGCCTGCAGGCCACAGTCAAAACACAATCGTGGTGCCCTGCAGAAATCCCAAAAAGCTGCTGTTCTCCAAGAAGCAGAGGTTCTCCAAGAACTGCAGGGCACAGGGCGCATCACAGATGTGGAGTGAGTGAAAGCTGCTGCCAGCTCAGATGAATCCTCCATGGTTTTAAATTGACAGAAAGGGTGAGAATTCTGATAGAAAGGACTTATGGGTGGCCAGAAGAATTTGAACAAATATTTTGCTTGTTAAAAACATTAAAAAACCCCACCAATCAGATGCATTGTGGGATGGATAAACAGGATATAGCAGGAGCATTATTTCTGCTTCCATTCTTAAAACTTCACTGGCATTTCAAAAATTCAGGACAAAAAAGTAATTCAGGTGGACAAAGGTCCACCTGAGCAGCTGAAAGAGAAGAAAAATCTTTTTCCCACTTCCTGCATCCTTTCATCACTGTCTTCTTCTTTATTTTTTTAATATTTTTCTTTGAATAATAACATTTTTCTTTTTCACAAAAGAAAATCTTACGTGGTTCAGTGAAAGTTTTAGTGAACACCATCCTGTGAACTGCTGCTGGTGCTGAGCTTTTTTTCCCTGGGCTTCCAAGGCCTTGTTGTGGTCTTCCTGTTTCTGAAGGAAAACAGCACCTTTCCATTTATTTCTGCCTTTCAAGGAAGTAAGGTGGTGATTTCAAGCCCTTTTTGCAGTGGAAGGTTTTTATAAAGGGAAGGTTTTTATGTTTTTTCAGAAACAAGAAGGAATGGCTGAGGAGGACAGACAGGGATGAACGCAGTGACAGGAGCCAGGAATTCCTGCATTCTCCATCTGACTCTGGTCTCTGGGGTCTTTAGAGCATGACTTGGTTCTCATTCCTTGGTGGCCCTCCCTTTAAAACAGCATTTTTAAATTTGAGCAAAAGCCGCGCAAGGTAAAACCATTGTGTGCTGGGGAGGAATTCACTGAGCAGATTATTGGAAGGTGGCCTTACAACCACCTTGTGGGGCGGCTGATTTAGCTCAGGAAAGGCAGGTGAACAGCCACAAGAAAGGCTATTTCAGCTCACAAATTGTGCACTTTGGCTGCTGGAGCCTTCTCTGGGTCTGAGAAGGCCTGAAGGCCTGCTAAGGCCTCAGACCCTCTCGGAACTTGTGCAAGCAGCAAGGCCCCGTAAGCCTGGCACAGGAATTAATGAATGTGTCACTGCTGCTGAGTCCCTCTGTGAGAATCACTGAAGCTGCTGAGGACAGGAGCGCCTGGAGGCTGAAGATTTCCTCAGACACCCCTCATGAGGGGTCACGCACAGTGGGGTAAAGCTGACCCCTCATGAATGCTCTTTCAGTCCAGTAGGTGCTCTGGGGCACTGCAAGCAAGGGTTCTGACCACAAAACAAACAGAGTGTGGCATTGCAGCTAGGGCTCTTGGGACTGTGGAGCAACCCAACCCCAGGTTGTATGGGAAGGGTGAGGGAGGTGGGAGATGAAAGATGCTATTTCCAGAACTCTTCTGAAGGCAGGGAGCTGAGCTGCAGCTTTTCCAGCTCCCTGAACCATTGCTTGCCCTTGAGGCAATTGGTGCTGCCATGGTGCTGCTCCACAGCTGCATGCACCATCAGTGAGCTGCAAACATTACAATAAATCTTAGAATAAACCTTACAACATACCTTTCCTTACACAGAAATCTCCTTCTGAGAGTCTGCTTTAAAAAAAAAATCATTGAAAATATCTCTTGCCTCATCTCATAGCACCTCTCTTCCTTCCTACTCTCTCTCTCCCTTCCTATAGCTGATGCAGCTCAGAAAATGCTGATTTTCCCAATATCAGTTTTCCTTTTCTCCTTTTGTCTTCATTCTCCCCATCACATTTCAAACAATTTCTACTCTCTTTTTGCTGATGCAAATGCTCAGGAGCAAACCTGTGCACCCCATTCTCCCATCCCACCCCTGAAGGGTGCAGCCACAGCTCCCTGCCATTCCCAGTAACGATTGCCACGTCCCAAACCACAAAAACAACTTGGCAAGACAACCTGGCAAGGCAGACACTGTGCCTTTTCTTTGCAGGTCTCCTCCAGGCTCCCCCAGCCCTTCCTGCCTTGCCTGCAGATGGCAGCTGCTGCTGTTGCACGAGGAGATATTTCCTTCTCCTCTCTGCCTTGCCCATTAATCTCTTCTGGAAGTTGCGGCTGCTGCTGCTGCTGCTGCTATCTTTGGTGAACCCAGGAGCAACGACAGCTGTTCCTTCAATGAGCCTTGCCACCATCAAAGGAGTCCGGGAATCTGTTCCCAATTGTGGGTTGGAAGAGGCTGTGCTCAACAACTTGACCACTCCTTTTTTTTTTTTAAATTTTTTTTTGCTCCCTTTTAGAAGAAGGAGGTATCAAATAACTTTCCATTTTAAACCATCAGGAAAATTACATATCCTCTGCTTCAAGCGTATGACCCTGGAAATCACAGGGCAGGAGGCCTCAGGGTTGTGGCTGCCTAAATGTAAATTATTCCCTGCCTGACTCCACAGTTCTGGAGCTGCTGGATGTGGCACAGGGGCAGCACAGCACCCCAACACTCCTGCAACCAAAGACCTTCCATGAGGAGCCCCAGGGCTCCAAAATTCCAGTTTGTGTGAGGCTGTCCTGGAGCAGAGCCGGGCAAGCAGAGGCACACTCTAAATAAAGGGAATTTGAATTGGAAATACTTAAATGTTTCACATTTAGGCAAATCAGGACCTTTTTGTTTGATGATGGTTCCTCAGAATGCTCCTGCTAGCGTCAGCTCAGCTGCTGCACGTGCACTCTGCAAGGTTGTGAGTGTTGGAAAATCACAGAATGGAACCACAGGATCCTGGAATGGAAAATCACAGAATGGAATCACAGGATCCTGGAATGGTTTGGAGTGGAAGGGAAATAAAAGTTCTGCTCATTCCAACCCCTTTGCCCCATGAGCAGGGACACCTTCCACTGCCCCAGGCTGCTCAGATCTGACCATGAGGTTAAACCCATCAGTCATGGAAATAATTCATTGTTGTTTACATCACCTTCTCTTACTTATCCATGCTAAAGTATGATTTCCAGTTGTGAGGTTTTTTTGTCTGGTTGTGTTGGTTTTTGGGGTTTTTTTTGTAGGTTGTCTCCCTGGGTGTATTGCCTGAGCCTGAAGCACACTAAAACATATTATCCCTTCTCTGAAAACAAGAGAAACAGCTCTGTTCCAGGAGTATGACAGATACGGCTGAGGTGCTGCCACAATTCACTCCATTAAACTTTTGAGAAAGATTTTAAAGATTTATTTCTTTCTCCTACTTCTGTTCAGCTGAAATATCACATTCAGCAATGTCACAGCACAATAACTACCAAAGGAACCAAATGCCTCTGCAGGAATATCCAGGGCCTGATCCTTGAGCTCCTTCATGTGCAGTGACACATTCTGTCCTTACAGATGGCTCCAATACTCTTCAGAAACAACACACTGGCTTTTGGGTTTTTTTTTTTTTTCCTTCCCCCCTAAGAATAATGAGCTGAAATTTTTCTCCTGCGCTGAGGAAGTCGCAACTACAGCCCAAAACTTGTTTAGGCAAGCTGCAGAAAAATGAGGTTTGAACTACAGACAGAATAAATAGAATGAAAGTGAAATGACAGACAATCTGTTTCAGTGGATTTCCCATACTACTTGTTTACTTTTTTCCCCAAGTTACATGGTCTTGCTGGTTTAAATATCCATGGAAGTGGAGCACTTATAGCTGAGACCTAATTCAAATATGCTGCATAATGCAGCAGAAGGCTGGAACTCTGGAGCTCTGGTTATGTTTGACAACAGGTCACTCAGGTAGTTAACTTCAGATCTGGGGCTAAAACCCACTGAATTGCTCATTTTGGTTTTTCTATTGATATTTGCAAGATGCTTCTCCTTGGCTTCAGTTTCCTAAGGGGGGTACAGAATCATGTCCCAAAGTCTCTTTCTTTTCTGCCATCATTTCCTTCCTAATCCAAACATGGCATAAGGGTTAATTTGAACGAGCTGGAATTTTTATAATTTTCTTATAATTTTTTGTAATTTTCTTTATAATTTTCTTATAATTTTTTATTAATTTTGTATGTGACCACGAGCATGGATTTATCCCAAAGTTGCTGAATCAGAAGCTCAAAGTCTGTTAATACAACAACCCCATTTGGCACCAAAATGAGCTCAAGGAAATTTTGCTGTTTAGGAAGTTTGGGAGACTTGAATTTTTTTGTATGCCTGGATTTTTTACTAAAGCTGACCTCAAATTCCACTTTTACCAAAGATGGATCTCTTTCCAGCACGTTTTCCTTGCCCTCTTTGGAAGTGCAGATGCATTTGTTAAATTAACACATGTTAATGTTGTGTGGGAGAAGGGGATCAAAACTACCTTAAGACTGAAAAGTGAGACTGAGATAAGAAATCTGTTGGATTTTTTTTTTAATTCAGATTTTTTTAATCCCTTAGGGTGTTTAGTTTCCTTCTGTTAGATCTTATTGACACAGATTTCCCTTTAATCATAGCTCTTCAGGCAGCATCCTGCTTCTAAAATTTACTTCAACCATTCACCCTTAAAAACAGCTTAGCTGAAAGATCTTTTTAGAACATATCTTTTGAATCTTCTCACTCAACACAAGCTATTTCTGAATTATTACTCTTTTCCCTCTGGGAAGATATTGTGGTCTGCAAAGAAAGCAGGATTCCAGGGCATGAAAAGAGTTGTCTTCTTTGTAGCTCTGCTATTTGTAGGGTGTAGTATGTGCATGTATTTAGGGTTCACCCTCTCATTCTGGTATTTCCATACTATGACAGAAAAAATGCATGTTTTCTTGCTCTTCCTTCCTTCCTTCCTTCCTTCCTTCCTTCCTTCCTTCCTTCCTTCCTTCCTTCCTTCCTTCCTTCCTTCCTTCCTTCCTTCCTTCCTTCCTTCCTTCCTTCCTTCCTTCCTTCCTTCCTTCCTTCCTTCCTTCCTTCCTTCCTTCCTTCCTTCCTTCCCTCCTTCCCTCCTTCCCTCCTTCCTCCCTTCCCCTTCTCCTCTTTTTTATTTCCATTTTTTCCCCTTGTCTTTTTGCTTCCCTTCCCATTAGTCTCTCAGGTCCATCCCTGTCTCTCCTTTTCTCGCTCCTCTTTCTCTTGTTCTTTCTCCCTTTTCTCTCTCTCTTTCATCCATCCATTAACATGAATAAAAAGTCACAGGAAAAAAACAGAAGAGAAACTCAAAGCCCACTTACACCCCCCCCCCAAACCCTCCCAAATTACAGCACAACACAGCTGAAACTTGAACCTGGTTAGGGAGAATATATAAACTTTGCAAGTCTAATAAGAAACAGATTCTAAGGGCTTTGTACTTAACAACTACTAGGAAATTTAATGTAAGAAATATTTAAGAACAACATGAAGATTTCAAAAGCAATGTTAACCTGATCACATTTAAAAACTATTGTGTGATATACTGTGATAAAAGTTCTGTGTATTAGTCAGGATTTAAGTCAAATATGCATTCTAAGGCTGTGAACACAATCTCCTTACTGACTCTTCCTACATTATAGAACTTCATTACTTGATTTCAGTTGGCTACTAATCATACTTTTAAAAGCATTAGGAGATTGATTACCTATTTCCAATGTAATAAAGTCAGAGTTAAATTTCATGAGACTGAAGCAAACCAAGTGAATTACAGTGTGAGAACACTAACTTTTCAATTTCCTTTTCAATGCAGAGCTTACATTGTCTCGTGAGCTTCACCGCTCATTTTTCCTTTCACAATCCTTGCACAATTCCTCTGTTTCACCAGCAGCTCAGGAATTGCAGTTCTGGTACAGAGCATTTTTCAAGGAAAGGAACCAGGTGACTGGACAGGGCATGAGTGTGGAGGTTTCAACACCCTCATTGTTTTAGGGTGGATGAGGGAGAGTTTGAGCTCTCTTGCATCACTGCCACATCAAAAAAGTGAAGCAGAAGGAGCTGCACACTCATTGCTCTGCAGGAAAAAAGCGGAAGATGATTCTTGTCCTGTTCCTGGAGAGGAAAATGAAACCCTGAGAAGAGGACCAAGCCCAGTCCCTCTTGCTGTCACCCACACTGCAAATCCCCACCCTGAGCAATACATCCCCAGTCACTCTTTCCAGGACTGAACAAGATGATGGCAGCTGCAAAACCACCAAAGAACAAAAAAAAACCAAGGTGATATTGCAAAAAGCAAGAGGAGTTTGTCTGGTTTTCAGTGTGTGGTGGGAATGGTATTTTATCTTATTTACTCAGACTAAGAGTAAATCAGAATGGTTTTCTTTTATTATATTTATTCAGAAACTCCTAATATTTTCTTTACAACCAACACCTTTCCTTTACCTCTGTGTCATTTTTGACCCAATCCTCAAGGTGCCAGCCAGCACCCAGCAGTGCTGCACGGAGTTCAACACTTGGTCTGTCCATTTCAGCCTGTGCTGATTTAGCAAGGTAAGCCTGTGCTGGAGGCAATTTTAAAGCTTTTTAATCTTAAAATGCTTGATTTCTTAGACACAGGAAGAACTGCTGTTTGAAGCTGATCCAAGGAGGGGGAGGAGAGACCTGGCAGATGTCAATATGAGCCCTGGTAAAAAACAACCTCCTCCGAGCAATCTAACTCATCAGGCTAATAGTTACTCAGTCTGATCCTGCAGGGCCTTGTGTTTTATTTCTGTTTGGGTCTTCCTGAGATAAGGCTCTAAAAGGAAAAAAGAAAAAGAAAAAAAACCACAACAGTGGAAAGCAAAACACGCTCAGTCTGCAAATTTCTGGCACGATCAAGGCTGCATGGAAATAAGTGATGCACCAACATTTACTGTGAGAGTGGTGCCCCAAAATTGCTGTGAGAGGTGCCTGGTGCTAAGACAAGACTCCACACACCCCAAAAAGCCCCAGGTCTGAGCTCAGTGGCTGCATCTGGAGCAGGAACTTGAGGGCCATTGACCAACGTTGCACAGAAATAAATTAGTGAAAAGAAAGAGAACTGACAAATGCAGCATGGTTGTGATCTGTGCTGCTGAGACCAGCGCATGGCTCCCTGAGATGGCAGCGGGGCTGGTTTTTGTTCTGTTGGGTGGGAAGCAGTCTTTTCATGTTTGGTGACACCAAGGGGTCCAGTCTTGAAGACCACAGGGAAAAGAACAAGATAAAAAACAAAAAACGAAACCAACAACAACAACAAAAAAACACACAAAAAAACCCCACAAAAAAAACCCAACAAAAACCCCCCAAACAAAAAATGAAACAACAAAACAAATAAAAAATCCCCAAAAAACTAAACAAAAAACCCCAAGAAAACCCAAACAAAAAAAAAACCCAAAAAACAACAACAAAAACCCAAAAACAAAACAAAAAACCCAAGAAAACAAAAAAAGGACAAAAAACCCCCACAACAACAACAAAAAAAACCCCCAAAAAACCAAACAAAAAAACCCCAAAAAACCCAAACAAAACCCCCCCAAAAAACAACAAAAAGCCCCCAAACAAAACAAAACAAAAAAACCCAAGAAAACAAAAAAAAGACAACCGCCCCCAACAACAGCAACAACAACAAACACCAAAAACCCCAAACAACAACAAAAAAACCCAAACAAAAAAACCCCCGAAAACCAACAAAAAACCCCAAAGAACAAAACAAAAAACCACAAGAAAACAAAAAAAGACAAAAAAATCTCCCACAACAACAACACCACCAAAAAAACCCAAAAGAACAACAACAACAAAAAAAAGCAAACAAAAAACCCCCAACCCCATCTAAATTAAAAATCTTAACTCCACCAAACTACATGGGAATTTTACCCCATAGCACCATGTCCAGAAATTTGGTGTAACATAGAGCACATGGTGTTACCAGTTCCTCCTGCAGGAAGGGAAAAACGAATTTCATTTTAAAAAACCCCAATATTAAAATGCTGCCTCTTTCTTCCAGATACAAGATGGCCAAGTTCATATTTTCACTTCTGATGGTAGAAGAATTGTGGTTTTTCCCGACCACATCAAGCACAAAGACTCTGGGAGTTCTCTCTAGGTGATGGCATCACCCAACCACACTTATTCCTTCGTGGAAGAGATGCCCTAAAGAATTTTCAGACAGTTTTTATATTTTTAAGAGAGACATGTGGGTCTGTGGTTATGAAATAACATTCAAATACTTGTTAATAATGTTATTTCATGTAAGTACTTCCAACTAGCCTTTAAATGATACCTACCCAGCATGAGGCAGGATGCAAAGACTAAAATCTGTAACCTGACTTGGCACAGGTAAGATTTGTGGTGAAATCAAATTCTGAATGCGTTTGCAGCTGCGCACAAGGTTTTCCACTCCCACATTTGACAAGTTCTGGAGGGAACAGACATCAGGAATCTTCCAAAGACTCTTTAAAAAATAAGTCTGGGATTTTTTATATTTATATATTATATTTATATATTGATATATTGATATATTTATATATATAAAATATACATTATATATAATTATATATAAAATTTTATAGAACTATATAAAATTTATATATAGAATTATTTAAATATTTATATATAATTTTATGTATAATTATATATATTATATAAACAATATGTATTATAATATATATTATATATTATTTTATATATTCATATATATAAATATTATATTAAAATTATATAAAATTATATATATTATATATATTTTGCATATATTCTTATATATAATATATAGATATATAACTATATATATTATATATACATTTATATATTTATAAAATATATTTATATATTATATATTTATATAGATATATAGATATATATATAGATATATATGTATATATATATATAATTTGTCTCAATCTAGTCCTTGGAAGCTAAATCCAGCAAAATCCATTAAAATCATTAGACACTGAAAAAGGGCATGAAGAGCAAAGCCTGACGCAGGGGCAGGGAGAGGGGGACACAATGAGCTAATTCACAGTGCTCACATGCATGGATCCAAATTCCTACCAAAAACATTTATGTTGCGGCTTTCAGAATAAAGCATTCCCTGTTTTATGCGAAATAATAAATTGGGTGGCACAGGGGCACTCAACAAACCTCACACAACAGTGACTGCTCCCTCACAGCAACATCCATCTCACGCAGAGTTTTGAATTTTTTGGACAAAGAAAATACCATTGAAGGAGAAAGGGAAAGTAAATCTGACTCCACCATCCTGCTTTTAAAGCTCGGAAGCCCTCAGTCTCACCATCCACTGTTCCCCTCTGGTGTGAGGGGGTGGAGGAGGGAAGGAAAACCCTGTGGAAAAAGCACTTTATGGAGTGTGTTTTTCCCATGTCTTCTGCATAAAGACAGCACACTTTATAACCAAAAATCTTTGTGATAGTTTGATGTCCATCCACTGCAAAAGTTGTGAAAAATAACAAATATCACAGGAGTAACAACCAAAAATATAAAAATGTAGGAAAAACAAGGAAACAAAGCCACAGCACCATGCTGCAGATGTGTGGATAAAAGACCCACCACGGCACCTGAATTTTAATTCACCTCACCTAGAAATGCACAGCAGTGCTGCAGTTCTTTTACGCACTGGAAGCAAAGCTGCTCGAGATATTACTTCCACCCACTGGCAGGGAGTGCAACCTATTTGTGTTTTTTGATCTTATACGTTAAAATAAAACAAAATTCTCCTGGCTTCTGGGCAGGCAGAGCTGGTGCTAAGGTTAAGCTAATGCTGTAGCTCTTACAGTCCAGGAATACATTTCTTATTTGTACTCAAGCCAAGTTCATTCACTTATATTTTCACTAAAGCCACAGCCTTTTGAAGATGTTGCACTTCGATTTCCTCCCTGCCAAGCTTCTAAATTACAATGTGCTCTGTCCATGAGAAAACTGAGGAAGATTTATTAGAACAAGGTGCCAGAATGTTTCTCCCTGCCCCACATCAGTCCAGGGTAGAAGCAGCACATGAAAAGATGCCGTCAATTCTTTTTGTTACTCAGATATATAAAGATTTTTTCCCCCCCTCTCCTTTCCCAAAATAGGTTGTAAAAACATTGAAAATAGCTTCAAAGAAAATGTTTGCTGGCCTCTCAGATCTCCTGGTGCGCTTCCACTCCCAAAGAGCAGCTGCCAGCTGCCTGCATCTCTGGCCACTCTCTTCTTACAGGCACCAGAAAGATTCACCAGTGAAATGAAAATTATCATTGATGGCTTCATTGATGAGAGTTTTACTAACTGGGGATTGGTCAGATGGATGAAACAAAACCAGAAAATCAAACCCAAGCTTTTTTGTTTTCAGTTGGATTGAAGAAGAAAAATAATCCAGGACATGAAATCTATCAAGGAGGTCCACTGTATTCCACTGTTTTGGGGTTATATGAGGGAGAACATGCCTATTTTTCTGCTTTCTTGTTGAAATTGCTGTGAAGGATCTCCCAGCCTTTAGGCATGCCTTAGGTTAGAAAATGTACCTGGGGGTGTATATTCAATTTCCATCTGTCAGAGCTGGGGCAGGTCTCTGCTGTTCACAGAGCAGTGTTCTTTATCTGTCCCACAGCCAATCCCCCCTCCAGGAGATCTCTGCTGTCCATGGGCCATTCATTATTAATTATTAATTATTAATTACCTGCTGTCCATGGCCAGGGAGTGTCCCTGCAGGGCTGATCCAATCCCACCATCCCACGGGGAGATGCCCCGCCCAGGGGAGGAGCCAAGCATTCCTACCTGGATCCAATCTGAGCTCCGGGACACCCCAGCAGCCTGTGCCCCCTGCACTGCCAGAGGAGCAGCTTTCTGCTGCCCTGCATTGCCAGAGGGAGCCCAGGCCCATGTGCAGCAGCCCTGGAGCTGCAGAGGAAAACTCCCCCCTTGTGCAGGATCCGTGCTGCAGCAGAGCCACAGCTGGGACTGCAGGAGGGCTGGGCCCCCGTGGCATGGGGCTGTGCCACCCCCTGGCACACAGGGGACAGGGCCTGCTCTCACTCTGGCACTGCTCTTGTGTATTACTCCATTTTTTAAATTTATTTTTATTTTTTCCTAGTAGAGAACTGTTATTCCCATTCCCATATCTTTGCCTGAGAACCCCTTAATTTCAAAATTACAATAATTCATTGGGAGGGGGTTTTGCATTTTCCATTTCAGGGGAGGCTCCTGCCTTTGTGTAGTGGTTTTGCTTGCCAAAATAAGAGTTACCCAATCCTAGATTTCCCAACCAAAAAGGCAGGTGTCATTAGCAGATACCTGTATTTTCAACCCTTCCACTGCTGCTCTTGGTCCCTTGGATCAAGTGACACCAGGGTGTCAGTTCTGCAGGTCACACCCTCACGGTGTTTCTTCAGAACCGGGGGCAAGGCAGTTTTTTCATTTCACCCTCCTTTTCTCATTCCATTTTCATTCCTTTTTTCATTCCACCCTGGCTTGTTTTTGATAACTAACCCTTCACAAAGTTGTTAAAATACCCCATAAAACACCGACGTGGTGCTGTTGTTCAATACACACCATGACTGATATTAAGAGATTAAAAACTGACAATAATGTGGCTTGAGATAGCACATTGCTCCTCGTGTGTGATGTAGGAGATAACCCCTGCACAGGCAGGATTTTTGAGTGGAAATGTTGGATTCATCACAGACACCACGCTTCATTAGTGGTCCCTTCTTCAACAGAACATTCTGCCTTTACCCTGAGCTGATTTAAACTCACAAATGTGACAAGCTCCACCTGGGAAGGAGAGAGTCTGAGTGTAGGACACAGAGAAGGAGAAAGAAGTTAGATTTTCAAAGGGGACACAGGTCAGAACAGTGTGTATTGCATGTCATACACACAGCTCTCCCTGAGGGCATGGTGGCAGCACAAACTGAAACCCTCCTGGAGAGAATACAGAGGGGTCTTTGAAAAGCTGGAATTGTTAAACATTTGTTCCTAATAACCCAGATGACTTCACCCACTTTCCTAAACACAAATTGTGATTATCCTCTTCGAGCCAGAATGGGGCTCCGTGATTTAATGCAAGCTGGTTGGTGTCCCACAGGCACAGTTGGGTTTGAGAGTATGAGGATTGAGTTGCCTCTCAAAATGTCAGCAGGTAAAATAAATCTGCGCAGGAAATTTATTAACAATTGCCACTTTCTCCCTCCCTGTGGTTGTGAAGGGCTGAGTGGGGTTGTCACAGTGTGAGTACACATGCTGGATGTGAATAGTTCCTTATTACCCTATCAGCATCATGCCAATAGCAGAGCTAGGAAAATCAATTTTCCTTTGAAATATTAGAACACAAGTGCGAGCAGTGTAGCAGAGGGAGATTTGTCACCAGTTTCACAGAGGCCCAGTATTTCAACCTGTTTGTTTGGTTTTGGGTTTTTTTTTTTTTTATTTCTCAAGGCTGAGCTCTGCTCTCAGATCCTGAAATAGATTCCCCTCCTTTTCAGTGCTTTATTTTGGTACATTTTTATGTTCTGCTTTGAGTGCTTAGACAAAGTCCACAAGGTGATATCGAAATCCCCTAGGAAGCAATCACCAAAGTCTTCCCTCAAAAGGGTGAGTTTTTCTCAGCAGCATTAGCACATCAAGCACAGCAAATGATAGAATTTCTGTTTGCTGAAGTGCAAATTGTTGGCCCACTAAAACGGGGAGCGGGAGGAGATCCAATTTCACAATGCTGTTCCTGCAGACCCTAAATGGTGCAAAACATCACCCAATAGCTTACTGGCCATGAATAGCTCCCCTGAAATCATTTCAAAGAGTTCCTTCAGGCCAGGCATCCATTGCTAGCCAAATTTGACCAGATTACCTA
This sequence comes from Emberiza elegans, assembly GCA_024865655.1. Classification (NCBI taxonomy): domain Eukaryota; kingdom Metazoa; phylum Chordata; class Aves; order Passeriformes; family Fringillidae; genus Emberiza; species Emberiza elegans. The sequence continues at coordinate 1,676,712 of JALJVW010000034.1, forward strand.
AATTTGGATGTTTTTTAGAGCCCTGGGGGAGCACAAGACTCAGGGCCAGGCTGGAGGGGTGGGGGAGCCCATCAGCAGGGTGCCATCAGAGGATTTATGTACCCACACCTTTATGCCTCATCCCACCTCCTTCTACCTGCCTCCAGCTCCTTCTGAAGGTGTTTCTGGAGGAAATATCCTGATGTCCACCAATTCCAAACAAATCACCCACAGCTCCCCCCTTGTAGGAATTCCAGGATGAGCAGGGGCTGGGTTACCTTTTGCTGTGCACACACAAAATATCCCTTCAGGCATATGTCCAGGCCATCCAGCAATGCACAGGTGCTATCTCAGTGAAGAAACACATGAAACACACAGAGAAAGGCACATGTCAAGCTTTGGTTCTGGCCTGTTTAAACTGTGAGCTCTGGCATTGCCCTGGACAAGGGATGTGTTTAATTGCAGCTCACATCACATCCTCCAAGGAGAATCCTGACAAAGAGCGAGAAGACACATCACAAATAATAACTTATCTAACCTAGTGTCTAATAAATGAAGGTCCTTGAATGATAAAGGATTATTTTCAGGCTGTACTAAGGCAGTGGCCAGATTAATTGTGTCCCATCTCTCAGGGAGGTTTTGGGAGGGAAATTGTGAGTGGCAGACATAAGGAAGGAAAAGCCAGTGTATGTCATCCACACACCCTCAGTGGTACCACAGGTGTTAATTAGAAGTGTATTGAGTAAAACATCATTTTGGGAGTCCAAAAAAATGACACTTATTTAAAGGTAACACATATTAGACAAGTAATATTATCTTTACCATTACCTTTACCATCTTATCTTTTTCTTGATATTACCTTTACCTTTTTCATCTTTATCTTTCTCTTTACCTTTCTTTCTCTTTCTCTTTCTCTTTCTCTTTCTCTTTCTCTTTCTCTTTCTCTTTCTCTTTCTCTTTCTCTTTCTCTTTCTCTTTCTCTTTCTCTTTCTCTTTCTCTTTCTCTTTCTCTTTCTCTTTCTCTTTCTCTTTCTCTTTCTCTTTCTCTCTCTCTCTCTCTCTCTCTCTCTCTCTTATCCTTTTCCCTTTCTCTTTCTCTTCCCTTTCCTTTCCTTTCCCTTTCCCTTTCCCTTTCCCTTTCCCTTTCCCTTTCCCTTTCTCTCTTTCTCTGTATCTACTTATATTTTTACTTAAATAACTGCTAGGAGTCAGAAAGAATGAAGAGTATTTTTATACATATATTTTTATACATCACGATCTCTGTTGTCCCTGAGTCCCCAGAACTCCCAGGGCTGGTTTGGATGATGACCAGAGCATCCTTCCCACCACTTGGGTGAATTTGAAGGAGTCAGTTCTCTATTTGCTGTTCATGAACACGAATTTTAGGGCCAGACTTGTTTCAAAATTCAATTCTGGTTTTAAACCTCCTCCTTTCACTCCTATTCTTTCACTGATAATGAAATTAATGGGTAGATATGGGCACTGAAATTCAGAGAAATGGATCCAAGTGTTGCCTGTTGATCTGGACCAAGAGACAGAGCAGGAATTTGAGCTTTGATTTGCAATATCTTTGGAGGAAGTTTCATTACCAGATCCTTTTTCTCACCCTAATATCATTCTGTCTCAACATTAAGGACACAAACTTTTCTCTGGTTGGCTAAAATAATTTGCTTCGTCTCATCTTTGCAACCACCTCTTGTTGATGTGCAGGAGAGAGTTTTCCATGGCTTTTTATGCCCAAAATTCACCAGGAAATCCTTTGTGGGACTGGCAGCCCCACTCTGACTGTTCTGCACCAGCCAAATCATGGGATACCGAAGATAAAAGCTGATTTTAGCTACAGCCATGTATTTCCACTTTTCCCTTGCTCATCACGTGGCAATTCACTTCTTGCATGCCTGTGCAATGCAGCATGGCTGGAGCACCAGCCATGTATTAGTGATAAATATAAATATTTATATATTCATCCAAATATAATTAATGCATATTAGACAAGTAATATTATCTTTACCATTACCTTTTACCATCTTATCTTTTCTTGATATTACCTTTACCTTTTTCATCTTTATCTTTCTCTTTACCTTTCTTTCTCTTTCTCTTTCTCTTTCTCTTTCTCTTTCTCTTTCTCTTTCTCTTTCTCTTTCTCTTTCTCTTTCTCTTTCTCTTTCTCTTTCTCTTTCTCTTTCTCTTTCTCTTTCTCTTTCTCTTTCTCTTTCTCTTTCTCTTTCTCTTTCTCTTTCTCTCTCTCTCTCTCTCTCTCTCTCTCTCTCTCTCTTATCCTTTCTCTTTCTCTTCTCTTTCTTTCCCTTTCCCTTTCCCTTTCCCTTTCCCTTTCCCTTTCCCTTTCCCTTTCCCTTTCTCTCTTTCTCTGTATCTACTTATATTTTTACTTAAATAACTGCTAGGAGTCAGAAAGAATGAAGAGTATTTTTATACATATATTTTTATACATCACGATCTCTGTTGTCCCTGAGTCCCCAGAACTCCCAGGGCTGGTTTGGATGATGACCAGAGCATCCTTCCCACCACTTGGGTGAATTTGAAGGAGTCAGTTCTCTATTTGCTGTTCATGAACACGAATTTTAGGGCCAGACTTGTTTCAAAATTCAATTCTGGTTTTAAACCTCCTCCTTTCACTCCTATTCTTTCACTGATAATGAAATTAATGGGTAGATATGGGCACTGAAATTCAGAGAAATGGATCAAGTGTTGCCTGTTGATCTGGACCAAGAGACAGAGCAGGAATTTGAGCTTTGATTTGCAATATCTTTGGAGGAAGTTTCATTACCAGATCCTTTTCTCACCCCTAATATCATTCTGTCTCAACATTAAGGACACAAACTTTTCTCTGGTTGGCTAAAATAATTTGCTTCGTCTCATCTTTGCAACCACCTCTTGTTGATGTGCAGGAGAGAGTTTTCCATGGCTTTTTATGCCCAAAATTCACCAGGAAATCCTTTGTGGGACTGGCAGCCCCACTCTGACTGTTCTGCACCAGCCAAATCATGGGATACCGAAGATAAAAGCTGATTTTAGCTACAGCCATGTATTTCCACTTTTCCCTTGCTCATCACGTGGCAATTCACTTCTTGCATGCCTGTGCAATGCAGCATGGCTGGAGCACCAGCCATGTATTAGTGATAAATATAAATATTTATATATTCATCCAAATATAATTAATGTATAATTCAGAGTATAATATTATAGTCATATGAGTGCATGTCTTCCTACAGAGCACTGGAGGAGCCTGGATAAGTTCTTCAGGTTGGAAAGGAGATATAGATGTAAATGGAAATATCCTTGTAAATACATGGATATATTTGCATGTATTATTTACGGATCCATGGATTTCCATGGATCTAGGAACACCTCTCTCACCTTGAGATACAGGTGGCACAAGGCACAGGCCTGAAGGGTGAAGGGGATCACCTGGTTTCAACTGGGTGAAATGTTTGCCCCAGGTTTGTGCATTTCTGGTACTGCTTTGGCAGATGGGAGCTCTCCAATCCCAGCTCTGCTGCAGGGCTTCTTCAGGATGATGCAACACCCAGAGAGGGACCTGAAAACCATCCAAGTCAGGGCCTTGGAAGCAGAGCTCACTCCTTCAGCATCCCTGGATTTCCCTCACCACATGTAGGATCAGCAGATTCACCTTTCCCTGGGCTGGGCTCTGCAGAGGGAGCACAAACCCCTGGCAGGTTTCTCTGTGTGTTTGTACATGAATGTTGTATTTTCTGTTCACGTTACAGTTCCAGAAAAACTATTTTTTGCCCTATTCACTGAACGCAAACATATGTCGCTTATTTGTCTTATTGTTTCTTTTTTTTTACTTGAAGGTTTTTTGATAGTTTGGTGTTGTAGCATGTCCAGGTTCACAAGAAGGAGGATTCACACCTGGAGATAGGTGTGAAGAATGATTCCTCCTAATTCCTCATTGCTGCTGCATTTTTTTAATAAAGTGCAAAGAACTATCAACCTGCAAACAAAACAGGTAAAATTAATGTGTGCACCACGACATGTCAGAGCACATTTAGCCCTCAGCTCTTTCACACTTCTCCATTAGCTCATTAAGCATCATCTGTAGGGGTGCTAAAACTTTTTCTGGAGATTAAAAATTGCGTCCAATCATCACAGCAGAAGAAGAGACAAAATGGTCTGTCAGACTAAAAACACTGATGTGTGACTTCCTCGTTTCACCTCTTCTTTCGAGGAGACTGGAAAAAACAGGAAAAAAATACACTCTTTTGCCATGAGGAGCACGTTTGAGCAAGGCCACTCAATAAAACACTGGCCCAAACCCATATTTTGTAGGATTATGAAGCAATGGTAAAGGCACATTTAATGCAGTGTAGCTCTAGGAGCTATACAGATGTTATCATGCCCACCTAGTTTATTACATGAAAACTACAGTAAATCTGTCATGTTTGCAAGAACACCAGATTCAAATTCTAGGTCCTGTAGTAATAATGTGGTTAAACATTCTGAAGTGTAGTTTTAATCTGGCATCTACTAAATTTATTTGGCACAGCATGGCTTGAAAGCACTGAAAGCAAAGAAAAGTGTGATGATGATTGGAAGCAATTTTTAATCTCCAGAAAAAGTTTTAGCACCACTACAGATGATGCTTAATGAGCTAATGGAGAAGTGTGAAAGAGCTGAGGGCTAAATGTGCTCTGACATGTCGTGGTGCGCACATTAATTTTATCTGTTTTGTTTGCAGGTTGATAGTGCTTTGCAGTTTATTTAAAAAAAATGCAGCAGCAATGAGGAATTAGGAGGGAATCATTCTTCACACCTATCTCCAGGTGTGATTCCTTCTTCTTGTGAACCTGGACATGCTACAACACCAAACTATCAAAAAACCTTCAAGTGAAAAAAAAAAGAATAAGAAGACAAATAAGTGACGTGTGTTTGCGTTCAGTGAATAAGGCAAAAAATAGTTTTGCCCCCTCTTGTCTGCTATACAGGGAAATAATCCAAGAAGTTTTATTATAATTTGGGCTATGAATTTCTCCTGTGGGCCAGGTGACAGAGCACATGTGACAGGTCCAAGGAATTAGCTGAGAAGTCACTGTGGTGGAGGGAATGACAACTGAGTGGTGACAACTGAGACAAAACGATCATTCAGCCTAGAAACACTGATATGCGCCTTCCTCTCCTCACCTCTTCTTCAGAGGGCGCTGGGAGCACCACCTGCAGCAAGGAAAGTGTCAGAAACTGGGTGTGGAGAGACGCGTTTAAATTAAAATAGGAATGATAACTCCTATTTGAGCATTTCTCAGGGCCTGTGGGCTCAGTTGTAGGCCCTGCTGCAGGCCCCGCCTTTGAAAGTGGCAGTAAAAGTCAATAAATGTGTGGAGAGAGGCTGAATGAAATAACTTCAGATGTTTTAAGCTGCCCCTTTAGAAGATGTCAGAGATCGCCTGCAGCCATAGGGAAGCCACTGAAGCAGGGAGTGGGTTTCCTGATGAGCTTTGTGTCATTGTATTCACTCCACAGACTGCTTTGGAGGTGAGAAAGGCAGAAAGGGGCTGTAGGGATGATCTGCTGGGGATTGCTGTGAGAAAAGCAGATTTTTGGGGATGTCAGGAGGTGTGAGAGGAAACAGTGGATTTGTCTTTCCAAACAAGCTGTGGGTCTGCTGGTGGGTAACACAAGCGCTGGGAGAGAAAAGAAATGATGGGAAGGATTCCACTGATTGATGAATGGCAAAAGAGATTTGCTTTTACAAATAAACTTTGGGTTGGCTGAGAAATGAAATTAGACATTGAGAGGCGAAAGAAACAATGGGGAAGAAAAACCCCTAAATTCCATAAGAATTAAAAATTAAAAAGGAGGGTTACACATTGGAGGGAAATCTTTGGGATCAGGTGTTCTGGGAAGTCTGAGCCTCTCAAGTCCCTCAGAAATGGGGAAAGAGAGAAGGGAAATGTGGCTGGAAATTGGGATAAAAAGGAGGCTGTGTCCTCCAAAAATGTGAGAGACCCCAGGGGAATGGCCCATGGCCTCTGCCCTCATTGGAATAAAGTCAAAGGACTCCTCTGTCTCCTTTTTGGACACAAACCTCTGGTGTTTGTGGGTTGATTTTCCTAACAGGTGCCTTTCCTGAGGGGTTCTGGCAGTGACTTTGCTAGTAGAGGGAACAGGGAGACACCCTGGCTCCATGAATTTTGGGTTTTCCCTGATTTTCTCTGTCCTTCTCCCAGGCCTTAGTTTTGCTTTTTCTCCAATGAAGTTCAGGGTCAGCAGAAGTAAAACCTTAACCTTTGGAAACTGCAGGTAGCAGCAAATTAGTGGGTGGGGGAAAATGCTTTTTCTGAATGCTCAAGTCAGGGATTTAAAGAGAAGATATCAGCACGTATTGAATTAAAGTCCTTGGGCCTGTCTGTTTCTCAGGCCCAAGGTTGTGCAGGTGTGCTGATCCCCGTTAGTGACTCAGATTTGTTCCACTCTCCCTGAAATGCACTTAAAAAAAGTGTAGGTGGTCTCCTATGGAAATGGTAATAAGCTTAGATCTTAAAATAGTCACATTCTTCATTAAGGAGTTATCAGGGACCATCTGCATCTGGAATTATTTTTCTTTCTGTGCCTTTTATTAGACTTGTGTAAATTGAAGAAATTGCAGGTTCCTGGATCAACACAACTTTGCAGAAAAGGACAAATTTAGAACACGGGTCTGGGGACAGGAAGTTGGGAAACAAATCTGTCAAGGAGCTGAGCGTCACCAAGAGTCTGAACAATTTCAAATGAAACAACAAATGTGGAAAAAGTTCCTTCTTTGAATGCATCAGGGTCAGACTGCTGGGGAGTTTGTGGGATGAAAAGTTTATAGAGCCAATAGAAGTTCAAAAGTTGTGCTCAGATGCAAAAACAGAGAGGGGATTTTCGCACCAAACCCCACTTTATAGAAGATTAATTAAAAGACCTGCCTCAAATATGAAATGCTGGTAGAACTGCTGCAGCATGAACAGGTGAAAACTGTGTTCACAGGAGATTTATTTGTTCTACTAAGCTCAGGGATTGCATTGCTGGTAGGGCCAGAGGAAGAGAAAAGTGGCTAATTCTGCTCTAGCTCTTAAAAGAATTTCAGGGGATGTCGAAAAGAGGAAGTCTGATGTCTTCATTTGCTCAGTAAAAACAGAAAAATGTGACTAAAACAGAATAATGAGACAAAAACAGAATAATGAGACAAATCCTGACATTGAGGGAGTTTTCACATGGTTTCTTTTCCTCACAGGGAAGAATGGAGCAGAAATCCACTGCAGTTAACCAGCATTTCACCCAAAGAGGTCAAGTTAACACAATCCCCTTGGATTAGTGCTGGGCACAGGCCACGGACATTTGGTAATCTCACACCACAGGATTTTAGAGAGAGAACACTGAAAAATGCACAGTGTCCTGCTCCAGAACACTCTTCCAGCCACCTGCACTTCAGGCAGTTCCTGAAGCAAGCGTGGTGCCAGTTTTCTATATATTGGAATTATTATTTTTTTTTTTATTCCAGGAACACGTTGTCTTCCTGTGTCCATAAACACTCCCAGCTTACGATGTGTCCTGTGGTTCAGCTTGTCTGCATGTTTGATAAGAATTTCTTGAGCCTGAGAGGCAGCTAGGTTTGTTTGATGCCCTCTCGTGTTCTCAAAAAGATGATTATTCCACATCAGGCATGGTGAAATGCATGTCTGTCCTGTCAGCTTCCTGCTGCCTTATGCTGCTTTCTTCCAGTTTCAAGAATTGCAGTGTTTGGTTACTTGTCTTGCCAACATCTGATTGATCTCATTGCTGCTCCCTGCAATTTTTCCTTTTCAGCTATTATTGAAGACAGAGGACTCAAAGTACTTGGAGCTTCAAGCTGGAAATTAAAATGGATTTATGCAGTGTCAGAATAAGGGTTTGACTTCTCCAGCTTTCCTTCCCTCTAATTTTTTTAATCTGTAAAACACCTTGCAGTACCTCTATTACATGTTTTTTTTTTTTTCTGTTGATTGGGTACTGTTAGTTTTAAAACTTTTTATAATTTTCTAATGGTCACAGCTTACCCAGTCAGGGAAGGCATGTCTCTGACGTGCACTGAAGCAAATTATCTAGATTAAAATGAGTTTCACAGAGGCAAACCTGGAGTTTAATGCTGCACATCTAATTAAGGTTCTGTGATCGTTTTGTCCAGAGGAAAAAAGTTCAAAATCAGCCATAGCATCTGGTTATTCTTGGGCTGTTTTCATGGGATGTTTTCTTCGTGCTATGATTAAGGCAGAGGAAACATTTTCATAGTTTTAAAGCTAAGATGAAATCTGGCATCTGGGACCTTCATGTAGCAAAAGGGTTTAATCTCCTTTTAACCACTTTAACAGAAATTAAACACATCACTTCCAAACTACTCTGTTTGCACACCCCTCCATCTGAGATTAATTCTGTGAATTTCAGGGTGATGGAAAAACCTGTGGGTATTCAAACATTCAGTGATTTTAAATACGTGTGCCTAGAACATGCCTTTGGTTGTTGAAATAAAACCTGCACAAATTACTCTTTTTATTAATAAATATTTGGTGTAAGTGCTTATCAAAACCACCCCTCCATGGTCCCTGTGCCACCACGAGGAAGAAGAAATGCTTGTGGTGAAAATTTTTATCTGTTGGTCAAGTTTTTTGCCCCAGGAGTGATTTGAGATGGTGAAAAGCTGCCAGGAGGAGCAAGTTCAGCCCTGTATCCTTAATATATCAATATTCATATTTTAGAGGCAGGATCCTTTCAGTGGATCTGAAAAACAGCTAACTGGAAATCATAGCATCAAAAACTGTAACTGGAAATTGTAGCATCAAATTATTTCCATAGTGGCTCCTACTCTTGCTTTAAATTATGATCAACCTGACACTCTCCATTTGCCATGGTGAAACACAGACAGAGGACTGCAATTGTAGCTTGGAAAGCAGACTGATAACACTCAGTTTTCCTCAATTCTCGTTTCTTCATGGGGAAAAAAAATCGCAAAAATTCTCAAATGAAAGAAATTCTCATTTCTTTCATTTGGAAAAAAAAAAAAAACCCAAACCCAACTTAACTAAATGTCCACTCTTCCAGCAGAGTCAAGGTTCCCTTTGGTCACTTTAGGACAAGAGGAAATGGCACCAGGGTGGGTTCCAGTGGGAAATCAGGAACAATTTATTTCTCCACTGAAGTGCTGGTGAAGCTTTGGAAGGGGCTGCCAGGGGAGGTGGTGGAGTCACCATCCCTGCAAGTGTTCAAAACCAAAATTAAGAAGGTGTGGCACTCGTGATAAGGATTGTTGGGCAAGGGGGTGCATGGGAGAAGGTTGGACTTGAGGATCTTGGATGTCTTTTCCAACTTTTATTCTCTGATATGCCAGAATATTTTTATTCTGAGAGTCTGAGATAACAAGGTCCAACATTCCAAGAAGTAGCTGGTCTCCAACATCCCATGCTTAGAACTTCAAAATTAATCTTGACTTGGTTCTGGAATGGCTGTTTTCTATAATTTCCTATTTTTTTTCTTAATGTCATGCAACTTTTAATTGGATAGATTCAGTTTTTTGTGGGTTTTTTTTCAGTTTTTTTCTACCCCCAGGCTGGAGAACCCACCTTGAGCTGCTGAGGGAAGCCCAGGTACACCCTGCCTGCCTGGGGAATCCTATCAGGAGCAGGACTTTTATTATTATTTATTATTTGTTGAAAAAGGGGGTTCCCCAGGAAATGCATTATCCTTGGTATGCCAGTGTCACAGCAAAGGAAATTGATGGGTTTTTGTTGGTTTACAATTAAGAGTTAGACAGGGTTAAGGAATAAAATTTCAGATATTTCAGTATTGAATAAGGATTTTTGTGGTGCAATAATTTGTCAGGGTGGAATAGGCCAAAATGCACACCCATGGTATATTGTGAATATAAATTTATGGAATTTGCAAATGAGAGGTTTAAATGAGTGGTGTGACACTCCTTTACTCTAAAGTATTCTCTCCAAGATGGGTTTAATCTTAGTTTACAGAACATGTTCTGGAGAGGGTCTTGGTTTCTTAAAATATGTCAATGTTTTTTGGTTTTTAGCTGTGAAGTTTTTGGGATGTTTGGTCCTCTGGTTTAGCAGGATATTAGGACTGGTTTAAGATGTCAGGTTTAAAGAATTACAAGTATGTACAGTAAGAATACTGAGGACACATAAAAGTATATAAAGATAAAAGGCAAAATTATCATCCTGGCATCAGCTTCACATCAGCTGTGGGGCACCACATTGTCATGGGCAGTCCCAAAGTGGCTTGGAACACCCCTGCCCTTCACATACAGAGATTTTCCAAGGAAAATTCAGCATCTCAGGGGTTTTGGGGTTTTGTTTGGGGTTTTTTCCTGGTGCATTGGTGTTCAGGATGTTGATGCGAGGACCGGTTCAGCCTTTGCAGCTCCTCCTCCTGTTCCACAGCCTCTTTCAGCAATTGAAACAAAAACAAAAAAACCAAACCAAACCAAACCAAACCAAAACACAAAAAGCAAAAAAAAAACAAAACAAAAACCAACCAAACAAACAAAAAACCACCAAAACCAAAACAAACAAAAACAAACAAACAAACAAAAACAAAACAAAAAAAAAGAGTGAAAGGGATTCTCAGTTTGCTGCTCTAATTGGAAATTGTAGCTCCAAATTGTTTCAATAGTGGCTTCGAATGTTGCTTTAACAATTCAAATCAAGCCACATTAAAGGATAAAATTTGTCCTTTCAGACTCCTGTGGACACAGTTTTTCTGTCCTGCCTCAGCATGCAGCTGACCCAGGGTCACGGAATGAGAGGCCATCAGGCAGAGCAGGGAAAAATTCCAGTTCTTCGTAGTCAGACAATTGCATCACAAAACATATTAGTGTGACATTATCAGTAAACAGAGAGTTATGTTTCAAATTCCCTTTTCTTTCTTTAATTTCTGACATTCCCAATTCTCAGTTTCAGCACTACAAGTGTGCTGGGTATGAGCGCGACTGCTTTGAAAGAAACAAGGAGAGAACCTTTCAGAAATTGTTTTGTAGACTCGGCAAATGAAAGATGAACATTCCTCCATTCACAAAGGATTGGTTTTTTAAAATAATTTAAAAATAAATGTAAAAAAAAAAAGGTGGGGTGGAGGGGGAAGTGCTGTGATTCTGATTCAGGTTTGCTTGTTTCCATATTCCCCAGGTGGATTCTGGCCTCTCTGGAGGCTGAATTCCATCCCTGAGCCCCAGGAAAAATGGATGATGTCCTGCTCTGGGCTGCAGCCATGCAGGGAGCAGCGCACGAGGGCTGCAGGGGGGTCAGTGGGAGCCTCTTTGCACATTCCCTCTGCACAGCAGGCTCAGGCACCAGCTGGCAGCACAGGGGCGTCACCAAGTAGGCAAACACGTATTTGATCCCATTAAAACCGTGCTGGCTTCTGCGCTCTTTAATTGGCTGGAATTTTGACAGGTGGGTTATTAGGGCATGTTTCTGCTTTGGATGCGTTTCCATGCTGGCTGTTGGACATTCACGATTTTTCTTTATTTTTCTTTATTTTTTTCTGTGGAAGGTTGGAGTTATAGGCTGTAGCTGGTCACTACAAAAACAATTGGGATATGAGCAATTAAACAGATTCATCAACTTCTGTGGCTGCCTGTGTGTACACAGCAGAACTCACTTCTTAAAGATGCTGGTGTGATAGACATATTTCATATTTCATATTCAGACGTATTTCTCCCAGGACATTATGTATTTGATGGTTGTAATTGTTGTATTTGGTAGTGATCTCCTTCAGGCAGAAATACACAGTGAGAATATCTGGATTTAGTTTATTTTCTGTGACCTACATAATAATACCTGTAATATATATAATATATAATATGTATATATATATGTATAATATGTATATATATATTGTATAATACATTATACATTATATATTAAATGTTATGTATTATATCTTATATCTTATATCTTATATCTTATATATTATATATTATATCCTATATATTATATTATATTATATATATTATATATTATATTATATTATATTATATTATATTATATTATATTATATTATATTATATTATATTATATTATATTATATTATATTATATTATATTATATTATATTATATTATATTATATTATATTATATTATATTATATTATATATATATATATATTATTATATATATTATATATCTATAAAATACATATATACTTATATATAAAATATATATATTTTAAATATATATACTATATATAATATATATTTATATATTATAAAATTTATGCATATTGATTATTGTATTACATATTACATATTATATATTATATGTTATATGTTATATGTTATATATGGTGATATATGATATATTATATATTGTATATTTTATATATAATATTTTGATACTTTATATTTTATATTTTATATATTTTATATGATATATCATATACCTGTACCATGTGCCACCTCAGAACTCACAAAGGCAGCACAGGGGTTTGGTGGGTGTGAACAGGGTCTGTGTGCTGCCTTTGGTCCTTTTAACTCAATATGGCATTCAGGTTTGTTTTATCTTTCCTGGAAGTAGATATTTTTCACTGTGTAGCCAAAAGCAAGTGAGGCTGGTGAGGCTTTAGTTGTAGGGAATTGTGCAGCTCCCTGGGGTAGCCTTGTCCAGGCTTCTCCAGAAGTGATGAATCCTGGAATCTCCCTCTGCAGCACTCCTCACTGCCATTTCTGCCCAGACCACTTTGCTCTGGTGAATCTCCATCCCAAGCGGAGAAAACCAAATGGTAACAGGGAATCAAAATCATCATGAGGTTTCACCTCCCCGTGGAATTGCTGTGTTTTGTTCCCTTGGTTTTGTGCTTCTGCTGATTCCCCTGAAGTGACTGAAGAGTCAAAAATAGTGGATTGGGAAGGAGGAGGGGATACCTGAGCTGGCAGGCCAGGTTTTCCTCGCCCAGGTGGGGTTCCCTCATTTCCACACCTTGCCGATATTCCCTCACTCTGCAGGGGAAAATTCAGGGCCAGCATTTCCCCCCGATGCTCTGGATCCACGGCTCTGCATGGCTGACATGCTCCTGGAAACACATTCCTGGTTCTAATCCCTGTTCCCTCCTCTGTGTTGGCTGTAACTTAGTGATTAAAAGTCATTTTTAGAAGCTGAGGAATAAACAATTAAATTTCATTCGTTTCAAAGAGGGTGCAGAACTCCAGTCTGCTTCTTGTGCAGTTTCTGCTATGCTTTATAAAATAAATGAAATAAAATATAAAATAAAGTGCATATATGTTATAAAGGTCCTGAATGTCTGGGTAATCATTATGTCCCTTCAAAGTCTCTAGATTTGGGTTTTTTTACTGGTATAAACCAGACTCAGCTGCCTGCAGAAATGTTGTACCCTCTTGCTGGGGAAAAACAAGAGTGAGAGATCAGAAAACGTGGCCACAGTCAGGGTCAGGCTGCAGGAAAGAAAAAAAAGGGTTTCTATTTCATGTCCCCATGCTTTACTTCCAGCTAGGATATGACAAATTAGGGTTTAAGTTAATATTTGTGTTAAAATGCATAGGAAACCTGGCTGTATTTCCCACCTGTGACTGTTTGGGGTGTTTTATTCCCTGTAGTATGCATGTGGTACAGGCAGGAGAAGTGATTTAGAGAAAATGGCAAAGGGTTCTGAAGGTTATTTTGGGCTTTGCTGAAAGATAATATGCAATATTGTGACAAATTCTGCAAACAATGTCTTTCATCAAAGTTCTGGTTAATGTTCTCTTGGGTGCTCGTGCTCATGACTTGAATGGGAGTCACAGATTACATAAAGAAGAGTGGAATTTTCTCTGAGTCACTAAAAGACAGTAAAAAAAAAACTTTAAAAGATATTATTTCTACAATTAGGCTTTTAAAACTTCTCTGTGAGTTTGTTTGGACTGTGCTTCGTTCCACCCTTGAAACCCTGAAACTGAAATGCTAAATTCAATACAGGCAGGGAGTCAGCTTGCAATCTGGGAAAATATTTCAGAGCGAATCAGGGTGAAAAGTCAACTTAAAAGCTTTACCAGGATTCCTCCCCAAAGATGATTTCACATGAAGATTGCTTTTAAGTGATTTTTTTTCAAAGGTAGGAGGAAGGATGGTTGCAGTTGATTACACTAACCCAAGGAATTTGATGCTGAAATCAAGACAGGCTGAACCAGGGTGACCCAACAGGATGCTCTGCTGTGATGTGATTGCAGTTAATTTCTTAGAATACATTTAAAATAAGTTTTTAATCTGGTTGTAATGGAATGAACCCCAGGATTTAGCTGGTGGGAGGTGCCTCTTGCAGTTTTGAATTAGCTGTTCCTATTGAACCAGTGATTCTAAATGCCAAGAAGTTCTTTTTGCTACTTGATTCCATGTGCTTTGATCCCTCTCCAGGGCTGCAGTAATTTGGATAAATCTGTGTTTGGAGAGAGAGGTTTCTGAGCATCCAACACACGCCAGAGTCTCCCTCATGAAGGGACTCACAATGGTACAAACAGCAAAGGAAAAACTTCATTCTGGTAATTTTATTTAAGAATGCAAAGCAAATAGAGAGAAATCTGTGTAGAAGAGTGCCAGCTTCATAAATTCTTGCAATTGTGCTCTGCAAAGCTGGAAATGAAAATGAAATTGTGGGTTTTGTTCTTTATCGTGTTTCAGTGTTGTTTATAAGTTTTATAGCTGAATTTTCAAGTGAAGGGGGAAGAAAAAAAAAAAGGTGAAAAATTCCTATTTATGCAACCTGGAAACACAGTTTGATTCCTGAGCATCAAGCTGTTTTGATCAACCTTCATTTGTTATTTCTGAAGTGTAGGGGAAGTTCAATAAGCAAAACAATCCTGCAGTTAAACATAAATTGAAAAGAATGTTTCTAATTTCAGTGGCTTTGTGCATTGGTAGTCAATAGAGACCAGATTTCAAATTGATATAGAAGAAGTGCTCATAATTTTAGTTGGCTGAGAAAAAAGGATCCTGACTTCTAAATTGTCTGCAATTGCCACATTGCCTGGAGGGAGACAGAGCTTTCCTTCCTGGAGATTTACAGTGTTCAAAAATTCAAGACATTTAAGTCCATGGGAGTTTTGCATGTTTAATAATAATATTGCTTCCAATCAGAGTAAACTGAGATGCAACAAAATAGTCCCCTGTGTTTTCCATGCTACAAAAAAAATCTGCTTCTGTTCAGAGGGATGCTCTGAGGGGTTCTCACTGAGACTCCACAGAAAGACAGGATCTGAACCAGCAACCCAGAAATAAGTTCTGTTTGGGAAACTGATGGAAGTAAGTTTTGTGTGGGAAACTTCTTGAAACTATTGCAAATAATTGTATTTGTATTGCAAATAAACTTATTTTTCCAGAGTACTCTGGACAGCCATAGAATTTCACTCATCTAGAAGCTGGTTTTGGGGTAGAGATGGTTTCTCTTTTATTCCTTATGTGTAGCTTTTACCTTGTCCAATTGACTGGCCTTGATTTCTTGTGCTTGCTCTGATTTTCCACATCACCAAAGGAGTCTGGAGTTGCCTGTGAACTCCTGTTTGGTCTTTTTTGGGCATCGGGCTGTTGTGTTAGACACAGTAAATTACTTATAATCTCAGGGGTAAACTCTTATTTGGATTTTGATTTTGGTCTAAAACTGAGATTTCTGCTTTCACTTGGATTTGGAACATTTGTTCACAT
Source organism: Emberiza elegans (assembly GCA_024865655.1). Lineage (NCBI taxonomy): Eukaryota > Metazoa > Chordata > Aves > Passeriformes > Fringillidae > Emberiza > Emberiza elegans. The sequence goes on from JALJVW010000034.1 coordinate 1,692,365, forward strand.
TTGGAGTTAGTAGGAAAGTGATTTCCCTCTTTGGGACCAAAGCATGGTCCCAGACAGGGAAGTTTCTGATCTAACAGGGAAGTTTTTGATCTAAAAATTTGTACATTCCTAGATGAAATCCTTATAAAGTCAGGGAGCTGGATGCTGCAAAATGAAAAAAAAATAAAGATAGAATGGCTGATTTTTTTTTATTTTTTGGTTTTTTTTTCATTTCTCACAACCCTGCCACAATTCTTTTCTCCAGAGGCACTTGGAAATTGCAGTACATTTAGGAACAGGAATACAGGAGTGCAGCAGCAAGAGCCTTTTGCTAGACAAGCTTTCTCACAGCAAAGAGCCGTGGTGTTTTAAGCTTGCCAAGAGGCAAAGATGATGGCAGGGGTTTTAATCTGAGCTTCCAAGCCCTGCTAATGCAAAGGACGTGTTACAACATCTCTGCCCTGACAGCTCTTTCTGAGCTCCCTGGTACAAACAGAGACTGAATGCAATAATCCCACCCTGCTCCTCCACTGCTCTGGTGCATCCTCTTGCTTTGCTGTCAGAGAGAAGAGGGACAAGGCTCTGGATGTGGGGATATTTGGTGGGTTTTTGGGTTTTTTTGTGGAGTATTTTTTGTTTGGTTGGTTTTTCTGTTTGTTTCTTTGGGTTTTTTTTTTGTTTTGGATTTTTTGGGGCGGTTTTTTTGGGTTTTTGTTTGGTTTTTTGTTTGTTTGCTTGTTTGGTTTTTTGGGGGGGTTTTTTGTGGGTTTCTTTTTGGTGGGTTTTTTTTTTTTTTGTTGGTTTTTGGGTTTTGGTTTTTGGGGTTTTTGGGGTTTTTTTTTTTTTTTTTTTTTTTGTTTTTTTGTTTTTAGCCCTATACTGTTTTTTTAAAAAGATGATGTTCCTTTTTGATTTTTGTTGCATGACAAGGCCTCAATGGCTGATTTTTTTTTATTTTTTGGTTTTTTCATTTCTCACAACCCTGCCACATTTTCTCCAGAGGCACTTGGAAATTGCAGTACATTTAGGAACAGGAATACAGGAGTGCAGCAGCAAGAGCCTTTTGCTAGACAAGCTTTCTCACAGCAAAGAGCCGTGGTGTTTTAAGCTTGCCAAGAGGCAAAGATGATGGCAGGGGTTTTAATCTGAGCTTCCAAGCCCTGCTAATGCAAAGGACGTGTTACAACATCTCTGCCCTGACAGCTCTTTCTGAGCTCCTGGTACAAACAGAGACTGAATGCACATCCCACCCTGCTCCTCCACTGCTCTTGCATCCTTTGCTTTGCTGTCAGAGAGAAGAGGGACAAGGCTCTGGATGTGGGGATATTTGGTGGTTTTTGGGTTTTTTGTGGAGTATTTTTTTGTTTGGATGGTTTTTGTTTGTTTGTTTGTTTTTTTTTTTTTTTTTTTTTTTTTTTTTTTTTGGTTTTTGTTTGTTTTTTGTTTGTTTGTTTGTTTGTGTTTTTGGGGGGTTTGTGGGGTTTTTTTTTTTTTGTTGGTTTTTGGGTTTTTGGTGGGGTTTTTTGGGGTTTTTTTGGGGGTTTTTTTTGTCTTTTTTGGTTTTTTTGGTTTTTTTTGTTTTTTTAGCCCTGAACTGTTTTTATAAAAAGATGATGTTCCCTTTGTTCGATTTTTGTGCGAGCATGACAAGGCCTCAGCAAATTTAACCTAAAAACCACTTGGCCCTGAGAGCTCACCAAAAACTTGCGCTCAGCTGATGAAGGGAGGATGCAGAACTGCAGACACAGAGCTCACCAGCCCTAGATGCTCTCTGGGTAAAACACTACCTTCAGACAAAAAAGCAAAATGAAACCAGAGCTGCAGCACACTCAGGAGAGAGCAGATGGCAGACACAATTCTTGGTAATTCCTGTGTTTCATTTGCAGCACCCAGAACCATGACCTAAAAGCAAAAATACATAATTAACATTAACATAGTTAACATTAATACATAAATAACACTGAAGGGGAGACTGGCTGCAGCACAGTTTAAGGGTGTCTTTATTTCCCCTGCATGCAGCTCCCTGCTGCTTTAAACTCTGCTCAGAATTAATAATTTGAGCTTCAGCTTTCCAGGTGAGATGTGTGCCTCGGGCTGACTGTAATTATGAGGAAAATACCTGCTTGGGTTTTCTTTTTCCAAAACCAAGAACGAATAAAACCACATTATTTTGTTCTTGCTGGAAGGAATCCTGGCAGATATTTCTCTGAGAAGTTGCAGCAATCTGAGTGCTGGCAGCAAAAGCTCCTTTCATGATGCTCCTTTTTTTGAAAAGCCTTTATTAGTTATAAGCATTTTAAAGAGATTGTTAGTATAACTCTGGAAGTGATGGAGATACTTTTCCATGCTGGACTTGGCAAAGCCAAGAACTCAGCAGGACTTCTGTTGGAATTTCACCTGTAATCTCCTATACAGCTGGATTTTGGTTAAACAGATATCAATTATATTATATTAATTATTATATATAATTATATATTGCATTATTTATTATTATTATTCTATAATATAATAATATACATTTCTTATAAAATGTATAGAATTCATATATTCTATTCTATTCTATTCTATTCTATTCTATTCTATTATATCATATCATATCATATCATATCATATCATATCATATCATTATTAATTATATTATATTATATTCTATTATATTCTATTTTGATATATAATTAATATATAATATAAAATTAATATATTATTTTATATTATTATGTTATATAATATATAATAGATTATATATTATATTATATATCATATTATATTATATAAATATTATTATTATTATTATTATTATTATTATTATTATTATTATTATTATTATTATTATTATTATTATTATTATTATTATATTAATATTAATATTAATATTAATATTATTATATACATGCATTTTGGTTAAACAGAAGGTAAAATGAAGGGGAGACCCTCCCCTGTGATTCCTTGATGTGCTCCAGCATCTCCAGGGACTACTGGATGTGGGTGTTGATGTAAAAGTGCAAAAAGAAATGTTGATAAGGAGGCCAGGAAGGAGGGGATGGAGGTGGGAAAGTGAAATAGTGACAGGGAAATAGGATCTGGAAGTCAGTGGGTAAGAAGGGATTAGGAAAAGGGTGGGAAAAGTGACTCAGGCTGGGCAGCAAAAAGGCTGGACTGCATGGAATGGAAGGGGAGAAATGTGGATGATGAGGGTTAAAGGTAGATGGGGAAAAAAAAAAATAAAAAAATCAGAGATGTGACAGAAGAGGGAAAATGAGAGGCACAGCAGGTTTGTGCAACGCACAGGTGATTTGATACTGGTTGTGAAATACCCCTTTAGAAATTCAGTGCAATGAAACCAGAATGCCTTCCTAATCATTCTTAGAAAGGAAAACACTGGAAACTCTCTTGTAGATCAAGAAGGAGGGTGGGGAACTGCCGGTTTCAGTGAGGTCCTAGCAGGAGCTGGCGTTGTGGCAGCACGTAGTCACATCCTGGTTATGGATGAAATGTAATCCACTTAAACTGGAATTTAAAATAAATAACAGCAGAGAAGAGACGAAAGGAATAATGGCAGAGAGAGGCTTGTATAAACAGCTTTCTTTATAACCAATTTGTATTATTACATTTCAGCTGAACAACAGATACACTCCAGGATTTGGTTTGTTTTTTTTTTTTTTTTCCTGGGTACAGAAACCAGACCTTTTCTAAAGTAAAGCATTAATCGTGCTTATTTACTCCTCTGGTGACAGTGCAGGCTCCAACAATGCATCTTTGTTTTCCTTTTCCAGAGATTTATTGAGGCAGACGACTGCTAGTGACTCTCAGGAGCTGCTCAGGGAGTCAGATCCACAGCACAGACTTGATGGGGAACCCAGTGGTCTCTTCTGGTGGTCCCTAGAAAAGGGGGAATGGTTCCACAGGGGCCATGGGAGGCATAAGAAAGCGAAATTGTGTCATTTGGGTTTTTTCTCCCCACAAATTAAATTTGCTTATTTCGGTTGTGGCCCACCACGAGATTAACTCTGTGTGATATCAAACTGTTTTGGTTGGGTTTGGAGGTGTTTTGCTTTTGTTTTTCCCTTTAATTTTGAGAATTTTGTTGCACTCCTCCTCGCCCATCAAGAATATTTAACAGTTGGATTTAATCCCTAATGTCTAGACTGGTAATCCTGTCATCTGACAGCCTACCCCAAATTCTTGCCTGTGTTTTGAGTGCTGAGCACTGGCAGCAGCTGGGGAGGAATGGGAGGAATGGGAGCAAGGCAGGAGGAAGCACAAACAAGTTGGGATATTGCAGGCAAAATATCCCAAAATATTGTCCATTTTTCCCTGAGGTTTATATCTGGGGACAGGAATCTTTTCTGCCCCCTCTCCCCCTTCCTTTCCCTAATGGGTGAAGGACTTCCTTTAATATCTTTATTTTGCTGAGCAGCAGAGCAAGGACACAGGTAATCATGATTTTTCAGGCCAGATTTTCAGATATGGGTGGCTTTGGCAATATGGGTGATGAAAACATTCCCAGGGAAACAGATATCTCTAACCAGGATAAGAAAAATGCAGGGGGAGCAGTAGGTGAAGTGGCCAGGTGAGACCCATCTCCATGGCAATGGAGGGGTAATTTCTGCTTGTGCACATGCAGTTTTATAATTTATATTATTTTATTTTATTTTACTTTATTTTATATTTTGTTAGTATTTATTTTGTTTTACATTATTTTTATTTTATATTTCATTTTATATTTTATTTGTTTTTGTTTAATTTTTTTATTTATTTTAATTTATTTTACTTTATTTTATTATTTATTTTATTTTATTTTATTTTATTTTATTTTATCTTTTATTTTATCTTTTATTTTATTATTTTATTTTATATTATTTTAATTTATTTTATTTATTTATATTTTTGTTATTTTATTTTGTTTTTATTTTTATTTTATATTTCATTTTATATTTTATTTTTTGTTTATTTTTATTTATTTTAATTTATTTTTTTTTTATCTTTTTATTTTATTTTACTTTATTTTATCTTTTATTTTATTATTTTTTTATTTTATTTTATATTTTATTTTATTTTATTTTATTTTATTTTATTTTATTTTATTTTATTTTTTATCTTATTTTACTTTATTTTATATTTTATTTTAATATTTATTTATTTATTTATTTTTTCATTTATTTTTATTTTATCAGTATTATTTCTTTAATTTTTATCTGAGTAGCCTGCAGAGGCAACCTCTTCCTGTTTAAGAAGGAAAAAAAAAGAAAATCACACTAAGGATTAACCTGGGCTGAGTTTTGTTGAGTGATTGAACAGCAGCACTGTTTCCCTCTGCTGTTCCAGCTGAAAGGCTTGGTTTTTGTTTTGTTTTGTTGTGTTTGGTTGGGGTTTTTTTTGGTTTTTTTTTTCTTTTGGTTTTTGTTTTGTTTTGTTTTTCTTTTTGGTTTTTTTTTTGTTTGCTTGTTTGGGGTTTGTTTTTTGGTTTTTTTGTTTTTTGTTGGTTTTTTTTTTTTGGTGTTTTGTTTTCAGTCAGACAAGTCAATTACTTCAGCATTTAAATCATGGAGTGGTAGCAACCTCTCCATGACATGTATGCCTTTACTGTAACACACTAATGCATAAATGTGAGCAATGTTGGTTTTTTTCCTGATAAAACCAGGCCTCTCTCTTTGCCACAGTTTTCCATCAGATAAATGGCTTGTTTAGGAATCTCACCACCATGCTTATCTGCAGCAGGATTATGGTTTCACATATTCCTTTACCATAACACCAGCTTAGGCTGAGTTTTGGAGGCTCTACAATAACATACAAAATGCTAGAAGTAACACTAGTGTCCTTAAAGCAACTTTGCAGTGTCCAAAACCAATAATAATAATAATAATAATAATAATAATAATAATAATAATAATAATAATAATAATAATAATAATAATAATAATAATAATAATAATAATAATAATAATAATAATAATAATAATAATAATAATAGTAATAGTAAATTGTAATAACAATGATGATGTCACCAATAACAATAATAACAATAATAATAATAACCCATAGATTATAATATATCATATTATATAATCCTATATTATATATAATATTATTATTAATAATATATAATATTATGATATCCTATAATAATAGCATAATATTATATCCTATACTATAATATTTTCATTATATCTTTTGTCCTATAAATATTATTTATGCACAATAATAAATCCAAACAATGCATTATAAAAGAGGACTCTTTCAGGGTGTCTTTGGTGCTTAACATTGGTCTCAATGTGCATTACCTGAAAAGCATAAGGAGAAAAAAATTGACCTTCAGGCAACTCTCTGTAGAAAAACACTGCTGGAAAAGTATGAATAAGTCAATTAAAATATTTAAAATACTTTAATTTTGAATTTTCTCTTTACAAAAAAAAAAAAAAAAAAAAGAGAAATAAACCAATAATTTTTATTTGCTGTGTTATTCTGTAAAACTGCTGCTGCCTACAGAGAGAATTTGAAATTAATTCACTTTTCACACAGAACAGCGCTGAAAGCCTGGTGTTAACAATAAATTTTATATGTTTTAAATTCTTCTGAGCTGTGGTGAAATGAGTGACAGGGCCTACTGGTATAACTGCAACCCTGGAAATATTTTGTTTTATTTTTCCCTGAATCACATGCAGAGAGGAGTTTCTTTCACTGCCTCCCATGTTAGTCCCAATAAACTTTAAGAGCTTCCTGTTCTGATACTGTGAGCTGCTTGGGCTTAGTCCTGGGTAATACTTATCTGGTTTAGAGCTTTTTCTGAAGGCTCTTAAATGCTACATCTCGGGTCCTATTGCAGGTATTTAATTTGAAGGTGTTCCCTGGGCCTCAGGAGCCTGACAGTGAAATTTTTAGTCACTCTGAAAGTGATGAGGGATTGTACAATCTCTTTTCATTGCAATTTATACTGTATATCACTTTAAATTATATATATATTATTCATTGCAATTTATATTGTATATCACTTTATATTATATATATTATATTAATTTATATGTTATAATTTATGATAATTTTATATTTATATAATATTTTAATAATTTTTATAATAACTTTATATTTATATTATATATATTTTTATAATAGCTTTATATTATATGGTCCCTATTTGTCCATGCCTCTTCTGTCTCAGCTGAGTGGCACCCAACAGCTCACCATCTTTAATTTGGTTTGGTAGCTTGGCACAAGTGAATTCAACCCAAAATTTAATTAATTTGGTTTGAGAGCTTGGCTGGAAGTGAAAAGATCCTGAGAAGGTTTCCAAGCATTTTATGTGCAAACAGAATTTGATGTTTAACCTGGAAAGGGAGAGGGCTGTGTTGTGGCCTTCCTCTAAAGAATTATGCCCTCTGCTCTGCTCTATTTGGGTGAAAAAGGCGCAGTTCTGTGACATCCATGCTGTTTGCATAATTCTGAGTTTATTTTCAGGTATTTTTCATCTGGTGAACTCAGAAATTATAAACTTAGAAATTATAAACTTGCATGAAATTATTATAAACTCAGAATTATGCTGTTTGCATTTATAACTCTGAGTTTATAATTCAGGTTATTTTTCATCTGGTAATAAAGACTGATGAAGAGGCAGTGTGCAGCATCTGTTTTCACCCTCAGCTGGCAGAGCCCTCACCAAATGCAGGAATTTCATCCCAGACCAGTGATAACTTGGGAAAATTGCTCACCTGGGAGCAGCGTGGAAACCTGGGTTTTCCTTTGGGAAAAGCTGATTTATTGTGGAGGTAGGTGAGCCCAGAGAAATCCCAGTCTGAGGGGGACAGGGAGAATTCCTGAGCCCTGAGAGGCTTGGGGTGTTCCTGCTGCAGACCAGAACTTTGGATTGTTAGCAGTAATAATAGGAAGAAATAAAGAAAGTCAAGTAATAATGAAAGTAAATAAAGTAAGTAAAGTTAGTAAAGGAATAAAAGGAAGTAACAAAAAGGAGCGATTGTGGGGCTGAAGGGTCCATAGGATCCATGAGATTGCCATGGAATCTGAGGATCCAGTTTGGATCCAAAAGTCCTCCTAAAACAGCCATTTTGTAGATCCAGCCATAAATATTTTCATGGGGTTGTAGGTGTTTGTTATAAATTCACTTTATCTAACTGATTCTTCTGGAGATCTTACAGCTGTTTGTGGGATTTAATCTTCATTGTTTTGTAACCTCTGACAGCAATTTTTACACCTAATTGTCCTGTGGTTATTGTTATAACCAGTGTGCAAGGAGGGGTAAAACACTCCCAAATCCACATCCATTTCTTCCCCTTAATCTGTGTGTGAATATTTTCCTCAAGTCCTTAGGACTGAACCTGGTGCCCTCATGACATCAATGTTGCAAGAGGAATTTGCATTTGTGATTTTAGAGACACGCATTTAAGAGGAAGAATTTATTTTTTATACATTTTTATACATTTATATATATTTTTAATATGTGTATTTTCGTTCTTGATACAGTCATGATTCTCCCCTGCCTCAATCAATAATGAAGATACACAGTAAATCAGTAATTTATTTAATGGTTTTGTAAACACTTTGATTAGTTCAGCACAGCCTTGCAAGTACAGTTTATGCTTGTGGTGGATGGAATGGGATAAGGGATAAATTTCACAGTAAAATTGATTTTTTTTGACCTAAAGGTAGCATAATCATCAAAATTCTTGGTGCCAAACTGTTTCCTTTGCGTGAAGAACTTTGGGATGGTTATTTGCAGAGGGACAAAAGCCAGTGATGGGTCAAGGGACCTATTTATTCCACAAATATCAGTAAAATTACCCAATGTCTCATGGGACTGCACCATTCTGGTCACTGTGACTTGCAGGATTCCTGTCCTATGGGTTTAAACTTATTTTTGGTTTGCCAAGGGGAATACATCACAGATGAGGCTGGGGCGTTAAGGGCCCAGCAGCCTCCCTCCTGCAAAACATTTTCATTTTAAAATCTGTGAAAAGGACAGAATGCGTACTCACATATTTCAAAAAACTATAGGGAAAATGGTGAGGGTTTTCTTGGTTTGTTTAGATTGTTTTAGTTCGGTTTGGTTTTTTTGATGGTTGTTGTTTTGTTGCTGCAGTTTGGTTGGGTTTTTTCCCCAAACTTTACACTGGAGTGTAGTTATTGTAGGAAATTGTAGAATGCAATTATTGTAGGAAATAAATCTCATCCAAAATTGTTCTGGAGGGGGTTTGGTGCAGGCAGAGCATGCTGGCTCACCTGGAGCCATCTCACAGAGCAGAAGAGCAGGAGCTTTTCCTAAGCAGGGAATTCTCACCTGGATATTGATACTGGAAAGGTCAGGGAGGAGGTGGGTCAGAGCCCACACTCTGTGTGGGTGTCATCTGGAACACCAGAGACAGGGTCTGATCTCTGTCAAAAATAAAAAGGTAAAAAAGCAGGTTACTAAGTTTTAGGATGGGAACGTGCTGGTGGCACTTTACAGACACGTCTTTGAGAACCTGCTGTGTCAGGTTGAACGATTTAGCTGGGGTGTGTATTATTTTATTATTTTATTTTATTTTATTTTATTTTATTTTATTTTATTTTATTTTATTTTATTTTATTTTATTTTATTTTATTTTATTTTATTTTATTTTATTTTATTTTATTTTATTTTATTTTATTTTTTTTTTAATTTTTTTATTTGTCATCTGTTAGAGGTGGGCAGTTCTGTTCATTGGGCACTTTTATCTGTCCCACAGCCAATCCTCCCTCCAGGAGATCTCTGCTGTCCATGGGCCATTCATTATTAATTATTAATTATTAATTACCTCCTGTCCATGGCCAGGGAGTGTCCCTGCAGGGCTGATCCAATCCCACCATCCCACGGGGAGATGCCCCGCCCAGGGGAGGAGCCAAGCATTCCTACCTGGATCCAATCTGAGCTCCGGGACACCCCAGCAGCCTGTGCCCCCTGCATTGCCAGAGGAGCAGCTTTCTGCTGCCCTGCATTGCCAGAGGGAGCCCAGGCCCATGTGCAGCAGCCCTGGAGCTGCAGAGGAAAACTCCCCCCTTGTGCAGGATCCGTGCTGCAGCAGAGCCACAGCTGGCACTGCAGGAGGGCTGGGCCCCCGTGGCATGGGGCTGTGCCACCCCTGACACACAGGGGGACAGGGACTGCTCTCACTCCGGCACTGCTCTTGTGTATTACTCCATTTTTTAGATTTATTTTTATTTTTCCCTAGTACAGAACTGTTACTCCTATTTCCATATCCTTGCGTGAGTACCCCTTAATTTCAAAATTACAATAATTCATTGGGAGGGGGCTTGCATTTTCCATTTCATGGGAGGCTCCTGCCTTCCCCAGCAGACACCTGGCTTTTCGAACCTGCTCAGCTGAGAGCAGCTCAGGGCCCAGCCCTGGGTCCCTGCTCTGCTGGTGCTGCCTGGAAGTGACCCCATTCCCATTCCCATCCCCATTCCCATGCCCATTCCCATTCCCACATCAGGGAATATCTCTGTGGAAAGGCTGCTGCAGACAAGGCAGGGATTTGCAGTGTAAATGTTATTTTGAGCAGATACCCTAATTACCAGTGATGGGCTTAGCCCCACCAATCCCTCTAATCCCTCCTAAAACTGCTCCTGCTCTTGCTCTCTGTGACATCCTGTGGCAGCCAGTACCACAAATACAACACCTTGTGACAAAACCAGAACTGACAGAAATCTTGTCATTGTTTGGTTTTGGGGTTTTTATTTTTTAGCTCTTCTGAGTGTTTTACTTTTTTTTCCCCTGATAAATTCCCTAGGTGACCTCTCTAACAATGTACATTTGTGACATGTCCCTCAGCAAACACTTCTTTCCCAGGGACTTTAAAGCTAAAATTTTACAGCAAATCTTTAGATGCTCATCCTTAAATGTCGCAGGTGAGCACAGCAGTGCTGGGTTCACAGTGGTGGACTCAAAGATCTTAGGGGTATTTCCCCATCTTAACAGTTATATTATTAAATAGTACATTAAATAATAATATAATTACTATTATTTAATTACATAATAATACAATTAATAATAATATACTCAAAAGTAATATATTACTATTAATGCTATATTTAATACCTTAACACTAATAATAAAATAAACTAAAATTATATATATATAATAATGTTATGGATTTAGCATTAATTGCTAGATTAGCAGCAAAATTAGCACTAATTGCTAGATTAGCAGCTCATATAGATGATTTCTAGGTTTTAATAAAGCTTTTTGCATGATAATTGTTTCTGCAAGGAGCCCTCCATGTAGTTGTCAGTTTAAGTAACGTTTTGAGGATTTAAGAACACACTTTGGAAGAATCAGTTTTTGAGCTATCCCAGAATTCATTCTTTAGCTTATAAACATTTAATCTTGCTTTCCAGCTTTTCCTTCTATTGGGAGTTTATTAAAAACAATGAGACATGCCAAGCTCTCCTATTACAAAGTCAGTAATAAAATGTTGTATGTCCTTCATTGTCACTCCCAAATAATTCAGTAAAATGGGGAAGGGAAACACTTTTTTTTTTTGTGAATTTCACTTTGCAATGCTTTGGAGACAGTGCTTTTCTAAAAAGAAATGAAACTGGACTAATGACTATAACTGAGGTTGCATTTCTTGTCAAAAAAGAATCAGAACATGAGGAGATGCAAAGAAATCAATGTTCCAGCCAGGTTTTCCTGTCTGTGATGGTTTTTAGCTCTACAGATCCCTTCTTGTACAACAGCCTTTGCTTAGGTAAAGCAAATCATCATGATTTGGGCAGAGAAAATGGTAATTTTCTGTAATGACATCTTATGTTCAAACTTACGGGCACTTTTGCCACAGGAGAGCTGCCTGAAAAACAACTGCAATTCATATTTAGCAAGAGATGGTACCTGGAAATATTCCAGTTCTTTGCTTGCTATCTACCCCACTACAGAAGGAGAGTAGAGACTCCCTTTTTTCCCTATGTGCTAGAAAAAGAAATTTGAAATATTCCAGTATTTTCCCTGTGATCTTAAAAACAAATAAATTTGTTATAAATAAATTTGCACACAAACTTCAAAAAACCCATGCTGGCTTGTCTTTTTTAAAAAGTGCTCAGATAAAACCATTTTAGAGTTTTGAGTGACACTCAGTGAATGCGTATTTCTAGGTAAAGGTTGGTTTTTGCAATAATGCAAGGGGAAGATTTCTTTAATGAAGAAAGTGAGAAATGCTGTCATTTGGTGTTAAAACTTCCTGCATTTCCCTGGAGTCCAAAGATTATTTCTTTTCTGTCATTCCCTTTGACAATTTTTCCTTGGGCTGATGTTGCATAACTACTTCATCAGGGAGAAAAACAGCCTCACAAGCTTTTTAAAATTTATTTGTTTGTATGTGTTTGTAGGGTTTTTGTGTTTTTTTAGTAGCAGTAATATACTTTAGGGTTGAAAATACACTCTGCTTTTTTAGAAAAAGAGGCAGGAAGTGTTTAAAAAGTAAAACAAACAGAAGAATCCATATGCTATTATCTTCCTGATACATGGGGTTTTTAACACTTATTGTTGTGCTGTTTTGGAGAAGAAAAATTTAAGTTTTCTGCCATGAGCAGTGAACTGGCAGCTGGGGAAATCTGCCCTCTGCTTGCCCTGATTGTGGTTCCAGTTTGTGTAAAGATGCTCCCATTCCTGCTGTGCATTAAAAAAAAGAGCTCAAGACCTCTCCTGTGAAGATTTAAGAGCAGGCCCAGAGTGGCTGCATTGTTCAGTATCTGAGTTTTGTATTTCAGTGGGAGGTTCACAGGACACTGATTTTTTTTAAATGTAGGTTTTAATGTAGGGTTTGGATCTTCTTTTTGGAGCATCTCTGGGCAGGACTTGGACTGGGAGGCCTGAACATGCAAAATCCCACCTGGAAAGGTGATGGGTGAATTAATGCCAAAGACATAAGCAAGGAGTGACAGGAAACATGAGTAAGGTTTCATGTGTGGACCTCTCCAGTACCCCCAAGAAATGAGCTCAAGCTGTGGGCTTGATATGGATTCATATTTCAGCCCTGCAATAGTCCAAAGGCCTTCAGCTCCGGGGATTCCATTTGTGCTCCATCAAAGGCAGAAGTCAACTGGAAAAAAAATGTTAGATCTGGGCTAAAGTTTAAATCTAAACAGTCACAGAGTTGAATGGGGCTGGAATTGGGAGTTGAGGTTGGAGGCAGCGTTCACCTCTAAATACAAATTCACTTTCAGTACAACACACACAAAAAAAGTGAGACACAGCTGAGAAAGAAGCTGCAGCTGAATGAGAAACAGATTTGCAGCTAGCACAAATGAAATCAAGGGGATATGGGTGCAAGCCAGGCAGTGTATTCTGTTGTGAGACAAAATGTTTAATTTCCCATTTGTGATAACACCGAGGAGCTGAGCAGGGCTGTGCCATGAATGTTCCCTCACACAGCGCTGAATGCCAGGAGCTGGCAGTGCATGCAGCCTTCCCCCTGCAGCCTGCTTTCCCCAAAAACCTCCTACCCCTCTGCCTTGACATTGCAACAGCCCTCCTGAGAACTGTCAGATATGCCCTGAAAAAAGGGTCTGCAAGAGAAAGTACTGGGATTTTTGCATTTGTACATATTTAGGATGCCAGCCACAACATGAGGGCAATTTGCAGTAAGAGTTCTGCATCTCTTTTAGCAGTGGGTGCTGTGAAGTTTCAGATTGTGAAGAGCAGAAATTAAAATATTTGTTCTAAATATAAACATTGTTGGACTTTTAAACTGGTAATTTTTAAGTGGTAGAGATTTACCTGCCCCTCATTAACGAGATAATTAGCTTTCAAGCCATAACCAAGAACAAAGGGTGATATTTACTCCATTTTCTCACTCCTGTTTTCTACCCCTCTCTCCATATTACTCCAACTATTTTTTTTTTAATTACTTTTTTTAAACCAGAGATTAGACCAACAGGACTCAATGCTTAAACAGCACAGGGTTAAAAGTATAGCTTCCTTTATATTTCTGAACTTTCTTCCATAAAAATCTTGAGGAAGATGATCTCTAATTTCACTTCCTCAGCATGAAAAGCAAAACATCTGCTTGTCTTAGTTTCCCACCCCGGCAGCTGACTTTCAAGAGAGCAAGTAAGCAATGACATGCTTAAGATTAAAATACAGAAATCTGCTGTGTTCATGCTGGCATGGGAGAGCAGCAGTGCAACGGGGGGAAAAGCACCAAGTTTCTATCACACTCTTAATTACAGAGCGCAGATAACAGCCTGCAGTTAGCGCTTTAATATATCCTGGCCCCTGCTCTGTTTTTTCTGGCCATTGCCAATGGGAAGGGGATGGAAGCAGCTGGTTTGGGATTCCCCTGCAGTGAGCAGAGCCCAGCTGCTGCTCAGGGGTTTTTGTGTCTCCCCCTTTTCACACACAGAGACCCCAGACACCTGCCCAGAGCCCTGGGGATGGTCAGGATGGAGCCACCAGGAGGGGATTTCAGCAGGAATTTGGCCAGAACACTCTGGAAATGAACCTTTCTGTGTCCACAGAGCCCCAAAAAACGGGGAGCTTGGGATGAAGCTGCATGTCTTCCATGTCTTCCACATCTTAGCCAATATCTGGGCCCAGCAGAGGATATTTTCATTGAAAAACCTGTGAAAAGGACAGAATGTGTACTCACATATTTGAAAAAACTATAGGAAGAAATGGTTAGGGTTATCTTGGTTTGTTTAGTTTGTTTTAGTAAATTTTCCCCCTTTATTTTTGGTTGACAGTTGGACCTGATGGTCTTGGACGTCTCAATAATTCCATCATTCTTTTCTATTACCTGTTCCACTCACTTGCACAGTGAAATTGAGCATTTCCCCCTTTTTTATTAATTGTCCATGTTCTCTTCAATGGCCAATATTATTATGATGATAGATATAAGGGGATAATCTTCCTATTTCGAGTTATTTATTTGTAATACAGTTCAGCCAGGATTGCCCATATTCACCTGTGCTCAAAACCTTTCAGACAGAAATTAGGGATGGAAGAGTGGTACAGCTGTTCCATTTCTTTTGTGCAATGGCTGTTAATTTAAAAAAAAAGTTGAACAGGGATCCTCTCAGTGATCTCTTCTGAGCTATTCCTCATTGACTAAGGTCTTGAAATATACTTTAGGTGAGATTCTGCTGCTTCTCCACAGAAAACCTGGCTGCTGCTGTACCTGTGGCTCTGTGGGGAAGCCAGTCCTCTGGAGAGGGCTGGAAAACTCCAGAGAATTTTCAAGTAGGAAGTGACCTCTGGGCCAGTCCTGAGGCTGTTCCAGCTTTGCCCAGGATTTTGGCAGATTGGTTTCAATGCTGGAGGTACCATGGATGCTCCAGAGGGCCCGATCCAGTCTGGGGCTGCATCCACAGGGAAGGGACTTCTTCTTCTCTCAGCCACTGGGGAGGGAATGGAGCCCCAGGAGAGGCTGGGGGAGCTGGGGAGGGAATGGAGCCCCAGGAGGGGCTGAGGGAGCTGGGAAGGGAATGGAGCCCCGGGAGAGGCTGAGGGAGCTGGGGAGGGAATGGAACCCGGGAGAGGCTGAGGGAGCTGGGGAGGGAATGGAGCCCCAGAGGCTGAGGGAGCTGAAGGGAATGGAGCCCCGGGAGAGGCTGAGGGAGCTGGGGAGGAATGGAACCCCGGGAGAGGCTGAGGGATGGGAGGGAATGGAGCCCCGGGAGAGGCTGAAGGAGAGGCCCCGGGAGAGGCTGAGGGAGCTGGGGAGGGAATGGAGCCCCGGAGAGGCTGAGGGAGCCTGGAGCCCCAGGAGAGGCTGGGGGAGCTGGGGAGGGAATGGAGCCCCAGGAGAGGCTGAGGGAGCTGGGAAGGGAATGGAGCCCCGGGAGAGGCTGAGGGAGCTGAGGAGGGAATGGAGCCCCGGGAGAGGCTGAGGGAGCTGGGGAGGGCTCACCTGGAGCAAAGGAGGCTCAGGGGCCCTTGTGGCTCTGCACAGCTCCTGCCAGGAGGGCACAGCCGGGGGGTCGGGCTGTGCTCCAGGGAACAGGGACAGGAGCAGAGGGAACGGCCTCAGGCTGGGCCAGGGCAGGCTCAGGGTGGGCACAGCAGGAATTTCCCCATGGAAAGGGGGCTCAGGAACTGCCTGGGCACTGCCCGGGGGGGTTTGCAGTGCCCAGCCCTGCAGGTGTCACCTGGAGGTGGCACTCGGAGCCCTGGGCTGGGGACGGGGTGGGGACTGGGCACAGCTGGGACTCCATGGCCTGGGAGGGATTTTCCAGCCTCAATAATTCTGATCTTGTAGCTTCCCAGAAAGTCCTTCTCGTCTCTTCTGGAGTGGAGAATATTCCTCCACTCCTGAGGGGCCTCTCTCAGTTTCCAAGAGCTCTCAAACACGACAGACAGGAGCCTTAGGAAGGCATTGACTTGGATGAATGTGCTGTCACCCCGTCCGTTCTCCAGCTCCCCACTTACCAGGGAAGGGATAACACAGGAATTAATACAGGGAGGGGTTGGTCTTCATGTTCCACAATACAGCCAAAGAGCCTGCACTTATCCATCATAAAACCCTGTATTTCAAGAGTGTTGAGTGGCACCAGGAATAAATTTGTCTACCCTGCTCTGGTTTATTTCCTTATCTTGCTTATATGTGTGATAATCCAGTCACTCTGGAATTCTACAGGCTCAAGCAAGTAATTTATTCATTGTTTTGCTCTTCCTCCTTTCCCACGTGAATGGTTTCTTAGTTATAAAAATGAGACTTGAAGGCTTGTCTGGTTTTGCACTAATTTCTGCAGGTTCTTACCCCCACAGCTGATGGTATTAGCAGTGATAATAAGATTATTACTAATGATTTTGGTAGCTTTAACATAATGCATCCTCCTGGATTTGCCAGTACACACCAGTATGCTTTGTACTGCATAACTAAACTGGAATGTAGGAAAAATCTATTTTAAACTCTGAGATTTTCTTCTTTATTTGTGTTTTCTTCTTTATTTGTGTTATCTCCTCTGTTTTGATCAAAACCAGAAGCCACCATTGGTCCGAAAGGAAAACTGCAATTACCTGTGCTAATTTGTAGCTGAATTGGAAAGTTTGGGGTTTTTTTCTTAT
The DNA here is from genome assembly GCA_024865655.1 of Emberiza elegans. NCBI lineage: Eukaryota > Metazoa > Chordata > Aves > Passeriformes > Fringillidae > Emberiza > Emberiza elegans. The sequence continues at coordinate 1,709,373 of JALJVW010000034.1, forward strand.
CATTCCACCATTTTCAATATGCAGGGTGGGTTTGGTGACATAAATATTGTTCCTCTTTAAATACAAATTCTTGATTTATGCAGCCATGCAATGGGTTTAGCATAATGATGGAATTGTAATAAATCCACAGAATAATTTCTTTGTCATTGCTGTCACATTACCTCTAGCCTTCTTATCCAGAATAAAAATAGACTAATCATGTGAGAAAAGTTGATCTCTGAATATTTTCTTTTTTGCAAACCCAAAAATTAGAAGCCATGGATTTACTATATCCTCACAGGCTAAATCCCTTTGAATTCATGAGTGTTTTGGCTCAGTTTGCCTAGGCAACAAAACTTTCAGTCCTGACCTAAGCCAGCCTTTCCCTCCCATTGTGATTTGCCATCCCTAATGATAATGTGAGTAGACAATCTAGGACAAAACAGGTTTAAATCCTCTTGAGCTGTAAAAAAGAAAGGAACCCAGGGATGTCTGGGCTGGTTTCTTCATCAGAGACAGAAGGTACACACCCATCACACAGCAAAACATCTGGACAGCATCAAACTATCTGGGTGGAGGGGGCAAAAGTCTCTGCTGAAGTCTTTCATGAAAGATTAAATCTCTGCCTGTTTTTTTCAAATACAGTTGTTCAAAGGTGCCTTAATTTCATGTTTCCAATTAGTCTGAAAACTTAAGTTACCCGTTTTTAGACACGGCTATAAAACACAGATTTGGTTTGGCAACAACATAAAGAAGAGGTTTCAATATTTCATTTTCACTTTGAGGAGGAATGAATTCTAATCTTGAATATCGTGTTGTAGGAAAGCAGGTCTGCAAAAAACACATGTCCCCATTGTGATGGCTTCACAGATGGCAAAAACAGAGGTAGAAAGAAATGGAACAATTTGATTTCTGTGAATGAAGAGGGTTTGACCATTATCCTGCTGTCCTCAGAATTACACTTTCTCACATTTCTGCTCTGGTCTGTGGTGTGGTTACAGGTGTGGTTTCCCCTGGGGTGGTTTTATTTGGAGGGATTTGGGGTAGCAAGTGGCTGTGCAGGAGAAGGGGAAGACTCTGGGGTGGCGGTGATGCCCAAGGCACACCCTGGACTGCTCCCTTCCCTACCAGGGACATTCCAGGGACTCATCCCAGCCATCCTAACACACTCTGGCTTTTCCACTGATGGTGAGCACCACTGGCAATGTGAGCAATGAGGCAAAATAAACCATCTGCCTAGGTTTGGTGCGCTGAGACCTCGTGATTTTGCCTTTTGACCCAAAGGTGTTTCTGTGCGCCGTAGGGTGCCCTCCACAAGCGCCCCAATTTTTTCTCAAATAATTTCAGTACTCCTGCTTCCTCCTGTATGGGTGTAAGCCCTGCCTATCAAAGCTTTTCCCAGCTGTGAGGAGGCTTTGCAGCTCCTCCAGGAGGACCTGGACACAGAAGGAGGAGAAGAGACCAGCCTGGCTGTGCTTCCTGTGTGACCTTGGGTTGGGATGTTTAATCTCAGAGAGTTTCCTCTCTCCCCCACAGCCCCCAAAAAAGGGGGATAATAATAGCTGCCCATATCATCAGGGGGGTGTGAGGATTAATGAGTTAATGCCTTTAGGGCTCTCTGCTGACAAGGAGCTGCCTGAGTGCCGTGACAGAGCGCAGGAACTCGCAGAGCAGGAGTTGTTCACTCCACAGTGTTGATTAGGGTGGCAAAAAAATGTCCAGGGCAGAGCAGACAACAGCCATAAAAGCTGAAGGAGCTGCAGAGGCCCAGCAAGGCTAGGAAACAGCTTGTGGCCCACTAGATGAAGAGGTTTGTGTGAAAAATTTCATCCCACACCCAAGGGGGAGGCCTTTGGCACAGCCATGTGGCATCCTGCATGGGACAGGAGCAACTCAAGGCAGATCATCCAGGGAAAAGGGGGCAAAAGGGTGGGAGGAAGGGGGATGGAGTAGCAGAAGACAAGGAAAACAAAGCCACATTCTCGAAGACATCAGTAGCAACAGGAGCGCCCCAAGGATTGTGCCTCTGTGTGCCCAGCCCCTCATAAGGGATTTTGGATGCTGAAAAGGTACCAGGGTCAGTTTAGGCCCTGGATTAGGGGCTGTGATTCCTACAGGCACAACCACGTATCTTTCATTGGCCCACTGTGATTCCCTCTATTTCTTTTGACAATTAACCTGCTTTTTTTGCTTGAAGTTTTTTTTCCTTCTTACCTCCTGCCCAGTAACTCATCCTGAGGGGTAAACAAGAACTAAGTCCATTAGTGATCAGCAGCACGGAATAACAGTTTAAACTTTATGAGAAATTATTTATATGAAAAATCTCATCTGTCAGAGCATTTGGTGTGAATTTCAGCTTCTGCAGAAGGTTTCTGCTGCTCGATTCTCGCAGTTACTGACACATTATTGAATCTGTGTGAGCATGATCAGGAGCTGAGGTGAAGTTCTGAGTGATCTAAAGGGGAACCTCTCAAATGTCAGCCTAATGAGGGGACAGACCTGAAGATAGACAGTAAGGTTGGAAAATCGTTATGCTGAAAAAAACCTCCTCAAAATAAGCTGGCAGTGTGTGCTGGGACCCCAAAGCCCAGTGCTGGGCCCAGAGCCCAGAGCCCAGAGCCCCGTGCTGGGCCCAGAGCCCAGAGCCCTGTGCTGGGCCCGGAGCCCAGAGCCCAGAGCCCAGAGCCCAGAGCCCCGTGCCGGGTCCAGAGCCCAGAGCCCCGTGCTGGGCCTGGAGCCCAGAGCCCCGTGCTGGCCCAGCCCAGCGTGGGCAGCAGGGCAGGGCGGATTCTGCCCCTGTGCCCCTCAGTCAGAGCCCACCTGCAGAGCTGCCCCAGCCCTGGGCCAGCCCAGCAAGGAGCTGGAGCTGCTGCAGCCGGGCCAGAGGAGGCTCCAGCATGGGCAGAGGGATGGAGCAGCTCTGCTGGCAGCAAAGGCTGGCACAGCTGCCATGGCTCACCTGGGCAGGAGAAGCTTTGGCCTGAGCTCAGGGTGGCCTTGCAGGGCCTCAAGGGGCTGCAGCAAACATGGACACAGACAATTGCCAAGGGCTGCGGGGACAGCAGCCAGGCCATGGCTCCCAGTGCCAGAGGGCAGGGCTGGCTGGGATCTTGGCAATGAGGAATTGTTCCCTGGCAGGGTGGGCAGGCCCTGGCACAGGGTGCCCAGAGCAGCTGGGGCTGCCCCTGCACCCCCGGCAGTGCCCAAGGCCAGGCTGGACATTGGGATAGTGGAAGGCGTCCATCCCATGGCAAGAGGGTTTGACAGAGCTGAACTTAAAGGCCCTTTCCGACACAACCCATTCCATGATTCTTCAATTCCATTAGATTGTCATTATTAGCTCCTCCAGGTGTTATTTTCCTGCTCCTAGACAATGTTTTTTGTAACTGCCCAATAGGATGGTGTCCTACTGCTTTTACTACGCTTGGTAAAATCCAGCCTGACCCAGGTGGGACTCAAAGGTTTTTAAAAAAAAAACCAAACCAAACCTAGCAAAAAAAACCCAAAAAACCAACCAACCAAACAAAAAAAAAACCCCAAAAGAAAACAACAAAAAAAAACCCCAAACAAACAACCCCCCAAAAAAAAAACAGCAAAAAAAACCCCAACCCCCCCAAAAATCACCCAAAACCCAAACCCAACCAAACAAATACAAAAACAACCAAAACCAATCAAACAATAAAAAAACCAACCAAAAAACCCACCCAAAAAATCCCCAATGAATACCAAAACAAAGAGAGGCAAGTTTTACCATTTAGCTTTAATGACTGTTGACAATTAGACAATTAGTACACTTACTGCCTTTCTAGAACCTATAAAGATTTTATTTAGAGGGTAACAAATTTTAAGGAAACTGTCCATGCTTTCCCTGTGTTCTTTGAACAGCAACATCACTGTAGAAATGTCTCTGCCTCAAGGCAGGGATTGGCTACATCCATCCTGTTGCAGTAAAAAACCCCTTGTGACTGCAAGTGGGGCAATACCTCTACTTCACCCAGAAATTCTGCTGAGCAGACAAGGTAATTTTATTCTTGAAACAAGGCAGAGCAAGCCTTATTTCTTGTAGAACTGCTAAATCTCAGGTAAGTCCCCCACTTTTCCTGCCTGAGTCTTTATGTCACAACCCAGACCTTTGAAAATGAAAAGTATTTGTGCAAAGGATATACTCATCTTCATGGCATGTACCACCACCAAGTGTAATTGCCCATTTTTGCAACTTTCTTCATCTACTTTACAGCCCTGAGATTCTTATCTCCAGGGATATGTATAAATTGCTTCTAACTCTGAAAAAAGGCCATATGCATTTCAGCATTGCTATCTTTTTGTCCGGAGACTTCATAATGCAAATAGCTCATCAACAGTTGGGTTTCTTCCTGTGTAAAATGCGATAAGAAACGATTAATTTTTATGCCAGAGTCTTCCTTTACTCACATCACAATTTTACGTAAATTTTGAAAAACATTTATTTAGCTGAAGCAGTAGAGGAACTGAAATACAACATATAGACTAAACATCAGCATTTTACCATCACAGAATTAAGGTTGGAAAAGACATTTAAGGTCACCATACCAAACCATACACCCCAGTACTTGCAGGGGGAAATGTCACAAAGCTACAGCTTATTTGGTGGGAATTATTGTCCTTATAGAGGAAAATATGCTCAGGAGGATCCATCCTAATTCACAATGCACCCCACAAGTGTCTGGGAAAAAAAAGCAACAGAAGATTATCTGCACCCCTCTTCAGGGGCTTGACATGACCATCCCAATGCCCAAAGGTTTTGTGGCAAAAACCTGTGGATTTGTGGATTTTTCCCTTTTTTTGAGGAAAAATCCCCTCACTCCCATTTCTGTGGAGGGGGTGGGGAGTCACTTTTGGGGCAGTAGAGCCCCAAATGCAGAGTGGGTGCTGGAAGATGGGGTGATCAGCAAAGCTGGGAATAAAAGAGAAGAGAAGAGTTGTGACAGGGTAGGAGAGTGGCACCCTTGGTGTGACACAAGACACACTGACCCAGCCAGGAGCAAGGTCTGGAGACCCTCTGCCCTGCAGCCAGCCTGAGTTCTCCTGGGTGAGGCCTTTTTTGGGCTCACCTAAAAACAGAGGCCAGGCAGAACTGAGAGAATAAAAACTGATATATTTAATGAAGAACCTTCAGGTACATTGAGGGCAGACAAAGCCTCCACAGGGTTACACTCAAAAATGGACAACAGTCTTGAGTTTTTCACACAATTATGAGCTTGGTCCATTTGCATTTCAGGGGTTAATCCTATAATTACAGCTTTAGGTAATGAAGTCATTTACCCCAGTTTGCTTCTCCCCAGTTCACTTTGTTTACACTTTCAGGGGCTGAGGCCTGTAAGGTGTCCTTGGACCACAGGCCCAGAGGGATTGTTTTGTCTGTGAAGACAATAACTAGCACTCTGTATGGAGTTTAGAGTTATACCCTAAAGTAGTGCAGGATTTGAAAAACATAAAAACTAAAATCCTAAGGCATCATGGGGGCTGCTGGCAGCCTGGGGGCACCTGTTGGACACAGCAGGGAAAGGAGCCACGGTGGCAACTGCCAGGGGCTGATCCCCAGCACACAGCATCCCTTGTAACCCTCACACCCTCGGCCCCATGGAGCATCCAGCCCCTCCAAATTAGCAGGGCTTGGCCACAGGCACGAGTGTCCCAAAACCTGATCCATGTGAGAGTGGCCGGCCACCGGCTGGAGGAGTGCCAGCCCTTCCTGGGATGCTGACCCTGGGTCAGGCTGGGTTTGCAGCCACCACCCCAGCCCTGCCATCAACCCCCCCCGCTGCAGGGCCAGCAGAGCCTCCCTGGCAGGGTGACAGCCCTGAAATCCCTCTGCCCATCCCCTAACAGCCGTGATGAGGTGCTGAAACACGGGAGCTGAAGTCCCGGCGTTATTGTTCTCCAGCCTTGCAAGGGAACACGCCTTGGGAACATCTGGTGCTGGGCTGGGAATTAGGAGCAGATATGGGTTTACAATGGCCAGATTATTGCACATGACACCGCTGCCTGCAACAGGGAAATCCTTGTTTTAGCTCCTCCAAAAACAAAACAAAAAGCATGCTAATTTATTTCTTTATTTTCTTAGCGAAGGCATGCCTTTGTCCGTATCCCATTCTGAATAAACTGGGGAAAGAATCAATTTTCCATGATAAGCCTGGAATAAAAATAAATTAGGATTTCCTATATCCTGCAGAAATTACATGGCTATGAATGTCAGTGTAGCAGTTAACATTTGCAGTTCTCCCTCGTTCCAGGGCTGGGTCTCTTTACCGCCAACAGCTGGGAATGGCAAAGATGACACACACACACACACAGCTTTCCTCTATTCTGCTTAATGAGTGAGTCTCTAATGAGAACAGTTACTCTAATGAGTATCAATGCTCCCTGTAAGAAGGAAAGTACTGATTCACTGATTCCTCTTCTCTGTGCTACTTCTCAAATAAATAGGGTTAATAGAGAATCTATGTAATACTCTGTGTTCTTCTTAAATGCATTTGCGCCTTTTTCTTTTAGTTTTTTTTTTTTTCTTTTTTTTTTAAGTCAGGGAGATTTCTGAATATTGAAGAATTTTATTTAGTGGGGGTGAATTTTTTAAAAATATTTTTGGTTTTTTTGCAGACATCAGCAGCCTTGCTGTGCACAAAGACTGAATCTCTAGACTGTTCAGAATTGATGTCCTTTAGGTGCTTGGAGCTTCCCCCTGCCAAGACCTTATCTGATGTTGGGAAAGACTGTCTGACTCTGAGCAAGAAGTTTTCTTTGGAACAAAGGACCTGATATTTATCCTGGAATTTTTTTCTGCCTCTGCCTGGTGATTAGCTCATCTACCTCAAACTTTCCCAGTTTTTCCACCTCCTTTCTTGACAGCCTCCCTTGCCCAGCCAGCCTTTCCCACTCCCAACTCTTCCCAGAACCCCAGGGCTCAGGGAGGGATGGTGTTGGGAAACAGGAGTGAGTTGCCAAGGTAACTTCTTGTCACATAACACGTGTTAGGTGTTCCCAGAACTGGGAAATGCATTGGTGCTGAGGAGCTCAGGAGTTGCACTGAAACCCAAAATGAGGTGTCTCCCCTTTCAGTGACCATCTGGACCTGTGAGAAATTTGGAATTCTCCCTGAATCAAATTAGCTGGGATTTGTCTAGGAGCCTGTGGGAGACACCAGTGTATGGCTGATACCTGTGGAGATAATGCCTGTGAAGCCATGAAGGTTTAATGGAAGCAGTGAAACGCTCTCTGGCCAAGCTGAGCCTATTTATATGAATAAATATGAATAAAACAATACAAGATATACAATATGAAAACCTCAACCCTTATAAGAGAAGGGTCAGGTGAAAGCTGACTCATTTTTGCTCAGTTTTAGTTGCTTTGTTCCAATCACGCTATTATCCCAGTTATCCTTGCGTTGCTCAGTTCAAAATTCACCAACAGAGGATTAACATTAAAATAAAATTTCCACTCTGTCAGTAAAACCTGTGCCACAAAGAGTTTTCATGCTGACTGAATCAGAACAAAATTCCTCATGTGTGAACTCAGTGATCACAATTAATCACAGCAGGCCCATCTTCCACCAAGGACAGTGAGATGACGGGAAGGAATGCCATAAAAAATTCCAAACAATGCATACCTTCTGAAAAGGATCACACACTTTGGGTGAAACCCTGGTTCTTTCCATGAAAATGCCTCTCCTTCTCCCAGTCCAGGATTTTACACTTTAGGAATAAAGGTGACTTAATTTTTGAATGTTGAAATCAATTTCTGCTCAGGATCAGGTGAAATGGTGAAGAAAATGGGTGTTGTGGAGGATAACCATGGATGAAAAAGAAATGTAATTTGTTTATCTTGACTCATGGTGACCATCTACCAATAAGGGTTTCACCCACTAGGAGTGGCACAGAGCAGAATTTGGATTTTGGATTGTGGCACTGGAAAGAGTCTCTGCAACCCATGAGTGCAACTCCAAAATCAAGGGGGTTTTACAGCAAGCAATTAATCTTGAGAAAAGCTGGGATCAAAGCTGCACATCATACCTCTTCATTTTTCTACTGCATTTTAGTGACAAGAAATTGTCAGTACAATTGATGAGAGGCAGGGATTTTCCAAGCACACAATGTCTGTGTGAGTGGCACTACTTCCTATAAAATTTCTGTGGGAGTCTTCCAATTCCATCACAATCCTTTATTTTTAACTTTCAGAAACCTGAATTGAAGACACTTCGTACTGCTCTGCTCTATTCCAGTACAATGCAAAATGGAGATAAAGAAGTTATAATGTGACTTTAGTTTTGTCTCTAGATTTCTTGTCAAGCATTATTATGCTAAGGAAGAAAAAGAAGACAAAGAAAGAATAATAAAAAAAACTAAAGAAACTGCTTTTATATGTAATATAAAACCTTGATAAAAGATGAAATGAAGTTTCTGTTCAGGGAATAATTTTTAGAAATTACTACTTGGGTATTACATATTTCACAAAATATTAAAAACCTCACAGGTGAAATATTTCAGGCATGTTTTGTCCCACATGGAGGAACTTTCTTGAGCAAAGGTGGTTAAAATGGGCAAAATAGTCATCTTTTTTGGGTTAGGACAAGTTTAAACTGTCAGAGGGCAGGGTTGGATGGGATATTGGGAATTGGGAATTGTTCCCTGGCAGTGGGAGGGGTCCCTGCCATGGAAGGGGGTGGCACTGGGTGGGATTTAGGGTCCCTTCCAGCCCAAACCAGTCTGGGATTCTGTGATTATTTCATGGTCATAAACTGCCTGAAGACCCAAGGTGGACCTGTGGGACTTGTTTTGGGGAAATAAATTTCCTAAATGCAGGAGGCTTGACATCTGCTGTAAAGTATGGCTGATCCTGAAGAGAAGGTGATAGTTTTAAGCTTATATTTCTTTAGGCTATGTTGAGATAACATAGATGAAGACACATTAAAATTTTTTCACTGTCTTTTCTGAGATGTACCTATAAATGAAATCTTGAAGACACAGCAGCTTTTGTAACCCTGAATTAAATCCACAGAGTGTTTAGATGAAAAACAGGCATGCTGCAAGCTTCCCATTTAATTTGTGTAGAGCCTTCACTCCACCAGCTGGGTTTCTTTTCCTGAACATTATAATAGTCACTAATGGGAGGGCTGGAGCCAAGAACAGGAAAAATAACTGGCCCAAACAAGCAAGTTATTTAGGCTGAGAAAGGGAAGATATAAATACCTTTTACTGCTGGGTGAGAATCAAGTCAGAGCTGCCTGGGATTGTGTACCACGAATTGACAGCCAAAATTTTATTTATTTTACCACGTGCATGCCAAAGTTCACCTGTAGGGTTTGGTACCTTTTAGGAGCTCAGGAGTGAGGGAAGGGCTGGTGGTGTGGATATAATTCCTGTGGCAAAGGAAGCTCTGGAAGGGCTCAGCCTCCTCTATCTCCGAACTTTCTGGCGAGGTCTGCGAGCGGCTCAGGTCACGCCTCCCAGCGCACCTTTTACTGCTCGTGCCCTTGGTCCTGCTGAGCTCTTCTGCAGGCACGCCAGTGGTTTCAGCTGAGGTTAAACCGAGGTAAATCAGGGTGTTTTATCTCCTGCCTGACTCTGGTGGCACCAGGGGAGCTGACCCTGTCACTCTTTATCGCTGGTGCCCGCGGATGCTCGCGCGTCTCCGTGCCTGACCCATGGCTCTGCTGTGCCCTTCCCCTCGTGCCCACGGGGGTCTTATCAGCAGCCTCTTATGAGGGGTCCTGTGAAACAGCTTCTGACAGTCCAAAAAAAAAAAAAAATTCCCAGCTAAAGCTCCTTTAGGACTTTTTCTGTGCACGAGAAAATGAGTTTTGCCTTTAAAGACGGCGGGTTTTTGCTTGCTGTTATGTTATGTTTGGAATATTGGCATGTTTTAAATGCTGTTTCAATTTGCTTGCTGCAATAAGGTAAATCCTGGCACAGCATTACTTAATTTCAGGCTTTTTTTTTTTAAATCTAAGGCTGAGTCACGTTTTTGAAGTGAGGCAAGCCATGCAACTGCCTGTGCGAGTGTGATGTCATGGGTGTCAGAGTTAAGAGGACAAATCCTCATAAAATATCTTTTTTTTTCCCCTTAACAGTTTGATTTGAGGGAATGTAGTAGGTCTTGCCTAGAAAAAGGTTAGATCTGGACTTAGATTAGACTCTGCCTTAGGCCTGGCATGGTCTTTTCTGAAACCCTCTCATGAGAGCAGTCCAGTTGACACGATGGCCACAGCAATAATGCAAGTTGCTGAGACACCCTTCTCTGAGCAGATGCTAAAAAAAAAAATGTATCTATTTCTTGGAAAACACTCAGTGAGGAGTTTGGAGCTAATTGTTTCCACTAACACCTTGTCATTAATTAAGAAATGCTCAATACATGACTGAGAAAGCTGTGTCACTGCTCAGAAAGCCAAGAATTATCTCACAAGCCAAAGCCTTAACTCATGCCATGAACATTTGACTGTAGACTGTACTAATTTAGACCAAAAAATTTAAATATTCTAGACATTAAAATCTCCAAAGTATTTTCTTCAACTCATAGCAGCTAAAAATATATTAAAAATCAGTTTATTCACTGGCTCAGAGGATCACTGTGCACATGCTAGGAGGTTGCATTGAAAGCAGGCTGCAGAAATTGTGATTAAACTCCTTGCCCCTGTCTTTTAGATAGAGGGGTTATCTGTTTTCTTCACCAGGAAATATACTTCATAACAGACAGCCCAAGAACATCATAAAGCAGGTTCAGGCTGCAGATACCTTTGTTTACATCTGATTCATTGCTTTGTACATTTCTGCCACTTTATTTTTTGAGGCAAATGCTTTAATAAGGCAGATAGAGGCAGCAGGAAAGTAGAGATAGGTTGTAGTTTTAATGAGGGCCTGGAATAAGAACAAAAAAAAGAACAAAAGCCATCTTTTGTGGTTTTGAGGGGCCTGATGAACTTGACAAGAGTAAAAAAGAGTAGGTACACATGGTTTTCTTGATAGGAACAACTAAATAGTGAAGTTGAGTGTGTGAATAAAGGGACTTTCAGTGCTGGTATATGAGACTGACACCTTTGTCATCTGACATTACCATTGGCATGAACTTACATTATTTTGGGAAAGCTTAAAAAAAATAAATGGACACCTGAATCTCTGTAATGTGTCCTAATGGTGGCTTCACACAATTTTTCACTTTAACTCATCAGAAAACATCTCCTCAGACTTTTCCCCAACCAGCAGTTCTGTGGTGGATTCACTTTAAAGCTCCATATCCTGAAGCTTGCTATAGTGATTTGCACTCCAGAATGCTTTTCCTATTGTTTGGACTGGGATTTACTGTAGGAAAATAATTGAGAAAACAACCCACTGCTATAAAAATGGCCATGAAAATGCTGGCAATGGAACAGTCTTAAATTCTACAGTTTGGGATTATCTGAAGGTTTGTTACACAAGGGTTTTTTTTTCCAGTCTTGCTGCGTGGATGTCCATAAATCTTTACAACAGGCATCTTACAATGGGAAATCTGGCTTAAAAAAAAGGAAAGAAAAAAAGCACAAAGTATTCTGGAATTTTCTTTTTTCTTCAAGTGCAGTGTGATCCCAATCCTACCTTTTTCCCCTGCACCAGAAATGCCTCTGCTAGACACAACAGAATTGAAATGGGAATCGAAACTGTGGTTTCACACCACGATTATTGGTATGTTTAGATTTAATATGTCAGCAACTCAGGGCTGAACTTTGGCTGTCCTGTGCCAAAATCCCACCACGGTAAAACTGAAAAAAACCAAAACTGAAAAGGTTTTACGATGCAGGTATGGCTCAGATGCTCAGTTTCAGCGCTGCTGCCTTGCTCAGGCTGGTTGTGAATGGCAGCTTTCATTCCAGGAGCTCAGCTCCCTGGATATCTGGAATTTCCTGCCAGCTCTGTGCTGCAGGGAGGAAAGGGGCTGTTAGGCACTCTTAGGTGGGGAGTCTTTTATGTGAGCAGCATAAATCAGAGCAGCTTTGTTTGTGCTCCTGTATGGATTTGCTGTCCCAAGAAAAGCTGGAATTTTACCTGTCACTTTCATTCCTGTTGTTTCCCTTCCCCAGGCACAGGTCTGCATTTTGCAGCTGGGGCAAAAAAAGTCTGACTTTGATTTTCCTGCAGTCACCCAGACTTTGGGCAATAGCATTTATGAAAAATTACTCTCAAATGTGTGAAGGGTGTCTGAGAGTTCCCCATAAATTTTTCTGGAAGTTCTTTTAAGCTTCATCATGCACCAAGATAAAGCACAGGTGTGCCTTCCTGCTGTTCCTCTCCTTCTGCTGAGGACTTGGACCTTGTTCCTCACCACATTCCTCATCAAGACACTCTGCTTTAGGCAATCAAGGAGAAACTATGGTTTAATTTCAGTGGGGTTATTTTTCCTGACTGCTACCTCACCAAAACAGAAGTGGCTTTTCCACTAAAATTCTGTTTTCCCCATGGAACATTGACTCTGGGAGACTTCCCTATGATTATCCACTTTCCACCCAAAATTGCCAGGTCTCTGGCTTTGTCTGTCTCTTCAGCTGCTCAGGTTTTTTTTTCAGATTATTCCAATAAACTAACAATTCTATTATAAAAAGGTATTTTTGAACTTTCATTATTACTATCTTTCCCCCAAACTGTTGTTCTACCTCAGAACAAAATACACTTTAAACCACAACTTCTTCCACAGAAAAAAAGCAGAAATGTAGTTCTTGTCACCTTAACCTTAAACAGTGTTTTATCAGCACCTGACCTGGTTTGGGACACCTTGTGTGGCTTGTGTTACCCAAATTCCATGTCTTGCTCCAAGTGTATTAAGTCGCAGTGGGATCAACTGCTCCCCTTCCATGGAAACCTCTGCTCCTGGAGATTTAATGTTTTGCAGTTTATATTGATCTGTATTTTCTTTAAGAATTTTCTTTAAAAATTTTAATATTTCCAGTATCCTGGGTTGCTGCAATCTGGCCTTGGGCACTTCCAGGGATGGGAATGTTTCTCTGTAGAATCCAGCATTAGCAATTCTGCTGGAAATGTTTCAGGTTTAAAATATTTCCTAGATACAAAATTTATGGAGGATTTATGCCAGTTTTTCAGGGCGGAGGGCAGAGTCCTGCTTTTGCTGAGGTCCGTGGGAGTTGGGTGAAAATTCTGGGTTTTTGTGTTCATAATCTGCTGAAACACTTAATCCAAAGTTTGGGTATAAATGTACCCAGTGAAGCACTAGTGGTTTAAGAACTGTGTACTTTGGAAATCTGTATGAACTCTTATCTCTGAAATTGTTTGTCCTCGTGCCCAGGCATCCAGAAAAATGCCTATTATAAGTAAATGTGATATCAATCATAGAGCCCAATGGTTTGGGTTGGAAAGGACCTTGAATATCACCCAGTGCCACCCCTGCCATGGGCAGGCACCCCTTCCACTATCCCAGGGTGCTCCAAGCCCTGTCCTACCTGGACTGGAAAATGTCAAGGAATGTTTTAACTTAAAAATGTGAGGATTGAGGCATCTCTAAAATGACAATTCGTGTCTTTTCCTGAGGAACAGCTGGGGACTTGCCTTCTGAGCTCTCCATGGGAACAGACTGGTGAGGCTACACCACCATTTGCACGTCCTTCCTTATTCCAGGGGCAGGTGATGAAGGCTTCTGGCAACAAAAGGACAAAGTGGCTTTTGTATGGAGAGCAAATCTAAGATTTTTGTCCTGGTTATGCACAATGTGGCAGCCAGTTTGCTGTTTGAAAAGAGCCTGGGGCTGGAGAACCAGGGCGAGCCACATTCCCTCTCTCTAAGCGGTGTAAAAGCAGAGAGAGCAGCAGAAACGAGGTATTTTTCCTGGAAAAATATCCTGGCTGTGCCTCTTAACTTTTGCTGTCTTAACTGACAAAAACCTGGTATTTTTTGTCCCTGTGCATGGGCAAGGAAGATGTGCAGAGGTGGCACTTGGGGATACAGTTTGCTGCTGGCCTTGGCAGCACTGTGCTCATGTTTGAGCTTGGTGAGCCTGGAGGTCTTTTCCAGCCCTGATGATTCCATGGTTCTGTGAATAACAAAACCCCCAGTGAAGGAGGAGCTGCTCACTCCAGCCAGATGAGAGTGGCCCTGTCAGACTCTGATTAGAGACAAACAGCCTGGTTTTTCTTCTCCTGCGTGACTGAATTTTGACCATCAGCCATAACATTTGTGCAGGTTGGCAGCAGCTTTTCCTGGTTTGATTCATTCCCTACCACTTCCATAATCATAATCAAACACTTTTTGTGGTTTTTTTTTTGTGGAGAACACCTCTTTTATCTCCATTTTCATGCTTGCCTAGAAAAACATACGCTTTTTCAACCAGATGTGGTAGAAAAGAGAAATATCCTCCTGTTTCTGGTCTCTTCACTTTTCTTACAGTTACGAAACAGATCTATTTAACTTCGGCAGAATTGACTGGTGATACATTTAATTAATCCTAGCATTTCAGTCACCCAAGCCTTTAGAAATGTAAACAGCCTGAGGAAGGGAAGACTTTCATTTGCTGCTTTGTGTCACTCGCAATGATGCCATTTGATTTCCCTGGTGGCCCCAGAGCTTCCCTGGACTCTTTCTCCCAGGCTGCTTGGGGAAAGGAGCCACCAAGCAGGAGCCAGAAGAACAAGAAAAAATAGTCAAGAAAAACTAACCCTTGAGAAAACAGAACCAGTGTTCTTTCTGCACAGAACAAAAGAGGATGATTTTCTATCTACTTTGTACATTTCAACATCTGACTGGGGTTTTTTTTTCTCAGAAAGGAAGGAAAATACTGGGCAAATCACCTGGCAAGTGTGACAATTCCAGGTGAGGTGCTGTTTCTGTTTGACTTAGCAGAAATAGTGCCATGTGAGCTATCCTGCAGGAGCAAATGGGTGACAATCCAGTGTCTGAGGAAAAGGGAATTGTAAGTGAAAAAGAAATGTGAGGGAAGAGAGGCTCCCAAGCTTAACCACAATGGAGAATGATTATCACAAAATAGCAGAAATTGGGCTAAATGGGTTCTGGAGGCATCACTGCCTCACATGAATGATGTTGGGACAATTTTGGATCAGTTGAAAACAACCAAGATATGAGTTAAAACCATTTTTGCCCTTTTTGGGTCTTGATATTATCAACAGTTTTTAGATTAGTTCTCAGTGCCAGTAAGTCTAATTTATGCACCCACCAATGGATAAAAAGAAACAAGGAGGGAAATCCAGAATGTTTTAATTCTGTTTGTGTGTTTTACATTGACAGGAACCTTCTCCCCTTCAGCAAACACATCCTCTCCCTCCAGTGTGGGATATTTCTCCCTGTCCCTGGTGCACATGCTCTTGCTTGCCAGAAAATGTTGCTAAACTGCTTCCATTAGTGATGCTGTAAATCACGAGGACAGCTGAGATTAGTCTGCACTTTTGGAACAGGGATAATATCCAGTTGGACACACATCTATTGTCATTCCCTATGAGTATCATCTGGTAGCATCATACACATTAGTGAATTGTAAATTTTGTAGACATTTTGAGGCATTATTCTTTGCATTTGCATAGAAATCTTTATTTTCCCTCCAAAACAAGAACGTTTTATGTTGAAATGGGGGCTAATCATGTCTTTTCCTGAGATAGAACATTTTGATAAGGGTCTTATTTCTAAGAATAAAGCTTTCAAGAGAATAAAACAGCAGTCTGTTGGAACAGGGGTTTTGGAAGTAAAGCTTATTTAGTCATCCCAAGTGACTTTGTTCCAGGTAGGCATGCAATAGAGAAATAATAGTTTGGAAGGTGGAAAGGGCCAAAATCTGTATCAGCAGCACAGCACAATTGCACAGGCCTGAGAATTTCAGTTATAATTTGTGATAAATTTATGAAATATCTTAGAGATGTTGGAGTTATAGTTATTTATATGACTGAGATCTGCATTGCAGTTTAAATCACGTGGCTGATTTAAAGTCTGAGTAGGTCCCACTCTTTCTGCCTCTACACACAATTTAGGGAACATCCTTCACTATAATTAATAGTTCATCAATAGTCTTGGTTCTCTCAGAACAGGAACTGGATAAGGTTTTCCTTTCCAGCCCTGAGCTTTTTTCATGTGCTGAGTGTTGCTCCCCATAAAGCTGCTGGGTGTTCTGGCATGGTGGAAGGAGAAAAGGGCTGTGTCCTCGTCTGGGACACATCCACAGCTCCATTAATGAGCAGCTGAACTGCCCAAATACCTGCAGGCACCAGGGCACAGGCGAGGGGGATGCTCTGGCTGAAGGCACAGCAGGTTCCCTGGACACAGACGTGGTCTGGTTGAATTCTGCATGAATTCAGGGCTGCAAAAGAACCCTCCTGAAAAGAGGTAAGATCACACGTAACGCAGGGCAGGTTTTTCTCTGATTCCTAAAAGCTTCAAGTAAAGATGCCTCAGGATTCCTAATGGGGCTGTGGAATTGCTCAACAGCAAACCCATCTGTTGAAAACTCCACTTGCTTTGATTTGGTCTCTAATTGTCTCTCTGTCAATTTCCCCATTGACAATATGGTATGCTCTAACCAGGAGTGTTTTTGAACTGAATAATTCTATCTTCAAAACGCTCTGTGTTTCTGTATATCCATTGGTGAGTGCATAAATTAGATTTACTGGCACGAAAACTAATCTAAAAAAGGGATGTGACAGACTTAGCAGAACTTATCATTTTATCCTAAGTATATTTTTTCCTGGTATTTGTTCTTCATGTTTGAAAGAGATGGTTTGACTATGAATGAACAAAAAAAAATTGGTAAATAGTATGCATAAAATATTTACAGTTCTGTTTTGTACTTTTTAGGTAAATTGGAAAGTATCTTCCTTTTTGAGAAGTAAAAACCTGCAATCTGTTTAAACAGAGGAGGGACTGCAATAGAAATTGCTTGGACGCTTCCAAGGATCAGATGCTCTAATGCAGCTTCTGGAGCTGGATTTGGAGGGATAAAAGGACAGTCCAGGTTCAACTGCTGCTAAGCTCTGGAGCTTCATGCTGTGTGTCTGTGCTGGCCCTGCGTGGATTTCAGCCTCCCTGGGGCCAGGGCAGCCTCTCCAGCCCTGGCAGGTGATGCCCTGTGCTGCTGCCTGGCACAGGCACGGTGCTCAAACAGGAATTTCCTCACGTGTCCTGTGCCTCCAGGACAGGAGCGCATCCAGTGCTAGGGGGGAAACTGTCCCAGGGGAGAATCTGGGTGGAATAGGGATGGCAGCCTGCTGCTTCCCCTGAGGAGACTGGGAGGTGAGTAATCAATATGTAACTTCCAGTGCCCGAAGGGAGCCCACAAGAAGGATGGAGAGACACAATTGCCAAGGGCTGCGGGGACAGCAGCCAGGCCATGGCTCCCAGTGCCAGAGGGCAGGGCTGGCTGGGATCTTGGCAATGAGGAATTGTTCCCTGGCAGGGTGGGCAGGCCCTGGCACAGGGTGCCCAGAGCAGCTGGGGCTGCCCCTGCATCCCTGGCAGTGCCCAAGGCCAGGCTGGACATGGGGACAGTGGGAGGTGTCCCTGCCATGGCACTGGATGGGCTTTGGGGTCCCTTCCAAACCAAAGCAGCCTGTGATTATTTGAATGTGGAGGTGGTCAAACCAACCAACCAACCAAGCTATGACCTGAAAGCAGCTGGATTTCAAAGGATTTGCTCTTCCTGGTGAGAAGAAGAGGAGGAAACAGTTTTTATTACTTCCAGAAGCCAGGGTGAACTCAGGAGATGAAAATCTTTGCCATGCCTCCGGTCTGTGCAGGAGGGGCATCATTAAGTGATCAGACTGATGCCAGAACGTGTCCCTGGGCAGGCAGAAGCGTATTTTCTGCAGGGCAGAGGTTGGGGGACTCACTGAGTCTTTGAGTGTGCTCAAAAACCCCTCTGGAGCAGGGAGCCCCAGCCCCAGGCAGGTCTTCAAGTGATGATGATAATTTCAAGTGCCATCTTTGGTATCAGGGTTTTATGTCCTTAGTAAACGGCAAACAATTCAAATGTCAAGAATGCCTTATCACTGGGAAGGTTGTGGTTTTTTTTCTCCCTTGTCTCCTGGAGTTTTACCAATCCAGTGATCCAAGTTGTCTGAATCAATCGTGAGAATTTGGAGGTAATTTGTTCCAAAGAGACAAGGATCAGTGCGTTCCCTTGGCTCCTTATTAGCTGGAAAGGGTGGGGGAAAGAAAATGAGCATGTAGCTTAATAGGAAATCAAAACTGGTCTGTGAATGTGTGTCTGGACTGGCTTATTCATGACTGTGATACACTTGTAAAATATGCTGGTGGTGCTACACAGTCGAAAACACAGCTTGCCAATGCTGTCAAATTACTATTTATTTCCTCTTAATTCCACTGGGTGTGACATTTATACATCCAAATGTCCAAATACATCTATCATTTGGTCAGAGTTTTTGTTAGCCGTACTACAGCTCTGAAAGGTTATTTAAGTTTTTGCATGTGGGAATGACCAGCTGTGGAGGTTTTAGAATTGAAAAGGATATTTCTATATTTTGACCTGACTTGACTTCTTCTCTTTAAAACAAGTCTTTTGTGTTTTAAAACAAGCCCCCACCTTTTCTTTTTCCCTGGAATAATTGAAGCCATATAGAATTTTACCCTTTTAAAACCTCCTGGTCTTCCTTTGGGGGAAAATACAGTATTTTAACCATTGAGTTTGTCAAAGGTAAGTGTTGGTATGGGTATGTGATAGGCTCCTCTTTTGGGTTTTAAAACAAGTGTGTTTTTAAATTTTTTGTGTTTTTATTTTCCCTGGAATAATTGAAGCCATATAGAATTTTACCCTTTTAAAACCTCCTGGTCTTCCTTTGGGGGAAAATACAGTATTTTAACCATTGAGTTTGTCAAAGGTAAGTGTTGTATGTGGTGTGTGATAGGCTCCTCTGGGTATGTAAATGGTGATGCAGAGGGTGTCAGTGCAGTGTGTTTAGATTTTGTGTTTGTTATTTTGAAAAAGAGATGATATGGGTTAATTGGCCTGCACAAACTGGAGGGCTGTTCCTCAGCTGAACCAGTCTGCTCAAACATTCACTGAAATGTTGTGGCAGCTGGGGATGGGCACTGCCTGCTTCCCACTCAGAGAGCTGGGCTGGAGGGAAAACCTCTTTCCCTGTGGCACAGTTTCCAAAGAACCCCTTTCAAAGAACATAAATGATGATGAGATGCTCTCATAGGAAGTTCTGAATGTGACAGATCAGCAAGGAACTTCCCCACTTCTTAATTAAGTAATTATCTCCCCTCCTGATGTTCCAGGAGCTGGCAGCAGCAGCTGTTTCCCTGGAAATGTTTACAGCCAGGTCCTTGAGGAAATGTTGGCATTCCCTCCCACACCAGTGGGGATTACACGAGTTAGGAGCACTCCTCTCGAGGTCTTTTTCATCCAGATTAAGGAAACCTTGGACAGCCTTCCTGCAGCTACTGGTGAAGCAAGAGGAGACAAGGCAACTGCAGTGCCAAAGGTGGTTTTATTTCTGAGTCTCTGAAACTTGGCTGATGCTCCAACAGAGGAACCTGGGCTCCATCAGTCACACAGCCAAAGGGAAGGGTACCCTGTGAGGAGACAGTTCATGCTCGAGTCCCTGTTTAGGCAAAACCTCTGGACATGGATGATATCCTGACTGACTGAAAAACACAGGTTTTTCAGTGCCTTTGGCCGCATGAGCCCTTCAGGTTTGAAATGGAGTAAAAAAATTTACCATGGAGTACAGGTTAGCTGTGTGACACTGGTCATGTTGCACCTGGGGAGGATTTTCCCCAGTTTTTAGATCCTGCAGAATGACTATTCCTCTACACCTTTTGCCTTATGGCCTAGGGGTATCATGAGAGAAATGTTATTTATAAAACAGCCAGGTAAACAATTCAGGCCTCATGCTCAAAACCTGTTTTTCACTGTGGATTTCCCATGCCTGGCATGCTGATTACACTGCAGTACAGGAGCTGAGGGAAAACTGTTTCTCCAGGCAGCCAAATGCCATCAAACACATGTGAAGCCTTGTGATGGATGCTGGGAGCACTCCCCAAACGTGTCTGGAATGAGTAAAAAACAAGAGAAAAGGGAGGAAAAAGAAAACTGGCTGGAAAACTTTTCTTTCCTGGGAATGTTTGGACTAGATAATGCAAAATTGCTGCCTGAGTATGAGAAGCAGGTTTATATCACACTTTCCTGGCTTCTGGTGGGTTTCACCACGTTCAGCATTTTAAATCATTAGGAAGATGTTGGTTTTGTTTCCTTTTCTCTAGAAGATGATTATCAAAGGGAGAAGGGGGGAAGGAATCAATCATGGTGAGCCTTCCTAGGCATCAGAGAGTGGGCTCTGCCCCAGATGCCAGTGGGACAGAACTGGAGACTAACTGGAATAACAAAAGCCTCAGAGCACTAACAGAGCATTTATTCCCTCCATCACAGTGCAGCTTCACCTCTTGGTGACACTGTATTTCCACTGCTCACTGCTGTGGTTATGGAGGTAGAAAGGGCATTCACAGAACAGTGTCCCTGTTCCAAGAACAGGAAATCTTCCTGTCATCCTTGGACTCCACTTTGTCTTTCCTCCTCCACCAGCCACGTCTGCCCAGATGCTTATCAGTCCCTCCAGAACATCAGACCTTCACCGTGATCCCATCTCTTACTCATGCTTTACTCATTTCCCAACATGGCAATTACTGCTGTTCCATTCAGCCTTCCTAAATCCCTGCTTTGAACCTGAGGCCATTTAAAGCGCAGATGTGGATGGAAATTAATACAATATTAATCCATACCAAGTACATGCAAGGGTATAAAATACTCTGTGTGTTCCAAGAGCAGCACGTTGTGTTTCAGATGTTTGGGCACCAACAACATCCATGATGCTGTTTAGGAAAAAAGGATGAAGTCCCAACGTGGAAATAATTTTCCACAGTAGCAGGCACAACTAGAGCTTCAGTCACATTTAATCACTGCTCCTTTTGCACAGGGAAAGGTGTACAGAGCTGCTGTGGGTGCAAACTCTTTTGCATGACAAAAGCCAAGAAAGCAAAATGGTTTTAACATTCTAACCTGGGAAATCAATATTTACTCTAAAACTTACTAAACTACATTAAGTATCAATCTCTTCAAAGCTAAAAACTTGAAAACCAAAGACCTAGTCCTGAGGCAAACACCTGCCTGAAGCAGCAATTTCAGCACAACTGCAGTTTATCAGTTTAAACATCTTGTTTCCAGACAGTTTTGTTGAGCAGCCATGCAGCTAGCACCTAATGAACAGCCTGAAAATGTCATTTATGGGGAAAATTTAGGAAAAAAATTCCAACTAAGAAGTATCCATCACCCCCATTTAGGCCAAAAGGATGAGCTGCCATATAACAAAGTTTGAACAACAGGTAACAGCCAGGAAGAGGCATGTCTGAGCTTCTTGGATGATAAAACCTTAACAGAGAAGGTTTTTACAACACAGTTCCTCCATGTTAATAATTTCAGACACTCAGAACAAAAAATTTCATTGGGCTCTTTCACTGATATTCCTCCCTGCAGCTAAACCCCAGGGATTATTAAGAATTCATCTGGTAATTACAACATCTTGGATGAGTAGGAAATGTGTGAATATCATAAAACTGCCATTATTTATTAAAAGCAGTAATAACTGGAATATAGGTGCTCAACATAAAAAGTTACCAGATGATTCTCTGCATATTTTGAACAGTTAAAACCCAAGAGTTTTTATCAATCTCCCTTCCCCCTGCTGAGGAACAGTTCTTTTGAAATCCAAACCTGAGTTGCTTTCATGTTTTGTTTAGAGCAGCATCCAGATTTAAAGCTACAGCAGCAGATTTTGGACTCCCCACACCCCCTGCCCAGTCCCAGGTTTCTGTGTGTGCACAGGATGGTTACAGTCCTACAGCTCTGCACTGCCAGGGGTATTTATTTGACCCAAATTGGAGAAATCTATTTTTCCTAACACCAGAAAAGAAAAGTTTTGAATGGCTACTTCAGATGGTGATTTAGATTTGCAGGTACATGTGAGACAACACAAAGGTCATAACTCAAAATCACTTTTTTTCCTAGTTGCAGGACAATTTGGATTGATGAAAATAAGGTTTTCAAACAAGAATGAGAAGAGGTAACATACATTTAAGTGTGTTTTACTTTTTAGCCTTGTTCCTTCTGATCACAAGCCTTTCTAGAACAACAAATACTGCAGACAACTCTCCCAAATTCAACGAGTATGAAGTCACACAGGTGTCTGATAAAACACACACCTGTCAGGCATTATTGAAGAAGTCACTAGATCACTGAAAGTGTGCAAAATTAAGAAGAAAGTGCGATTGGGAATTTCATTAAAAGTAATCTAATCTTTAGTACTGGTGAGCATAATTTAGTTGCTTCAACCTTTATACTACGACACGCAACTTCCTTATCTGCAGCTAACTGTTCATTCTGATAACTGAGAAATCTTTCCATGCATGCAACAGCAGCAGCAGAGCCTTTTCAATCCTCTTCTCAACATTCTGGAATCTCTAAAAATGAGTACATGTGGTTTTTTACAGAGAACAATCCAGGTGTCTCAGATCCCCGATCTCTGCCTTCTCAGCAGCTAATCACACATCACTACAATTATGGTCCCTGCCTTTATTTCACATCTTAACAACAGAAATATTGAGAGTTTATTTGAGAAATTACAAGTTTAGAAACAAATAGCTGAGTGTAACTTAGGTCAGAGGTCATATTTTTAGGATGAGAGTGGAGACATCACTTACAAATCAAGAGGAATTATTTAGGCAGCAAGAACTAAAAATACTTTGATAAACATCCCCTAGAGTCAAAACACTCTTTATTCTTCAAAGTGTGGTCTTATTGCTGTGGCTGATTTACCATTTCAGTGTTTCATTCAACAGGTCTACTGGACAAGAAATTTTGAAGAATTAGAAACAGCAAGCCTTTTCAACTGCATGGTGTTTAAAAAAAAACCAAAAAGAGCTCCCCTGAAACTCAGACACAGAGCAGACACCCTTCCATGAGTTGCAGCAGGAGTGTCAGCGCTGACCTGGCTGAACAAGCACATCTCATCTGGGATATGATCACTAATGCTGGTCCATCTGCAGGGGTGTCCACCGGGAGAGAGGTTATCCATCGTGTGAGAGGAGACTTGCTGAGGCTTCCCATCCTTTCTTGACACAGGATCTGCTGCTGGGTACCTGGGGACGCTCTCCAGCTGCTACTGCATGAACAGGATGCTGAAGGCCATCACCACACAGCACACGGCCACGTAGGGGCTCTTCCTCTCACCTGCCAGGAGGGGAGAGAGAACCCAGAACAAACACAAATTAAGGTGTGGTTAAACAGGTTAAACAGACACACCTGCTCCTAGTCCAGTGTAATTCTGCCACAGCACGTGCAAACTGGTATTCAACATTTCCAGCTGGAGAAAGGCAGGCAGAAGTACAGCTGTGTATTTACAAAGAACATGCAGGGCAGTGGGGAAATTCAGGTTGTTTTGTTACATAAAAACGCGAGTTGGGGCTCGTGGCTTTAAGAGAGGGACTTGTAAACATGGCAGAAGTGACAGGCCATGTTGGGGAATGGCCTCAGGCTGAAGGAAGGCAGGGCTGGCTGGGATCCTGGCAATGAGGAATTGTTCCCTGGCAGGGTGGGCAGGCCCTGGCACAGGGTGCCCAGAGCAGCTGGGGCTGCCCCTGCGTCCCTGGCAGTGCCCAAGGCCAGGCTGGACATAGGGACAGTGGGAGGTGTCCCTGCCATGGCTGGGGTGACACTGGCTGATTCTGGATCTCTGTGACAGGCCCATGTAAGGGCTTCCATCTCACTACAAACCACCTTTTCTGAGGTGCAGTTTTATGTTGCTGCTACCTGCTAGTGCCAAAGTCAGGGGGCAGGCAGTGGGAAGTTGCCCAGGACACTCCATTTTTGCTGGTTCTGCTGTTCTGTGTCAGCTGAGGTGCAGCTGGTGCTGCCTGGTGCTACCTGCCACCTGCAGTGTGAATTTTCTGTGCAGGGTGTTATGCAGCAGCCAGAGCTGTGAGCTCACAGCTGCCCAGACAGAGCCAGATGCCCTTTTTTGCTTTTTTTAAGACATAACATTGTTAGCACGTGGAGAGGGTCTGGTCCACAGATTTCCATGATTAAAATGGTCAGCAGATCACAGAAGCTGCACAGACACTTCTATTTTCTGACTCTTTCAAACTGGTGTCACAGTTTCCCAGGGCAAACTGTGAAAGTTAAGTTTACTCCATTAATAGACTTTATCTGGTGACAAAAGCAATCATGAGAGATCTATTCCCACCCGCTTCGTCCAGGACACAACTTTACACAGGACTGTTTTTCTTGTTTTTCAAGAAAAAAAAGATTCTCAGGTGGGAAGCTGTAACTCAACCAGGGGAACATCTGTGATGTTAATCAGACTGGTACCTAATTACATGAGCACTTTCTCCATTAATTAGCAAGATGTTCTTACACTTAAACTTTATTCTTCGTGGTTCCACTGAATTCTGCTTGGAGAGACCTCCAGCCTACAGAACTGCCAGGGAGGGTTAACACTGAAATGTGCCTTTTAAGTGAGAAGATCCCTGTTTTTACACACCCAGGAGTATAAAGAAAGAGCTGGGGCTGTTTGCTTTAAGCAAAGTTCAATTTCCCTGTGCTGTGTGAGGTCTTTTGTCTTTACAAACCACCTTATCAGAGACACAGTTTTCAGAGAAACATTAAAGAAAAAAACCACCAAGGCTCCCAAGTCTAGCATGGTGCAATTGTTATGAAAAAAAGTCTTTTCTTTTACCAGCAGGACCTTTAAAACACAGAGAACAAACTTTCCACAGTAAAAGAAAAATGAAATACTTGCAGTGACACCTCCCATACACAGGATTGACTGCCCAGTGACATTACAAGATTCTGTCATGATCCGGCATATATTTAATTAAACTTCAAATAACGGAACGAATTAATGTCTGCAGTTTCACATCTGTTTAAAATAAATTTTGAGGAAGTCCAACTCCTACAGTTCAGGGTATTACAATTTTCATATGGGTTATGCTTTTCTGCTCTTAATTTTCTTAAAAGAGAAATCACCATGTGGCAGGATTAAACATTATTTTGCACAACTTCGTAAATATGTAACCACTTGCCGGTGATTAAGATCTTATGTACATGTGAAAAGGTTGTTTAAACATACCAGGGATGTGAAATGTAAAGGAAGCCAGTAGACATTTTCATTTTTAAAACCTACACTTTCTACTTGCCTTTGTGACTAACACACAGAAAATGACAGGAATCATCTCCAAAGCCCATTTCCACTTCTTAGTCTAAAAGAAAGTCAAAATGGTCCACTCTAGATGCAAATTGCAAAATAAACATAGCTAATTGAAAAAAAATATCCTTGCACGTAATTAACTACAGAGAAGATGGCAAGGTAAGGTGAGGTGCTCTCTTCAGCTTTAAACAAACCCTAATGCAGCTGAATTTTTTACATTTGTTTTCCCCGGTATAGCTCAAAATTCATTTCTGACAGCTGCCACCTTCCCAGTATCTTTCAATTACAGCACTAAAATTGGTTCTGCAATGTCTATTATCTAAATAGGACAATATCTGCAATCATTTTAACAACCAGTCTTTACCAAAACCCCATTTTTTGTGTCAATGCTTTTCTGACATCCTGTAACATGTTCTGCCTGGGAATGTAGAAAGGGAATCATAAAGGCTTTCTTTAGGTTCAGTGACAAGTAGAAAGATCTAGAATTACAAGTTCAAAGTTTCTGCTCTGAATTAACAATGCAATTTGAACACTGATGATGGGTTAGTAGGTTTTTTTTCCCCCTCAATCGTGGATATACCTTAATGTTAAGACTAAACTTCTGTTGCATATTCCAATTTCCTTCTCAAAATAAATTCAGGATAAGGATTAAAATAAATATAAAACCAATGTTATGGGAAAATGTCAGGAATCAGATAGAGCTGATCAGCCTGTGTGCAGATGTCACTTGACACGAACAGCTTTGTGTAATTCAAAAGTGCACAGAAGCTGAGCAAAGAAGGGAAAGGAAAAAACCCACATTTATGCTTAAACAGAACCTTAATGCATTATGAACTCTATGTTGTTTTATTACTATAATGTAAATATCTAGGGTTTTTTTAACAGTCCATTGCAATTTCAAACAGACTGCAGTTTATAAAAAATCATTGATTTCTTTGCATGTTAGAAATGCATGCTTGGTTGTTTCATGTGGCAAGAAGTGCAAAAGACTTTTGAAAATGTAACATTAGATACATGAACTGACATGAGAAGATGCAGGATTTCCATGATGCTAATCTAAGAAAGCAATATCCTGCCCCCTTATTTCATGGAGGTTAAAACCTGCATTTTTGAAGACAAAGGATGTGTATGGTTTTCATTGTTACACGGCAACATTATCCTAATAAATTATGGTAGAAATAGGACTGATCTTAAGGGTTTTGAAGGAAAAAAAAAGCCAAAAAACAATTACCAATCCTGGCGCATTTCCAGAATATCCCCAACAGTCTGTAAAGATAAAAATAAATTCATTAGGGTCTTGGTTTAATACATCCAAGTCAACTGATTTTCTTTATGTTAAAATAATGTGAATTAACAGTAATTTGTCAACTTGATTCCTTCCTGAACACCTGAAAACAGCAGATACCTGCACATAAGGGTAAAGAATATGAATAACAGAAGTGGCAAAGTTCAAAGTCTAGCAGAGGTCTTTTTGCATGAAAAAATGCATTTTACTTGTTCTGTGTTACAGATCTAAAGATTTCATCAGAACCCCATGTTTATCTACAATACAGTATCCCAAATATTAAGTTTTGTGAAGAAAAAAATCTTCCCAATTCTTCTGGTTCTTATTCCTTTACCAACATTTACCTTGCTCATATCTCTTCTGTGCTGCTTGTCCAGGACTTTACCTCTCACAAGTGAAACAGCAATGGAGAAAAGCAGAATTCAACACAGGGAACACCCAAAGGGATGTCCCAAACCCACAATTTCTCTGTGTAACTGAATCTCATACTGACAGCTCCAGAGGAGCAGGGACTGCTTTAGGGTCTGAGGAAGACAAGAGGAACAACACTGAGGTGCCCTGTGTAAGCAGACAGATTTCAGCCCTTCAAAGCTTGCCTGCAGGAAGGTTTCCTTCGCACTATGGCACAGAACACCGTGGAGAAGCACTTGGAGAGCTGCCATCAAGCAGGTAGTAAACACAACCCCACAAATAATGTTCTAAACTCACACCCACAGAGGTTTGATTGTCTTTGCCCTTTTTTGGGCTCTGAGAGTTGCTTAATTCTAACACATTTAAATGCAGACAGGTAGGCTTGGACCGCTATTTCCTGCATGCTCAAGCAGTCAACATAGCTTTTATTTCTCTCCTACTTCCATTTTATATCCTCTTTTATGGTCTTGGTTTACTTCAGCATCTCTCTGTCCATTTAGCAGCCTCCTCTATTTCTGAGACAAAGATTCAGTGCTGGGCAGGTCAAGACCAAGAGTGGCAGCAAGTGACTGAGGTGTTCAAACTCAAAGTGAAATGCTTTTTGAATTACGTACCCCTTGGTGACCAGTTCATCATGAACAGCATTCCATTTCCATTTGTAGAAAGCAGGCATTTTCATCTGTGCTTTAGATTTTAGCTTTACCTCAAGCAAAATGTATATACAGACATACATTTTGGGTTTGACTGTATTTCTCTACAGCCACAGCTCTTTTTCCCTGCTTTTATGCAGCTCCACAAGCAGAAGTAATGATCCCTGCATACAGACCACCACACTTTTCCAGGCTAAGAGGTCATACAATAAAGTAACCTGAAGACATTTATGCACTTTTTGAAGATGTGTGCAGGTAGAAAGGCATTCATGTGTAAATCTGAAGTGCTCCACTGACAGCACCTCAGGTTCTCAGAACTGTTGTTCACTCTCTGTAAAATTACAATTTACAGATTGCATGCTGCAAAACCAACAGGAAAACTTCCACAGCCCTGCTTCTCACATTGCCATCTCTCAAAAGCTTGCCCAGGAGCTCAAAGAAATAAAACACTACCATTCTGTCCATATGCTTTTGAAGAATCTTGCATGGGAAAAAGATTATTAACCCATTCAGGTAGCCCAGAAGTCTGTTAAATTTGCCTCACCATCTCAGCAGGGGTATTTCTTCATCTTCTCAGGGATTTCTTGATTAATGTGAAGCCACTACTGCACATTTCCCTACAAAGTCCCCTTGGTGAAAACAGAAATGTTCCTACCTGATGTGCCAGGTAGAAAACAGAGGATGGGGTTCACCAGCTGCCCTTAACAATTTATGAGGACTGACCAGCCTTCCCATGACTGACACCAGATCATCTTAAGAGCCTTTTGCGCTACTGGAACAGCTCATTACCTCTGTTTGTCCACTCAACCTGCTGCTGAGCAGCAGACTGAATTCTGGACCTTCTGATAATGTACCCTCTGGAAGAACTGGGGAGCTCCCACTGCAGGACAAGCCTGTGCTAACCTCCTGCTCCCCTGGTGTTTTCCTTAGTGCCCATCCCAGGTCCACAAGAAGAACCTCTTCAAATCAAAACCTGCTTATTACAGAAGTGATGCTGCCTTGAATAACTCTGCTCCAAAACAATTCCTCCTGCAGCAACTCCTTGGTGTAACTGCACTGCTCTTTCTCCACCATTTTTGTTCTGCTCCATCCTTGTTTGGATGTAGGTGAAGGTATGGGTCTGGCTTGGATCCTGCTGCAGATTCCTGGCTCTCAGTGCTAAATGCTAAAAGCAGTCATTGTGAAAAGTGGCTGTCGTTACCTGGAGGAAAAAAACCCCAAATAAATGGAACCTCTTAAGCTGAGGAGGAGTTGGTGGAGCCTTAGACAATGACTGCTAAGGCTGGGTGTGCTGCAAAATGCCATGTGTTCACCAGGAGGAGCCCAGTGCCACTGCAGGAGGGAGTGTGAGACATCCCCACTGCAATGCTGATGGAGAATCAAAGGGGATCTCTGCTGCACACGAGCTAACACATCCTTCTGGTTAGCAGGGAGGAGAGAATTACATTGCGGTGCACATTCTCCTCTAGTTAGCATGAAACAGTAAATCTCCACTTGCTTTCCCAGCCTTTAACACTGTTGCTCAGGACTGAGCACATGGAAACATTCAGGGAAAATGAGGTTTAAGGTTCTGTTTGGCTTGGTAGGAAAAGACACACTTGGGCAGAAATGAGGGGGAGGAAATACAGGGTTATGAGGATGGGTGACATCACTGTGCAACAGCATCTCTCAACCAACAGAAATATGTTTCTTCACTTATTATCAACAGACCTAAATCCTCAGCAAAGTTACCACTCACTTAGAAATACAGTGAATAACTATCAACATTTTCTCCTCTCCACCACTTTGGTATTTTATTGCTACTTTTTTATGCCTTTTATTTGGAGCAGGAATGATGAGGTAAGAGCATCTCCGTGGCAAACTGAAATATCACCAGAATTTGTTTCATCCCACATGTCCAGACATTTCCACTGGAGCATGGACTGTGTTAGAAGAGAGGGAAAGGGGTTTAGCACCATATGAGCTCCATGTAAACATCTACCATACAGGAAACAACTTTCATTGCTTCCAGGCCAAGGTTTTATTCTCCAGTACAAAGTAGTCTACAAACATATATATATATAAAAAAACAAAATGGCATGTTCCACATCTACACAAATACAAACCTACACATCAAACGCCCAACTCCTCCACAGTGTCAGCACCCCTTGGAAATGTTTTATGAAGAGAGTTCTATTGTACTCCAGACAGATTTGCCTCAAGAATAAACAGAGTAGCTCCAGATTAAAGGAAACACTCCTTGCCAAGAACAGCACTAAAATTTTAATCAGTAAAATAAACATTCTTACTTCTTACTGTGTATACCTCATTGACTATTGCGTTATCTTCCACCAGCAGACACCCAAACTCCCCTCGTCCCCCCACTCCCTGTCCTTCATGAAGTCATCCTTTCTTCCATCTTTACTTCCATCCAAAGAAACCTCTCATGTCAGTGACAATTTTGTGGCCTCATATAAAAGGACACAAGTGTTTTCATGTTAGAACTCCAAATTAAGAAAAAAAAACTGGCATAATTTGGGTCTCTTACACTGCTAAAACTGAGAAAAGCTTGGATAATAAAATAGCAACCCCAGAGGTTAATTACAACGAAGGTTTTCAGAAGACAAACATTCAGGTGTTTGGTGTTCTTGGTCACAACACTATTTAAAACTGGACTCTTCTGAATTTAGATGCCAAAGTGATGGAAGACACTTAGGGAAGAAGAACATTTTATTTAACAGGAAATGACCCAATGGCAAAAGTGGAGAAGTCAAACACTCATTATCCAAAAGCCTGTCTGTTTTTCCACCTAGAATTACCTCCTGCTTCTACAAATATCATCTCCTTTGCACTAACCTGAGGTGACAGCATTACTGAAGTTCTGAGGACAGCCCCAGACATTTCTGTGTCACAACTGCCCAAGGGTTACCTGAAACCCACCACATTTAAATCACAGTTCTGCTGATCACAGCTAACATCCATATGATTAAAAACCAAAAAGTTAGGTTTGTAAAGTTTTCAAAAACTCTTCTAGAAATTCCCTCACCTTAGAAAATACAAAAACATGATTTGAACAGACCACACATGAGAACTGCGTTGCTTATTTTAAAAAGTATTTTTAGTTTTCTTTTAGCTACAGGTTATTGCTGTGTTTCAAACTTCTATCTGCTAAACACCTATCTTGCAAACAAGCAAAAGGCTAGTTTCTGCTGGTTTCTTACCTACCCTAGGAATCAAAAATAAATCCTTGCAACAATAGCCACATGTAGGAGAATGTTTTATTTCTGTCTCTCATTTCTATATCTCAAATAAGCATCTAACAACAAAGCTACAAATCTAAAAGATTAATAATGCAGTATTAGCAAGGTTAGCGAGCTAATAAATTGTTTCAATAACATTTCAACTAAGTGCTTGCCAATACCTTATTGCACTCTGTTGTGAGGTACAAAACTAAGATTTTTATCTTTAAAGAGAGAAAATTTTCAAAGCAGGATCTGCATTATCACAGACTTCATCAGGAGATGCTGAAAGGCTGCAGTTGAACCCACACAGCTTGTGGATGTTAGAAATGATCAGGCCACATACCCGGATTTATTTTTGTCCAGTAAGCTGGGAGCCAAGGATCTGATGTAGGCACAGGTACATATGAGCAGCAGGATCACAGTCAGCAGACTCTGGAAGTTGAAGATGGCAGACTATGGAAGAAAATCAGGAAAAAAAAATGAATTACACCTCTGTAGTGCAGAACTCCTCTCAAAGTGGAAGTTCTGGAAAAAACAGATGACACTTATACAACACCAAAAATGAAACCTACAACGAGCCAGAAAAACCTTTCCATCAATGGAATATGGTGCTGGTAGTGAAAGTAGAGGTGAGGACTGACTGGCAAGGAAACCAGTAGTAGCAAAGACAAAAAAATAACACAAATGTGCAGTAGGTTTGTTAATATACCACTTTCTAAAAGCTGCAGGCCAAATTTAACAGATTGTAGAAAGTTAAGCCTACCTGAACTATGATAACTGATTAGTTTTATTTTCAAATAACGTTCTGATTGTAAATTGAAAACATCTTTATCGTAAATACACTTTCAGAAGTGCTAGTTCTTTGGTAAATTCTAAAAAAATTGATGAAATTGCCTTAGTAAAGGTCTGTTGTTCACAGCAAACACTGATCAGCCTGATGGCAATGAGAAGAGACAATTCTTGAGAAACTGCTGCAATATCTGGCAATTTACTGAAGCACGAAATAACACTAATAAGCAGAAACTGCAACCCATAAACTTTTTTTTTTAACCTTTTATTCTTTTTTTTTTTACGGTTTTGGGGTTTGTCTAAGAAGTGTCTCAACTGACATTCTGGTCAGTGTAACAGCACCAGGCAGTGTAAGAGGCAACTGCTTATTTCAAAAAGCTTTATTTTACCTTCACTCTGCTACACTCATTTGCAAATCTGATTTAGTGTGAGCTCCAAAAAAAAAGGGGAAAAAAAAAAAAAAGTCAGGGCAAATGCAATAAATCCACTCTTTGTTCTGGAATTCTGATGAACTTCTGTCTCCTGTGTCCATACTGCTCAACCCAGCTGGCCGAGTAGTGGTATTTAATTAAAGGTAAATATTTAGCACTTAGGAAGGGATAATACATTGGCATTTCCTTCTCCAAGCATATTTTAGGGCACATCAGAGCCTTCATTTCCACGCAGCCTGAGGCACATCTCTGTTGGTGTGCACATGCTTTCTTCCTATGTCACAAAATCAGAATGTCCTGAATCTCTGATGATCAAATCTATCTAGCTAATGAGAATTATAAAAGAAAACCACATTATTCTACTTCAGTATGGCACTAGCAGGAAATTAGAAGAGAAAAATGACAAGTTCTAGTAGAAGGAAAGCCACTGGAACACACACAAGTGTTCCAATACTGAGATCAAAAACCTGGTGACCAAAACCCACCAAAATCAACAGCAAAAGAACAAAATACATTATCTGTTTTAGAAGTCTCCATGGATCATGGAGACTCCAAAACATGCACAGAGCTGCCAGTCTGAATACATGCTTTGGGCAGGGTTCACTATCTAAAGTAGTTTCAGTATTTAACTTAATGGGGTCCAACAGGCCACTCTGTTAAGAAGCATCATCAGAGAGTCTCTGACTCTGTACCTGTATAGGAGGGATTTCAGCATCCCTGAAACCCACCCTTTCTGTGATGAGGAAGCAGTGATCCCACATCCAAAGCCAGCTGTCCCGTCCCAAAAATGAGCCTGCTTGGTTTCCTCTCACATCACAGCCTTTCCTAAATCATATTCAATTTAGCATTTTAGCCCCAACCAGCCACCCATCATATCATAAATAATGGACAGACTCTTCACAAAGGACAACACGCTGCCATTCCCAGCCTCTGGAGCCTTTGTGCTCAGCAGAAGTTTCTGCCAGCTCCAGAAAGCAGGGAAGTCTCAATTCCCCCTGGCTCCTGTGGGTCTAGGAAGGCGGCGGGGCCGGATCCAGGAGCGGCTGCTCTCAGCACAGCCAGATACAGCCTATCGACTGATTAACTCCATCAGTCCTGCGGGACAGACAGACAGCTGCTCTGACAGCTCACAGCCCTGCGTTCCCATGAATTCCTGCAGCTGCTTCCCGAGGCGGCACCGGGCACTCCGGCACTGCAAAATGGCAGAAGGGCACGCTTGCTTCCTCTTAAGCAGGGGCTGTAAATGTATACTCATGAAATGCGCCATCAGCCAGCCAACTGGGGCAGTATATAATTGTATATAATTGTTCTTTGTTGGGGTCTTCATGTGTTTCCCCAGATATTTGTGGCTGTAATCACATCTGCCCTTCCACGGAAACGCGCTCTGAATGACACGTTTATCTGCACAGCCACTTTCAAAGGGCAGATGTGAGCGTTCCAAAATTTGCCTACAATTTCTGGAAATGAGAATTTATCCCTGAATTAGACGGCTTCACTCTTCACGTCTGAAGTAATTCTCATGGCCCAGCTGAATTCACAGAGAGCAGCAACCTACATCTGGCTGCTCCAACTGATGTAATTAAAAGCTGCTGCAAGAATTATACATTGCTCAGAATCCTTTAAAAAAACTGCATTCACACAGCAAGCTACTTGGGCAACGTAGACGTGTTGCTGTTCATATGTTTAGACTGGGTTGCTCTGATTAAAATGTATTAATTTCAATTTTTGACTTGTGTTGACTGGCTTAGATCCTGTGAGCCTCACCCTCACTACAAAGAGATCTCAGCACATGGAGAAACTACTGCTGTCTCTTAAACTGTGTCCCCAGGAGGGTGAAATGACAACTAACTTCCTAAGACTCATGCTGCAATGCCAGAAAGAACCAGCACTGGCATTTTATTCTGTTTTTAGCCAGTGTAAGCTTTAATTCCACAGGCTGAAATTTTCTACATCTGCATTTCTGACATAGTGGGAACATCTCAGTTGCTCCATTCTGTCTCATTCCCCCCATGTCCCCTCCTGTGTGGAGCATTACCACATCACCTGCAGCACCAATGAGGTATTGTATTCACCTGAAATTGAAAAAGACAAATTTTTACCAATGTCTTTAGAAATTTAAGACTATGGACTTCAGCTTTGAGAGCTACATGCCCAAAGGCTGTTTTAAATCCTTCCCAAAACCAGGCCTTTAAAAAAAGCCTCAATATTATTTCCTGATCATAACGTATCTCAGTAAAAACTCCATATAATAAACCATAAAGAACTAGTACTCCTGAAAGTTTTATTGTGCTGGGATTAACAGCAGTGGCTTGTATTAAAATAAATACTCATGGGAATATACAGTAGTTGGAAATCAAATGGTGCAGCTAGAGTAGTCTGAATGTATCTGAGTATAAATTGAAGTTTAATGTACTTCAGTAAGTGTTGATTGAAAGCTAAAAGTTACCTCTGTGGCTGTGACAGGGAATCATGACAACAACTGCACAGCTCCTGCAAACCTCATTATAGACAATATTGTGCCTCAGCATTAAATTTACTAAACTTGGGCAGAAGAAGAGGAAAAAGATCAGCAGCTCAGAGCTGTGGTTACCAACAGTTCTTGCACTTCACAGGAGTATTTAACTCAATATGCAGAAATAACCATAAGGAATGCACTAATTCCAAGCACTTTCCTGCACTGACAACACCCATAGACAAGACACGGTAATTTATCCATTTCTGCAGTTTACACTCACTCCATTACCCCAATATTATCTGCTTCAGACAGGGTTTTGCTCCCTGTCCTTGCAGGCAGCACCACACTCACAAACCACCTGGGTTACTGATGCAAGCCCTGGGTAGCACAGTAATAAATCACACCCTAGGTTTTGATGAAACTGTCAGTGTCATGAAGGACCTGCTGATTCTCCCCTTATCTCATAGGCTTTTGTTTAAAATAAACCATCTAGTATCATGGATCCAGGGAAAATGAAACGTGCAGGAGGAGAACACAAACCCTATGCTGTTGTCCTTTTGGGTTGATAGAAAGCCTAACACAAAAGCTCTCTGAGTTTATCTCAGCAGACTTAGCACTGAAACCAAAGCTCAACCTTCCCTAGACTTAAAAGTATTTACAGAATGATTATTTTATCTCTGATTGCAGCGTGACCATGATGATTTCATCCATCTGTGCTATTAAGGCAGAGGCCATTGTAGCGCCAGCAAGTTGCAAAACTTTGCCCTGTGGTTACTATTATAACAACCAATTTATGTGGGCAAACACAGACAAATAACTGGGATATGTTAAAGAAAGTTTAATCTTTGTGTAATGTGCTTCAGAATATTCAGTCTTTCTAGAATGGTTTTAATTTTTTTCCTCCCCAGTATAATAAAATTGATGAATAATTACGTTTTCTGTAATCAAATATGGATACCCAATCATTCAACTGCTCTTCTCATATTGGAATATGAGCAAGATCATACATACTGCAGTTAAACTTTAGTTAAACAACAGCTGATAAAAATTTAATCACAGAAAACTTAAATCAAGCTATGAAATTTTAACGAAGAGGTTCTTACAAAGCTGAAAGAGAAAATGCTTATTATCTACAGTTTCCAATAGACCCTGCAATTCATATTTTGTCAGTAAAATCAAATTTTTTGGAATACAATACTGAGAAAAATAATAGGACATAAATCACGTAGTACTACCCCCAACCTGAAAGCCAAAGCAACTGCTAAAAATTAAAACATGCATCAAACTGAATTATTTTCCAATCTATTAAAAAAATAATTCTTTTCCCACTGCTGCCAAATGCAATCTGATCCAAACAAATGGAAAACAAGCATTTGTAAAAGAGGCATGCTAATTAGCATAATAAAAAAATTACAAAAAGTGCAAATTAGTGAAGTTTGAAGCAATTATTGCCAAAAGTATACAACAAAACTAAGCAAGGGGTGTTAGTAAGTACCCAAATACCAGCCAGATGCAGTTGTTCCAGCGTAAATATGGCTTCTTACTTTGGATTTACAGCATGTTCTCCTCAGTATTTCATTTCCAAAGAATTTAAGTACTATATTTAATGTTCATTCAGATTTCTGTCTGAAAGATGCATTTTTGCACTCATGAAATGTAACCTAAGGCTTGATTAGAGAAATAGGGAATTTTTTTCCCCGTCATTTTCTGGAGGAGCACATTGTCAAGTTTAAATGGCAAGTACAACTAATACGTATGCTTTCCAGTCAGCTGAAGACTAATACATCTATTTAAACCAATCTCCTCAAACAATTAAACACTTAATTAAACATATGGACACAGCTGCCCTCCCCTATAAAGAGCTCATTTGACTTTAGCACACTTAGGATTTTTACTGTAATTCAAATCCACAGACCAGCAGTGAGAAGACACCTCCAGGCAATGATGCTGAAATTTCACACTTGCTTGAATTCCTCCCTCCTTGCCCCAATATCCACTTTGAAAACTGAACTTTTGCTGCAAGCAGCTAGCTGATGCAGCATTTCACCAAAATATTTTACTATGAAAAACAAAATAACTATTGAAGTCTTTTACTGGGGTCACTGTAGCACAAATGTGTGTATGTTTACATATCTACCAAACAATCAAAGAACTGTGGTGGCAGTGTCAGTAAAATCTTAAAATACCTTTACCCCTAGGTCTTCTCTGTACATTATACAGTTTTAAATTTTACAGAGATATTTTTCCTCTTCTGTCTGCCCCCATTAGATAAAAGCAGTATTTTGAATACCCCCTTTTTTCTTAAAGTAACTCTCCTGTCTGAAGTTGCACACCACACTGTTTAGTTCACCACAAATTTAGTACTGAAACTGAAAAAACCAATAAAACCTCTGCGTGTGAATGGAAGAGGTAAGAGCCATTCAGAAGCACACTTTGAATCAGGTGACATCCTTACTGCAATAAAAGCAGCATGCAAAAATCGGGAGTTTGGAACAGAAGTGCTACAGGAATGTGAACATGCCCATGGGAACAAGTCTAACTTCTCAAAAAAGAAGACATACTCTAATTCACCTAAAAAGTAAAAAAAGGAACTGTAAATATTTGATGTCTACTATTTACCAAAACTATTCTTTTGTTCATTCATAGTCAAGCCATCTCTTTCAAACATGAAGAACACACACCAGGAAACAATATACTTGGTTAAGAAACAATGACAATTGTTTGTCTGTCACATCCCTTGGCCCTGGGCAGGTCCACAGCACCTCTGCAAGTCTCTTGTTTGTCAGAATTCAGGTGCATGGTTTCGAGTATTTAGCATCTGGAAGACAGGTAATATTTTTCACAGCTGTTCCCACCTTGTTTCCACAGTCACCACGTTGAAAATCAAAAACTTTTGTTGAGTTTGAACACCTGGCTCTGCATTAGCAGAAAAACATATTCAGTGCTGCAGTTGTTAAAATGAATGCGTGTGGTGCCTAACCAAAAAATTAAATTGTGGCATTCACTTTTTTATGGCACTCAGCTAAGAAATGGTTTCTCATAAGCAGTGTTGTTTTGGATAAATCTGCTAAAGCAGACTCACTGCATCCTACTCTTCCAAAAAGAGACCATCTTACCTTGACAGAGTAATTTCCTCAGTTGAATAATCACAGAAATAAAACACTTACAATGTATTTTCACTTCAACCTCTAAGATGACAGAAGTATCTACACAGAACACTTCAGGTGAAATAAATTCACAATACAAAGACACTTCAAGACTGTAATACGACCTAGAAGATGTTTTTAAACCTATGTACCTTTTAGGTCATGAAAACAAAGCTGCTAGCAAATCTGAATAAGGATTGATTCATTCTTGCGATTTTGAATAAGACAAACACAAAAATTTGTACTTGATGACTCCTGAAAGCTCCTTTTTCAGAGCAGTGTCTTGGGTTCTGGTGTGTTTATATCCGACAGCTTGGTTTGAAATAATATTTACTAATGAATGTTTTTACAATTGGCTCTATGAGCAACTCCCCTTCCTTCTATAAACACCACACTAAGAGAGCAACAAAGACTGTGACAGAAATGTTTGTCCTCGTGGAAAGTTCCCAAATCAATTTTTGTGCATTAATGTGTGGCCAGGATCAGCCCCAACCAGAGGGTGACAGGAAAAAGCCATTTTTGTTAAGTTTTCTGCACTTCTTTTAGATTTTCCCCATCACCAAATTCTGTCTGAGTGTAACTGCACATTTCTGCTATGAAGGAAAGTGAAGACGACCCTTCAGGAGGTGAGAAACTCTTCATTTTAATGGTACCTTTGGCTTCTTCCCTTTTTCCATCCATGCATGTGGCAAACTTTTCAAGTCCACGAGGAAAACATCTGTCAAGCTTTCAGATGTAAAGTCCCAAAAAACTGGCAGGACAAACTGATTTGTCAGCAAACAACACACATGCTGCTCCTAAATAAATGAGAGAGCTGTGCATCCCTGGTCCATGCCTTCCATTCCCAGCAAGTTTGGAATCCACTGAGAAGCTTCTACTGGCTTCCACAGATGATTATAAAGTTAAAATAGTGAAGGTTTTGCTCTAAGTCAAAATGGTGAGTTTTTCCCCTATGCACTGGCAGTGAAGAGGAAAAATAATTCCCCAAAATAGTTTTTGCTTTTATATTAAAAAACCACAGGTAAAAGTCAGCTTACATATATATATATATATATAAATTAAATTTTTTTTTTCTGTTTGGCAGCAGCTGGCTATTCAGCGTAAGTTCTCATCTGCTTAGGAGGACATGGTAAGGGATCCTGGATGAAAAGTTTCTAAGGGATTAAATGCTTTGGAAATCATGCTTCAGAATACTACAGAATATAGAATATTCAGATTGCTGCTAGCTTGCCAGAAATGCAGCTCTTACTCTTTGGACAAAGAGAATAAATTGGAGATGTAGCTCTAATCTCTTCCATTTCATGATACACAGACAGCAGCTGTTTCCTCTCTCAAGGTCAAATGTGAGCTCAGAAATGATCCTTTTTCCCCCTAAAATGACTTGGCACAAAAGGTGGCATCATGGAGGACCCAAAGTCCTGGAGGGCTGCTGCTGTCTTGAAGAAATTTAAACATCACAGTGAGGCTGAAAGAAACTTATTTTCACCTTATTTTCAACATTAAATCATAAGCAAACTGTCCTTACAGGAGTTTCCTGCTTCAGGGCCCTTGAGGCACACGGAGTAAGGAACAGGGACAAGTGGAGAAGATAATCCTAAAAGAATCTCATACATTTGCCACAATCTTCTTAGATTTAAACATTACCTTTCCTTTTAAGTTACCGTTACATATTTCTTACGTATCACTAAGAAAATATATAAAATATAAATTACATAGTGATATAATATCAATTAGTTGTATTTAATCATTACACTGAGCAGCACCAATGTCCCACCAAGTTCTCTTGCCTTTTTCTATCACCTCAAACCCTTTCAAGAACAATAAAAAAGAGTGAGGTGCTGCTGTAATTCTCTACATTCACCTCTCCATGGCACTGATTAGAGATCTCCTGCTTTCTGCATGTGTGTTTTAGATCCCCTGAGATAATTTATGCCTCCCATCATAAAAAAATCTCCTTTGTTTTCTGCTTGGAGCCCCAGAGTGGAGCAGGTTCCTCTGAAAGATCTGCCAAGGAATGCTCAGGTGAGCAACTCCCAGCAATTTCCTGCTGGTGACAAGATCTGGAGCCTGGGAACCCCTCTTTGAACTGAGCCATAAGGAACTTCAAGTGATATTGATCTTTTCTGCAAATGCACAGGAAATACAGCAATATCCCATTAAACTGCACAGCAAGCCTGCAGTGATGGATAATCTGTCCATGCTCATGGGAAAGGGGGAACTAGGTGATCCTAAAAGGTCCTTTTAGACCAAACCACGTTCTGGTTAAAAAAAAATGCCAAAAGTTCCCATCTTAAAACAAACTCTGTGCTCAAGTTATGGACAAACAGATACTTTGTACAGGAAAAACTTATGTTAATTCAGTTATTCCTTTGATTTTCTTCTGAATTTTAAGTTCATGTATCTGCTCTGCTCATATCGCCATTGATATATAAATATTTAATGCACAAACCTTGACTAAGAAAAAGTATTTCACTGCTCAGCTTTAACTGTTGACAGAAATGCAAAATCTTATTTTGTGTTACCTGCACAGAGACTGGAAAAATGGGGAGGAAACAAAAAAAAAACCCAACAATTTGCCTCTAGACCAACTCTAGATAAAGAATGTATATATTTATACACATATATTATACATATATATATATACACACACACACACATATATATATATATATATATAAAACCACACTCTTTATATGTGTGGTTTATAGAAAAAAATATATTGGTAATATAAAATACATAGTTATTAAAATATTCAATTATACATTTGCATACACCCAAATACATATATATATATATACACACACATATATATATCCACAGATATTGGTAATACACATAATAAACTCATATATAGGCATATTCTATTCCAGATGTACTTACCTGTCTTTTGTGCATTTACAAAACTATAAATAAATTTAAAAATATGTATTTATAGGGTAAGTTATATTACATATACTTCTCTGTTCCTAAAAATTACACATGTTGGGAACTTATGAACTTTTAAAAATACAGGAAAAAGGTAATATTTATTCATACACATATATAAGTTTTTATATATACATACATATATATATAATTTATATATTTATACATATATATAATTTATATACATGCATATATATAAGTATATATATTTTAATATTTATGTGTTTATTTTTATATATATATATATATATATATATATATATATAATATGTAGTTTTAGATATAATACAGTTCTCACGAATAAATGGACCTGGGCCTCTGTTTAAAACCCTAAAAAGCAGCCAATGACGCGGCTCGGCGCACTGCTCCGAGCATGACGTCACCTAACACCACCATTACGTCACGCAGCACAGAAATGACGTCAGGAAGCCGTGAGAGACCCGCACAGCGCCTGACCGAACTCGCACCGGCTGCTGATGCCCCGCACAGCCACAAAACGAGTTTTTTCTCTCGTCACCAAACCCCTGATGCAAACCCGCCCCGCGCTACTCCCACCAAAGCCCTGAGGCGGCTCCGCTCCCGCGGCCCGCAGTTTATGGCGTAAGCGACCTCTGTGGGCACCGCCCGTTCTGGGAGGCTCCACTGGGGACCGCGCCGGGCCGCGGAGAGGCAGGGCAGCGGGGAGGGCCTGGTCCCGGCGCGGCAGGGCCGGGTGGGCCCCGCGCTTACCATCGCGCCGCGCTCCGCCACATCACCTTCCGGCCGCCGCCACGGGCGGAAGCGCGCACCGCGCGCCCTCAGCGCGCGGGGGCGCGGGCACGGCCGCCATTGGCCGGCGGCGCCGCAGGACGCCGCGATTGGTCAGTGCTGCCGGCGCGGGGCGGGACGGAGGGGCGGACGCGGCGCTGATTGGCCGGCGCGGCGCAGGCGGAAGTGGCGGCGCTGGAGGTAGGTCGGGCGGCCCGCCCCGCGCGCGGTGGCACGGGCGGGACTGAAGGGAGCGCGGGGGTGGGGGGAAAGGGAAGGGACCGTGTCCCGGTGTGGGGATAACCGGGATCACCGGGATAACAGGGATCAGCCCTGCCCTGACCCCGCACCGGCACTGAGGGGAGCAGCGGGGGGCTCGTGTTCCGATGTGACGGCAG
Organism: Emberiza elegans; assembly: GCA_024865655.1. Lineage (NCBI taxonomy): Eukaryota > Metazoa > Chordata > Aves > Passeriformes > Fringillidae > Emberiza > Emberiza elegans. The sequence continues at coordinate 1,751,035 of JALJVW010000034.1, forward strand.
CCGGGATCACTGGGGTAACCGGGATCAGCCCTTCACTGGCGCCTCACTGGGACTGAGGGGAACGAGGGGAGTCCCGACCGTGTCCCGGTGTGGGGACAGCCGGGATCGCCGGGATCAATCCTTGGCTGACCCCGCACCAGCGCTGAGGCGACCTGGGGGACTCTTTCCTGTCCCGGTTTGGGGACAATCGGGACAACGAGGATCACCGGGATCAGCCCTTCACTGGTCCTGCACCGGGCCATGTGGGCCGCGTATCTTTAGTTAGACTAAAAAAATAAAAAACAAAAAAAAAACCCCCCAAAACCAAAGCAACAACAACAACAAAAAAAACCGAATAAAATCAAAAACGAGAGAAGCCCCCACAAACAAACCAAAACATACAAAACCCCCGCAACAATTGGTTCTTTTGGTGTGGATTTTTAGGTGGTTTTTTTTCTGTTCGTTGTTATTCGGCTCCCAGCACTTTTGCCTTGCCCTCGCGTCCCTGAAGTGTGAGCCACTGGCTACTGAAGCCTTAATGACATAAAAACCGCCTTAATAACATAATGAATGCCTTAATGAGGCTATTTGTTAATTTGGGCTCTCTTACTGATACTTCTGTTGTTGTATAGGAAGAATCCAGATTGTCTTCCCCTGGTCTGTTGTATTTTGGGTCTTGTGCTACGTTGTTTCTCTTGGAGCTTTTCATCATCTTTTCTGTAGCTGCACCTGGCCGAGATTTTCCAACTTTTTTTTTTCCTCCAGGAGGTTTTTCTTTTGTTTATTTTGTTTTGTTTTGTTTGTGTGTTTGTTTTTTACGGAGTAACCTTTGATGCTATGAGAGCTCAGTAAAGCGAAGAAGTCACCAGTGTAGAAGAACTTCACAGCGATGACTTTGTGTTTAGGTGCCTGTTACTGTAATCAACAAACACCTGAAACTGTTTCTCCTTATAAATGTGGTTTTAAAAACATCACCCCTTCACAAGTTGGTGGCTTGGTTTTGGGGTCTGTGTCATTCCCTGTGCTTCAGCACCAAATTCGTGCTGGTCTGCTGAGTGTGGGACGGTTTCTGCTTTTTCCTTTGGTGAGGGTAAACAGATTTTTTTTTCCTCTTTAAAATGACATTTTGAGGTAACATTTGACATGCCTTGTGCAGCTGCTGTGGCAGGCTGGGGGTTGATGTGCATGTCTGAAATCCATTTATCCCATGGGATTGAGGCAGTGATTTACTGAAGCAGAGGACTTTAGGCTGAGTGTGACCTACACAGCCCACTTAAAATGCTGTTTATGTCTTCTACAGAGCAGCTTCCTTAGCAGTAGTAGATTTGGTCACTGTAAATTGACAGATCTCTGTGAAATCGTGGTTTCAGATTCATAATCACCAAAATTAACCAAAATTTACTGGGATGTTACCAGCACAAGCAGGTGTAGAGTTTGAGGTGGGTTCTCTTGTGTGACTTATTTCTGTTCTGTGGACTTCAGGCACTGTGTTGATTCTGGATTTGCTCTGATTTTCCTCCAGATTGTTTAGTGGCAATAAAGGTTCTTTTAATTGCAGATTTATCCGTCTGTCTGACAGGTAGTCAGCGTCTTGCTGTGTGCTCATTTTCTCACATGTTCATGCACCTAATTCCTGTTATTGAGTCAAATTCACTCGATCGGATTCTTTCCGTCACATGTCAAGGTTTTGGATTTTAAAAAAATCATTAAGTGCATAAAGACAATTCTAAACATAGCCTTAATTACCTAGGATAGCTGAACTTTGAAGTGTTTGAATGATGCTACATTGAAGTATGTTTCTAAAGAGAAATAAGTAGTTAGTATAATCACTGACTGGTTCAGCCTCTGATGGTCAACATGACTGAAGACTTTAAAGGCAGTAATACTTTTGAACTTTTTTTTATGCATGCCAGCGACAGAAAACAAAAACTGGGTTGTTTTGCCTGCTTGGACTCACTTCTGGATGCTCAGTGTGAATTAGAAACTCAAATTGAAGATATTTTGTAAGGTCCAGGCAGACTCCAGCTGTCAGTCCTTGTTCACACCATAGCCAAGCCAGCTTTCAGGTGGTCATCTAGCTTCCTCTAGTGTAGTTTTGTTTGCAAACATGCCCTTTTGTGATAGATTTATTACAATTTTTACAATTTGCTGTGGTGGAAAAAAATGCCATTTAAAGATTTTGTGGGACCCTTGGTGGCATAATTGAAAATATTGGTGCATCTAGCCTGGAAGTGTCTTCTGGGATACAGCTGTGATAGGCATGGGATATTGACTGGAATATCAGCTTTCAGATGGTGTTGTTCCAGTTTGCCTTGTACTTTTTCCCCCTCCTAATTAATATCTTGTCAAGGAAAAGCAGCTCTGAGGAGCTGGGCCAGATTGGTTGGTGTTTGCAGGAATGGGCTGGGTGAAAATCAAAAAATAAAACACAATTTTAAACAACTACATTGATCTACACAGCAATATTCAGATATTTAAATAAAAGCTTAGAATGAAGACTGGATTTTTTGTTGTTGTTGTTAGGTCTATTAAGAGCAGCTTTGTGGTCGTGGCTGTGTTTCCTGGTGTTGAGAAATATTTTAGTGGTGAAAGGTTTTCATACCGCTCAGTGGAGTAAAGCACACCAAGGAATTTGTGTCTATAAGGAAAGGTAAAAAAGGTTGAACTTCTGGGCTGTTCCCAGATGCAGGAAGAATTACCACAAAACAATGACAATTTCATGTGGAAGCCTTGGTTTTTATCTTCTGAGTGTTTTACCTTTCATCAGGAGGAGGACTGGAGGAAATGGTTTTAAAAATATCCCAGGCAGGTGACTGACATGACAGGTAATACGTCCATATAAATAAGTTTTTTGTGCTTAACACATCCATGTGTGTGTATGAGGTGGAAAAAAACATTTTAAAATAAGCTATCAATGCAGTCGGGGTTTTTTGGAGAAATGCTGGTTTGAGTGACTGGCAAAAAGCTGATACTGCTTTTCTTTTCTTTGGCTTCTACGTGGTGCCCACATCTGTTATTCCCAGGATCTTCAAACACGGGTATGAATGCTTATAAACTTATTTGCATTTTTGCTACTGCTACACATTTGCTCTGCTCTCAGTCTGGAGTAAAGAGGCGGCGGAACACAAGGGGTGTGCATTTTGCAGGCAAGCCTGTCGTGGGTAGGTGGTGTTCCCTGTGCTGACAGTGGTAATTAGAGCGTGGTATTTTGTTTGCTAACACTATTTGGAAAGGAAAAAAAAACCCAAAAAACAAACCCAACAACAACCAAAAAAACAAACACCCATCTACATTTAGGTTTGGCTCTTCTTTCTCTTCATTTCTGTGCCTCTGCCTGTCACCTGGCAGAAGTGCACGCGATAGTCACTGTGGTAGGATGGATCACAGTAGCTGTGAAAGGCTTGGAGTTTGCAGCTGTTCTGAGCAGGAATGAACCTCATTCTTCATGTCAGGAGTGCTTTAGCCTGGTATTTGAACCATACGTTTAACACAAAGTTACTGCAGAGGGTGATGTGTGGTGGGGAGTGTTCCTACTGCACTGGGAATTCCTGCACCTTAAAATTTCTGCTTTTTGTGGCAGAATGCGTGTGTACAACTGATGGGCTGACGCAAAGGGTTTCACCATCACTTAGGAAGATAATCCACATTATAAAACCACTCAAGGTGAGGTGGCCTTGCTGCAGGAATAGTGATGCTGTGCCTGGCACGGGTGACCTCAGTGCCTTTCTGACACAGACAATCCCTGCTGCTGCTGTGCAGCAGCAGTGGATGTCCTGCAGTGCTCTGTTTTGACCAAAACCCACCCATTTCTGTACAGATGAGATAATTTAGGTGGTTTTCTATGCTGCACGTTGGCTTCATCAAAGCAGTATAGCAAATATTTGTGCTGTGTGCTCGTGGGTGTGCTGTGGGCCTTGCAGGGTCACTTGCTGTTTTGTCTCCATGCCTGTTTCTGATGTGCTCCTTATCTTGCAGAGCTGCCACTTGAGGATGAGAAATTTTAATCCCTAACTCTTGTCACCTAGGGCTTAGCAGGAGGTGGAGAATGTTTTTCAGGGGTTGTGTTAGAGCTCGGGAGCCCCAGAGGAAAAAGCAGCACACGTCCTTGAGTGAGTGGAACCACCCAGAGATGAGGGTCAGATTTTCAAGGACTCAAAACCATTATCTGATTCTTCAAGGTTAGTAGGATGCAGCTGTGACTTCTCCACTGTTACATTTGGCAGAAATGTAACGTAGTACTTGCCGATGTTGTGGGGAATGCATAAAATCATGCATAGATTCTAAACCAACATCACTAAATAAGCAAGATTCCAATTTAGACAGCTGTTGTAAAATAGCATTAAATGGTTCTTGCAATCACTTATTTTTCCACCAAAATGAATATTTTCTCTAGTTGTATCCCTGACTTGGGCTGTGTCCCTTTCCAGGGTTAGGAAACAATGGCCTTCATCTCCTGCTCTTTGTAATCAATGTCTTGTGGATCTCAGTCTTCCCCACATCCTTTTCCTCTGTTTATGAGATGGAAAAAAGGGAAGGGTGGCAAAAACCTCCTGTGAATTTGAATATTATTCATAGAACACGGTATCAGATAGTGTAAATGGTAAGGACTGCTGACCAAGATATGTCAAGGTACAAAAGACTCACTGAATTATGTATGGTGCCATGTTGACACAAGCTAAGGTGAAATTTAGGAGATAATTACTAAACAAATTACTGTTGTTTGCTAATCTAACACAGTCAAATCTGATCAACACAAAAGAACATGGCTTATACGAAAAGTTCCAGTTGGGAAAAAAAAAATCATTCTGTGCATTGAGCAAGGGCCTCTGGTGCTACTGCTTTCTAAGGTGTACTGGTGATTGCACAAAACATTTTTTGATTAAATTGTCCAAATTTACAAAGCTTGGAAAAGCCTTGGAATATTTCTGCATCTGCTCTGCAGACTGTTAGGTGGCTTTTCTGGGAAGGGATGTCCTCCAGCAGAGCAGACAGCTAGAGTACAGATTGTAAAATAAACAGAAAAAAAGGAAGACTGATCAGATGTGACATTTAAGAGTGCAGAGACTGAGAACTTTTGTGCCCTTGATCTAGACATCAGCCAAATTGCTTGCTGTCTTGGGACAGAAAAATTAATGGAACGAGAGGAAGAGTGAGGCTATATATCCTATCACAGGCTGCACTTGTTGTTTCTTTTTTGTGTGTGTTTTTGGATTTTTTTTTTTTAATAAATGATTCAAATAATTATGAAAGGGATTGTTTGTTTACAGGTCTACAAAGGGGTCTTAGAGGCCACCCTTTTCAGTACAGAATCTGGACAGGATAGAGAGAGCCTGGGGCTTTCCAAACGCTCTCAGCTGTGTCAGGCTTGGGGTGAAACCTCACAAAATCCTGGGGAGAGATTTGTGCTGGCTGAGCCAAGCAGGGAGGCATCAGACTCTGGTGTGGAGGCTTACATTAAGTTACTCCAGCTGGGAAAATTAACCTTAATTTTCAGAGTCCAGCACCCAGCAGGCACAGATCGGGAGATGGGGCAGAAATGTTAATTTCTCTGAAAGCTGACATGGAGGATAATTGTTTTAGGAAGCAAGAGCCAGGGAACTAGCATTCTTGTGTGCTTGGAAATACAGTACTTGAGTAATGTTTTGTGATCTCCTGAAGGCAGTATTAGAGGGAAGGGTTTTTTCTGTCTGCCTTCGCCAGAGAAGTCTATAGATTAAAAATATACCTTATATGTTATAAATTTTTTACTCTTGTCTGTTGCAGGGATTTGTTTTATTAGCCCTTACTGTCCTAAAACCAGATTTTTTTTCCTTTTCTTTAAGTAAAGAGGTAGAGGAGGAATTTTTTAGTATGTTGTCTTCATTTGAGGTTAATGTTTTGAGGGTGCAAAATAAAAATACTCAAAATCAAATTAAAAAATACTGCAAAATCAAAATATTTTTGAGGGTGCAAAATAAATAAGGGCATTTGTAGCGCTGAAAGAGAGGAAGATGCAGTGGCAGGTTCTTTACCTAAAACTGCACTGGGACAGGTTGTTGGAGCTGTGGAGAGGTGACTCCTGTGTTCAAAGGCTGTTTTTTTATGCTCTTGTACCTGCATTATTTCAGGGCCATTGTGTTTGCTCTCTGCTGTGTTTCAGCTGCAGTTGGGAGCCAGAAGCACAAAGTGCCCCCCAACAGAAGCTGAGACCTGTTTTTAAAACATTTATCCCTTCTGTGCTGTTTCTCCCCAAGTTTGATGCCGTCATTAACTTACCTGGGAAAGCAACGATTTACCCTGGGACCTCTGTGGTGCTTCCCGTCTCTGCTTTGCTGTAATTTGAGTGTTCAGATCTCCAACTTGTGTCTGACTGGTTCGGTGCCAAAGCAGTTTTGTGCTGTATTTTCCTAATGAGTTCCTAATTGCCCTCTCAGCTCAAGTCCCAGTGGCATTTTTGCGCTGGTGTGCCCCTGCTGTGTCCTCATCTCAGCCGGCAGGTTTCCTTTCACGCCTGTGCAAGCATTCTTTAGGAGCTGTAAGGGAACACTAATCGTGAAAAGCTGCTTTCCTAGGGTAGACCCCCTGCTTGGCATCAAGTGTCTTGGGTAAGGGTTAAATTTTCCAGTAGGGTTTTGTTCTTCTGTTTTTTGTTTTTTTTTTTTCCCCAGTCCATAGTAAAAACCAAAACAAACAAAAAAAAACCAAACAAAAAAAACCCCCAGAAAACCCCACATGAAAAGAGTCATGTAAATTGCTTAGAAAAGCAGTGAGCTGATGAGTCTTGAGAGGCTTTTATTTTAATGTACAAAACTTGTGATGCTGGAAGTAAAAGTGACTCCTGTGAAGGTCTTTGTGCCCTTTTCCCTTTCCAGATGTGGTTTGTAGCACAAACCAGTAGATTTGTAAGTGCTGGCCGAGGGTGTAGAGTGAATGGCTTCTGAATTTTGGGTGGAACTGTGTCCTCATTTATTTTATCTATTTTTTTTCTTTTTTTAAAACAAATCTCTTGTTTGGTCAGAGCTTGTTGAGGCTCTGGGATTTGTCCCCTCCTTGTTAAAATCTTGGCACATGCCATGATAGGGACTGGTGCTTCTGCCCTGCTTTGATTTGTCAGATGTGGATTATCATAAAGCCTGAGCTAAACCCAAGCTGAACCTGTGCCCATATGTGGAAACTGCTGAAATTGGTGCTCAATATATGTCTTTTTGCCTTATCTTCAAACTCAGCCTAATCCATCAGCAGAGTAATTAATGTTCGATGCCAAGTAATAAACATAGCTGGATAAAGAGCTGCAAAATTGAAATTTAGCTGCATTGAAGGTGAATGTCTCAGTTCCTTGTGAATTGTTCTTGTCTTGTGAATTATTTTTATGTGAGGGTCAGGTGAAGCAAAATGAATTACAATTTTGAAATTAATAAATGTAAGCCATGTGAGCTCTTTGTTTTCGGGGAGTTTAGTGTTGCATTTTCTAACAGACAAATAGCAGATGGAAAGAAAAAACATAATAAAACTTGGGTTAAGTGAAGACTGGGTAATGCAGGAATTTTCTTCAAAGAAAATGCCTGAGGAAACTGTTTAGTAAGATAAAGCAATTTGGAGCCTAGGCCTATTTTTTATTATTAATTTGACAGGGACGGGAAATTAAAATAATCCATCTCTTTGAAAAGTCTTGGGTGTAGAGGTGGGAGGAGAGAAAGATATTTAAGCCTTCATATTTATACCTGCCCTTGTCCCGTTGAAGTGGCAACATTTGGTGAAACTTGTTTTTCCAGGTTAGTGGGCTCAATTTTTCAAGACTCCTCAGAAAATCCTACACACAGAATTACATCCGTCCGTATCTACCTGACACTGATTTCTTTGTTTCACTTACCTTTGTGTCAGACTGGGTGCTCCTGCCTGTGGATCTCTTGTGGATTTGACAGTACTAAATGTATTTTACTTTAAAAAGAACATAAAAGGGGAAAAGGAGCAAAAAAAGAAATATTTTAGTGGAATCTGTTGCTCAGTGATGTTAAGCCAGACATTTAGAGAAACACATCAGACTGGGTGGAATTGTACAGGTCTGTGTGAGGACTGAAAAATAAAAAACAAAGGAAATCTGTGCGACAGATTTGTATTGAATATCCTGATAATATTTAATCCTAAAGAAGGCAGTGTTTTGGAAAACAGATGATACCTCAGCCAGACTACGTTGTTATCCAAATATACATCAAAAACACATATGTATTGGGGTTTTTTTGGATGGACGAAGGGTAATTAAAACATGCTGCTTTTTTTTGTTTGTCCTCCCCCAAAAATTTCCTCAACTTTACTATCCTCAAATGGATGATACTAAGGTACTGAAAACTGCAGAGATGCTTTTAAAAATATGACTAAGAGACTTGGAATTCCCAAATCTTTGTTCTTACTGACTGTATACATTGGGCTCAAAGGTTGTGTCTGGCACAACTTCCTTTTTCTGTTTTTTATCTGCAAAACATACAGCAGTTTTAGTGCTGTCTTTTCAGAGAAATTATGTGGAAAATGATATATATTTGGAATATGTGTTGTTTTTTTTTAGTTTTTTTGAGGAGGAAGTGAATTATTTTTCTTAGAAAGTACCCTGTGGTTTTCAAGTGAAGGCACTGTGCCACCACTGGCTTTGGTAGGACCGTGTAAAGCCAGGGTGTCCTGCTGCCAGGTTGGAATTATAAAGCATTTGTTGGGACTTGCATCTTCCAGGAGCAGCAGAGAAAGGGAGTCTGGGTCTCTGAGACACGCCTTGCTGACTTTTCATCCCAGATCCATCCTCTGCAGGCTGGGCTGTTGTTGCCTTTGATCTTTGCTGCCTTCCACATGCACTTTTTAGTAAAACTTCACTACTAAAATGCACTTTTCCAACAGGAACCATGACAGTTGCATGACTTAATTTTATTTTTATTTTATTTTTTTGCAGGTTTGTAACATTCAGTTAGTGTCAGCCGGCTTATCCGTGCATCTTGGAAAGTGAGGATTTGCTGTTAGTTGTGGGAAGAATTGTTACAAAAAGGGTGAGAAAAAAAGGGCCTGCCCCTTTTATAAATCTGTCTGCATACTCCCTTTCTTGCCAGTGTATACTAGTATAATTGCCCACTTTGGTGTTTATTTTAATACACTGAAGGCCTTTTTTTTTTAACCTTATTATAGCTTAATGTAGATGGTTGTAAGTGAGCTTGGCAAGGCTGGATGCCTGCAGTGGGTAGTGGGTTAGGCTTGAGACTTCAAGGGGATGAAAGACACCAGGGTGGGCTTTGCCTCCAGGCTACAATTAAGATCAAGGCTTGTTAGTAAGATTCCTACTATAAAGGTTGTTGACTGTCTGCTTCCTTCTGTTTCTCCTCATTTTTCAGCTGGTGACTGTAGTAAATAAGCCTGACAAGGGTTGTTCCTTATCGTGAATTCCAGATCTCCTGTGGCAAATCTTCCATATCCTATTGTCCCCATGGAGCCTGACAAGCTCAGAGCTAATTTGTTTTTGGTTTTTTAGTTTGGGGTTTCTCAGTTTTTTGGAGGGGGTGGGAGGCACACACAATTGCACAAAAAGCATGTGCATGTTTCCAATCGTTCTGTGGCTGCCATGAAGCAGTGGGAAGGCAGCAGTGCAAATGTGAGCCATGTGAGCCTCGGCTCTGCAGTTGGGCCCATGATCTCCTCATCAAATGTTGCCATGGAGCTCTGAATTTCTTAAATGGCCCACTTGCCCCTCTGCACAAAATTAGAAAATCATTCAGTCTCTCTCTTTTTCATATCCAAGTGCTAATTTTTGGTTCATTTATCTCCAAGACGAAGTTGCATTATTGGCGAAATTAAAAGCACCCATGTGCTTTTAATGCTGAGTAAAGTTAAGCAAAAGAGCAACTGAATATTACTCAGGGTGCATGTAATACAAAAATGCTTAGCCCCCTAAATTGCGTTAGGGAACAAAGCTCTTTCTAATTTTTTTTCCTTCTTTGGCTTCCAGATTTATCTCTAAGTTCCACATGAAGGTTATTATTGAGTCATCCTTCAATGTCAGACAAGTATTGTGGCCAGAGGAGTGGAAGGATTATTGTGAGATGGGACAGGAAAGATGCTGTGTTATTTGTCTTCATGTTTGTTGGCCCAGTCATGTTCCTCCAAAAAGAAATGAGACAAGAGAAAGTCCCTCCTGGATCAGTAGTAGTTCTAAGATTAATGGAGTGAGAGTTGAGGTTTTTGTCAGGTACTTTAATGTTCTTACTCCTGAAGTATTGCAGTTAATGGAATTTTAAATTAACATGAGAGAATATCAATTTGTATGAAATATATCACTGGAAATATGCATAAATATAGGCATTATCTTATTTCCTTCTGTTAGAAAATGTGGTAATAGCTAGTTTTAATCTTTAAAAGCAGTCTTGAGCTTTTCTTGACTGTTTTAAATCTCCAATTATCTACTTATGAGTACATGTAGCATCTCCTGAATGGTACCTCTTCTTTGATTATGTATTTACTATTAATTTCTTGTGATTATTAGGTTATGATCTGTAGTTTGGGCAGTGTCAGAAGGAAGCAAACTGCAGACTATAATAGCGGTGTGTGGTCTTCTATTCTGAACTCCCTGTGGATAGCTCCCATTTTTCCTCAGCAAGAAAGCACTTAGGTTAATTGCTCCATTTCAAAGACATAGTGGCTCTTTCTGGTCTGTAAGTAGCCTTCCAAGCATAGCTGCTGAGGTTTGGAGCACCTGCAGCCCGACCAATTTGGGCAAAAAAAAAAAAAAATAAAAGCCATTAGTCTGCATGGGGAAAAAAAGAAAAAAATGAAGTGGTGAAGTTCAGAATATTATCAATGATGCTGTGTTGGAGAAGCCTGAAAGATTTGGCTTTTGGTCTATGCCTGGTGCTATCCAAAACAACATATAAAATTCTTTGTGCGCCCATTTTAAGAGTGTCTTGTTCATTCAGAAGGGCCTGTGTGCGCTGTTTGTTCCGAGGGCAGAGGCACCAGCCAACAGCTGATTCCTCCTCAGAGGGAAACATTGCCTAATGGCGCTCACGGGAGCCAAAGACCACGGGGACAAAGTGCTAAAGATAAACAGCTCAATCCCCGACTGTTCAAGGGCCTCAATAAAGCCTCTGATTTACACATTTGGGGTGGGACCCCGCTGTCCCCACCTGCAGGCTGGCCCCGGGGCCCTGGCGTGGAGAGGGGGCCGGTGCTGTGCCCCCCAGGGATGGAGCACTGCCTTTCTGCGGCCCCAAACCCAAAACTTCTCTGCAGCTTTGCTTTGTCATAGCCAGGGAAGGGAGACAGAACTGGCTGCTCTCTTCCTGTGGAGCTGGTGAATGGGAAGAGCCCACAGGGGCTGGGTGCTGAGTGGCGCTTGAGGGTGCTCCTCAGGTCTGATGGACTCAGAGGGGCTTTTTAGGCTGCTGTTGCAGACATCTTTTGTGAAAAATCCTTCCTTTAGGATTTTTCCCTCCTGGGAAGCCGAGAGGCCTCAGAGACAAGATGTAAACAATTGTTATCTGCTGCTGTGGAATGCAACAGGTGCACTTGTGATTGGCCCATCTCTGATGTTTATAGTTGGTGGCCAATCAAGGACTTCAGCTGTCCCGGACAGAGCCCAGGATAGCTGCTTTGTTATCATTCTTTCTATTCTATTCTTAACTAACCTTCTGAGAGCTTCTTCCTTCTATCTCTTTGTAGTATAGTCCTAATGTAATATATATATAATATAATAAATCAAACCTTCTAATTATAGAGTTAAGATTCTCGTCTCCTCTTCATCCTCAAAACCCTGCTTCCCAAAAGAGACAATAGGCTGCCATGATGAGAGGCTGGTTCCAGTAATTTGGGTAGCAATAAAAATACAGTCTGCTTTTATGGAATCATTGTATTTTACTTTGTTTTAACAAGCTTCACCAGCAGCTGGACTGCTGAATAGTGACACTTCAAAAATTCAGGGGGTTGTTTTAACCTTTCTGAGCATAAACACAGTTCCTACCTTTCTACTCCAAATATGTGAAAGAGAAAATAAGATTTCGCCTCTCCGTTACATTTTTGTCTTTCTTTCATAATGAAATTTTTACCTGGCAGAAGTGTTTGAACTGTGAAAGGCCACGTGAGCTTGACACATTGGAAGCTGATGGGGTGATGAATTAAGTGAGTAGGTGGGTCTATTAGGGCAGCTTAGTTTGAGGAGATTGTTTTATTTCATCTCTTGAAATACAGAGCAATGCATCTTTTTTTTGGAAATACAGTGCTGTACATCTGTTGTTAAGGTTTGCCTTTAGAATGAATGAAGGGAATGCAGTAGTGAATGAATAAGGAATATATCCTCATTGATTGTCTGTATTTTTAATTTATTTAGTGGTAACTGGTAGTTGTGAAATAAGTAGGGAACTCCTTTGGTCTTTTTTGCTGTATTTGTGCTTGAACTGTGTGTGGTTTATCCATTTACTGAACACTGCAGTCAACTCTGTGTTTCTCAGGGCATAAAAGGGATAAGGGGAAAAGGGATTTGGATTTTTGGTTTGTTGTTGTCAAAATTGTTTTGCCTTAAAAAAGCAGTAAGGTACAACATTACTGTTTGCAGTGATGCTTTTTTGTGCTGTGTAGGTCAGACTAATTTTCATGAAGGTGGTTTTCCCTCCTCTTGAAGAGAAGTATATAATAGGCATTGTATACAGCCAGGAGTCCTTGAGCTTTTGCTGATGGGTTGGAGGAGTTGAGTGCTTTGGAAATGGAGTCTGGCTGAGCTCTTCCATCCTAAACGTGGACTAATAAGTAATATACTCCTTTCAAAAGGACAGTGAGCACTATGCAGGAGATGAAAGCTGTGAGAAAAAGCATCTTCATTTTATGCTTTCTTTGACAATGCTTTTTTTCAGAGCTGCACAATTAAAATGTGGAAAAGCAGGAGAACTGTATTTTCCATTTGTTTTGATGTTCAGGTTATTATTCTTGGTTGTGTCTCCTCGTTCTGTTGAGGTTGTGTTTTACCACAGGGGTACCAACAGTGTTGTCTAAACAGAACTTTAATTTTTAGCTGTGCTACATCACTCTAATGAAACACTGATGTGTTGTGCATGGGAAACCAGTATCACTGTATCAAATGAATTTAGTCTCAGGCCTCAGAGACCTTGTTAGTGCATCTTTAAATAAATAAACAGGCTACTTTCCTCTGCTACTCTTGACCTCACTTTTTCTGACTCGTACTTCATTCGCTTCATCCTTACATAAATAGAAACTAATTCTCTTGCTTTGTTTTTTGTTATAAAAAGTTGATAAGAAAGCCTGTAGTGCAGGTATTTTTCACTGAATGCTGCTCTATTTTGTGATAAAAATCACATAAAACAAGCAAAACCTTCCTGTTGAATTACACACATATGCATCAGTACCCTATGTGCTCTCTGTCTGGGTTGTCTGCTATTGCTTTACAGTCTTTAAATATTTTTCGAAATATTTTTGAAAACTTTGTCTTTCAGAGGAGGATTTCTATGAAACTATTTCAGGAGAGACTGTATTTTTCCATAATTAACAAGAAGCAAAAGGGAATCTATCAAGCCAAGGAGAGTGCATGCATGTGTGCTTGAGCATGCATTGCTTGTGTTTCCTGCCCCGTGCTCATTACTGACCCATGGCCAGGCAGTTAGTGCCCCACAAATATTTAAAATGCCTTAATTTCTGGAGTCACTAATTGCAAAGGCGTTTTTCCAGCTGTCCACCCCCAAATATTTAATTTTTTCTTCTTGCTTACAGGTTCACAGACATGCTGTAGATTTTCAGAAATGGCCAGCTGGTTAGTGATGGAACTAGAAAACTTTTCTTTCCTCTTTTTTCTTTAACTGAGATTAATTTTTCAATGTATGTTTTGGTAATGTTTTTGTTTCTGTTGCATTTTCAGGGAATAGAAAGGTGGAGTATGACATCTGTAATAGTAAATGCAGTGGTGGTTTAGTGATGTAAATACTAAAGCTTTATGCTTGAAAACCAACAAATTCATATATTTTGCTGCTTTTGAATGCTATCCACTTGTCTGGGCAAGGGAGAGGCATTTTGAAATATTACTGGGTGCAGAATTGAGCAAGGGTTAGGAACAGTTCAATCAACTGCAGTTAAAGCTGCTCCTGCTAACCTGAAAATGCCAATTTCTGGGGAAGCCAAGGTAGTTACATCTGTACCTAGATTTATTTCTCCGTGTCCAGGAGCAAAGAAAAAGCTTCCTTCTACTTCTGCTTGGAGAGCAGAGTCCCTTCAGGGCCTGAACTGATCCTGATGATTATTTACTGCTGCACTTCAGATGGAAACCTCCACAGAGCATTTAATCCCTGCCCAAGCACCATTGCACTCAGTGCATGTAGTTTAAATTTAAATGCCTCATCTGGGTTTTTCCTCCTTTTACATGCTGTTTTTAGTCTGTGAGTGACCATGTAGCCTTTTCTCAGTCACTTCACTTAGGTTGTGTATAAATACATGGGATTTTTGAGAATATCTTAGGTCAAGCACAAGTTGCCAAGTTGCTTTGCCATAGAGCAAAAATATTCCCTATAACATCGTGTATTTTGTTCTCTGCAGAATCCAGTGCTTGAGATACTTACTTTGGGTTGCTGGCATTTGCTATACCCTCTGCTTTGCTGAGAAGCTTAGCAGCTTTCACGTGGCAGTCTTCCAGATGAATATTGATTATTTTGAATTATGTTAAATATTCTGTACTTTGGGTGATAGCAGGCAGTGAGTTAAAAACAGAGCTATGGGGAAGAGCTTGTGTGTAGTAATTTCCTGTCCCCCATTTTCCTGACAGCTTCTTAATTTGAGACCATTCAAATATGTTTAATTGTTGGCACTGAAACCTTGATTGTTATAATCCACTTTCCTGTTTGCAAGTATCACCAGTTCTCTGACAAAGTGAATTTGGGGAGGAAAGTAGAATAAAATTACAAGCATGCTTGTATTTGTATATTCCCCACACACACAACCCTCAAGCTAGTTATGCAAAGCTGTTAATCACCCAGTGGATATAACAAGATTATCTTGCTTTTTAAACAGGTAGGAGAAGAAGATGGAGAAGATTCTAAACAGAATTCATCCAGTTTCTGATCCAGAAGCAACCTATTTTCTACAGGTGTCATGGGAAAAGGATTTAGGCACTGGCTTTGGTTTACTTCTTAGTGATTGTCAGTGTGCCTGGACTGGGACAGGTAATGGAAAGAAAAATGCATTAATTTAAATTGTTACTGCTCTTAACTGCTCCTTTTAAAACACTTTCTAATCCATGTCCCACAGCTTGTATGGAAATTCCATCGGCATTTTGTCCCCAGTGATGGAGGAGGTGGGGTTCACGATCTTCTGGGATGTGGCCAGAGAACTTTGAAATCTGGAGAGACTGTGTGTCAAAGCTAAAACTAATTCATTCAGCACATGGATATGCAATGTTTTGTTCTTTTTCAAGAATGTATAATTTCTTGGAGTGATGCTGAAGTAACACTTCTGCGTCTTCTCCAGATTCTTGAACAAATGTGTATGCAAGTTCTGTTTGCAAATTGGAGTCCATAAAGCCTTTAATTGCAGATGTTTTATAAATATTTTCATGGAATTTAAGTAGCCAAAGGTAGCTGTATTTTGTAATGAATGGAATTTTTGGGAAGGAAAAGGGACAATAAATTATAGTAGGGAAAACTTAGCCTGTGGGATTTTCCCCCCCCTCTAAAACCTCAGTAAGAGGATGGGTCTTTGCATATGTGCATGATTCTCTCATTCATGCCCAGTGGAAAAAGTCTTTGAGAAATGTCAAATACTTGATCAAAAGCCCTTCTCTCAGTAACAAAAATATTTAAAAGAGAGAACAGAATTATGCATTTTGAGCAAATTGTAGGCAAAACAATTTTCTGTACTCCTTGTCTGAATTATAAGACATATCTATGTAGTTCCTTTCTTCTTTCCTTTTCCTTACCCAGTGAATGTTGTTCCTCCTCAGTTCCTACACAAGCCAATCTTTCATACAGGTCTGAGATTAGATAAATGTAAATTAAAATCAGCACATAAATTAAATCTGCTCTTCCATATTCCTGTTAGCATTTCAAACGCTCCATTGATCAGGGCTTCCTGCACAAAGCACATACATGTATTCCAATACTGATTCCTGGAAATGAAAGGTTTTTCTCTCTTGGCTTGACAGGAGCAAAGTCAAGTTACTTCGAAAACAAAAAAAAGGGTGTTAACACTGACAAATACTGTTTTTTCTATTTGAAGATTCTTCTCATTCTTAGGTGACTTCAAAATCCCCAGTTTAGACTTCACAAAAAGATGATTCTTATTTCTGCAAGTGAAGGCTGTGCCACTATATCTGGGAGTATATAGAAAAAATAGGTGGACACAGTTCTCATTTTGTTGAGTTCCTGCATCTGGTAGAATGGAGGATAATGATTTCTCAAAACAGAGGGGCAGTGAAAGCAGGATGACCTCACTCCATTAACATGGAAAGAAAAGAAAACCCACAATAGTTCTGCTGTGAGCCTTGGGTGCTCATCCAAAGGAAAGTTTTTTTCTGTTCTGGGAGAATCTGATCTCTTTCTAAGAAATTCTTATTGCATTTCTATTTCTACTCTTACTGAATTTCTGAATTCTTACTGAATTTCTTCTATTCAGTCCCTTGAATACTTTCATTGGGGGTTGATGTTGTTGTGCATGAGGCTTTCCTACTGTGCTGATCTGTGCTTTCATTCAACAAAACATTTTGGTCACTTTCTAAAGTTATTACATAATTTTTGAGACTGCTTCCATTTTAAATTCAAAACCTGGAGGGAGGGAAAGCAACGGTCAGAATATTCCTGCTGTGGGAAATCCCTTTTGGGTTTCTCATGCTGTGGATTATTTTCCTTGGCAAGACCTACCAGGGAGAGAGTGAGAGCTGCTGATGGAGTTGTCTTTTATGGGTTTTGTATGTTTAATGTGATGATGAAATGTGTTAGGAGTCCTGTTTAAGGAGTGAGGGAAAACAGTGAATGTTGGAGGGGAGGGCAAGCACACAAATACACAATGTAATCTAGTGTGTTACCTTGGTATTGGGTTAAATAAATACTTCTGTGAGGATTTATGCATATCATATTTCCCTAATGATTGATCAGTTCTGCTGGTTTTAAATAATAAAGGAACATGCAGCATATACAGGAAAAAAACCCAAAACCCAACAAACCCACAATGCTCTGTTGCAGTATTTTAGTGTCTTTCTTTTAATGACTTTCTTACTGTTACTGAAAGTTTATCTTCTCAGTATTGAAATCACTGTTCCAGACAAGTGCTTCCTTTATTTCAAACTTATCTTTTTCTACTCCTTTTTACCTCACACTGCAAAGGATTCCACATTTCACTCTGTACTGTTTAGGTGATGTTTAGGTCACCTAAACTAACTTTCAGTCACCTAAAATGACTTTAGTAACAATAAGGAAATAATCAATTTTCAGATGGGGAAAAAAGGGGACAGAACTTTTAAAAAACCCCAGGATTTCTGCTACAGTTCCTCATGTGGAAGTGGCACACTGATGTGTGTTCAAGGGAAGAATAATCTCCTAATATTCCATGGAATCACAGTATTACAGAATGCCTTGGGTTGGAAGAGAACTTAAAGGTCATTTAGTCAGTGTGTGTCTGTATATATATACATCTAAATATTTTTTAAATTATATATATAAATATAGATATGCACTTAAAGATATATATATCTTGTACTATGTATATATATATAAATGTATAATTACAGTGTTTTATATGTATATGTATATAAATGTATATTAATAGATGCTTTGTATGTAATGTATAATGCACATACTTGTTCCCACACGTATGAATATTTATTCCTCACACGTCTTTTTCTGGTAGTGTCTGAATCAGACATTTCTAGGGAGGCTGCTGACATAGAAATGGACAGAGAAAAATATGTGGAAGAGCTGAGGAAAGCCCTGATAGCTGGAGAAGAGTCAGCTGGCAGATACAACTTTGTGATTTCAAGAGATGAGCAGAATAAGGCCTGTCACTTCTCCTATGAAAGGAACCTGAAAGACGGCTCTGTAAGTAGATAAATGTTTAAATTTAACTGTTAAGCCATACTAATGAAATACATTTTTGTATTTTATCATGGTCTTTAAAATGAGATGTGTGATATTCACTCCAGATTGAATGAGTGCTGTGAGCTCTTGCATGGGCCAAGCTAGAAAGAAGGTGAGTGGTTTGGGACAGATGCTGCCCTTTTCAAACTGTATCCTCTTGTGCACTTTTGTTTTCCTTGTTTCTTTATCCTCCCTCTGTACTACTCACCTAAATCAGAAAAAAAAAAATAAAATTCAGGCAAGATTATTTTCAAATGCTAAAAGATAGTTTTAAAATTAACTTTTCAACTCCTTTAGATATTTTGGAAGTTAAGGCTGAAATTGTTGCATGAAATTGCAACATGGAAAGTGGTTCCATGCTTGACTGCAAAGGAAAGGACCTCTTAAAGCAGGAAAGAAACTAATATTTTCTGTATCTGTAGACACTTCTGGATATTTCAGGTTGTGCTTTGCTGTGTTAAAACTTTTCTGAAGAAGAAGCTAACTTTTGAGGTGAATATCCCAGTTTGTACTTATTTTTGTTTTTATTCTTTTCCGTGCCCCTTTTCTTGTGCAGTATAGGAAATTTCAGGTGAGTTTGGCTCTTGAGGAGCCAAAAGTTAGGGCTTGTAAGTCTACCAGTCTGCATTATAAGTACTTCTGTGAATTTACCCAAGGCCATACTGACCCCAAACCTTGTGAGCTGTTTGATTGTTCACAAAGATGTTGAAAATTTAGGACCAAACTGTACTCAGAAATGGAGAACAGTAAGGTTAAGAACCCTTTTTGTTGTTTCTGCTCTGTGTCACACATGTTCTGAATGCAGGCTGGATTAAATACACTCTGTATTTTTATTAAGTGAAAACATCCTCATGTTTGTGGGGTCACCTAATACATGTTTCCATCAAGTAAGGCTTATGAGAAATTTAACTTGTATGAAAACAACTTTATGTCAATTTGGGAAAATAATAAGCTGGCCAAAGAAATTGAAAATATAAAAACCCTTGATTCCTATATATGCTTTAAACTTTGGGTGTTGAAAGAATGTTTTTAGATAAGGATTAGATTTAGATAGGATTTCTTGGGTGAAAATTTTTTTTCTCCTTCTGTGCTAAACTAATGCCTACAAATAAAATTGCCAAAGCAGTTGTATAGAATTAAATAATATAATTAAGTATTAGAAATAGCTTTCAGGTGTGTAATAGAATATGTTCCAAAGGTTTTGCAAACTCTCTGTGGAAGTATTTGTGATCTCTCTCCTTCAGCACCACATTAGGAAATTAATCTTCCTGGGCTCTGTACATCCAGAGGGCTGATATTCAGCTAAATGTAAATTTAGTGCACAGGAAGCCTAGAGAAACTCCTCTGCAACTTAAACATGACTTAAACTCAGTGCTTACCTATTATCAGTTTAATAATTAACAGTTTTTAGTAAAAAAAAAGGAAAAACTTCTGAAATGCATTGGTACGCTTTGTGCTATAAAATGCTTATTAATCCATGTAAGTAAAAGTTATTGCAAAATCTTTTCATGAAATTGGTAAATTGGGTGCCTGAGAGTAAATTTTGTAGTCATAGAAAATCAATAATATGCCTTGCCTTATTTTTTAGAAATACATGCATGCTTATATACACAAATTTGATTATTTTAGTTATTTTTCATGGGATCTGCCTAGAACATGATGCTCATCACCAGCAGTCACCTGTGCCCAGTAAATTCCAGAGCTGAGCTCTGTCATAGTTCTCCATCCCACGTGGGACTAATGACTGGCAAATCTCTGACCTAGATCCTGATTTATTGTTTTCATGGCTGTACCAAACCGTGGTATTTGAAATAAGTTTTGCCTTCTTTGTAGCATCCTGCTAAAGCTCTTCTTCCATGAAGTCCAATTATGTGCCAAAACTGTGTTGGGTGGTCTGTAGGAGTGCAAATAAAAATAGTGGGGTGATGTTAAGCAAAGGAAAACATAGCCATATCACTGGGAAATGCTTTCTGATAGGGAAATTTGTTTTACTGCCCAGGTGTTTTTTGGAGGAATTGGTGGCAACCCCATTGTGCCCCTTGCTTTGAGAAAAATGCATTGTAATTATCTGCACTGCCAGTGTAGTACATTTGATGACTTAACAAGGTGTTTGATTCACCTGTTGTTCAGTTGATGAGCAAATAGGTTCCTTCCATGAAATGTAAAAGGATGTTACACCTACTCCTGCGCTGCTTTGATGGAATGAAACCAAACCCTGTATTTTCATACAATTTAAAAAGTGTTGATAATCGTCAGTATATAATAATGATGTGTACGTAAGGTTTATGTAAGGGATGTAAGGTTTATGTAAGGGATGAGTGCTGATGGTTTGGGTTTTGAATGGATGGAAAACTTCCCCAAGTCATAAAGAATTCCTGTCTGATTTAGAGGGATCAGAGTGTAACATGTTTGTTTTGTAGTGCCCTGGCTGCCTGTAATTCTTAGGAGTAAGAGAATAAGAAAAATAATTTATCTTAAGGAATGTTCATACGGTCGTAGTACTTATTTACTTACTTACATCCTGAAATGTTGGTCGGGAGAGATAATGATGTCTGAACTTTAGAAACGCTGGTTCTGCCTGTGCCTCAGGATGTGCAGCTGAGCCTAAGAAGTTGTGCCTTTAAAAATCCCCACGCCTTTGGTGAAAATCCCGATGGGTTCAGTGAAAATCCCGATGTGTTTTTGTGAGAATTCCGAGGCGTTGGGTGAAAATCCCGGCGTGTTTGTGATCCACCTCCCTCAGGACAAGGGGCTCTGCCTTTGGGAGCCGTGTCTGGGGTGCCTGGGGTGTCGGGAAGGACCCTGGAATAACAATGTCTGTGGAGCACAGTGGGAATGGTGTGCGGATCCAGCTGCAGCCCCGGACGGGCCACACACACGGAGACCCCGGCGAGGGGCCGGGGAGGCTGGTCCAGCTCAACTGCTGCCACCTAAACAAACACCAGCCACAGAGGCAGTGATTTAGTGCTTGATCTAAGTAGGTGACCACTGGGAAGTAAATCTTTCCAAGTGCTTCAGCGAGTCACTCCACATGTAATAAATAATGGAAATCCGGCAAGCTCTTTCTTTTTTTTCTTTTCTGCGGGGCTGGCAATTAAATAGACTAAATAGCCTTTGATAAACAATTATTTGAGTGCTAGCAGTCTCTTTTTTTACAGTAATGTGACAGGCTCTGGTTTTTTTGGTTTTTTTTTTCCCCTTGCCTTTTGCTTAAGTTTGTAAACAGGGAGGGTAAGAGCTTAACAAATTCCACCTTAGATGCAGCACTGTTGCTAATTAGGATGATGGAAGAGATGCTGTTATTTGTCTCCCCCATTTCCTGTGGCTGCTTTTCCCTGGTCGGGCCTGTGAGTTCACTATAAGTTTACTAAAAGTTGAAAAAAAGGTTGGTGAAGCTTGTGCTAACAAAAACTTTTCACAGCGTGCTAACTGAGAGAAATGCAGTTGGTACAGCTCTTTGTGCTGTCCAAACTATCTTGGTTCAAGGTCTGAGTAGTTACTTTGCTCCAAGCCACGGAGGATGTGTTGTTTGGTTAGCAAAGGTCACTGAGAGTTCAGGTTGTTTCCCAGGCAATTCCACCAGCTGAAGAGAGAGGAAGATGAAATGATTAATCCTTGGGTCAGTGTGAAAGTAATGACTCTCCTATCACTTATATCACTTAATGCCTGGGTACTTCAGGACCTGAGAGTGGACACTTGAATGGATTTCTTGGAAGCCCATTTTAGAAATAGCTGGCTTCTAATGTGCCATTTGTAACAGAAACATTAAGTGTTATCTTGTAAGTAATCTCAGAATTCTGAGTGCCACATGATTTTCCCCATCTCACCTTGGGTGTTCCTTCAGGTATTTCAGGTACCCTGGAAATGCAGTGCATCATTTCTGTAGCCTTGAGGTAAGAAAAACCATTTCTGAAAAAATTATTCCCTACCATACCATTTACCTACAAGGTGTATGTGTACAATGTGTGACAGAAGTCCTGGTGAATTCAGTAATTAAGCTCTACAGTTTTCCATGCTTAGCTATTAGATTATGTATTTGATTGCTGCTTCTGATAAGCAGTTGTTTGGAGAAATTAATTTAAAATACTGGCAATGTATGCCTTTAAAACTGATATTGTTGAAAAAGGAGGAATCAGACACTGTGATGTATAAATTCTCTTTATTTTTTCTCAACCTCTTAGGATCTGTGTATTTCACTAGACCTATCCAATTGGACAAAAATGGTAGTTTAGGTGCTTTAAGGTGTACTGTAAATTGCACTATAAAGGGCATCTTTGTATTTCTTGAGTACACTGAGAGTCTAAACATAGTATACTTCAAGTATACTTAACGTGTTCATAAAATAACAGATTTGGATTTGTGCAACAAAAGTTGTCAGTTATTCTTTCTCCCTCTTGGTGTTACTGTGTTGTCTCCCCTCCCTTCCTCTCCTCTCCTCTAAATTTTTTCAGATTTTCCCTTTTTGGAATATCTGCTGAGCATTTCAAATCCCTGTGTGGCCATCAAGGCTTGCTTTCATTTGCAAATGCTTTCCTTTTAGGAGGAAGAAATCTTTAAATCACAGCGTATTGGCAAGCTTTAGTTTCCCAAACACAAATTACAGAGGACAGCAGGTGCTCTGGAAAAGAGATTACTGTGTGTGGGCTCTAAACCTTCACTGTAATTCCCCAGTCCTGTGTTTTCTGTGAGGATGAGCCTGGAAACCCAACGAGAATCTCACCAGTGGTTTCTCTTCAGAAATTCTGTCACCTCTCACAGCTCCAGAGGAAGGTTTCATCTTTCTACCTGCAAGGCACAGGAGAGCTCTCAACCTCACGTTAATTCTTAGGTTCACTAAAATAGCACCTTTTCTAGTATAAAATATTGAATGGATATGTTTAAACCCTCTCAGAGCAACTTCAACAACTCTATTACTTCTGCTGCAATTACAGAAGATGTTTTGAAATGTAAGAGAAAGGCAAACTCAGGATGTCCTGCATTTTTTAAAAAGTGACAAATATGGAAATATCATGGGGTGATGGGATGAAGAAATAAGGGAGCTGCAGAATGTGCAGTGAGGAAAGTTACACTTCCTGTTGATTTCTTTCCTTATGCTGCAGTGATTTAAAATACACATATCTTTAGTTTCCACTCTGAATTCAGTCTGTATGGATAGACACATATAAAAATGAAATTTTCTTATAACAGCGAAGACAAGTCCCTAATTTCTGTGTGCAGTGAGGAGAGCAAGATCAGCTCTTTTTCTGGTGGAGCAGTGCTACCATGAGTTTGCTGGTTCCCTAAAAACCCCATGAGATGTTGTGCCTGCCCATAGGAGCTGACAGAATGCTAATTACTGCCTGTTACATGTCAGTATGTGGAATGAGTGGTTTTTATCATGAGGACAAGGCCTAAGCATCTTTGAGTTTTAAAATTTAAACACCAGCATTGCACATGGATTTGGAGCTGGTGAGTAGAAGATTCAATTAGAATTGTTCTAAAATATTTTAGTCTCACTGGAAAATGTGGTTCTCTTGCAAAAAATATGTTTCCTAGAAAGGCAGGTACATCATACAATTTCAAGAGTAGGTTTCTGGGTAGTGTTCATTCCAGGAAAAAGCTCTTCCATAGAAGATTATTTGTTTCATTTTGTTTTTTTCTTGTTCCTCTCAGGTACCTCTGCAAATAATGCCTGACATTTCATTAAAAATTAGATGTCAATTGCTTTGTTGGGTACAAAGTGTAACTGGTGTTTTTCTTATTTTTGGAACCCAAATCCTAGTCTTTCTGCATGTTTTTCTCAGATAAGTCCTAAGCTTTTGGGTTTTTTAAGAGTTTGAGGTACTGCTTTTTGTTCCGTTCATAAAAACACATTGTCTTTTCAGTGTGTGAATAATACCTGTAGGTTATTAGCTTAACACAGATTTGTAACAGAACATTGTCAATACTCTTAGGGCTGCAGAGGTGCTAAAAACTGGATTTGGAAGCAGTCAAGTTTTTTATATAGTAGTTCTTTGCTCATTTAATTGATGGCTGTACATCTTGAAAAACAATGGGAGATTTATTTCCATTAATTTACACTGAACTTGTTGCCTTGCAGTTGTGTTTCGTACGTGTTGAATTCCAGCTGGAATGAGAATTTGTTGTTCTGTATAGATAATCCATCCCAGGAACATCAGGGATGAATTTTGCTATTTAGTTGGAATAAACCTGACTCTACTCTTTCAGTCTATCCTGAGTCCATGTTCTTCTCCTCTCAGCTGAATCACTCTCAGGAAAGGGGAAAAAAAAAAAAAAAAAGGATTTATCTAATGTAGCTTTTAGGGACTAACTTGAGCTGCTGATTGGCAAGTTCTGATTTAGGTGAGAGGTCTAAGCCTGAGGTGATGTGGGGAAGATGCATAGGTAAGAAAAACTGTGAACTTGTCTAGCCTTCACAAGCACTGTTTTGTTTCTTTCTTTGCTAATAATTGAAAACAGAAGAATTCACTGTCATTTTTTACTTCCCTGGGCTCACAAAGGAGTTAAAATTGTAGTCGTGTGACCTGCTGGGATTTTCTAAATCAGCCATTCACCACTGCAGTTTTGGTTTTACCAGTGTTACTGACCTGGTGGACTGAGAATACATTGAGCAATGCAGTTTTCATCTCATTAAGAACTAGTGAGACATTGCCTAGGACATGGGTCAAAACTGAGGAATTAAAATAAGGACTGCATTAATATATACAGTATTTATTTTGGTTTTATGTGCACTGATTTGTGTGCAAGAAAACTGTTAGGTTTCTGAGACCACCTGAAGGTTTCTTTGGCTGTGATGAGGGGCAAAGCCCCATGTTTTCATTGACTGTAAATAACTAAATATGAGTTGTCTCTGTTCAAGAAATCAGAGAAATAACCAGCCTGCTCTTATGTGGGTGTGCTAGCTTGAGAAGCCTGTAAGCTACATAACTAAGATGTTTTGTTCCCAAAAATCCTTGCAGGCCATGAATAAATCACTAAAGATGTTTGGGAAAGGGATTTTAATAGGGCCCTTATGTGGACATGTGGTAGCAGAAGTGCTGTGCTAACCAGTGGAAGGGGGGCTGTTATCTGTATTAGTTACCTGACATAATTACAGTTTAGCAGTTCTTTTTTCAGTGTTGTAATCTGGGGATGAAACCAGCATGACTGCAAAAAGGACATTTTTTCTGTGGACATGCAGATACCAGTCCTTTAATTTTTCCTTTTTGAATGTGATCCTCCAGAACTTTTTAAAATCAGATTTTCTAAAACAACTATTTTCTTTGTTGAATGCCAAGATGTAAACTTACAGAGGATAACACTGACCTTATCCACTATCACTGAGGGTCTTCATTTGTGGGAAGTAATCAGGACAGATAAAATGTGGTGAGAATAAGATAATAAAATAGTAATTTTTTGGATCAGGGTCTAGTAAAAACTGAGCACTCCCCGACTGAAAAACCCAAACACGAGATGAAAGACAGCAGATACTGAATTTTGGGTTTAATTTCCGTGGGACAGGCTAATACCTAAAACTGAGGAGTGTGACATCTATTCACACACCTTTATTACCAACTGTTTTCAGGCCTTGGGAGTGGGGAGCTGCTGCCTTTGCCCCTCGTGGCTGAGCTGTGTGTTTTATCTCAAGTTTGTCAGGCAAGGCTTGCAGAACGCAAGCTGGGGCTCTGCCAGGGCTGCATGTGCTCATCAAACATTGTTTAGTCACTGCAGCATGTTTATGCCATCTGCAAATGCATGTGCTCCCCTTCCTGAACAATGCTCTTTAATCAAGACCACTATTGTGGAGAGGCTAGCAGGAGCAGTATACATAATCAGCAGGATGCCAAAATTAGAGTTACACGTGCATTCTGCCTAACCCCACCACGTCAGCTCGGGCTAACAAGCTTCCAGAGGGTGCCACTTCTCTGGAATTACTACCTTTATCCATAATCTCGCCTACTTCTGTGTATATTATTCAGAGTCCAAGTTGTTTAAAGAGCTTTGCGGTAATAATAACAAATCAAGAGTCGTTGCGGAGAATTGTTAAGCCTGTCGGAATTGCCTGCTATCTTTTATTTGTTAGGAGACTCCATTTTCCAGGTCTGTCTAAACAGAAACATCCACCAAACCATTTCACATCTGTTGTGCTCCTTTCTTCATATTACAAAAGCATGAGCTTTTTGTTCCACATATTTTTCTGAACAATTTCTTCATTGTGTTAAAGCTCCCGTAACTTCTTGCTGGTTCTTTTTGCTGGGTACTGAAGGAGCTCTTAGAGAATGCAAATGTGCTTGAGATGGTGTTAATTCCCCTGGTAGGAGCCAGGTGAAGTGTGCCAGGCAATGTTCTGAGAATGTGTGTGTTCAGAGATGATGGTCATGATATTTGAATGATTTACATATAAATCGTGTGTGTATAATGATATGTGTTCATAAATATACACTCAGTTTTATCTTTTCCATTTCTTGCAAAATAATAGAATAATTAGGGCTGGTAGGGGCCTTAAAGACAACTTCTGTTAACTTCTTGTAAATTTTTAATGGCAATTATTAAAGGTGTTTTGCTTTAACAATAACTTGTCTTCTCTTGACAGCTTAATGCTTTGTTGTGGGTTTGCTTGTGGTTTCTTTTTCCTATGAAAGTCAGTAGTGTGGTAGGAGGAAATGTCTCTCTTCTGACAGTGCTGTAGTGCTTGATAAAGGTGAGCTAGTTAATCCCAGTATCCCTAGAGCTGGAGAGACAACCACCCTGGACCTTTCTCCCTTCTCAAACCAATTTTTTTGTTATAAAAGACTTTTATATGTTAAATGTAATTTTAACATCTTTTTAAATTGCAATTTTAAGGCTTTAAACTAGATTTGGACAAAATCTATCTGTCTAAACTCAGAGTGTCTCTGCTTCTTCAGCAGTGTTAGAGTTTCCTTATTGAAAAAGAGAAGCTTAAAACTGAGTCAGTGACGTGTCTGTCTGTCTTTTGTAGGTTAAAATTTCATGACACCATCATTTTGTAGTGGAGGCCCTCTCTGTGATTGCACAGCTAATTCAGAGGTCAACAAAATTCTGTAACTGCTTTTTGTTTCATTTACCACATCTGACATACTTGGTCTTGATTCATCAAAACTGGGTGGAGTGAAACGTTTCTCAATTATCCACCAGTCTTGGATTTTAGTAAATTAATTTTTGGTTCTCTGTTGCTTTTACCTGAAGAAACTCTTGTATTTCATGGTGTGTGAGTGACTCTGCAGGTTTTGCTCACTGACAGTTACAAAACTGGGTATTTTATGTACTTGAGCATGGAAAATGATGTCATTCAACAAATGGCAGCTACTTTAATTAAAAAAGAAATTAAAGTCCCTACGTGTCAGGTCACATGGTTTAGGAAAATAACATCAATTCCATGACACAGGAGTGTTTTCCTTTCAGCTGCAACTTTAAACCTGATCCAGACCATGACATTGGAAAGAAATATATTTCCATATGGTATAAGAAATGTAGTAATTTTTGTTGAAAAATTCATGTGGGTTTCTCCATAAAGCTGTTAATGCTTCAGTAGTCTGGTGGGTGACAAAAACCCTTTGTGCCTTATTGTTTTAGTGCTTTTGAAGAGAAAATGGCAATCAGGGGAGAGTGGTCTTTATCATAGGCACTCTTTTTAAAATTAGGTATGAATTGTTAGAACTTATTGGTATATGATGGCAACCTCAGGTTCTCCAGGCTATATTGAGCTCTCTATAGCCTTAGATCAGGGGGGTGTGCATTGATTTGAGAAGGAAATTTGTACTTTGCTCTAAGGGTAAATCAGCAGCTAAGGAAAAAATATTCTGAAATTGGTTTTTGAACATTGGGATATGCTGTGTGAAATGCAGGGGAAAATGCGGGAAAGCATTTTTTTTGTGTTTTTTAGAATTCAGAAAAGTAAATTTATACTGCAGAGGTAACATTTATGTGGTGTCAGTCTGATATATTTGCTTGAATCCATCAGGAGTGTTGTGCAATTACTGTTTTCTGAGTACTGTGTGACAAGATGGAGACTGTGTTTGTTCTTAAAGCTTTCGGGTAGTACTCAAAAACAGCTTATTGCTGACAAATGGCACAGGTTGGCTGCTGCTAACACCCAAACTACAGAATTTTGGGTAGTTTAGGAACTAACCCTCTCTTACATTAACACAGCTTGGATTGCACAATGACCTTATTGGCTGAAATGTTCTGGTATTTCTACAGAAACCCCACTGGAAACTTGCAGGAAATTTTCAGAAAGTACATTTAACCTGTTAATTGACTTACGTGGCCTTTGTTGAAGGAACATGCCTTTTGAGAAGTGAACATGCTTTTTTACTTTAGAAAAAGAAGGTGCCAATAAAACCTGAGGTTGTAGCTAAGACATAGTTGAGCCCCCTAGGGCTTTTTTTTTTATTCAGTGATTAAGGATTTCCCAAGTGATGTCTGAATGGACTCTTGATTTTTGCCCTGAAGTTGGGCATTTAATTGGGAGCTCATCCTGTTACAGGTCCCAGCTGCTCTCCTCAGTGAAGAAGAGTGAGTATTCATAGCCGTGGGCTAAGGAGGGTTGTTTGAGAGATAGGATCTGGTTTCCTTCAGTGTTTGTTTTCCAAGGATTATCTTTGAGTTGCAGTAGATGCCCAGCTGTTTAGCCGGTCCTAAATTTTCCATTCATTATCAACTTGACACCTATGGAAGATAGGCAAGATCTTGAGTTTCCATCAGGTCTTTCCCATGGGCATGGAAGCTAATTTTAAAACATTCTGTAGATAAAGCCCTCAAATGGTTGTTGTAGAGCATTTTAGGTCATAGGATTCTTTTATTTTACTGTGTGCACCATTGGTGGGGATGGTAGCAGTTGCAGGCAATGGCATGGACACTATATAGTTTTATAGTAGTGCTGTTGTAGGTATTTCAGTTTGGACACTTCTGACCAAATAAAATATAATTTTTTCTGGAAGTTCCATGGGGGTGAACACTATGAAAATGCTGTTTTTTCCTTGGAATCAGTTTTTCATAGTCCTCTTTCTGTGGTGACTTTAAAAGCTGATCTGTCTGCCTGTTGGCCTTCTCATTCCTAGGGAGGTTTTGTGTACGTATTCTCTGAAGAATTTCAGCCTGTCTTTTTTGTTGTTTTACCTTTTCCAAGTGTTCCACGAGGAAGTTCTCACTGCTGAGAGAGAGTGATGTGCAGCACTTAAGTCAGCAGTACAACAGATAGCCAAGAAAAAGAACCTGGAACTTTTAACTTATTTGTCAAACACAATTACAAGTGAGTTTGGGTTTCAGAAATACTATTTATTGTTCAGTCCATTAGCTGGAGCAAACAATCAAACACAGCTGAAGCAGCAGCTTTTCAGTTTGAAGCTTCTAAATTTTGATAATTTCAGCTATGTGGCGTCCTCGTAAGCTGAAAATTATTTCTCAGTACAACTCAGAAATTTCATTTGTTGAAAGGGGAAGTGTGAGATGTCAAGGGAGGGCTCAGTTCTCATATTTGTGCTAAGCTTCAAAAACTGGCTACTAGGTCAGCCAATTTATGTCTCAATAGCTTTGGACTTGTACAGCAGTCATTCTTTACTGTGCCTTCACAGTGACTCAGCCCAGGCAGATTTCCATCCCCCTTTTCCACCCCACTCCCCTGGATTAGTCATATGCAATTTAGGAGTATTAGAGAAGCTGTTTCTGGGCTCTCTCTGCAGACAGTTCTTGATTATCAAATGACAAAAGGACTTAATTCACACATAGCTTGTAAGGTGGAGACTTGATTCTGAGCAGAAGTGAAAGCCTGTTCCTTATCTTTAAAAAAAAAAGTCACTGTGATAAAATCAGTGTCTGGATTTGTAAAGAAAAACATAATTACATTTTTGCACTAAATTCTGTTAGCACAAAAATCAGCTAAAAAAATCTCAAAACTGATTCTGTCTCTCGTGGTCTGTTTGTAACATCCATCTTTTTTGCAATGTTTTCACTTTAATTTTATGTCATCTTTTGAGTCCCTTCCCTGCAGCTTATTGCTGAGCATAGCTATAAAATTATCAAGATGAAGATCAAAACTGCTAAAACACTGAGTTTGGTGCATGTTACACCTTGGAACTGCACGAGTTCATTACAAGCAAAGAATTTCCATGGCTCCCCTTCAGCATCACAGTTTCAGCTGCTCATATGGCATCCATCTGTGGTCTTTTGGCAGCAGCCTGGGCTGCTGCATGGGAGTTTTTGGAGTTCAGAGCTAACCTCATATCTGTCTTCCCATCACTCTGGAAGTTATGAAAATCCTTCATGGCTGCCCTGAAGTGAGGTATTAAAATATTACAGAAACATGAGATGGAATTAATAACGCTGCGAGTTAATAATGGGAATGCAGGCTTGGGGTTTGGTTGGTTTTTGGGTTTGTTTTTTTTTTTTAAATAACAAAGCCAATATCTTTGATTTAGTTTCTTTAGCTGTGTGTTCTCTATGTGCAGATTATGGTGGATTTCCTATACACAGATGTAAAGGGTGATTGATTCTTGTTTGATTAATTTGCTTTATGCTGCCTTGCCTTTAGAAAAGGTAATAAAGACCATACAGATGGTTGAGTCAAGTACACAGATCTATATCAACAAGATTTAAAACATTTAAAGGATCAAAAGTCTCACTGTTTCTTGCTTAAGAAAGCACATTTAAATGAGGCTTTTCCTGCTTAAGTGGGAGTGTCAAAGTACAAAAGACGAGATATAAAAAAGTGAGTTTACAAAAGATAATCAGAATAAAATAATGAAAAAACCTGCAACTGATACAATTAAGAGAATAAATGCTTTCTTTTTGAAAAAAACATTCTGTGAATTGTGCTAAGCTTATATTCTTGCTAGGCTTATTGGGTTTCTGAATAATGCTGAAAAAAGTTGCCATCACTTCAGAGCAGACCAAGATGTTCCATTAGTATTTCTTCTCTGAATCTGAGAAGCAAAAATATTTGTGTGTCACAAAGACAATCCATTAGTTACTAGGGAAGATATTACATAGATGAAAACATTTAAATTACCATTCTCCTCAAATAAATGGTGTCCAAGAGAGCAAAAAGAATTGGCTGAACTGATTTCTGGCTTGCTCAAGTCTGGTTTTAATGCTAAATCCATGGGAAGTTATGGAAGACTTGAAAATGTGCTACTGTTCTGTCAGCATGCAGTGGGTATCCTATCCCACTTGTTGGTGTTGAAATCTGAAGCTGCCTGTGCTATAGTCAGTCTGGAATTAAAGTAATAGGCAAGTCTGCTAAAATACTAAAGGGATTACAGAATGAAAATGTAATTCTGGCTGGTAAATTTCCTTTACAAAAAAAAAATCCCTCTGCAGGACAGGATCAAGGCTTACATCCCTATAGTTACTCATGTCCAAAGAGGAGAATGTCAGGATCACTTAGACTGACCTAAAAGTGAAAAAAAATAAAAGATTGCATCTGTGGATGAAGAATATCAAAGTAGATTTTTTTGAGGTAATGTTGCAGAGGTTTCCATATTCTACACGAAAGCTGGATCTAATTATTTCTATTGAAATGTCTGAGGATTTGAGACTCAGTGAAATAAGTAATGGCTGTGGTTCTTACATCTGTACTTGTTGTTCAAGCCTAAAATATATGTGGTACATGTTTCATGTCTACTGTAGCTAGAAAGCCTCCGTGAAATCTGAGGATTTCATCCCTGCAGGTTGTGTTCTTGAGGTATCCACCGCTGTGTTTTCATGTGTTCAGAGAAGAAAATGTCAGTGAATTCCCACATTGATTTTTTATATCTTTTGTTACTCTTTGTCTTGATCCTTGCATTGCTCTGAAATGAGAATCTGCCATGCAAGTTCTGCATTTCGTTCCCCCATTTTGGTGAATCAGGTAAGGCAGAATAAAATCCAGGAATGGAAGTTGTATCAGAAACCAAAGATTTTCAGAAGTGCCAGGGCAGTGGTGTGGCTCTTGACTCATATATCTGTGTTTGGGCTTATCATCTGCAGAGTGAAGAAATGAAGTGTCACTTTGAGATGGAGAGCAAAAAAAAGTGTTTGAGTGCATTTTCCAAGTGTTGGAAATGGTTATCATGAGGAAACCAGGCAGTTTCTTGTTTCTGATAACAAAAGTGAGTTGAAAGGTGTGATCTCTTCAAAACATGAGAGCAACCTTAGAACCTTAGAATTTAGCAGAAAGAGTTGTTGGTAATTGGAGAAATATTTTTAAGTTTCTTCAGAAGAACCCTCCTGAAAGGGTTTGAGGGGAGTTTGGGCGTGCAGCTTTTGCCAGCACTTTTCTATATTGGAGAGCCTGGAGCAAAAGTCAAAAACTTAGGCACTGGAAGTGAAACAGGTATATTTAATGTCTTGAATTTAGTGCTTTTGGAGACTGGGAAAAGCAAATTACTGTTTTCTCCCTGTAAACTCTTGGTGGTGGCAGTTCTGTGAGTGAATAAGAATAGTTGTGGGGTTGTAAAGTTGTGTGAAACACTGTTTTTTTTGTGAAGTGGTTTGTGCCCCTGTGGAGGCTGGAGATGGAGGCGAGAAAAGAAGGACACAAAGCAGGAAACCTCTGGGTGAGATACATACATTTGGTGAGATAAACTGACACAGGGTCATCAGCCTCTCTCAGGGGGAGATGGGGAGAAGGACTGGGTTAAGCTGGGCAGTTCATTAAGGCAGGACAGCTGTAGCTTGACATTTTGGTGCTCTAAAACTGGGATTGGCTACAGTTCATTTTGGATTCTTTCGGGTTTTGTGCGTTCAGAGTGCTGCGTCTCCTTTGGCCCAAGACCATCAGTGCACGTACAGTATAAAGCTGAGAAAATAGTGCCTTGAACAAATGTGCTCTCCATGTCATGTTCAAAACAAACAGGCAGTGTATTGCTGTGGAAACCAGACAATAAACAAGTGAAAAAAGAGACAATCTCCCTTAAATTCACAGTGTGCGAGCAGTTAGTTCATTTAACAAGATTATCTTCTGCAGTGTGTGATCACCACGTTGTAGCAACACTGAGTATCTGTATAAGTTGTCTGATGTTTCTCAGCCTGCTTTTTGTCCCTACAAGTTTATATTTTAATAAAGCTAAGAAATACTGTGTGAATATTTAGGATGATTGCATAATTAAAGAAAAACTCAGCACGAGGTTGGCTCTGATGGTCTTAGAAACCAAACAGACAATGGTGTCTTGTTTCATTTTTGTTCTTTTTTTTCCCCCCCTCCAGACATCACTCCAGGTTCACAAACAAGCAAAGGAAGGGAGTTAAGCTCAGTCTTTAGTCCCTGCCTATGTACCTTAGCAGTGGATTTTGGAGCTGCTGTGGAGCCTGAGCTGGCAGGCGGGGAGGCAGCGCCGGTCCAGGACAGGGTGGTTCCTGCTGGTTACTCACCCACTGGACAATATGCTGGAAAAGCTTGCAGCACTGCTCTTTTCACCAAGTTCCTGAGTTATGAAGGGCTTCTGTTCAGCCCTGGTTGCAGGCCATCGCTTTTATTGTATCTCATTTGTTTTTGGAAGCGTCTTTCAGAACTCACATTGGTGGGTTGCAGTTACTGTAGTGGTCTAATGCAGACTGCTTTGGAAATACTCTGTGCCAATCTTTAAAATAATCTCCTCGGTATTTTTAAGTCTTCTAGCAAATCTTTAGACAGCTGAGACGGATCCATTTTCTCTTCTGAATCTGAAAAGCAAAAATATTTGTATCACGAAGACAGTCCATTAGTTACTAAGGAAGATATTACATGGATGAGCGCACATAAGTTTGTAACTTGTTGAATTTTATCATGGAATCAAGACTATTAGATCAATAAAATTTCATGATAATTTTGTTGGCACCTTGTTTTATAAAGTAAAAATTACGTTCACTTCTCAAAAAGAGAAGTGAACGTGTGTATTCACTTCACTTCTCTTTTTGTTCCTTCAAAAAAGTCCACATAAGTTGAAGAAAAAGTTAAATATAACTTTTTAAAATTGGTTACAAATTGGTAATATCCTTGCAATGTTCATTAACCTTCCTGGGTTTGTTCCTGCTGATCTGGGTAATGAAGAGAGAAAACTTTGAGCGCTCCTTGGGTCATACCTGCACCACCTTCATTTATTTTTGAATAAAAGCACAGGAACACCTGTGACAGCCCTGTGCTGTAGGTGTCAGATGTGGTGTTTCCTCAGCACTCCCAGGCACAGGGTGGGATTGTTGGGGCTGTCCTGTGCAGGGCCAGAACCTGGACTTGGAAAGGACCCATCAGGATCATCAATCTCAGGATATTCCATGATCCTAATAAAGTCCCAGATGTGGCAGCCCGCCTGGGCCCCTTGCTGTAAGCATGCAGTTAATTTAGGAGTAGTGGACCTCTGAATTATTTAAAAAATAGTCTCAGCTCCATACCCAAACTGTTTTCTCTCTCTTGAATTGTATGACAAGTGCACAATCTTATGACCTGTGGGAAGGCAACTGTTTTAAATATTAAAAATCTTTATGTAGTTGGTCCAGATTGGAATTGCTTTAAGGCCTTGCCCTCCAGCTATTTCAGTTTCAGGTTGGCAGTCTGAGTGAATAAAACTTCCAGTCTTCCCTTGAAAGAAGTTTCTTTTGACTCTGGTACTAAGGCTCATATAAACTTACATTTTATTTCTTTCTTGGCTCGACTGGAGAACCACAGAGACAGGACTGTGCTCTGAGCCTCAGTGGGTCTGAAATGGGGTGTAACTCCTGAAACCTGACTGCTGTAAATAACAGCTCCAATATAAAGCAATTGCTAGTTGTGAGTGAACAATGGAAGTGTTGTGCATTTACATCACTTTTGAAGCCACAACCGAAAACACCCCACGCACGGGAGCAGCATTTTGAAACATCAAAGTGATGGCTGCATATGGCTTTCAAACAGAAATGCACATCCCCTGAGCTCACGTCATCCAAAAAGTTGATGGTTTTTTTACAGGTACCTGGAATTGTAGGTTAACAATTGTTTTCCAGCTCATCCTCGCAAGGAGAGCAATCTCAGTGTCTGTAGGCAGAATGGAAAGGTGATGTAAAAATAACAGATGCCTTCTGAATAATTACAAGCCTGGACTTGCTGAGGCTTCTTCCACAGCCCTGCTGGGCAGGAGGTAATTTCTGAGAAGAGTGATTCTGCCTGTCAGGGAGGAGCTGACCCACTGGGAGGGGCAGAAAAAGCTGAGGGGAAGGTCTCAGCTGCATCATAAAAGTTCCACTTTTACAAATCCAGTGATTCACCGGCGCTGCCTGGTGACCTGAGTCACAGCTGGAGCGGGTGGTGACAGCAGCCAGCCCCATAAACGGCCATTAATTAGCTAATTGCTACTAAAAAGGAGGCTGTTAATAGCTCTCGCTTTTCATTCAGCCCTACTAAATGCAGAGAATAATGCAGGCTGAGCAGGAATATTGAGGAAAAATTAATTAATTTTTTTTTTTTTGCCGATGTTATTTACAAATTGGATTAAAGCTGCTCGCTGCCATCATATTGTGATGGAAAGGCAATTAATGGACTTACGACAAGCTTTCTGATGTTGGTAACTGGATTATTATACATGAAAAATAGATTTCAGGCTGTTCTAAGGAGTGAGGGAATGAATTTAGCTTTACTGGGCTAGCATACGATTTTTGGTGGGGAAAATTGTTCTGAAATTAAATGCTACAGCGAAGGAGAAAACTATGAAAAATAATGCTAATTGTAGGGCTTCACTTCCTTAAGGTTATAGACTACTTCCTGTATTTGTTCATCAAATATAATTTTAATTACATTTCACATTTTTTGCATGGAGTTTCTGTATATATCAGTAGTGTCTAGACCCCTTTAGGTCATGTTTTAAAGAAAAAGAAGTACTGTTATGGGAAAAATCCAAACTGAACAGTAATATATAAGATTTGAAGGCTAAATGGATGCATTTTACTGATTTTAAAAAAAATTATTATTTATTTGATACCTACCACAGTTGCCTAGCTGAGTCAGAATTTTAGCTTTCACTCAAGTTTTGGCAGTCCCCATTGTGAACATTAGGGGAAACACTTAAATATGCATGGTTTAAAAGCTTAAAAATATCAAAACCCCTATGGAACAAAAGATGAGAGTTAATATATTTTAATCCTATATTATGATTTTGGGACAGTGAAAAATCCTATGTTTTTTTTAATGGGTCATTAGAGTTGGAGTCTAACTTGACAAAAGCAAACAAGTATTTGTTCTCCTTGTGCCATTACTGACCCCTTCCTTTACATTTCGTTCTGAATGACAACAGTTTGAAATGTTTAAATTAGAAAGGACAAACCTTAATGACAAATCCTTAAGAAAAGAGGTTGAGGACTTCAGAGTCCAACCTGTGGAGAATGTGAGTAAAAGCTGGAGAAGTGCTCATTAGCCAAAGGGAAGGAGAAGTGGATGCTGTGCTTTGTTAAAATCCCTTTTCAGCAGTGGCTGAGATTGTCTAATCCAATTTTGTGTTACTGGAGGAAAATTCGAAGGCGTGTGAATTGTGGGCCATCTGCACTCAGGAGATTTAACTTTTAAGTTAAATAATCATGATTTCTGTAACTCTGGAAAGGAAATTATGTAAATAGCTGATTTGTCACTCAACTGTATACTGCAAAAAAGTGTTCAGCTTCAGGTTGAAATAGATTTGTTCCTGTGTATTGTCACTTTTGCAGGTGTTAGAAAAGAACAAACAGAAGTTAAGAACTACGCTTGTTTTTTATTAAAATCTGTTTCTCTGTTCATTTTTCTTAAAAAACAGTGAAGTGGCTTCGATTTGAACAATGCTTCAGACAAGTAATCTGAGTTAAAAGAACTACTCTCAACATTGGACATTCATCTGTACTGCTAAACAAAAAAATTAATGAAAAATGGATGGAAGGAAATAGTCTGTGGCAAAAGGGGTTGAGTTTTGAAGGAAAGGAGAAAAACAGTGGAAAGAAAAACAGAAGGCAAACTCCTAATTTTTGTGTTTCAGTGCACAGTGAAAGTGATTTGTAGCGAAAAGGCACAATGGAGCTCACACTTGGAGAAGGGTATTTGAGTTTTCTAGTGCTTTGTGAGGCCCAAGAAGTAGCTGAAGGATGAGAGCTTTATCTATTGTAAGATATTAAAACCTACTGAAATTGCGCTGAAATTTGTCATTTGCTGTTTTCTGTTTTCTTTTTGCTGAACACAGAGTTGGCAGATCAGAATACAAGAGGAAAAGGTTTCGGGATAGGTGTGATGATGCTGAAAATGCAGCATTTCAACAGGCAGACAAAACGCATTTGTAATGCTCTGACATTAATTTCTGCTCAGTCTGACATTAATTTCTGCTCTGTCATCTTACCAGTTAACACCCTAATAGCTGAAACAGTGTAAGAAAACACAGTAACAGCTGGCAGTGTGTGACCAGACCATTGTCTGGTCACAAATTCGGGAAACAAAGAAAAAACAGTGAAAAGCTAAAATTTCTTTATACTAGATGTGAACCTGTAGGCAGTGGTTCTACTTTTCAAAGCACTGGCCAATACAGACATTGGACTATTCAAAGTAAAGAAAAGGTAAAATGCAGAATAGTTTTTAAATTTGCATTTTATTTCCATTTTCAGAGGATACACTGTAATCAAATTTCCAGTGTTCATCTTCATCATAATTCTCCTCATACTACTAATTTCC
This sequence comes from Emberiza elegans, assembly GCA_024865655.1. Classification (NCBI taxonomy): domain Eukaryota; kingdom Metazoa; phylum Chordata; class Aves; order Passeriformes; family Fringillidae; genus Emberiza; species Emberiza elegans. Next base: position 1,788,685 of record JALJVW010000034.1, read on the forward strand.
CCAACCTTTCAATAACTATAGGCAGATGCATAGTTTTTCATCTGTTTCTTCATAGTCTTTTTTGTTGGACAATATGCAAGTGAAAAGGGAAAGCACATTTTTTGTTTTAAAGAAATTGTCACGTTACAGTGAAACAAGAACAGAAACCCTGACCTGGAGTGGAAAACCACCTTGACATAATTAGAGATCAATACTATTTAGTCTTTTGAGTGTTATGTAATTGCTTAAATTTTTTTTTTTTAATTCACAAGTTTATTTTTTATTTTCCATTAACAGGAAATATGAAAAAACAGCTCTGTTAATGGAAAAGAAAAATAAAGGTAAAATGCTGGGTTTGCGCAGGTAGTTATGCTGTAGTTAAAAGGTGCTGTAAGCTTACATGAATGATTAAAAAGAGAGCCCACAGGACTTGAGTATTTGCTGATACTTTAAGTTGTCTATGAATTGCAGTAGTGCTTGGATTGGAGTAGTGCTTGAATAGTATTCCTTTATTTTCTGTCCATGGTAACCATGACAAATTAACCCAAAACATTCACTGTCACTAGAGAACATAAATCTTTCTTTTCTAACATTTTTGCTGTATGCAATTAAAATAAACAGCTTTATTTCCTGTAAGCCCTTGTGAAATAGCCATTATGAATCAAACATTGAGAGTTTCACTCTCAAGCATGAAAGTCTCTGAACAATGTATATTTTGGTACATATTGAACATTTTCTGTAAGCTCCCATAAATAAATCCAGGAAATGTCGGTCCCTTGAGTACTACCTTCATTAAATCTGGAGCAGCTGTTGTTGAACTTCCACCCAAACATATAATGGAGTCCTTGACATCAAAAACTCTTCCATGGCTGGCATATTATTGTAAGTCTTTGTAAACACACATTTGTTCTGAAAGAGGGCTGATTCTATCAAAACTACCAACTGGTTTATGCTGTGGAAAATGGAACTCTAAACCCATTATGCTCTGGAAGATGATTAATGGTAAACAAACCTGCATTAATTGTGTATTTGGGGTTTTTTGTTTGTTTGTTGGGCTGGTTTTTAAATGTTTGTTTGTAGGGGTTTTTTTTTTGGTTTTGGGTTTTTTGGGGGTTTTTTGTGTTTTTTGTTTGTTGGGGTTTTTTTTTTTTTTTGGGTTTGTTTTGGTTTTTTTGGGGTGTTTTTTTTGGTTTGGGTTTTTTTTTGTTGTTTGGTTTGGTTTGGTTTGAGTTCATTTTTGCTGGTTTTGGGGTAGAAGGGTTTGTTGCCTCAGCATTAACTCCAAGATATGAGAGTGTCAGAGAACCTTGGTGTGATGATGGAATAATTATCACATAGTGTTATAAGAGTTGTAAGGCACCTTTCCTGAAATCACAGTGTTGCCATGACTGAAAATAATAATGCTAGAAAATTGTAATCCCCTTGCATTCTTACAAGTTGAGTAGGACCAGAATATGTTAATGTTTCATCACTCTGGGGGATTAAATTGCTCCGAGATTTTTTTGTATCATTGGTTTTCTACAGTTTTTACTACTTGATTGAATCACTTTAAAGTCATGAAACTGTGCAATGGTTTTGGCTGGAAGGGACCCTAAAGCTCATCCTAAAAAGCCACCCCAGCCATGGCAGGGACACCTCCCACTGTCCCCATGTCCAGCCTGGCCTTGGGCACTGCCAGGGATGCAGGGGCAGCCCCAGCTGCTCTGGGCACCCTGTGCCAGGGCCTGCCCACCCTGCCAGGGAACAATTCCTCATTGCCAAGGTCCCAGCCAGCCCTGCCCTCTGGCACTGGGAGCCATGGCCTGGCTGCTGTCCCCGCAGCCCTTGGCAATTGTCTGTGTCCATGTTTGCTGCAGCCCCTGAGGCCCTGCAAGGCCACCCTGAGCTCAGGCCAAAGCTTCTCCTGCCCAGGTGAGCACCCCCAGATCTCCTCCAGAGCAGAGGGGCTCCAGCCCTGGAGCAGCTCCATGGCTTCCTCTGGATCTGCTCCAGCTCCTTGTTTTTCTTGTGCTGAGCTTCCAGACCTCCACAATCCATCCAACATCTGATTTCATCCCAAAGAGTGCATGGAAGGAGCCCTCTCTGTTCAGAATAGGGTAAACTGCTGCTGATTACGCAGTCAGATTCCACCTTTCAGCTCTCCAGGCATCACCACATCCAAGTGCTCTTTGTCTGAAATAGTATGAACCCAGTTTAGGATTGCAGAGGTAGAAAGTCTTCCCCAAGCTCAGAAGTGTTTTATTTTTCACTAGGCAGAAGTTCTCATGCTAGGAGGGATTGTTTCCTGTACTCCTCCAACACTGCAACTTCCCAACTTTTCTGCCAGGAAGTGGCTGCTTTCTGGACAATTCAGCCATCACGGTTGATTTGTGTTATTGTTTGTTTTACTTACAGCTTATTTAAATACAATGTTATATTTAAATGTTGCTCCCAATTTATCAAGGAGAAAAGTGAGAGGAGTCATCCTGTTTGGACTTTGCTTTTCAGTTGCTATTTTTTAACTTGAGAACCAGTGGAAAGGAAAAGGAAGCTTGTGTATAAGACTTATGTTACTGGTTTAGAGAAGAGAGGCAATAATCATGGCATGATAGACAGCTTAGATTTATAAATAAATCCATCCTTAGCTACAATTAATGAACTGAAGTAGAGGAGCACTAAGTATCCTGACCTCTTGCACAATGGGCTCCTCCCAGTGGGTTTTGAAATACAGTATTTGTTTTCATAGTAGTTAGGATTCCTCCTCATTTTGACGTGAATTATCTTGCAGCTCAGCAGAGAGCTGTCTTTCCTCTTGGGAGGGGTATGACAAAAGTGTTTTGTTCTCCATTGATGAGATCTGCCTCACTCCGTGTGGGGGGCAAGAGAATAATGTCCCTAAAAACAGTTTTGCAATTGCACAGTTTTAGCTGCAGTCCTATTATTTGTATAGAATGCTACCCTAAATTACTGATCTGTGAAATTTACATGAAAGCAAGATATCAGTTAATTATTGCTGTAGAATACTGCCCTAAATTATCAATCTATGAAATTTGCATGAAGGTAAGATAACAGTTAATTCCTGAGACTTTATGAAGATGGTAACAGAAGCCTGATTTCCTGGACATGGTTTCTTATATTCTGTGATCTCCAGAGCAACAGAGGGTTTGTTCAGTTGATGGTGCATCTTCTTTTCTGGAAGGGTCTCTCTGAATCACATTCAGACATGACAGAGGTGGTCATGACTGGGATATTTTGTGGCAAACTACCTCTAACTTCAGGTTTAAGAAAGAGAAATCATGACTGCTGCAAGCTGTAGCTGCTTAATTCTGCACACAGTAGAAGATTCTGTGCACACCATTGTTGGTTCCTGAGATAGCTGATAAGATACCTCCTATCTCATAAGATTCTGCTCAAATTTATTTAGAGAGAGGTGAAATAGATTAATTTGCTGCTCTTTGTCTTGTTTTTCCTTATGACCTTCCAAATATAAGTGCTCAGATGTGTGAGATACAACCTCTCTGCTAAGAGTGTGAAAACTTGGAGAGGCAACATCTATTTTGCACTTTTGTGCAGTTTCTAGTAACTTTTTAACACCCTTCTCCATTTCATGTGTTTTGGAAGTAGCTGATCTGTAGTTCTTGGTGCAGGAATTTTGCATTTTTGGGTTAGTCCACTCACTATCTCCGAGGAACCCAAACTTGCTGGAAGTTAGGTTGGGCAGATGGTGGAGGAATCACACTTATTTTTAAAGTTAACTTCTGGACTTTGAAGACCCAAGTATTTCCAATGTATTTTTAAAGGCTTAACAATGGAGGTTCCTGCATCTGCTGTGGAAGGCTGTGTTTCTGGTAGATTTCAACACATAAAGGTGATGAAATTATTATCAGATCTCTTTTGCTTCTTGAAAATTTCATCCCCACATTCAGTTAGTATGGCCTCATTTTTATTTTAATTTCCAGCATATTTGAATTGCTACACTCCAGTAGATAAAAGCAAAATGTAGAGACAATAAACATGCTGCTTTTGCAAGTTTCAGTGTGCTCTGACATAATTAATGTTAACAGAAATTTGCATAGCAGTTACCTATTTTACCTATTTTCTTTTGTTCCTTGGTACTATTTTCCAGCAACATTTGCTGTGATTACCATCACCACTTTCCAATGGCTCAGAGTAAGGGGAAATAAATTACTTAGCTGTGTTGAGCATCCTTACTTAACTTTTATTTGTTTTAATGATTGTTTAAATGTTTGCTCAGGCAGGGATAGTTTCCGATGTTATTTGGGGCCAGGGTTTTGCAGGTCTGTGGCTGAGCATGCAGTGCAGGAGGCTGCTGAGAACCCCAGTGAAGTTATATTTAGCAAAGTGCAGATAACTGCTTGCCTGAGCACACCTCAGACCATGCAAGTACTTGTTTATCCTTGTCAAAAAAGAACCTGCATGAACATGTCAGGCCTCTTTTGCTCTGGATATTCCATTGTCTCACCGGGCACTGTCCATCTGACAGTGAAATATTGATATAAAATCAGAAAAATGGTAAAATTAAACCTCTTACCACTCTCTCTGTGCACAGGGCTCTGTGTAGGGTGGTCTTGCAGTCAGGTAATGCATCAGGGCTTCCTGGGCAGGGCTTCCCCAAATCACCAGAACCAGAACCTGCTCTTCAAAATGGGTTCCTGACAGACTCATCCCTTTAGATCTTATTTTACCCATAATTTTAGAATAGTGATTTTTTTTTTTGCAATGCTGATAACTGGTGGTTGATGTTTGGCACTAAGATATTTTGTGCTTTAAAGGAAAAGTTACCTCTCTATCTTTACCTTTCATTTGCTGCTGTGTATCTTCATTTTCCCGCTTGTTCCTGACTGAAATATATGTTTATTGAGATTTGCCTTTTTTATCCCCTCAATATATGCTTTGTTCTCTGGTTGTTGGTTCTTTGGTGTTCTTTCTTGTTTGCTTTTTGGGTTGTTTTTTTTTTGGGGTTTTTTTTGGTTGGGTTTTTTTTTCTTCTTATCAATTCTGTTAAACAGCACTAGCTCAACCAGATGTTCTTTAAGGTGATCACACTGCTGGTATTTTATTATTCTGTAGTAAATCAGATAGCAAAAATATTAGTATCTTAATATTATATTATTATCCTAATAAGATAACATGAGTGTTAAGAATTGAACAAGCACAAAGCAAAAAACCAAAGCCAAACAAACCACAAAATCCCAGCATTTTCTGGTTCATAAGAAACCTTTAGTTCTACTGCTGTAGATTTCAGAAAATTCACAGATTCTCCCTTTTGGGATGATTTACTGGCAAGTAAAAATTAAGAAAATAAACCACAACAGACCTGAACAATGATGTTCTCCCTCCACTGAAACTATTTTCAAGATGAAATTAAATTCTGTGATTCTTTGCCACATTGAGCCATTTCTGTGATAAGTGTTCTGCTTTTGGCCTCTGACAAACTCCTGGGTCCATCCAGAGGAAGCCTGTCCCTGCCTCTGTGCTGGGAGGCTGCAAAATTTAGGAGACTTCACTCATTTCACTTGATGCCTTGGAAATTGTTGCCTCTGTTCTCTTCTGCAAATAAAATGTCCTGATGTGGCTTTTTGGTGCCTTGTCTGAGCACCTCATGTTGTAAAACATGATCCCATAAAGTCTCCAGTTGTATTCTATAGGATCTTGATGGTGAGGGGAAAAAATGCTTTCCCTCATACAGGGTTGGCTTGGCTTAGGAAAACATTAATTCTCTAAATACTTTGTCACAAAAACTTCTGAAAACGGTATTATGCAGAAAAGAAAGTAAATGTTTTGTTTGTGTTGCTAGCAACCAGTTTAGTCTCACTTTTTAATCTATGAACTATATTTCTTTTGCAGATGAGAATTTATAAGATTTCAGGGAAAAATATTTTCTAATTGAATCCATCCCAGCTTTTCATCTGAGTAGAAACTTCCATTGTGAGAAGACCTATTAGAATTGTGTTCATTTTAAGCATTAGGTAAGAGATTCAAGATAGGGAATTTTTTTGTCTTCAGATAGATTCAGGTGATTTGAACTTTCAGAAAATCTATTTTTATTAGAACTATTATTAGAACTTAATACAGGTTTCTTGACTGCAAAGATTTTGATGCCTTTTATCATTATAATAATCCATACAGAAAAATTTCTGGCTGGAGTTGAATTTGTGGTGCCCATGAATGGATCTGACATAGAACTTAATAATCATATTATTCAAGATGAAGTGGCATTTGATCACTCAGGAATGACCTATGATCAGTTAATGCTCTGAAATGGCCTTTACCTATGGAATGAAAATGTCATATTTTCATTATTCTCACACGATAGAACACGTAGTTCTGACTGGAGTCACACAATGGTTCCTCCAGACATTTTTGGGGAAAATGGCCCCGTGGACTATCACTTTAGAGTTCAAGATGTTCTTCTGCTCCTGCTGCACCTAGGAATGGCTCAAGTTGGAGCTGCCCCCCTGTGTCATTAATTCCATGTGAGAGCTGGGTTCCCCTTTGTGCCTCTGTATCGGGACCACTGTGGTCACAAACACTTCACTGTTCTTCATTCTTGTCACACAAGAAGGGGGAAAATGCACCCCTCAACCCACCTCCAACCAAGTGAGAATCTCTGTTAGCTGTAAAAACATCCATCCTGCTATTACCAGGGTGTGTAGTCTAGAACAAAGGTTTGTTGTCAAATTTCTGCCTCTCTGACAGTGAAACAAAGTGAAGTACTCCTTGACTTTTAAAAATACTCCTTTCATTCTTATTTTTCTTAAAGCTTACTTTAAGAGTACCCTAAGGGGTGGGGGGGGGATCTTTTTCTGCTGATGAAATGGAACAATAAGAATAGGGATGTAATTGTAGGGAGAGAGAAATCAGTAAAGTGTTTTTCACCTGCATTGCATTCCTGAACCTGAACTTGCACTGAGTTCTTTCTATGAAAATAAAAAAATAATGAAAATAAGATTTGATTTTTCTATTAAAATAAGGTTTTGGCCTTTTTTTTTTCCCCTTTGTTGGTTTCTTTAGGCTCTTAGATGGAAAGAAATGTTCTGTTCATGTCTTGACAATTTATAGACGTGTTTATGTCCTTCTATGAACTCAGCGCTGCTTGGATTTTTGGCTTTACTGGAATTTTTCATACTCAGTACATATATCTCATGATGCATTGAGTTATTTCCACGTGTGTGGGTGGGGCACAGCACACACAGATGTTCAGATTGCTCAGATTAGGTGCACAGTCTTCAATATGTTGCTTTTTTTTGGTTTTTTTTTGAATGGGATAGAATAACTCCATTCAATGAAGCTTTTATTAAATAGTTAGGTGTTTGGATATTGAAGGCTTCAGCAAGTGGCTGTCAACATTCTGAAGGGATTTTTTTTTTGAAACAAAGGATAAAATACCATCCTGAAAATAGTCAATGGTTGTTCTAAATGAGTGCAGTGTTATTACTCACACTGGAAAATTGTTTGCAGTGCTTAGCTGGGAACACTTTTATATTTTGCCTCGGTCTAGGCATTATCTCATGCTTATTCACGTGGTTATACATTTACTTTCCAAAGGGGGGGGGAGAAAGAAAAAAAAAAAGTCATGTGCAATCCTGGAGCTGTTTACTGACAGCAAATTCAGGGGGAATCAGACCCAGATTACTGCAGGACGTTGGCACGTCAGCTCCAAGGGTGTATTCACCCAGCACTTTATAGTTTCCATTACTTCCCAGAGCCTAAAGGTCAAGTGTTTGAAGGGAAGCAGCTCCCAAGACAAGTTGTCTTCATATCTGACAGTTATTGCTCCAGACATTTCAGTTGTGCTTTATTATATTTTTTTAAAGGAAAGCTGCAGTCTGGGCTTCACATGTAGGAATAGGATCAGTTGACAGGTAGAATTAAAATACTCCTATTATGCAGCACGTAATGTGGTGGTGTTGTTTTTAATCTTGGAAGTATTAATCATTTATATTTTGTTACCTTGGAACCTTTACTGACAGTAATATCAGCAGCACTCCTGCAAGTCTTGCTTTTATTTTGGAGATTTTTGGTTGAGAGCACATTTATATGGGTCTACCTTTCATACTGTTTGGAGAAACTTCTCAGGAGGTTTTAAAAGGCTTGCATGGTGCTTTTTTCAGTGTTTCATGTTCATGCTACATATGCTTTGTGACTGTTCAGCAAAAGAACTTCACTCTGCTCCTTTAAGCATTTTGCTTAAATAAGTTTCTTTAAAAAGCACTTAAATAAGTGTTTTTTTTTCTGCAATAATTTTTTTTATTTGAAAACCTGAATATAAGTGAAGAAAATGAAAAAGAAAACAAAAACGACCAAGCACATCAGATTAAATTAAAAATCCTTGGCAGGTATCCTTTCATGCTTTCAGGGAGTAAAGCCTCAAGCTTTACTCAAAGCTTCAAACTCAAGGAAGGTGCTGGGTCATAAGTTTGTGTGGCAGTTGTTTAAGGGTAATGGGCCCATGTTCTGTTCTTAGCCTCTAGGAAATAAACTCTGATTTAAGCTATCTCATAGGGCTTTCCCCTGAAATCTAAATTAACACAGTTGGGAACTGCTCATGCATTCAAACCCCGAGACCTGAATCCAGATGTTATGTCTAGAGTCCATTGTATTATTGCCACACTATAAATAACATGAAAAACAAGGAAGAAAACAAGTCTAGATCTCTAAGTGAAGCTGATTTCCTAATTCATTTAGGGCAGGTTTTAAAAATAATAAAATGTGCAAGTGTTTTTACCCTGCTTCCTAAGGAAACAAAGCTTATGTGGTCATGCTGTGTGCCTCTTGCCTCCTCCCTTTCCCCCCAATAACTTCTGAAACTCCTGGACAATTTCAAACAGATTTGACAGGAGTAAAGGTCTCAGAGATATCAGGTTCCTACTAGTTTCATGGAAATAGGTGCCTGGATGGAGAAAAAGAGACCCTATTCATGTGCCTGCTTTGGAAAAAGCTGTGGAATGAGATCAACTGTATTATTAGACACTAGCAAATCCTCATGGGAGAGGAGAGAAGTTATGAATGCATTAAATAAGGGAAAAGCTTTGACTGGATTTCTCACCTTTTTAGACATGAGGGGATCCAGCACAAGAGTCATAGCCATAGGAAACCAGCCTTCAGTAGTTCCATTGCTCACAGACATTGCTCCTGCTCGGCGAGGTGGGAACACATCTGATCCTGCCCGGAGCCACGGAATTAATGAGGGAAAAGGTGGAAAAAAATAAATATAAAGGTCCTTTAAGGGTGCCCTGCTTCACTCCTCTTTGTCAGCTCCCTTCAGAGGCAGAGGGGTAGCAGGGAGGTGAATGTACAATATTGCCTGAAGTACAGAAGGGAATGATAAAAAGAGGGGAAGCATACAAGGGGAATAAAGCATTTGGGGTGCGTGCATAAAGTGCAAACCTGCCAGTTTTTGCGTGGTGAAATAGTAATTTCATACCAAATCCAACAAAGTACTTGAATTATTGGTGCTCCACATAATCATGTTATCACTGTTTGTGGAATTATAAGGTATAGTTGCCCGTTCCATATTTGTTGTTCTAAAAAGTAACTTCTGCACCTGATTTTTATAGATTTTTGCCTTTGGCTTTTTTACTCCTATTGCTTTGGATTTTTTTTTTCTTTGGTGAAGTGAAACAATTTATGTGATTACCACTGGGGGAAAAAAAAGGAAAAAAAGTGGAAGAGATACCTGATGTTACAAGTGCTGAGTATTACCACTGCAGTTCATTTTAGTGTTCAGTGTGTTTCTAATTTTAAGGGATTCAGTTGCACTGTGGTCAAAAAATGGGTGGGTGGGGTGGGGGGAAATTAGGGGCAGCTTTCTGTGGTTTAGCACCTTGAGAGATGAGCATTTCTGTGGTGCAAATGCTCTGCACCTTTATTCAGTTCATGCCTTTTTTGGAAATGCATCTCACTTTTTACAAAGATACGATTTGGGTCTTGCAGATATATGTATATATATATATTTATCTGTGAGTGTGTATAGGTTTAAGGTTAGTTAAGAGGAAGTGCTCTCATAAGCAATATTTTTTAGAGTAAGACTGAAAAAAATGGTTACAGAGCACTTTGAGGCAGTGGAATCACAGCCTGGGTAGATCCTGACCAGACCATGCCACAGCTGTCAAAATTCAGTAGCTAAAGACCCTTTCAGCCTGGGTGGGATTAAGCTTCACAGAAGTAGCTGATGGTACAGATATGTGAAATATGGTGTTTCTGAGGAGTGTAGAGATTAAACAAGGAAGTTTTCCAAAGGCTTTAAGGAAAAACATATAGATATAAAGCCTTTAATGAAAGAAATCCAGTAGTTACTTGCTCAGTAGGTGTGTTTGGTACTCTAACCTATGTACATGTCTTTCTTTTTTCTTGGAGGGGGGTATTTAAGAATTATCTGATGTTCTTACTATTTTCATTTACCATTTTTAATTCCAAAACTATCTGGGGAACCAGGCATCCTAAAATGTAGATAACTCCTGTATCCTGGTGATTCTTACACAGGGTACGTGTGGCAGGGTTAAAGGAAAGAAATGAAACATGCCAAATTGATTTATGTGACATTTGAACACTATCAGTATTAAAGTCTGTGTCTGTTTTCTGTGTATTTTCACTGTCTACCTCAACATGGTTTATATTTGAAGTTAAATGTACAGTCCTGGTCATTCACGGTCAAGAAATGCAAGCTGAAATTGAGAGGAAGGTTGTGTGGTGTGAGGGATAGAGAAAGTAGTAACATGTATGTAGCCAAAGCTACATGGAGCTTCAGTCCAACAGAAAAATATACTGGCTGAGAAATTTATTTATCTATAAATGATGGAGTCTGAACATGACAGAGGGAAAAGAACACTCTGAGCCAGGGAATAGAGTATGTCCTTGTACAAATGGATACAAATTGGCCATGGGCGTGTGTGTGTGTGTTTAGGAGAAAAATGAGGAAAAAATAACTTAGCTACACTAGAGAGATGAAGAAAATCTTGTGAAAAGTTAAATTTCCTGTACGAGGGGGTTTATGTGACAGTGATTGCACAGAGCTGCAGGTCCCACAAAAATGATGCTCAGACCTCCAGTGCTCCTTCCCAGTCGTTAACTCCATCAAGAGCTTTCAGGACCAGAGCCTGCTGCCCAGGCTGAGCATGGGCTGGATGAGGGGAGGAAGGAGTAGCAGAGCCTTCCTTGTCCTTTTGGGGATGGCTATCAGTGTGTTTGAGCACCTGGGGATGTGCCCAGTGTCTCTGTGGTTTCCCTCCTTGCGCCCCAATCCTCACAGGGCCCGCAGCGCCGTGAATGCGCGGGGTTGAGAGTGTGAGGAACAGTGGAGCACTCTCCAAAAAATACCTGGGAGCTGCTCCCATGCAAAACAGTGAATCCAGAAGGAATTTAGTTTCCAGTGGGCATGGAGCTAATAGGATGGCAATTCTGGAGGTTTCTGCAGCGTGTGGTAGAAACCTGAGAGAAATCTCAATCACGTCAGCTGTTTTGCTCTAAGAGTAGATGCAATGCCTTCATCAGGGGGGAAGCTTGTTGCAGGCAGGGTTTTTGTGTTAAGCTTGTTTTTTTGGAGTTGGCGATCATATTTTTACACCGTCTGATGTAACCTGACAGATTTCTTGGCTTCCATGGTGCTGTGTAATTTTTTCTAGCTTCCTAGAGTCTGCTGTTACAAAAGCAACTTCTGCTTTCACGTTGTCATCACTGTATTGTGCAAGTCTAGTGTACTCGTTTTATTACCACACCCAGGGATGTCATAGTTACTGCTGAATGATTTCCCTCGAGATAATAGTGGCACAGCTTTAAAAAATCAAGACCACTCACTGATTGACTTAAGAAATAAAAATGGTATAATGCTTTCCAGATTCAAGCTTGTAACAATACTTTCTTTGTGTAAGTGTCAGCATCATTCATTTGTAGGTCATATTCTTTAACCCTGTACATGAATTTTCATTAACATTTTTCTCTTTTAAATTCTTAGGTATTTTCATAGTGAAAGCTTATTTTTATCCAAGTGTTAGTTCTACCTTATTTCAGAATCTGTGGAGTAGGAAAGGTAGCTAATATTTAACAGGGAGTCACAGCCTGCCTGTCTTGCAAGAGCTCCAGTTCTCAACAGAGTAAAAGAAAGGTACTGTTTCTCACATGCAAAGCACAACTTCCTTTTGTTACAGTTCCTCTGGAATTCAATTTATTCCAGTTTAATTATCAGACTCTGTAGTAAAGAATTTGCTTTCAGCACCAGCAGCAGACAAAGGTATTGTAGGGGGCTTGAGGGTGGCTCACCTGTGCCGCTTTTAACAGCTTCCCCTAGCAGGACTTTTCTAGGTGGCCACGGAGCTGGTAAGGAGGACTGGGGCACCTCTGGTACAAAAACAGGCTGAGAAAATTGGGTTTGTCCACCTTGTGAAGGAGCAGGTTGTGTGGAGACCTGAGATCACCTTCCAGGACATGAAGGGGCTGCAGGAAAAGGACTCTGCATCGGGAGCTGCAGGGACAGGACAAGGGGCAATGGGTAGAAATTTAAAGAGGGGAAATTTAGGTGAGATACTAGGAAGAAATTGTTCCCTGGGAGGCCCTGGCACAGATTCCCAGAGAAGCTGTGGCTGTCCCTGGATCCAAGGCCAGGTTGGATGGGTCTTGGAGCAGCCTGGGACAGCGGGAGGTGTCCCTGCCATGGCAGGGGTGGTGCTGGGTGGGATTTAGGGTCCCTTCCAACCCTTCACATTCTCTGATTCTGTGATTCTGTGCTTGGAACAGGGCAGTGACAAAAGGATTTGTTGTTGTGTGGATCTGCAGGGCTTTCCTGCTGCAGCACAGGGGTCACAGCTGCTTTCACAGACTCCAAGAAGCCAGACAGGGACTGCACAGCTGCTCTGTGCTGGTGGGCTGCTCTGGAATTTATTTTTTTCCCCCACAAATTCCTCTTTGATATTTCCCAGGGGAAAGGACATTGCTTGGGCAATACCTTGCAGGAGGCAGCATCTGTGTGCAAGGATGGAGGTGTTTGTGGGTGTGCTAGCTCAGTCTGAAATGCTGTTTCAGGGGCAGAGCTCAGGGATCCCTGGAATAGGAACAGGAGAAGTTCTCTGTGTCTCACCCAGGGTCTGGAGAAGTGGAAGCTGAGTGAGCTGAGTTAGAGCCTGTAACAGGCTGTGCAAGGTTGGCTTGTGTGATTAAACCTCTGTCGTTCAGTTCACACGCTGGGAATATTTTCATTTCAAAATCAGACCTAAGTGTCTCTCAAGTGTGCTCTCTCCAAAAATTATTTGTTAATTAGTTTTCAAAACAGAGAGGGAAAAATTGAAATACTGTGGGTTAAGATTTAATAGGAGAGACCTCACAAATACACCCAACATATATATCTATACATACATCTGTATCTATACATCTATATATCTATATATCTGCTATACCCTGCCAGGACAACAAGGAGAGAATCTATCTAATGTCATGGTAGTACAGAATTCCTTACATATACTGTGGGTAAAAAAGTATTGTTAGAAAAGATTGTTAGAATATTTTAGTAGTACAGAGTAGACACAGTGAAAAATTGTTGTTACTTGAAATAAACTCAGTGTTGAGTTTCAGATTCTGACTCAGATTCTGAGACATTGCTGTGTGACTGTCTCCTTTCAGTGCATAACCTCTGATAATTATTGACTTAGATATGGTAACTTTGATATTTAGTGAAGTAATGCAAAGATTAAATAGCAGATATGTGTTACTTAATGCAAAATTAAAATTCACCGTCTCTATTCAGTAATGAAACTTTCAGTTTTGGAATCTTGTGTGAAAAAATGTGTTGTATCATTTTTTTTATACCTGTTATTTTCTTACATGAAGCACATCTTCCCATAAGCATCTAGAAGAAAAACTGAGAAACGTTTCAGTTATTTCTGAAATATTTTGTGTCTTATGATTAAGATAACTTCTTTCTTCATCCCTAGAAGGCAAACAGTGGGCAGGGTGAGAGGTCAGGGGAAAATGAGATTTTTTTCATAAGCTTCTAATTCTTGTTTTTATTTCTTAAACTCAAAATACAGACCTGGTGGATACATGATGACTGATTTCTGATTAAGGAACACAGTTTTCTAAATGCTGCTTGGAGCAGCCTGGGACAGGGGAGGGGTCCCCTGCCATGGCAGGGGTGGTGCTGGGTGGATTTAGGGTCCCTTCCAACCCTTCACATTCTCTGATTCTGTGATTCTGTGCTTGGAACAGGGCAGTGACAAAAGGATTTGTTGTTGCGTGGATCTGCAGGGCTTTCCTGCTGCAGCACAGGGGTCACAGCTGCTTTCACAGACTCCAAGAAGCCAGACAGGGACTGCACAGCTGCTCTGTGCTGGTGGGCTGCTCTGGAATTTATTTTTTTCCCCCACAAATTCCTCTTTGATATTTCCCAGGGGAAAGGACATTGCTTGGGCAATACCTTGCAGGAGGCAGCATCTGTGTGCAAGGATGGAGGTGTTTGTGGGTGTGCTGGCTCAGTCTGAAATGCTGTTTCAGGGGCAGAGCACAGGGATCCCTGGAATAGGAACAGGAGAAGTGGAAGCTGAGTGAGCTGAGTTAGAGCCTGTAACAGGCTGTGCAAGGTTGGCTTGTGTGATTAAACCTCTGTCGTTCAGTTCACACACTGGGAATATTTTCATTTCAAAATCAGACCTAAGTGTCTCTCAAGTGTGCTCTCTCCAAAAGTTATTTGTTAATTAGTTTTCAAAACAGAGAAGGAAAAATTGAAATACTGTGGGTTAAGATTTAATAGGAGCGAGGCTCACAAATACACCCAACATATATATCTATACATACATCTGTATCTATACATCTATATATCTGGATATCTGCTATACCCTGCCAGGACAACAAGGAGAGACTCTATCTAATGTCATGGTAGTACAGAATTCCTTACATATACTGTGGGTAAAAAAGTATTGTTAGAAAAGATTGTTAGAATATTTTACTAATACAGAGTAGACACAGTGAAAAATTGTTGTTACTTGAAATAAACTCAGTGTTGAGTTTCAGATTCTGACTCAGATTCTGAGACATTGCTGTGTGACTGTCTCCTTTCAGTGCATAACCTCTGATAATTATTGACTTAGATATGGTAACTTTGATATTTAGTGAAGTAATGCAAAGATTAAATAGCAGATATGTGTTACTTAATGCAAAATTAAAATTCACCGTCTCTATTCAGTAATGAAACTTTCAGTTTTGGAATCTTGTGTGAAAAATGTGTTGTATCATTTTTTAATACCTGTTATTTTCTTACATGAAGCACATCTTCCCATAAGCATCTAGAAGAAAAACTGAGAAACGTTTCAGTTATTTCTGAAATATTTTGTGTCTTATGATTAAGATAACTTCTTTCTTCATCCCTAGAAGGCAAACAGTGGGCAGGGTGAGAGGTCAGGGGAAAATGAGATTTTTTTCATAAGCTTCTAATTCTTGTTTTTATTTCTTAAACTCAAAATACAGACCTGGTGGATACATGATGACTGATTTCTGATTAAGGGAACACAGTTTTCTAAATGCTTCTGTGTTCATCTTCCTGCGCCTTTAAAAAAAAAAAAAAATTTGAAAAAATAAAATCCCAACAAACAGTAGAACAGATATTGAAGGGCAGCAGTGTATCAGTCACAGTCAGTCTGTTGTCCCCTGGGACCTCTTCCAGGTCTGCTCCCTCTCTGTATAAATGAAGTGTTTAGTGCTTCAGTGTTTCACATAATGTTTTCTTGAATGATCTGAAAGGGGAAGTAGAAAGCACATTAGTTACATCTGCAGATGATGCAGAGCCAGAGAGCTGCAGCAGCTGTAAGGATGGTGAGAAATTTAAATTCATCTGGGGAGCGGCAAAGTGCAGGAATTTACAAAGCTAACAAAAAAAAAAAAAATTAAAATTCACCGTTACAAATTTACCAAATCACCTCGGAAACGTGATTCAAACCAAAGACATGTTGCTTGTCAAATTAGCTTAGTGAGGTGTTAATGATGTTTTCTTTCACTCCTGCAGTAAGCAAGAGCTGTTTATCTTGATATCCCTCCCGGTTAACTGTTTGTTGTGGTATCCTGATCTTTAACCACTTCCACTGCATCTCCCTGGAGCTGTTTGCAGTTCCCCTGCTCTGGCTTTGGCGATGAAGGACAAATAACTGGACTGTTTCTTCCTTTAGTTGCAAGGAAAATCTTGGCAGTTGTGTGGGGAAAACTCAACATCTCCTTTTTAATGATACACTTTTCCCCCCCCACAACACTTAATTTTTAATAGAATTATGCCTGCAATTTACACGCCTGCCCCAAATCCAGAATCCTTGGATGTAAAATTGTGTTATTTTGTAATTTTCTCCTCTACCAGTCCACTTTCCAGTTCGGGATGGCAGCAGGACTCCAGAACAGAGCTGATTTATTTTTTCTTTAGGTTGTTTTAGCCCTGCTTCGGGAATTCAGGGGGCCTTTTTGGCTTATCAGCCTCTCAGCGCCGGGCTCCTGCTGGGGCAAACCCCGCTCCGCTGTACCTTGCCGAGATAGCAGCGTTGCTATTGTTAGTGCCGACGTCCCTGCCTGTGAAATAGGCGCTGTAAAACAATTCCCTGCTGGAGGAACGGCCTCGGGGAAGGGGATTTTGGTGCGCTTTGTGTCAGTTTGTGCTGTGCGAGGGAGGCAGAGCCCGACCACACAGTCCAGGATCACGAGGAAAGCCCATCCCGTTCCACTCCTTTCCATAGGCAGGCACACCTTCCACTATTCCAGGCTGTCACATGAGTTTTGTTTTAATTAGGGCTGTATCCAAACATTCTGGAGGTAGTTGGATAACGTGCTCCCCACAGCTATCTTAAATTAAGATTAGATGGCTGCTGGGGGAGGAGAGATAGAGAAGAACACTTGTTTTGCAGAAAACCTTACTGTTTTTTTTCCTTTTTCAGTTGATTTGTCAGCACCTGCATGATAAATTTAGGCCTCCTGGTGATGGAATTGCTCTGCTCACCTTTGTGGCCCTCCTAGAAATGGTCCAGAGGTCTCAGTGTCCAAGGCACAGAAGCAGGACAGTGAATTTCATTGTGAGAGAGTAGGTAATAGTCAGTTGCTTCACACATAAAGCCTGAACTAAAGGCTAAATTAAAGATTTAAAAGTCAGTTAGAGTCAAATTAAGGTGTTGGACTTCAGTATCTGCAAAGATGGACACATACTCTTGTGTGCCTGTAGCAGTGTTGGGCTTTTTTGTTTTAATCATCACAATTGCATTTGGAGTGTCTGCTGTGTGTCTGGCATGATTTTGGTCGTGCAGGCTTTCAGAATAATTCTATTGCTACTCTAACTTATTTCAGGATTATTCATTTTTTATTCTTTTTGTGCAGTGAAAACTGTAATTTGTTTGTCCTGATTAAATAGATTTGCCTATACCTGGTCTCAGTTGACTGTGTTAAGGCAGATGATGGATGATGTGCTCTCCTCGCTATTTCCTTCACGGTAAAAGGTTGAGATGCTATTTATCTGTGCTACTGTGCCTCTCTATCTCTGTGAATTCTTTATCCAAATGGCATGGTGGTGGCTTGCAAGTGATGAAAAACAGTTTCCTCTACACAAACGTGCATCTTTGTTACTGCTGTCAGACAGCAAGTGTGATATTCAGGGGGTGCGCGCCAATCTGTGGGCTACTGATAGTGTAATCTAATTTCCAAAAATAAATTAAAAGCATCTTTTCATCTGGAGCCATCAGATGCACGCCTGCTAAAGACAACAACGCTTTAGAGACAGCACATGTGAATTTGGTGGCTAATTGGAAATTAAACCTCCGGGTTTTCCACGTTTTCTGATAGACTGACCTTGCTGAAGGAGGTCAGGGTGGTATCATGTGTTGGGGCAGAGACTTCCACAGATAAAAGGTCCACGTGCAAGGACTGTTCCTGGTTTCAAACAATGTCTTTGATAGCTTTGTGAGCAGCTCTTACCCAGCCTTCTTCAGCCAAAACTTAGGCATGGCATTAGTGAAACTTGTGCTTTAAAAAGGTAACAAGCAATGGGCATTTTTTAGTAGGTGTCTTTTATGTCATTTTCCATGCCCTCCCAAGTAAAATGGGGGGAAAACCAAATCAAACTTTATTTCTGTTTTTAATAGGTGAGGTGCCACAACACATAATGAACACTTCCCTTGTGTGTACCACTTGTATTTATGCCTTTTTAAAGATATTATAACTATGTATTCAAGTTGGAAAGATGGGTAATACTTCCCTCCATAGGGAAATGCCACAAAATATATGTCAGTCTTTTTGAAGATGAGAGAAAACCCCTTCTCCTTCTTTCACTCCCTCAAACTAGTGTGTTAGATATTAATGTGTCTTCACCCAGGCTTGCATGGTTATAGCTCAGCTGGCACTGGTTTCTATGTATGGCTGAACTATTCCTCCTTTAACATGACTAAAACAACAGTTTTCTGTTGTTTATCCCAGGTAAAACCAACGTGTTCAGACATCCTGTATATCCTGTACAGCATCCCCAGTGGTTCATTACAGATCCTTTCACCTCACTGGCTTGATGGGGCTGCCTGTTTAATTGGAGGAGTCCTTTTAAGATTAAGAACTTGCTCTCTGAACCCTGGAGGTGACAACTTGCTGGCTAGATCTTTCATACGGGCTGCATAAATGCTTGATTACAGAATCATAGCATCCCAGGGTATTTGGGGCAGGAAGGGATGTCTGGGGATGATCTGGTGCATCCCACAGGCAGGTGTGCAGCTGGGGCTGGCATGGCTGCACCCAGGGACACCGCAGGCCCTCCCTGCGCAGCTGTTCCAGGGCTCTGCTGTCCCTCCATGGACACAAGCTCTCCCTCCTGCTGCCCTGCACCTCGCTGCCCTTTGTTTGATGGCCACTGCTGCTGCTGCTGGCACTGGCAGCACCGAGCAGAGCCCGGCCCGTGCTCTGGCAGCCCCTGGAGATGGTTGGGGGCACTGATGGGGTCCCTGGCAGCGTTCCCTTCTGCAGCCTGCCCAGCCCAGAGATGCTGCAGAGTCCTTCTCAACGTTGTGGCCCTCTGGAAATAATTACCATGTAGATTATTCCACATATTCCTCCATTCTCTGCATGACAAAATTATTATCTCCCTTTAAACTGGAGGACTGTAAGGTATTTCTTATGCTTATTAAAGATGTATTCAGGTTTACTGGAGCAAAGCCTCAGTGAAGTTTCTTGCGCAGCTGAAATAACTCATTCTTTCCTTGTGTCTCAGTTCAGACTTGGATCTCTGAAGCTGCAGGAAGTCCCAAACCCAGCAGAGGTGATCAAGGAACTCATTGGTTACTGCCTGGACAGCCTGGGGAAGCTGCAGGCCAAAACTGAGCATCTGCAGAGGGAAAATGAAAGGCTTTTCAGCAACTGGAGCGAGGTGGAGAAGAGGTGAGTTCCCAGGTGGATTCACAGGTGACACCTGAGAAGCTCAGCAGCAGTGGACAGAAATTTATATTCATTTGAAACATGTTTTGAGCTCAGGTAACCACAGCCCATGTGGTTGTAGATCTCCTCCCTTTGATAAAGATGCAACTGATACTAAAAATTAGCAATTAAAGGTGGTTTTATTTATGAGTTAGGAAAAGCCCCAAACACCTCAAAATCTTGGAATTAGCTTCACTTTCTTTAGGAAGCCTTTTGCACTAATATTATTTCCTATGATTCTTAGAACTGGCAGTGTAAATTATTTACATTTTTGAGTGGGGAATAAATTGCTGTTTCTTTCATCTGTTTTCTTTGTTGAAGAAGGCAGAATTGAAAGATGAGTGCAGTATTATAGGAAAAAGTACCATTATTTTTCAAGAGATTTTTGTAATTGCTGTTGCATTTGCAACCTGAGTTGTCTATCATTCTGTAGTGAAATAATCTGTGCTTGTTTCAGTGAGCATAGAACTCTTTGAGAGAGATTTATCTTGCCTTTCTGTAGCTTTACCTGAAAAAACACACCATCTAGGAAGATTGATGAAAGAATGCAGCTAATTTGCGTTAATTTGCCTTGAAAAAGAGAACCAACTTTTTGGGAGGAGTTAGTTTTGTTTCCCTCTCATTAAAATGAGTAACAGTTTCTCCTGACAGTCTCCCTGACAAGCAAAGGGCCTCCCTAAGTAGTGTTTTACTGCTTAACAGTGTAATTGAACAATAGTGTATTGTAAAACCCGTGTTCTGTACTGCATTACACGCCGATGTGTGAGAGGCATTAGTGCTTGTATCAATTTCCATGGTGGGGTGGCACTTTCACAGAGTAACCCCAAAGAAAAGGAGGAAAAAGGAAAAGAAAAATCCAAGAGCTGCGTGACTTTGTTCTCAGCGCAAGCTGGTGGATTTCTTAAGCATGTTTATAGTTTTGAGCAGATGAAAAATGGTTTTTCAGGATATACACTGAAGGTTTTATGGTCACCAGTCTTTGACCATGTCTGTTAAATGCAGAATAAAAATAATTCAAAAATAATTTTCATTCAGGAAGTATTGGGCTGTTTGGTTTGGTTTTTTGGGGGATTTTGGGGAATTTTTTTTTTTTGTTTTGTTTGGGAGATTTTTGGGATTTTTTGGTTTTATTTTTAAATATTTTGTGGGGGTTTTTTGTTTGTTTGGGTTCTTTTTGTTGTTTTGTTTTGTTTTTAAATTTTTGGCGTGGTGGGTTTTTTTTAAATTCTTTTTGCCACAGTTCAACCCTGCTGCCTCCCTTTGCTGTTTCGACTCCAAACGCTGCGAGTTGCCCCCGAGCTGAACAAAGCTGTGCCTGTCTTTGTTCAGGAGGCAGGAACTGAGGATTTACATCCTGCACCACTCACGGTGCTGAGTGCTGGAACATCAAATACAGAGCACGTGGTGTGCAGAACTGCAGCCAGGGCACAGCAGCCCCACAGTCCCTGCAGCTCCCTCTGCTCACAGCCTCTCTCCTCAGGATTGATTAGAATTAAAACATAGCAGGCAGGCCTCTGAGGCTGCTTTGGTGCCCCTCAGTCGTGGGGCACTGGGTGGAATTATTCAATAATCACATTTCCATCTCCCCGCTTGAATTCTGCTGACCACCATGGAGGTTTTGGTGTCTGCCTGGGCTTGGGGGGGTGTGTGTGTGTCTGTGTGTGCACACCTCAGGGATGGATGTGTTAAAATATCAGAGCACAAAAGCTGTTTTCTTTATTTCTTTTAGAAAATTTAAGGCAAATTATTTCCAGGCCAGGTTGGACATTAGGGCTTGGGGCAGCCTGGGATAGTGGAAGGTGTCCCTGCCCATGTCAGGGTGGCCCTGGCTGGAGTTTAAGGCCCCTCCAATCCAAAACAGTCTGTGATTCCATGATAATGGAGGTGGCAAATGTTAAGCAATAATAACCTCTAGCAAAGTAATTCCTTGAACAATAAAAATCCAATTTGTGGTTTGGGCACGGGGTATATATTTTGTTTTTGGATGTCCAAAATTTGAGAGGCAAGCCAAATTCAAAATAGCTGCCAGTTTATGTTATGGTCATCTGCAGTGGCAGTATTTAAACCACAAGCAGATTATAAAAATGCAAGCTAGGTACTTTGGGCTTGCAACTGAGTCTTCAGCATTAGCTCATCAACATTCCATACCACTGCCAATGCTGGGGGAAGGGTGAATCTGAAATGCAAGGGAGAGGTGCCGTGGGATCCAGGAATTATTTCAGGGCACTGGGGACAGGGATGAATACCAGAGATGCTGAATTATTTCCTTCACAGTGGTGGATTGTGAAGGTTGCCACTAATAATTAAAGAAAAGTCATTAAGTGTCATAGCTCACATTCACCTCTGTAGAGCAGGTGTGATTGCTCTGTGTGCACCTGAAATCTTGGTTTTTGTATTTAATTTCTCAGTTCATTGTTTGTCATAGTCCCTAGCAGTGGCTGGTCTCAGTGGGCTGTGCAGGATTTTTGATGCCTGTCACCTTGGGTGCATTTTGGCACACGGAAAAGGATTGCAGAGAGACCTGAGGATGCACAAATTGGGAGGCACCACTCCAGTAATTAACCCCCATTTGGGTTCGTTGTGCTGGGAGCTGTCTGTGAGATGAGCAGCTCCTCCATCTGGCCTGGGGAGATGCTGTTTGAGGGGCACAGGGCACACGCAGGCAGCACCACGTGAGGAGTGGCAATTAAAGTTTGTGTTTGCAGCCACTGAGGTACTGGAACGAGGCCCAGCCAGCTGTGCTCTGTGCCCAGGTGGTGAATGCCTCAGTGAATCCAGAAGGTTCCACAGAGCCACCCGACCTGCACAATTACTGCATCTCTGTCCCCGAGACCACTGCCTTTTACCAGCCTCTGCTAAATGATCAGATATGCCATATAAAAGTGTGTTTTAAAGGCTCATAAGTTGCAAGTACAGCATTAATGTGATGCTTTTGTGATATTCAATGTTTTGCCAAATTAATGCCATTCTGTGTCTGGAGAACGTATTTGGGTGTGGACAGCTTTGAATAACGGGAAAAAAAATCAAAAAAAGGTGTTCATGTAAATGAAAACAATCATATAAGATTAACTGATGGCATACTACTAATTGGTTCTGCCCAGAGGGAGAAGTTAATATTCTAATATTCCAGATGCTAATTTTTTTCTCCAGAGACTGAAGAAGTTGGCTAGTCTTGCAGTTGGTTTCTCCACTGTACTACTCACAGTCCAGGCAGCATCAGCTTCACTTCACTGGAAGTTTCCATTTATGTGGGTTTTCACCAGGGGATGTCTCTGCAGCACTCAGGGGTCTCATTGAAGTTATCTCAAATGGCATTTTTTGGCCAAATCAGCCACATTTCTCAATATTTGGACCAGCTTCAACTGCTCCACCACAAACCAATGCCTTGTCACAGTAAAGGCAGAGAGCAACCACTTTCCCTGGTTTATGTGTGGGAGAGGGGATTATTCTAAGGGATTTGATACTGACAAGATTAGCATATTTTAGACAAAATCCTTTTCCCCCCCCATTTTTATGTATACAGAAATAATTAGTATCGAGCACGTCCAGGCTCTTCTGGGCCCTGCATTAGGGTTTGTGGTTCTTTGTGAATTGTCTATTTATTCCCCACTAAACAGTTAACTTCCCTTTTGTAGGTGGGAAGTCTCCTGGTAGTTGATTAGTACCTATGATCTTTCATTTAGGAATTATTGAACTGATCTGTATGGTAATGATGTTCTGCTATTTGCATTTAAATTAGATGAATTATTTATCAACTATCAAGCATATCCCTCAAGCATTGAACAGTAGGCTTAATACTTCATGAGATTTCACACATTTCACCACAACATAAAAATTGTGAGATTTTTTTGCTATTGTCTTGCTTCCTACATCATATATGGTTTTGATCTGTGAACAAAATAATTAGTATTTATGTAGGAAATCTCTTGCCTTAAAAATTAATATTTTTAAAGCCTGTTACATGTCTGGGTTTAATAGCATAATAAGCATTCTGAACTTTTTTTCAGCCTTGCACAGGCTGGTGAAAAATATGGTGTTAACTTATGACTATTTACTATACTTACCATGATCAGTAAAATTATCAAGATGCTTATTTGCTTCTTGTGTACACAGCTAATAAAATGTTTGTGGTTCAGCCCGAGGACTGAAAGGTTATGAAATACAATAATTAAATACAGAATTACATTTGCCACAAATCACTTGATTTGTTGTGCTCAGGTTTGCTTGTATTCCAGTTTTGCTTATGAGACTTCATACACCCATATTCTTAATTTAATACTCCCATTGTGCTTCCTTTTATTGACATTCATCTACCCACATAGATCAATACTAAATTTGTTTAAAAACCTGAAGTATATTTTCCTCTGCAGATATTAAGAGCTTCTAGGCATTTTTATATTTTGTAATTTTCTTTTCTTCTTCAAATGTATTTCACACCAATGTGTGGTCCAGATTTGAAACCTGTCATATCTGTTTATAATCTCATTATGTGTTTCCTCCTAAGATGTATGCCCACTGTTGTGATTCAGCATTGAAAGTAAAGAACATTTGCCTGTTTAAATTTTAGTTGTCTCAAAGGTATGAAAGGAGAGGTTGACATCTGGGAACTTTTCCCTTTTGGAAGCAGACTTCATTGCACTTCTCTGTGCAAAAACAACAACAAAAAAGCCTATTCTGGCCTGTTTCAGACACAAGGGGCTGGTTTGGAGTGGGGATTCCTGGCTGGCCTCAGGACAGAATTGTCTTCTAGGAAACAGAGGAATTGGTGTAACAGTTAATTTTGTGCTGCAGGCTGGAAAAATGCGTGGAAGCCAAAGAGGACCTGGAGGCAGACCTTTACAGCAGGTTTGTTTTGGTGCTGAATGAAAAGAAGGCAAAGATAAGAAACTTGCAGAAGCTGTTGAGTGAAGCTAAAGAATCCGCGGTGGATGCCAAGTGTGCGAGGTATTTAATTTCCCTGGGTTTCTTGGTGTGGTGCACATTTGAGTTCAGCTTAGCTCAGTTTCCATCTCCCTGGCCCTGACAGTGAGTGACAGTTCTTCCTGGCTCAGTGCTGGCTTATCCAAACCAATCGTGGAAGCCAGGGAAGAGGAGGATTCTTTCTGGCATCCCTGCAAGCAGCAGCAGATTGCTGTGGGTGCTGTAGCCAAGAAGTGAGTGTTTGATGGATCTGTCCTGCTTTCTGCTGGGCTGCAATTGATTTTCCAATAGGATCATGGCCCTGCCCTTTCCATAGGTGGTGATTTCATACATATTCTCCCTGATTTGTTTAATTCCTTTGAGAAACAAAAATACCCTAATTTCTTTCCCTTTCTTTTGATGTTTTTAGGGACAGTATGGCTACTACTCAGGTGGTTGTAAAGAGAGAAAACAACTATGATGCCAGCACTGATGAGGAAAGTGAAAATCCAGCATGGGCCTCGTTGCCATCAGGTAAGACAGAAACCGTTGTCTTTGTGTTATATCACAGACAGGCTTTGTGTGAATAAACCTCAAGGAAGGGAAATACTACCTGACAGATTGCTCTGTGACAAGCCAGCCAGCAAGCCTTAAAAATACCTCTCCTGGAGCAGAGTACAATACTGGCATTTTCAAATTAGAGAGGGGAGGTTTAAAAGCATGTTGCACGAGTGAAGGCACTGTCATTTCTTGCAAAGTGACAAATTACACACTTTGCAGAACTAATGACAGTCTAACAGTATCTGAACCATCAACAATTCCATTTTAAATTCTAGGAATCATGATGTGTGTGCCGTGATTGATAAAGTGTAAAAGGTAGCTCCTGACAGTTTCAATAGTGTTTAAAAAGGGGAAAGAGGGAAGGTTTAACAGCTATAAAAAGAGCTGTGTGCATAAATGGAATAAAAGTATATTTATAGCAGAATCCACTTTAATTTGTCAGAGAATTTTTGGCCTTGTGAAGATGCTCATGAAACTTAATCTGATGAATTTTTCCAGGACTAGAGCCTTGTAAAGTGTGTGGGATGCGTGATGGCCTGTTATACAGAACAAAATATTTAAGTGTGAATCAGAATTTTGGCATGTTTGTGATAAACTAGTGGGAATACCAGGGCAAATGCTATCAAAGTTTCAAAACTGCATTGATAGTGGTAATCTGGTTTGTATATATGTATAGATATATACACATATGTGTATAAAAATAGATACATAAACTTCCCTTCAGGTCTGCAAAGGTTGCTATGGGTTCTCTCACTGGAACTTTTTATTTCCACCACAGGTAAAGGTAATCCAGACAACAATGTTTTCCTGTAAAACAGCAATTTTCTGTGTACATTGGGAACTGGAAGTGATCAGGGCCCTGGTGCCAGTGGCCAACAGCTTGGTCGCTCATGTGGGCCTGCTTGCAGAGGAATTTCTGGTTTTATATAAAGTAGGCAGAACTTCAGACAAGTGGAAGAAATTGTGATCACAGAAAGAAATAATGTAATGCTGCACTGTGCTCTCCAGAAGTCTTTGCTGTCAGGTGGTAATTGTTCAGTTCAGGTAACGTGATGAGAAATTTGTTTTGTGGAAAGGCAAGGAAAAGTGGAAAGTGTGGAGTCTTCTTCTAAATTCCCACTGAGGCCTAACTAGCTCAGTGAGAGTTTTGAGACAGAGATATGTATTTAATAATGAAAACAACACCCACTGCCCTGCTCAGGCAATTGTGAGGGACTGGACTGGAAAGTACACCAGCTGTGTTTTTATTTTAGGTGCAAATAAAAAATGTACTTCCTTCTGTCTTTGAGGGATGCGGACCTCAGGGTTTTGGTCCTGACTGGAAGAGTTCAGATGCAAAATTTGCAGATAACATGAAGACCACAAACGCCCTGGGTCACACAGTTGAGTTTTTCAAGGCAATGGCACTGCTGAGCCCTCACAGCGAATATCCCTGAGGTCAGCTGCTGCTCCTCCTGTGTGCACAGCTTTCTCTCTCAGTGAACAGGGGGGAAGCACAGCTGGGCGCTGACTCTCTGAAATCTGTCACACTCAAAAAAAGGCAGACCATGTCTTCATGGAGAAAATGGTGATTCAGGGCTGAATGGAATGAGTGGAGAGTGAAGCTCAAAGCTACATGAAGCATCAAGGACTGTAAGATATAAAAGATAAGACAGATAACATTTAGGGGGTTTTTTTCTGTTTATCTTAGTTTTCCTATATTCTAGTTCATCATTGTATTTCTTTCCCTTTTGGACTTGAAATGTCATTGCAGGAGTCAATGAGAATTAGAAGATCATTGAGGTAGTTTTAGTAGATATTGGTGAAACCCACAATCAAGAGATAAGATCATAATTAAAAAACTTCTTTGAAGGAAAGTGAAGGCAGGTGTGTGTATGCACACATAGAGGCACAGTAAAAGTGCATTTGTATGTGTGCATGTCTAAATAATTCACTATTATAAATTGAAAAAGCAACAGTGCTCAGCAGAGTTTGTGTTGGGAGGGGAAAACTTGTGGTGGTTCTATCACAAGATAATTCTGTTCTTGCAGCTCATGGGGATGTTACACAGAGGCTATGAAATCCAGACAAAACAATTTTCAACAGCATCATTATTTGCAAAATCAGCAAAAAAAAAAATATCAGGATTGTTGAACTGCAGAGTTTTAAACTCTGTCTGAAGGTTTTTCTTAATCACCAATAATTGTTCTTCTCCCTGATTTTTGGGGCACTCAAATGCCAGGGTGTTTCAGTGGATATGGAGGAAAAACCTGCTGATGTTTATTAAAATAAAATTGAATACCTTATTTAGTTATCAGTCTGGTGTTGATCTGATGCAAATATTATAAAAACACCCAATGGAGAAAAATATTAAGAAAATTAGTAAGAATGATTAATTGCAATCTTTGCAAAGGGGCAGAATCTGGACCCTAAAAGTTTACCTAAATTTTTTTTCTTTTTTGGCATTTCCAGTGCTATTTATAGGTTTGATTTATGGTTTGCTTTCTCACAACAGTTTCTGTTTCATAGCTTAAAGCAAAGATTAACTGAAACATGGTAGTTTTTGTCTTGCCTACACACTGATTAGTTAATGCTTTATATTGTAAAGGGAGAAATTAAAATTGAATTAGTAAGTATTTTAAAGCACTCAGAAAAACAGCTGATGAGAATTAACCCCTTAGAAATAGTACAATGTTTATAAATAATAATACATTTATAAATAATACTGTGTGTGATTCTACACAAGAGCTTTGCCTGCCATGCCATTTGCATGGGGGGGGGATTTATTTGAAATCTTGTTTAGGGCTGTGAATGTGAGGTTGAGAAAGGCACAGAGCTCCAGGTCTCACAGCAGTTTAATAAATTCTGAAGCAGCAGCTACAGATGATGTGTCAGGTCCTTGAAATGCCCGTGAGCTCCTGCTTGAGGGAGGGAGGAGGATATGAAGGAAATCCTGCTGCTGTTCCTCATGGATGGAGTGTCAGGAATGTTTCTTGGGAGCAGGACAGGGTTGGTTTTGCTTTGGCTTGTTGAGGTTTTGCTCCACGGTTGGTGAGATTCTGAGTTACCAAACCCAGGTGCTTTCTGTAGTGGTGCTTCAACAAAGTTCCCCCATCTGGAGCAGAGCTGGAAATATCTGATAAGGTGTGGGGTGGGGTAAGGCTGTGGTTCCCTTCCTGTGCTGGTGCCAGCTGGACACAATTGTTCCTTAAGGGGGAAAAACCAAAGCACAACCCCCAGAAATCACCAGCCTGTGTTCCTCTTGGCCCACAGGAGTGAGTGGGTGACTCAGCATGATGCCACCACACTCTGATGCAGGATGTTTCTGTCATTTTACACACAGAAACGCTTATTCTGGGTAAGGACAACCCAGTTGTTACAGGTTCCTCTTTCTTCCCCTCTGCACTGAATTGTACTGGTTTTGTTTACTGAGCCCTTCCTCCTCAGCATCCTGAAATGACAATGTCAGTGTGATAAATCATAATTTGATATCATGGTTGGAAATAATGGCTTTGTGCTGCAAATCAACTCCTTTTACTAACTGAAAAATGCTTTAGTGGTCCACGTGTCAGGAGGCTTTTAAAACATGAACAAGGATGGGATAAATGTTCCCCCTCTCTGCTGCCTTCCCAGGAGCTTGAGAGGGAGATGGGGGGTAGCAGTTCACTCTTCACAGTGCCTGGAAAGTGACCAGAAAAAGAGAATATTACTCCTCCTCCCAGGTATATGACAAAACTGCAGGGAAAGATTTAATTATTGCAATCTGCTGTAGATATGAAGGATAGCATAGCAGGTGGGACATAGACAATGGAAGAAATTGTTTTATGATTTATTGTTGTTATTTTCATTTATAAATGCTATTATATGTGTCTGCCTCTGGACAGAACAAGGCTGCTGTGCACCAATTTACAGTCAGCGTGCATCCTGTTTTATTTTCTCTTGTCCCTGAATTCCTTAGTTATATTTCACATTATAATTGGTAGAAGTTACCTCTCCTTAGGGTAAGGAGGGATGGCATGATCTGCCCTCTTGCATCAAATAAAATTTTACGGTCTGTGTTTCTTGCCGAGTTGTGTGGAGATATTCCACATTTCCCCAGGCATTCAGTGCCCACACTTTTCTGCGTGTTTGACGATGAGGACGGGTTCAGAATTGGTTGTACTAAAATCTCTGCAGAGCCCACAGTAAATAAGAGCAAGCACCTTGCCATCTCCCACTGCCTCACCATGCACATGCTCTCACCCCCTCCATTCAAGCTCCTGCCTTGGGGATTGTGTGTTGTGCCCTCAGGACTTTGTGGCACTTTAAATTTAATTAGCTCTCCTGTGTAGTCCAATCCACTGATGGCTTGGTGCTGCTGGTTAATAAGCTTTGATCAAAGTTAATAATAATAATAAAAAAAGCCTGTTGTAACAGCACCCGGCTGTGCTGTGCAGTTAAAGTTCCATCTGTGAAGGCTTCTCTTTAAAAGTCTGTTTTTTAGGTGTTTTAGTACTTAGCCATCTTAATTTACCTTGGGTTTAAGTTATTTCTCTTTTTGTCAGGCTGTAATTGAAAATGGTTCATCCTGAGGAATAATCTAATTTCCCTTTCCATTAAAGCTGTAGATACCTTTTCTTTTCTTCTCCCTGAAACTTGATACTGATTTTTTCCTCCCACAACCGGATGGTTTTGTGCCTCTGAAATACTTGTGGTGGCCAAACTGGTTTCCCTCTGTGTTACACCAGGTGTCATGGTCAAAATGCATTTACAGGACAAGTATCAAAATGTTCCATGCCCCTTTAAAAATCCTGGTGTGAGTGTTGCACTAAGAGGGATTTACAAACATATTACCTTGACATTTTTCTATGAAAATTATCAAAATTGCTTATATCTCTGCATATTCTCTACACACGACTTCTTTCTGTCCCCGCTTCAGCATTTAAAGTGATGCAGCTGAATGTGGTTGCCCCAAAATGAGTCATTATTCAATGAAGTTCTGTAATTGACAGAGTCAGATTTGTGCATCATTAAGGCTGTTGAAAAGTTTGGTGATTGATCAAAAAAATTAGAGCAGCTAATGATCACACTGCACAGTTAGGTGCAACAACACTGATTAATGTAAAATTTAAAAATGTTTGTTGTTGTATTATCCACATACTACTAAATATTACACATGGAAGACCTTTTATTTCCTTGGTGAGTTGTAAAATGTTTTCAAGTGCTATTTAATTTCTGCATAAATAATCAAATTAACTGCCTTTAATATATTTCTTAAATTGTAAGAGCCTTATTTTAGAATCATTTTCAGACCAAGCTGTTGATTACAAGCTTGATGCATACCCATGAATCCAGTGTTGTTTTTTTCTCTTCTCCTCAACTGAAAAAACAGGTTAATTTCAACAGTTCAGCAGTGTGCACTTTGAACAGAGGTGGAATTATTTCATTTTTAGGGGAAGTGGGTTAATATGGTCATGCAAAGGAGAATAAGTGACATAAAGTTCTTAAGTAAATAAGTCAACATTAAATCCATTAGTGAAGCAGTGCCTTATCTCCTTCCATGAATAACGGAATCATTTCCCAGGCCTATTTTGACACCTGTTGGTGGAGAATTTAACTCCCCAGTTGTGAAACTGCATCTTCAGTGGTGCTGGAGCTGTGCCCTGCTCTGCCTCATCCTCCTCCAAGGCACAGCTGAAGAGCCAGTGCCTATCAGGTGAGCAGGAAACTCCTGCCAGGAGCAATCCCCATTCCAGCTTCTGTTTCTGCTTTAATCCACAGTCCCTGCATTTGTTTAGCACCCAGGGTAATGGTCCTTGTGGGATCTGGTGCAATTAAAGCACCTGGCAGGGGTTATTTTTATTACTCTAAATCATCCTTCAATACTTGTATTATGGACCACAGCAGTGACTGAATTCAGTGCACAGTGAAATGCAAGACTGCCCAGGAAACCTCTGTCACACGATTTCATTTTGAACTTTATCCTCCCACTGTCCCAGGCTGCTCCAAGCCTCATCCAGCCTGGCCTTGGACATTTCCAGGGATCCAGGGGCAGCCACAGCTGCTCTGGGAATTCCATCCCAGCCCCTCCCCACCCTCACAGAGAACAATTTCTTCTCAATTTCCCATCTGACCCTGCCCTTTGCCAGTCGTAGTTCAGACAGGAAGAAATAGCATCAAAAATGTTTAAGCATATTTCATGATATACTGAAAACCAGATAATTGACATGCAGAAAACACAGTGCATTTGCATTCAGCTTTTGAGAACACGTCTGCACTTCAGAAGAGCTGGCATTTGGTTTAGAACTGTCGGCTGTTGGAGAAGGATCCTTTTAACAAGGAGAAGTATTGATTCTTGAGGAAGAAAGGTTCCTGAAAGGGTGGTGATCCTGAACAGTGGGATGAAAAGCCTTATTTTCAGCTAGGGCTGCCTATCAGTGCCAGCCAGCAAGCCCTGGATGCTGCAGGGAGCAGCACATCCCAGCAGAGTTTGCTGTCACCTGCGGCTGTTCCAAGTTCCGTAACAGCTCCTCTGATGCAGAGTTGAGTCTTTTGCAGGCTGCCTTCTCAAACTCCACATTTCCTGTGTGTTTTGGGTGGGGAGTCAGGCAGTGGGCAGTTCCCCAGTGCTGGGTGCACACACCAGTTTATTTTTTATTTGGACCGTGGGGGCATTTGCTCCAGCCACCTGTGCATCACTCACTGCCATAATTATCTTAATGACTTCCCAGCTGCATTACAGTGTCTCATCCCAGCAAACAGCCTGTGTTGATTAAAAGCTGGGTTGCTCAAGATTTCACTGAGCCCTGTGGTTGTTCCCTTGATTTATTGCTTTTCCAGGTTAAAGCACACATCCCTGTTTTTAACTGGAAGTTTTCTCAGCCAGGCTGCACCCTGTGAGCCTGGTGGGTCTTGGCTGGATTTGAGAGTTGGTTTCCCTGTTTGGCTCTTTATTGTGTCTTTAAGCCCAGGGGAAACTTGATGGGAAACAGATTTTACACCTAAGGAAATGTCAAAGTCATCACACTATCTAAAACAGGAATAGAAAAAAAGTTTTATTTTAGTGCTTTAAAACCGTTGAGTAAGAAAAAGGAAATCTCATTGCTTCATCTAAAAATTATGAATGTAATACTCCTGTAAACTATTTTTAAAACTTATTCCCTCCTGCTCTTCTCTACTGTCCTGCTTATTTTACTGGATATTTTTGTTATTTATGTCCATCTCAGGAAAAAGGTACTCTCCTAAAGTCACCTTCCTACCTTAAGCTTTTATTTTTAAGGCAGCACATAGATCAATCTAAAAGACACTGAGAGTGAAGTGATAAAATTGCACTAGAAAAATTTGCTTTACTCAGTGGAAACCATAAATGACAGCACTAAACTGATACAAATTCCACAGAAATCACTTGGCATGTTGCCATACTTCCTGGAAAGCAGTTTTTGGGTTTTTTGGGTTTCTTGGGGATTTTTTTTTGTCAGTCATTGTATTGAAAGCCTGAAAAGTTCCTTTTCATCTTTAGGATGAAAGGCTCTTCTCAAGGACCCTTTTCCTCAATGTCCACGACGCTGCATACATCACGTGCACAGATTTAATGCAGAATATTAGAAATTTGTGAAACTTGGAAGGGGGAAAATGGCTTCAAAATAATGCAGGGACAATAGGCAAATGCCATCAGTAGTTATTATTCCAGATTTCGTCCTGCATTTTGCTGCATTCTGCTCGGTTTTGAAGCTTCACCTGAACGTGCTGGTTTATGTACAGCAGGCCAGGTGACCTCACAAAGGAGCTCTCAGTTACACACCCTGTGTCCAGGCAGGTCAAATACCAAATTTCACACTCTAAAAGAGAACTTTCCCATGTGGGAACTGATAGAGGGGAGATGGTTTCACATCTGGAGCTGTCAGCAGCATCTTATTAGCTTGTTTTATTTATTTTTTTTACTTACTATAGAAATTATAAGTAATAAAGGAAATAATGCCAAAGCAAAAGTATTGTAAAGTCTAAATTTTGGGGTTTTTTTAATTATGCAGAGAGAACCCAGTATAGATGAAAGACAGAGAGTGTGGTTTTCCTCAGACATACAAATACCTCATTTATTTGCTTTTTTTTTTTTAATATCTGATTAGTTTTATTCTGTTAAGACACACAAAACATGACACCTGCTAACCTTACAGAGAGAGTGAAATCCACGAGGTTCACAGCTTTACATTTTTATTTAGAAAAACAGGTGCAAAACCCACTATGTGCCTTCTGACTATGACACACCTATCTTAGAAACAAAATGCCTAATTTTTGTTTTAAAAATATAGATTTAAATAAAAAGAAGCTCACAGATGGATTCATCTGCCTGGAGTTTTCATCTCCATTTCACAAGTCTTTACCTAGCTTTGCTCCTGTTCCTGTGAGTTAATAGGTGTGATTGTGATCACCTGGGACCAACCACACTGAAATTATGGGGCCCTCTTTTAAAATTTTCCCAAATTTAAACCCAGTAATTCACTTTTCCAGAGAAGGTATCCCTGTAGTCAAGCTGCAAACCTGTTCTTCCCTTGTAGCTTATAAAAATGTCAGTAATAACTCATTTATAACTCATTACCAATTCTGTCGTGTGTAAAAAGGCACAATATTGATCTTGATGCAAACAGAAATTTGGATGCTCTGTGAGCAGTTCAGAACATACTGTTCTGGAAATCTGGATATCTAAATGTAAATTAAAATGAGTGACCGTCTTTAATTATCTTTGCTCATAGAATATGGGGTAAAATTTAAACCTTTTTTTGTGGGTATCAATTATGTCCAAATTTATCATAATTAAAATGAAACAAAAAAGGTACATTACCATACACATGTATGCACCAGTACTTTTAAATATACTGAGAATATAATAAGAACTAAAACTTGGCATTGATTCTGTGATAGTTTTTCTTAGCCTCTCTTAAGCAGTAACTCCCTCAATCTGTGAGGGAAAGCCACAATCAAAATAAATTAATGTTCAGTGTTGATGTGCATGGCAGAAAACCAGTTTACTATGACTATGTCAAATGACTTCCAGGGCATTCCTTTGTTCAGTTTGAGAGCAGAGTTTTTGGAGTTTTTTTATTTAATAAGGATATAAAACTTCCTCAACAAAAAAGTGAATAGGCAGCATTGGTAACTGTGCTGATAGTTAAAAATCTCAGCTTTCAAGAATACCACAGTAATTTTAATTGTTTAATGGGTTAATCCGTCAGTAGCTTGGAAGGAAATTGGATATAACCAGTTCAGGCAAGACCAAAAGTCTTAATTTTTGTCTCTGTAATGAACCTGGTTGTTGCATTTGGAGAAATAAGCTCAGCTTGTAGGAGAACACCTTGGAGCAGGGTTTTGTCTCAGCTGAGACTGGGTCTTCCAGGTGTGCTCACCTGGCTGCAATGTTGTCCCAGCTTTACACAGCCCCCAGATTTCCCTCTGCTGATCCTGCAACTGTCTCCAATTCCATACAGGAAAAGCAGGGTTTATTTGGGATTAGCCATACTGTGAGCTGTTGTCTCAGTCGGGAGAAAACCAGCTCTTTAATCTATAGCCAGGTGTTGGATTCTCACAAGGATATTCATTACCTGGGTTCCTGGGAGAGGAGGGTCAGGTCAGGAGTGTCTGATTGCCAGCAATTTCCTTGAGACCCTTCCTGGTTAACCTGTCTGTAATCCCCAGGGGTTCTTTCAGGGGCTGATGTTGGCATTCTGGCACTCTCCCTGGGTAATTTGAATTTTGTCCCACCATCTCCATGTGGTGTGAATGGACTTCATCTGCTCTAAGCTTCAAAGTAATTTTAAAAAAAAAAGAGAGAGAAATTCTAAATCTAAAATAAAGCTGTTGTATACTCTGTACTTGATTGTTTACTTCATTACACCTCAACAAATATTAACTTCTCTAGTTAGGCATGAAATGTGGTCTACTTTGGGAACAGTATCATTAACTAAATGGTTCACTAGTATAGCTCGTTGCTCCTTCAGGAAGCATCAAAACACTTTGGGTGCAATCTTTGAATTCTAGCAAGACTTGGAGAATTTTGATGAAGGTGAAATTTTCTTTTGTTATTTTTGGTGGGTTTGTTTTTTCTTTTGTTTTGTTCTAGAGGTGAGGAGAAGAAAGCCAAAAGCAGTCCCTTCACTGCATGGAGCTGCCCTGTGGCCCAGGGGAGAGGGAAGGAATATGTGATAGGATTTGGGACACATCTCAGTGAAGGGAGGCAGTGCCTTCTTGCATCATTGATCAGTGTGTGAGTGAGGGGAATGAGGATGAAGCAGGTGCCAAAATGTGTGTGTTTGTGCTGGAAACAGCATGCGGGGTGTTACCTGACAGAGCCCCAAACATGTGCATGGGGTGCAGTAAGCAACCTTGGGGAAGTCTCCTGCAAATGCTGATTTTTCCAAAGCAGTTGCATGTTGTGAAGCCCTGAGTATCCCTTGTTAAGTGAGACACTTTGTGCTTGGTTACCAGTGACTCCTGTTTTCCATGTGGAAGACTCACAGTGTTTTTTGGTTGGGATTTGCAGGAACACCCCCTTGGTGTGAGAAGGAAAAGAAAAAAAAGGAAAAAAAAAACAAGGAAAAAAAAAATGATGTGCAAAATGACAAGTGGTATATAAGTAATTTTTTTGGCCAGTCTGTAAAGTCCCACAAAATCTATGAGACAGGTTTGTGTGTAGATCTCACAGGCTGGTTTGTGTTGGAAGGGACCTTGAGGATCACCCAGTGCCATGTCAGGAACATCTCCCATTGTCCCAGTGTCCAGCCTGGCCTTGGGCACTGCCAGGGATGCAGGGGCAGCCCCAGCTGCTCTGGGCACCCTGTGCCAGGGCCTGCCCACCCTCACAGCACCCATGGCTTTCACCTGGCTGCTTTTATTTGTGTGAATTTCCTCATAGCAGGTAACAAGCAGTTTGTTTTTTGTTTAGTCCTCATGCTGAACAGAGCCTTTCCTTAGATCAGAATCAGCTCCTCTCCATTTGCTGTGAGACACTGCTTGCCATCAGCTTCCACCTGTGTCCAGAGGTGAATCCTCATCCTTATTCCAGCACTGCTCCTCATTTCAATTAGCCCCAAGAGCACTGGGCTCATTACCTGTCCTTCACAAAGTCTGTCCCTTGCTCAGCCCTGGCTCTACCCAGCGCTGTTTGCAGCCTGCCTGAAGACAGAGTTCCCTGATTCCCTCACTTGACAACAACAAATCTGAGTCACAATTCCCAGCCGTGTCTCCAGGTGTGCTGAGCAAACCTCGCCACAGAACACTGCTGCCTGTTTGTGTGGCTGCTGCCTGCAAAGCGAGCCTTTGTGCAGCAGGTTCAAAACATGTTGATGCTCCAGTGGAAGGTGCTTGTAAATTGCACCTGGTTTGATTTCAGTTCTGTTGAGTAAACAGGTCAATTCCAATATCATCACCTACCTTGACTGGTAAAGGGAAAGAAAATTTGGGGATTGATGTGAAATGCAGATGGACTTTTAGGTTAAATGGATTTTCAATCACTTCACTATACTGTCATTCATTTTTGATGTGAGCCGCTCTATTTTTACTTCACCTTGCTGTTTTTTCTGTCCCTCCCATGTCTAAAACTATTTCATTAACCAGTGAAATTTAGGAACATGTTCTGCCAAGTTTCTGTAACTTCTGAGGACATTAACAAATCACTAACCAAGCACAAAATGGCATCAGGATGCAGAAGAAATTTAAATACACCTCCTCTCTGCATGCCCAGGAGGGATAAGCTCCTATTGTGCGCTTAGCTTAACTTTTCATCAAAGTGGAGAAGAGAGAACTATTTTCTTTCTGGAAATTGTAGTTTAAACTTCCCAGAAATGATTGAGTCTTATAGCTTTTAGGGAAATGTAATAAAAAGTGCTTCTGCCCACCAAGGACTTCATAAAGATTTTTGGCACTTGTGACATGAATGCATCTGTCTTTTCCTTGTGATCAGAAACAGAGGCAGGCTGTGAATGATGGAAATGTGATCTTCAGTTCCCCACACTTCCCTCTGCCTAAACTTTTTTTTTTTTTTTTTTGAGAGAGAGAGAAAAATGAAAGGTGTTGCACAGGTAGCCATCAGACTGAACAGCTGTCCTCCATTATTGCAGGCTGATCACACTGACCACATCACACTGAGGGTAAAATCAGATTTCTGCCATGAGTCCCTACATCTTGGGAGCCTCCCCCATGAAGCAGGGCAGGAATTAGAAGAATTCCCAACAGAGGATTTTTGAGGGCTATGAGTGCTTTCAAGCAATCCTTACAATATTTGAATCATAGGATTGATGCCAGTAATTTCCAGAAAGCATCATCAGCAAGCTCAAAGCTGTGATTAGCCTTTGGTTTGTGAGTGAATTATGTCACTTTCTAGGCTACTGAGCTGCTTCCTGATGCTTTATTCTTTACTCGGTTGCAACACTTGCTTCAGGAGCTGCCAAATGAAAAAATCTACTCTCTTTCTAGGCATATGAACATCAAAAAGCTATTTCAATAGCTGAGAACCTCCCAGTTAGATTCATAGCACAACTGAATTTTGATAATCTGAGGAAAAAATAGGTGGAAAAACAGGCATCATTCTCACTGTACCCTGAGAGAAGGAGAGTTTTGTGCACCTCACAGAAACATGGAATTGCAGATTCAAATATTCACTAAGAATTGGGTGAAACATCAAAGATCACTGAGTCAGATGGTGAAGCCAGCACTGCCACATCCTTTAACACCACATCCACACATTTATTGAACACTTTCAAGGATGATTCCACCACTGCCCCACATAGCCCACCCAGCACTTGAAAACCCTTTGTGTGAATAAATTATTTCCAAACTAATCCTCCCCTGGTGCAACCTAAGGCCTTTTCCTCTTGTCCTGTCTCTTGTCTGGGGGCAGAGGAGATCAACCCCCATGCTGGACCTTTGAGTTTTGGAGAGCCAAGGAGAGGACGTGGTTTATTTTGGATAAACTAAGGATGGAAGACATGCAGCCATCCCAGTGTAGGCACTTTTATGTGCACTGGAGGTATTTTATGTGCAGGGAGAGGCCAACTGTGCCACTGAAGTGTCACAGACACTGGAGAGCTGCACAGAGCATCCAGATATGCCAGCACTTTCAGGAGATACTTATTTTTATGGCTAAAAGACATTAAATAGTTTCCTAAAGCCCCAGCCTCATTAAGGATGTGTCTGTAGCCTACTGAGGAGAATTTTTACTGTGTGAATGATGGAGAATTGCCTTAAAATACATCACTGGTGAGTTCCCTGTGTTTAGCTGGAGGGAAAGGAATGGGCACAGGAGAGGAGCCTTAGTGGGGCAAGAGGATATAATCCTCAATTCTTGTCTTCTGGTGGGAGAAAAGGTGTTAGATTTGTGGTACAGATTAGGGATTTTGCAGCTGTAAGGTGGGAACAATGTCTGTTTCACTCTGTGCTGCTCCATCCTTCTGCAGCAATGAGTAGTAGCAGTAAAGGACACAAGATGCATTTTCATTTATTTTTTTTTCCTTTACTTTTTGAAAAATGGGACATCAGACAGGAAGAAGTGGCACTGCATTTTGGTGAGATTAAGCAATTTCCCACTTCATTCTCCTCACTGTGGCTTGCTGGAATTACTGCAGGAGAGATGTGACATTTATTAATAGCAGGCAGTGGCTCAGTCAGTGGTGACCCTTATCCATATAGCAGTGAATTAACCCTGCTGTGTATCCATGTCCTTTGTCTGGGGTGGGAAACTGGAAGGGAAAACAGCTCCCAAATCCTTCCTTGCAGCAGCCTGGTGTCTCAGAGCTGAGCTTCTCCCAGTGGCCCAGGCTGCTGTCCCATTCAGGACAACACTGACATTTTTAATTCACGTCCACTTCTCAGAACAAATCATCCCCTTGTTGCTCATGGGCCCGAGGAACTTTAAAATCCCTGTCTGGCAGACAGGAGGTGGCTTTATTTTCCTTAGATATCCTTGGATAACTAGATCAACACAGTTCTTGTTATCAGCTGGAATAGTTGTTATTAGTGAAAACAGTGTTAGAGGAAATAACAGGTATTTTTGTAGCAAGGGCTCCTGAGGGTGAATGGTGAAGGCACAGAGCATTTTCCTTTTTTAAACCACCAAAACAAGAGGCTCTGATGTGTGAGCATGCAGGCTAGCAGCACCCCAGGGGCCAGCAACAGCTTTTGGGAATGTCCTCCCAAAACTGCCCTGGCTATGCAGATCCCTTCAGCTTTTCCAAGGCTGGGAAAGATTTGTTGTATCAACAATAACTTCATATCCCAGGATAGGTTTGGTGTGTTAGCAGTTTAAAAATGTATGTTTTAGTTGTCATGGTAGTGCTTTTTTCCTGCTACAAAGGAAGCAGCAATGGACCTTAAGCTCTTTCATGTAATTTAACAAAAAAGAACAAAGCTTCTGTGTGCAGGTTTTGTAGGAGAGGGAATGGTCAAGAAGCATTCTAGGTGTTTCTCAGGTAATGATATTACTCAGCTGCCTTTTCAGGAAATACAATTTGAAGTGACTGCGTTCATGCCCAGCATGTAATTAGCCTTCTTCTTTGTTTTGTGCATTTCACCAGCGAGCTCTATCCCAGAATAATACTCTGAATTCTCAATTGGTGTAATTCATTATGGTTCCATTAACTTCCAGAGAGGCTGCTCTGGCTTATTCTGGCCCAAAGTGTTCAGTTCTGAACGTGCAATAAAAGTGTTACTCATCTGAGCAGCCGCTATTCACATCAGCACTCTGTGCCCAGTCCTGGAGCTTTTAATGTGTTTTTTGTTGGCCAACAAAGAGGGTGTTGTGTGCACGGGCAAAGATTAGATGTATCTTTCTCTGCTGTTGAGCTCTGCTCTGACGTTTTTCACTCTTCTGCACAGTGTTCTCCTCCACGAGGAGTCAGACCAGACTGGCCTTCCTGGGAGGCAGGCTGCCAAAATAACACCCAGTGCCAGCAACCGTGGGACTGAGGGCAGCACTGTGGAGCCTTCCCAGCTCCAACTGGAGCACACAAAGAAAATATTTTTTTAAATGTCTGATTTGGAACTCTGTGGGATTTGTTTTTTTTTTTCCTCCCTCCCCCCGCCTTCTTTTTTTTTTTAAATACAGATAAACCAATATAATAATGATTAATCCACTCAGATAAAAGAAAATTGCAGGTTCTCAAAAGTCTTTTTAGACAGGTATTATGATGGTTAGAAACAATGTTAGTTAAAGGCAAAAATTCTAGCTTTAAATAATATCAACATTGTTTTTTTTAAGGATCAGGCTGTCAAACACAGGACTACTCAGGACAGCTGGAGTACTCTAAGATGGAACCTTTCATTTGAGAAAATGTGATACCAAGAATCTCTGTTTTACATTCCTTTGTTTTTTTTCCTGGAAAGAGTGAAAAAAAAATCAAATTATGCAACATTTTCTGCTTATAGAACCTTGTTATGGCTTTATGTCATCCCACACATCACCTGCCTAACCTAATGACTTCACTCTGCTTTTACAGTTAGTGAGCTTAATTCTTCATGTCTTTGTTGCCTGAAACACTTTTTTTTCTCTTGGTTCTCTAGAAAAATTGACAAAGTAATTCATACTTTCCAACATCTTCAGCAAATTTCTCTGGAAATAACCCACTGACATTCTTCCTTTGATGACATTGTATTTTTACAGTATTTCTTCACTGGACTTTAGCATGTGGTTTATATCACAGTGATCATCCCTTGATAATTTTTCTGAAGCAAGGTGCCAGAGGAAAAACTCTTTTCAGTCTAAACCAGTCTGTTTTGTTGTGGTGGGAAAAGGAGTGTGTGTTTACACACCCTTTGTATTTAAATCCCATTTTCTCTAAGCTTTATTTAGTTAGAGGGAGACTGTATTACTTTTTGTAATCAAACCTTACCATTACAGTAACTGTTGTTTTGGAGAAATGTCAGGAAGTGTTTAAAATTTCCACAGGGCTTTAATAATTACAATGAATTTTTGATGGTAAAGGGGCATGAGAATTGCCCAGTGTAATGAAATTACAAAAATACATTAAATATAGAAAAGCATTTTCTTCTTGCGTATAGATATTTCTAGCTTGCATGAAATATTAAGCAACCATAAATTACCCCTATATATAGATATATATTTTTTTAGAATCACAGCACATTGATGGAGGGGTAGAGGAATTGCATCAAGCTTTGCCAGTCCAGGCTGTGTTTCACCCTTCAGTAATCCCTCAGGCAGCTAATGCTCTGCAAATATCAGCAAAACTTAGTAGGGAGACTCTTTATCAGGAGAAAATAGCATGTTTCCTGAGCTTGGGTGTTTGGGGCTTGTGTTTCCAAGTGGGTTTGGGGGTTTGGGTGATCAAGCCCCTGTCATTCCCATTTTAATAAACAATTTTCCTGGTGCCTCCTGGCCCTGGTGGCTCGCAGGGACGTTGGCTGGGGGAGGATCTGTGGAACATGAGCACAGCCCAGGGCGTGATCCTGTTTTTTCTCACTGAGGGCTGCAGCTTTTGCCATATGGAAAGACTATCCCAGAGTTAGTGGCTCCCAGGGGAGCAGGGCCAGTCCTGTAAGGAGTCTGGCCATCACACACACTGACCTCACCCGGCATCCTGGCTCTGCAGCCCTGCTGTCTGACTGACTTGTTTGCCATGGTCTTCTGCCATCCATCTCCACCACTGGCCTCCAAAAAATCCCTGAGGATGTCCCAGCTTGCCCATTCCCTCTGTGCACCGCAGGTGTTTTCGTGGCGTGGGATGCATATCCTGAAGCTGAACTCCTTGCTGACTGTGCCCTGTCAGTGCTGGGCTTTGCTCATGGTCACAGCCCAGCCGGACCAGGAGAGGCCTGCAGATGTCCAAGTGAAGAAAACCAGCCCAGGTCAGGGTGTAAACACAGCTCTGGGCTCCTGCCACAGGTGTCACAGTCCGTTCACGATGAATAATTAATGGTGGCTGTGGATGTGTCTGTCTGAGTGTTTAAGAGTATCTAAATAGAAGTTGTTACACTTTAAACCAACTTCTCCATTCGGATTGAGACCTGGTGATTGATAATTTTCTGTTCGTCGTGTATCAACGCCCGGGCTTCGCGTTCATTGTTCAGTAAGTGTTGTAATAAATATTAATGT
Source organism: Emberiza elegans (assembly GCA_024865655.1). Lineage (NCBI taxonomy): Eukaryota > Metazoa > Chordata > Aves > Passeriformes > Fringillidae > Emberiza > Emberiza elegans. The sequence continues at coordinate 1,830,578 of JALJVW010000034.1, forward strand.
GTTGCTGCTCTCAAAGTACTTACTGAGGTCTTTAAAATTCTTTAAATATGCCCTCAGAGCCTCTTAGGGCAACCAGAATTACCTGTAGCATTTTCCAAAGCAGAATTATCCCGTGATGTTGATTGAGATTGTGCCAGTGCATCTGCCATAAAAACATTAATGTCATGTCTGACTGAGGCACCTTCCATGTTCATCATTTCTGAATCCATTTACAAAGACCTTAATGGCAGCTGTATATAAAGACATGCCATAATGACATCTTAAATGCTGTCTTTAAATTCACAGCATGAAAAGCCTTTTAGGAATACGGTATGACAAAAAAAAAAAAAAAAAAAAAAAAAGCAGAGAGCTGACAGCAATTTGTAGATAATACTCATGGTATGTCTTTTATTTAGTGGAGGTTTTATATTGATTTCTAGAGAAATAAATGGGTCCAGAAAGGTAATAGTGTAAATAGAACTTTGTTCCTAGTGAGTGACATGTGAGACTTCAGTTCAGCTTCCTCATTTCACAGGAAATACAGGAAAATGCATAGCAGAGTTTGGAACGGTATCAGCTGGTTATACAAAATTTAAAAATGCACAATAGAAATAAAAGATCTAGAGCTTGTTAAATTCGGGGGGGAAAGAATGTCTATACATACAAAAAGCACAATATAAATATACCAAAAATCACTTCTGCAGCAAAGGTTATTTGGAAAGGGCACGAGCTTCTCATGGAACAGTCTTTGAGAAGGAAGGGGTTTGAAGTAATTCTGTCACTTTCTGGGCAATGATCTGCTTTTGCCAGTCACCACAGTCTCCTCAGTTTGTCTCAGAGTTTGCTAAAGGCAGGGAAAGAAAAGGAGAATGGATATAAAAGAAGGCAGTACAAAATCTCACAGGCTTCACCCCAGATTTTTGATGATCATCACTGCAGAGTGGAGGATGCTGGGGCAAAGCTTGGCTTTCCTGAGGTTGTTGAACTTTCTGATTTTTCACTTCATTTTTCAAGGCATTGAATACTTTGGGCAGCGGTTTAATCTTTAAAATACTTTAAAAATTTGAAAAGGCCAAATCACATTTAATATCTAAATTTGCTTCCTTAATTAGGTCACAATGTGGACATCACCTTTGGTCCTGTCAGAAGCTCTGTTTGGGGCATTAATTTGGCTTTTCACTCTCAGCATTAACTGAAGGGTGATGGACACACTTTAAAATCTTTTGCACGCTAAAAAATCACGTTGGCCATCAGAGTGGCTCGTGGGCCATTAGATCCCAGATTTTCTTTTGTTTCAGCCTTGCTCAACAGCACTGGCTTTCTCCTTGTGCCTGCCCACCACAGGAATCGCCACTTCCCTTTTACTCATCTCGACTTTTCTCCTCTGACAATGACATTTTGAGTAATTGGGCTCTGTGCTGTCATTAATTCTGTGTGTTCACATGTAAGGACAGTTTTAGAGTGGCTGGTTTGTGTTCCAGGGTTAAAGCTGTGTGTTGTTATGGAGGGGGCACAGGTCTTGTGTCACTGACTGATTTTAAAATGGGTTATTTTAAAGCTTTAAATCTGTCTTTTCCTCTAAAAGATGTAGTGCCACATATTTATGTTACTATTTTATCTCTAAAATAGCACCACGTATTTATGTTGCTGAGTATAAATAAGTAGCAAAATCTCCTCTGTTCTGAATGTAGTATTTGTTTAAATATTTTTGTGCTTCCTTACAAATATAGAGTGAAATACAGACAACCAAAGTTCCTGTTTAAATAGGTTTCTATTTTAGATTTCTTTTTTTATTTTAGATTCTTCCACCTGAAATGTTTTGTCTATCTAAAGTAGAAATATCTATAATGCAAAAAAACTGGAATGTGTAATACAAATTAAAAAAATCTTAGTCTTATAAGTACAATATGATCAAGTTATTGGTAGAGGTTACAAGTTTATCCACCAAAAAATGCCGTCATTATGAAAACATACATTTTCCTGAGTTGCAGCCTCCCTTGAGTTGTATTGATTTCCTCAAAGGTTGTTTAATGGGGAAAGAAATCATTCTTCTGGCAGAGGAGTCTGAGCTCCAGGGCACTTGGGGGGATGTCCCGAGCGCAGCTCACACTTGGGTTTTAAGGCTGCCTTTAGAACACAGGGGGAAATCTCACAGGGGAATCTCCCAGTCCATTCCCTAGGAATCCCATGGGCTTCCCAGGGAATTAACTGTATGTCAGGATGTTGATCCTCCAAACCAGCTTTAATCACGGAGACCAGGTAGTGCAAAGACTGCTCAAGCACCAGGGTGACCCAGTGCTGTATCACAAACGAATAAGGAAATAAATTTAACAAGTGGTGGAATCACAGAATCATTTATTCAGGTTGGAAAATCCCTCCCAGGCCATGGAGTCCCAGCTGTGCCCAGTCCCCACCCTGTCCCCAGCCCAGAGCTCCGAGTGCCACCTCCAGGTGACACCTGCAGGGCTGGGCACTGCAAACTTCCCCGGGCAGTGCCCAGGCAGTTCCTGAGCCCCCTTTCCATGGGGAAATTCCTGCTGTGCCCACCCTGAGCCTGCCCTGGCCCAGCCTGAGGCCGTTCCCTCTGCTCCTGTCCCTGTTCCCTGGAGCACAGCCCGATCCCCCGGCTGTGCCCTCCTGGCAGGAGCTGTGCAGAGCCACAAGGGCCCCCTGAGCCTCCTTTGCTCCAGGTGAGCCCTTCCCAGCTCCCTCAGCCTCTCCTGGGCTCCTCCCTTCCCAGCCCCTCAGCCTCCCCGGGGCTCCTTCCCCCCAGCTCCCCTCAGCCTCTCCAGGCTCCATTCCCTGCCCAGCTCCTCAGCCTCTCCTGGGGCTCCATTCCCTCCCAGCTCCCTCAGCCTCTCCCGGGGCTCCATTCCCTCCCAGCTCCCTCAGCCTCTCCTGGGCTCCATTCCCTCCCAGCTCCCTCAGCCTCTCCTGGGGCTCCATTCCCTCCCAGCTCCCTCAGCCTCTCCCGGGGCTCCATTCCCTCCCCAGCTCCCTCAGCCTCTCCTGGGGCTCCATTCCCTCCCCAGCTCCGCTCCCTGCCCCGGCCACGCTGCAGCCCCTCCATTCCCTGTGTGAGGGCCCAGAGGTGACCCAGCCCTCGAGGTGCGGCCTCAGCAGGGCCGGCACAGGGACGGGCCCTGCCCCGCTCCTGCTGCCGCCCACGGCTGGCACAGCCCCGGGGCCATCGGCCTCCTGGGCACGCTGCTGGCTCAGAAAGTCAAAATAAACCTAAATAAACTCTAAAGGCTTTATTTCCTACCGATCTTGCAGTGGCTGTTAGGTATTTCTCCATCCAAGAGAATCACAGGAGTAACAGCAGCTGTCACTACATGCATGAGGGGTTTGAGACTTACTGTTGGTATTAATTCAGAAGCATTACACTATTTATTTTTTAAATAGTGGTTATGAACAAATATGTGACTTATCTACACATTCCAAATAACAGCACAGGTGACTGTTACCTGCAGAGGTTGTGGAGTCTCCAGAAGGGTCCCCAAAAGTGTCCCAGGCCAGGTTGGATGGGGCTTGGAGCACCCTGGGACAGTGGAAGGTGTCCCTGCCCATGGCAGGGTTGGGACTGCATGAGCTGTAAGATCCCTTCCAACCCAAACCATTCCACAATTCTGTGTTTTCACGACTACATAAAGGTTAACAAAATAATCACTTACTGGCTTGAAATCGGTTAATGATGTTGATTATTCACGTCTTTCTTTAGGACTGACTTTCAGACCTCGGGCTCCACATCCACACAGCCTGGGGTTAGGGATAATAGTGATTTCTGACATGTGGGTTAACTTTAGAGGTGATCGTTGGAAGCCCCACCAGTGCTGGTGCCAGGGCCTGGATCAGCTGGGTGGGCTGAGCCACATCAGCTCAGACACCAGAAAATCCAAGTCGAGCAAAAAATGATGGAATTCAAGGCACGAGGTTTATGCTTTACGAGCCTGGTGAGGAATTACTCTGGGCTCCACTACCTCACGTTGAATTGAGACATCACAGCCCAGAAATCTTGCCCAAAGTGGCCTCATGATTTCAGCCCTTGTGTCTGCCTGCTTTGTTGTTTTGTTTGCTCGACCTGCGTGGTGCTTCACGCCTCCGGGGAGTTATGTCCAGAAGCCTCCTACCTCCACCCTGGGTGGTACAGATGATCCAAACGGGACATCCCGGGAGCCCAGAGGATGACTCCAGCAAACAGGCACACCCGGGACACTGAGCTCATCCAAACCCCTTCAAACCACGACCCTTCTGGGGCTGATGCCTGAGCTTGGATGTGCTTGTGTGCTGGATGACTGCATCCAGCCATGGTGCACAGAAAATTAGCCTTAGTTCTGAGGTTTGAGGAGATCCGAGGGCCAGAGAGGGAGGAAAAGTTCCTGCAGTAAATCAGGAATTGCAGTGGATTGTTGAAAAGCTGTTGCTGAGCAGCCTAAAGCTTGTCCCCAAACAGCCCCTGGCCAAGCCTAAAAGCACCTCAGCATCTGAGCCACCAGCTTTGGTGCTGTCTCTGTAAGAACCCATGGAAAATAAAGCAGGAAAAACATTGTTGTGAGGTTTGTGTTAGGAGATTTTAGACTGGTAGGAGATTTTTAGGTGTCAAAATTGAAATTGCAAAATGCAAAATGATACATACCAGGGAAGATCTGAGCACATCCCAAAGCTTTTGCTTTGTGCTCTGAGGGAGGTACTAACTTCCAGGGGCTAGAGGCACTATAAATTTGTAGTATTTTCAAGCAAAATCATAACCTTTAGCAATGCTTGTATGCAGGGACTTTTTTTTAGAATTATAATACTACTGCATTATTTTTGGCAAAACACATTGATGTGGATTTTTGAAAATTGATATCTCTCATCTGGTTATGTGGTTCATTGAAATTTGCCTTCCCAAGGTACTTTGTAAAAGAGGGATTTCTATTATAGATCATGATTTTGATGATTAAAATTAATGAGCTCCCTCAGAGTCTCTTGGATGTGTGTAAAATGCATTCTTTTTTCACCCTCGTGTATTTTGATAGATGGAGACTTTTTCATACTTCATGACCAAACTTATTATTTGTGTGTCAAATTTACCCAAATTTTTTTTCCCAATGTAGTTTCAAGACAATGTGAGATGGCAACAGATGAGTGCCTGAGTTATCCCCAATAAATAAGCATTGAGAAGGAAACACTATGGCAAACAGATTTTACCATAACTTGATTGGTTTCCCTGCAGGTGTGAAATGGGGGTGTTTTTTCTGTGGGATTTTTGTTTGCTTTGTTGTTATTTGTTTTTATTTTTTTTAATGAAAAGGTTGTATTTAAAAAGATTTTAGAAAAGGGTGATGTCCGGAAAATAATAGACTTTGCAAATAGAAAACTCAGTGGTAATACAGCCTAGAAGGGTGAAATGTAAACTTCCTTACTGAGCTGAATACAATTTATAAATTTTGTATAGCTGGAACTAAACTTCTTGCTGGAGTTGTTTTAAAATGTGTCTTCATAAACACTTCCCATGGAGATATTCTTTGTAAAAATAAACATTAATAACCAGCTGACAGGGAATTTATGGAACCTTGGTCTCAGCTGCCTCTTGGCCCCAGGGGATTATGGTACAGTAAACCCAAATTTATACAAAGAATTAAATATACAGTAGGGCAGGACAAAAGGAACAGGGAACGCCTTTCACTATTTTCCTAAAATTAATATAGTGACATATTCGTGTTGCTTTCACTGCAGCAGATGCATGGACTGTAAATACTAGTGTTTAATATTTCCGAGTGATCTAAATAAATCAGTTTCTCCTGAAAAATGCCAGGATCTGTGCACACGGGGTAACTTCGGAGTAGGTAGGAATGGTGTTCCCTCAACTGCCTGTCAGGAACGACTTAATCCTGCTTTGCAGATATTGCCTCTGCATCCCTGGGATGTGTTAATTTCCATACCCATTCATTTAGAAGGCTCTGCTGAGACTGTCAAAGAGATGCTAATTATCATCAGCCACGGTGATCCCTGGGGAATTATGCCGGGATTGAGAAACCAGGGAATGGCTGGAGTTACAGAGGGGATTAAAGTGATGAGTTCTGCTCCCTCTCTCCCTTTGCCTTTCTCTAGCAGTCCTCATGCTCTCCAGGTGCCTCTCAGCCCATTTTGTCTAATATTGGTGCTGATTTAGGTTAAATCAGCAGCTTCATTAAGGAGCAGAACTTGGGAGTCCAGCTGATTAATTCCATGGAGCAGCACATGCTGCCTGGAGTTAGGCAGAATTCAGCCAGGGAGCTGTGCTTTGCTAACAGGAGGGCTCTGGGAGGAATTTAGGGGAGTTACAATAGTGTTAATATCCTAAATCTGATGAAAAAGCTGAATTCTCATTTAAAAGATAAATAAAAATGGTCAGAATTCTGCCCTGCTGTTGATGAAATCTCCAGCATAGGAGACAATTTTTTTAAATGAAGCTTTTTCTTCAGGATAAATGCCTGCATCCTTTAAAAATATTTCCTGTTCTATACCAATCTGGAGAAGCCCTTTTTTTTTTCCTTTTTTTTCTTCTTCTTCTTCTTTTTTTTAATAACTGCAAGTTCTTTATTGTGATCAAACTAAGTAATTTCATTTAGTGGTGCAGGCTGAAAATGTGAATGTTCTTTGAATCCATTTGGTCATTTGTTATATCTTGACTTTATAACAGCAAGGTGAGGAGAAGTAATGTCTGTGACAGAGTTTCCTGTAGGTAAAATCAGATGAATTGCAGCTTTTTTTCTTGCTTGTGGTCCATCACTCATAATTTGGACATCAGGGCTGTGTATTCTGTCTGTGTGAAGTTAGGTCATTGCAGGCAAACAAATTCCTCAATTTTGGAAAACTTCTGCTTGCTTTTTGCTTGCTTTGGTCCCTGTTTATATTTTTTGTGGCAGAACTAAGCTTTTGGTGCTGATTTTAGCCCTTTCTTGCGGTACTGAGAGGATCTGGATCCTGTTTTCTTAGTGACACTCTCATTAATAATTAGGCAAGGCAAAGCTTTAGGGTTTTTCATTAGAGGTGATGGTGTACTCAGTGAAGATGCACACAGTTATTGCTTTTTTCACACTGAAAGATGGATATGACAGATTGGAAGGTATTTTTTTAAAAAACATTTGACTTCTGTATATAAAAATAAAGTAATGCAAAAGTGTATTGTAGAATAATCCAACAGGAATGTCTGCCTATAACTAGGCTGCAGAAGTTAATTTCTGTAGTTTCAGAGATCCTTATGCTGTATTTCCAAATGTCTTATGAGTCCTGACATTTTTCTCTATTAAAGGCATCTTCTCTTTCCAGGTCCCCAGCATTGTGGGGCTGCATTGATTTAATTTCATCCTGGCTCTTCCAAACCAATGACAGCTATTTTTAATTTTCACTTATTCTCTAGAATACCCTATTGGAAAACTCCTTCAACCCACCAAATGATATCACTCTTCAAAATTACAAAAAAAGAACCCCCAAAACAACAGAAAACCCTCCAACAAGCAGGAGATTTTATTTAAAGCCTTTTATCTCCTGGGCACAAATATTCTTCTAGTACTTGAGCCATGGTCCCCTTCTTGCTCTCTTATCAATCTCATTTCTTGCAGTTACTCACCTGCAGGAAGTATCTTATCTCTTGGGAATATTTTCTTTTCTTAATCAATGTTTGGTGTAGGAAGTTTAATTACTGTTTTTCATCCAGCAGTGCTCTTGTCTGTGTCTAAATTGCTACCATTCCTCTCAAAGGTATAACAATCATTCATATTGAATTACATCATATAAAAGTAAGAAATTTAATTTCACGAGGAGTCAAGGAACTTTCCTTCCTTAAAACGTAGCTTAAATTTGGACAGAAAATATTTTGAGGATGAAAAGCTAGGCTTGTGCCTAAGACTGTCTCTCATTTTTCCAAAAGATTTTTACATTGAGCAATGAATAATATTTTGCTGAAGTTTTCTTTGGCTTTTAGTCAAGTGCTATAAATGAATTCATTAATGGGAATTATTTTTGGGTAGCAGCAGTGGGTGTGTGCATGGTACTGTGAGAGTCAAGTGCATTCCATCCTTTCCTCAGCAATTCTGAGAGTTTTAGCTTAGAGGAAAGAAACAAACACAACAAAAATCCCCAAGCCTGTGATGATCAACCCTCACCCCTGAGCCATTCTGCTGCTCTTTGGTGAGCTCGAATTCTGCCCTACTTTAATTCAATCTCTAACCCTTTCTTTTGGTAGAATTAAAATAAATTACTGCGTTAGAAACAGAAGAAAATTAAGTGCTTTTAAAATTAATTTTAGACACAGAAGAAACTGCTGAGCACGAGGGCTGTGCTCACCAGTGCACATTGCACAGGTGAAAACACAGAGATATTTCTTTATTATGCTAGGAAAATTTAGGTTTTGTATATGAGGTTCACCTCTGGATCTACTTTTTGGCCAAGATAGAGGGTGTGGGAAGAGAACAGCAAAAAGAAAGGATAGGAATTATGATAGTAAATTTATTCCAGGTTGTTGGGTTCTTCACAGCAAACTGTTCTGTGTGTATTAATATGAAGAGGCCAACTTTGAACAATGATGTCTAAATATATAAAATAGTGCTTATGAAGATGTTGGACACACTGCCCCAGACAGGGAAAGAGTAACTATCATGAATATATTTTCAGCATTTAACACTGGAAAAGCATGCATATCTGGTTAAAGTTTAGTGTGGGGAATTAGGGTGTCATTTAACCCTTCTCAGCATTTATTGTAGGAATGTATCCTGGCTGTGCTGGACTTTGGAACTTGATAATTACCTTGTGCCTTGGAAATATGTCAGCTAATACCTGTTGTCACTCTGCAAGTGTCTGCAAGTCTGTGATGTAGTGTAGTGCATGCTGGTGAATATTTAATATTATTAAATGTTAGGCTTGTGCTTCACTGAGGGTACAGTCTTAAGGGAGCCTCTGATTAATTTATCAGTGTTCTTGGCCAGAAACACATGTTTCTTTGAGAAATGGTGAAAATGCCACTTGTGGGTTGTGTGTTACCTCCCTGCTTCATTTTCAGTACACGTGGATGACAATTGTGAAAGGAATGGGGCAGCAGGACTCACTATTTACTTTCTGTGAAAAACATTTGTGTTGAATCTCAAATTATGACATCTTTCATCCACATGAGAATTAAGCCACCCTAAAACTCACAGAAACGTAATAAACAAGGAAGTTACCCTAACAGCTTCAGCCTCAGTCACCACATTGTTATTGAATATATTCCAGCTGAAATTTGTGCTGTTCTGGATATCCTTGTCTCGAAAATTATAGGTAATTTACGATTTCATTTTGAAAGCAGGCATACCAAGTGAAAATACACTGCAGGATGTTGATAGCTGGAATTAAAATGTCTGCATAACGTCTGAATGCATTAATAAGGGCTTTTTTTTTTGTTGTATGGAGGATTTTAGCTTAAGGAAGGGTCTGTTTGTCTTGACATTTGAGTTTTGAGTAGGTAATTGTCAAAGTGGAGAGAGGTTTGTTGTTTAAGTGTAGATAAAGCATATTTTATGAATTTACACGGTAATTTAAATAGGTAGATGAACCTGGACAGAGCCTGCTTCACTCAGCTTCAGCAAAAGAGACAGTGGAAGTCCAGACAGATTGTCCAGTTTAAGGTAGATGTTCTCTCTCTCCACTGGTTATAAAGAGATACGGAGGGAAGATAATCTTTCTAGTCCAAATTCAGTCTTTTTGAACTTGCCTGTTTGTCACAAACTTCTCCCAGTTCTGAGGCCATTTTGTGACTATAGAGATTTTCGTGAGAAAGACACAGAAAATAAATATTGTAAGGGTTGTCTTGAAACACTTCAGATGTCAGATTTCTTTTGACCGCGGTTGTTTTTCCTTTTGGCAGCTCCCGAACGAAGGGATTCCTCCCTGCTGGGCAGCCCAGACATCGTGGACCCAGCTCCCAGGAGAAAACGAAGGCAAAGGACAGCAAAACCTGCAGGGACAGGAGCTAAGGTGGCTGCTTACGAGGCAGAGCAGCCAGCCCAGGAAAAGTAAGCAGGTTTTAAATGTATTGGAACATTTTTATGCTCACAGATCTCATCAGGGTCGTGGGACTCCGAACCCAGCTTGGCATGGGCAACCTCTGGTTGAGGAGGTTCCAAACTCACCACCCTGAGATTCTGCCTTTGGGATTCCAGTGCAAAGAAATTAGCTCTCAATTCCATTTTTTTTGGGTTTTTTTTTTTTTTTCTGAACACAGAGTTTCCAGGCAGAAAAAAAAAGTTCACTCTTAAAACACAAAAGGGGTCAGGATTTGTAACACTTGAAAGTATTTTTCTTATGTCCATTTCAAATTCTGGAAATCTTTCCATGTGTTCTGGGAGGTGCTTGTAGCTATGCATGGAGTTGTCTCAGAACTCTGATGGGATTGGTAGTATTTTCTTAAAAAAACTGTGCATTTTTCATAAATATATGGCAAATTACATTTGAAAGTACGTATTTTCCATTTTTATCTGCAATATTCCATGGATTGTGAAGTCTTTAAACAGCCATGGACAGAAGTAGATTACAAAGACATTTCCCATGATTAGCAAAGATTTCTGTTTAAATCAGCAGGAGAATTATCTCATTTTGACGTAAAAGCTATGGTTTGACGCCAGCTAGGAATGTTTGAATTTACAGTCCTGTTTTCTTAGTTTAAAAATTACATTTCTTTAGGATGGTGTAGAAATATGTCAGACATTGCTTTTGTTCTTTTGCATCCCAGTCCATTGCAATGGAAAATGCCATTTTCCCGTTGTGTTTGGTCAGTTTGATTTTGACAACCTGCCTGTGCTTGCCTGAAATTCAGGTTCATTTTATTTAATATTGATTGTTTAAGGAAAACCTATGGAGGCAAAGTATTGCAAATATATGGAGGCCTTGGACTGAGTAATTATCTTTTTATGAATATCTGACTTGTGTGTGCAGGGGGACAACTAAGAAAATAATGATATTTTTGTTTTAATTCCTTGAAATAAGGCAAATTTTAGTAGAAACAGAGCAGTGTTATGATATTCATATGTGCAAAGAATTTCTACTCTGCTTATAGATTGATTCAGGGCTGAATCTAAAGAGTGGCTCTTCTTATTGGCTACAACATAATTAGTTATGTTTTGATACTGGGCATATGGAACATCCATTCTATCAGTCTCTATCTCCATTTTTCTTTCTTGCACTTTATGTGGCAGTGGCAATTCTTGTATTAGATAGGAGGATAGGAAATATCCCTGTTTACCTGAAGCATTACAAAAGCTGAACTGAAATAATTTCCACTTTGCTGGTTATTTTTTCCCAACGTCACTGAAGTTTTTGAGCTTCACCTGAAGTCTTTTGCCAGCTGCTAATCAAGTTTTCAGTCAATTTGCTTGGCTAATAATTTTCAGTTCTCTTTCAGCCTGTCAGAAGTGGGGAGATGGAGAATTAGCACCATGATCCTCGTTCACAAATATAGGTGTTCTTTTTGTGGAGTAATTTGTAATTACTCCAGTAATTTGTGCTGATGGAGTGCCAGATCCTTGGTGCTGCAAAGGGCTTTATCTTAAGCTGACAGCACGTTGGGGTCCTGCCCAAAATGTTTTCCAGTACTGTGTCACTGAGCAAAAAGAAAAAAAATAAAAGAAATTAAAACTTATTTATCCAAGCAAAGGGGTGTCAGTGGGGGGAAATTAACTTGGAAATTCCTTCACCCCTGGAAGTGCTCCATCACAAACAGGGAGATGGGGAGCATGTTCTGGGATCAAGTGCCAGATTTGATCTGGTTTCATGATCACATTTGCAAATGCACCAACGAGTCCTCCCTCCTTCCTGGGCTCTCCTGCTCAGACCTGCAGCCAGGGCTGGCTCCTTAGTGCAAATAAAAATGTAAATGCTTCAAGGCCAAGTCACACAAAACCCTTCTCCCACAGTTCTTGCTTTATCAAATAAAGCTTATTTAGGGTTATTTCCCATGTGGAATGTCTGGTGACATCAGCAGTGCTCTCCAGGCGAGGGAAGGGCTGCCACAAACCCAACACCTCCAGCCTGATGCTGCCCTAAAGCTGCTGCATCCTGAGTTCCTTGGTACAAAATCCTAAAAAAAAGACTTAAAAATACCTTTTTAGCAAAGGGAAGCACCCAAAGTTTTATTCTCCCTTTGCCTTTCAGATTGTTTTTTGATAATAAAGTGTTTTTAGTGTTGTCACATAAGAAAAGTTGTGTCTTAACTTTTAAGAAAAGTTATGTCTTAACTTTCATATATTTTTCATAAAACTTTAGAGTATGCTAAGAAGTAGCATTTATCCTAAACTCAAGAACATCTACAGTAAATACTAAGTCATCAAAACCTAAAGGATTATATTTCTGCAAATGTTTGAGATTTATGGATGTCGAGGCTAGTTGTGCAGCAATTCTCTGCTCCTTGGAATGGAAATATATTCCTGGATATGACCAAAAATACTCAGAAGAATGCAAACAAAAATCTGTTTGACACAGAAAGTAGAGCAAAAGGAATGCTGCCTTTCTCATGGTTTGTGTGTGGGTGCAGTGGCAGGAAAAGGAGTTGAATTGTATTTATCCATATAGACATCTAGTATTACTGTGGCAATTTATTCAAGGGCTAAATCAACATTTTTAATGAAACTTGGCAATGTGCTTTGGATAATATTAAGCTTAGTGAAAGTAGCCATGAGAGCAGCAAGGAACTGAACTAGGATTTGTGGAACAAGGTCTCTAAATGATCTGTTTAATTATTTGCTGAAATAAAGATGTACTTTAGGATAAAGTAGAAATTTAGAATAATTAGTGGGTTAGCCAGCTGCCAAGAATGAGGTTTATCCAGCTCTCTAGCAGGTTGTTCTTAAATCAGAGATATCCAGTGGAAGGAAATGCTTCTTTGGGCAGACAGATGTTACTTTCAGTTAATAACAGCTGACCTGTGGCTCTTAATTTACCCATTTTAAAAATATGCAAAGACAAAAAGTAGACCCTACTTTTCAAAACACAATTGAGCCAGGAAGTTAAATAAAATTATTCTGATTCCAGTACACCGTGATGGTCCTGGTGCAGCTTTAACTGTAAGTTACTATCTGGCAATTTCCTAAGGTGCAAGGCAGAGATAATATATAAGTCAAGTTAAGATGCAAATTCTGCTTTTCACAATTTGCATTTCGTAATTGGAGGAGAAAAAAAAATTAATAAGAGCATTCCCAATCCACAGTTAGAAGTTATGGTTATTGAGGCATTACCCAAATCTCTTTGGGGGCTGCATATGAATGGCACTGTGAGCTGTGTGGAATATGCATTCAATTTAGAGGCTTAGCTGTATGGTCTGTCAGCCTGAATCCTGTAAATAGCTGGATGCTTCCGTAATATTTTCACTTTAAAAGTGCTGGAACCCACTTGAGAGCAGATAGTACCTACTGAAGAAGGCAACATTTTAATAGAATTTTAAAAATGGAGTGAGGTCGTTGAACAAAACCTGCAGTCAGAGACTACTGTGTAACAGAGATGGAGTCTCTATAACTGAAATAAAAATAAATCAGGAAAAAGCTTCCATTTCTACTGCAAGTTGCATCTTTCCACTTTGATTTACCAAAATTGAGCGGGTGTTTTTTTAATGAGTTAAGACTAACAAAACCTTTTCATTTCTGTCTTTCATTTTTTGCTAATAAAGGATCTTTTATGGTCCTCATTCACACATGTGTTTCCTAGGAGAAAGGCTTTGCTGGATAAGGCTCAAAATATCTATAAGTTATTCTGTATATTTCAAAATATAATCCATTCCTGCTGCTCGAGGGTATTCATAATTTCTGTGCTATTTCATGCATGCCTGCTGTTGAGTGGATGTACAATTACAGAAGTGGTGTGGGGAAAGGCATCTTAAATACAGGAAAAACATTATTATGGATGCAAATACGCTGGATTCTCCTGAGAATAAGACTAGAAAAATAATTTTAAGAAAAGTTCTTACAGAGGAAGTGTTCCATAATTCTGAGAAGCAAGTGTTAAGAGATACTCTTAATCCAGCTGAGAAGTAACATGTATTTTTTTTTAAATGAGGAATTCCCTGTTTACACCAAGCACTGTGACTGACTTATTAGCTGTTCTGCGTGCCAAAAATTTCAGTCTCATAAGTCTAGCTCAGTACATTTGATGTCACTATTACTGCCTTTATTATTTTTTTTTTAATTGAAATTTGAGTTTTGCTGGCTTGGTACCTCTTGCTTGAGTGATAGAATGCAGTGGCTGTCAAAATCAGGCCTATATTTAAATTGAAGGAAAGAGATCTGTTACCTCACTATGTTTGACTGTGCTGAAATTTCAAGGTGCAGGTCAATTTCATGGGACCTTTGCCACCAGTAATTAAATTATTTCTTTTTTTTTTTACTCATAAACCCTCAGAAACTCATAAACTCTCAGAAACACCCAGAGAAATGTAACCAGGTTTCTGAGAGTGTGTTTGAGGGTCCCAGGAGTTGCCAGGGGGAGGCTTGTGCCGCCTGCCTTGCCATCCCTTGTTCCACCAGAGGCTAAGCAGGGAATGTAATTTTTACTTTAAACATGATTGTTACGGTGCTCACACTCCCTGTTTGTTCCTGACTTCAGGGCCTGATTAAACTTAGTCATGTGTGTAATTGTGGGTAGAATGAGCTGCTGCATGGTTTTTACTTGTTAATGATAAATGTGAAAATTTTTTTTGGACCATTCTTCATGCTCTCCTCCCTTCAAAAGGTTTTTTTTCGAGTCTTTGCAGGTATATGTAATTTATTTGGAAAGAAATCCTTTAGCATTGTATCCCAATACTGTAATAAGCTGGACTTGTCTTTTCTTTTGATAAACTTCCACCCCCTTAAAAGCACTTGGAGCCTGTGGTGAGCCCAGGGCTCCCTGGGGATCCTCTCTCTGCATTTGTTTAATTCATTGCTTGCGGTTCACATTTTTGGAGCTCTAATGCAAAGTTTACTCAAAGTGTGGTCTGCCCCCACCAGTGACTCAGGTAGGAGAAACCACAGATCTGTCCTGGAATCTGGCATTCTCAGAGGGTGACAAACCAGACTTTGGGTTTTCTGTCTCCCACAACAACTCTTTCTTCTCATAAAAGTTCAACCTGGCAAAAATTGTCATTTTTCTGCTGAAAATGACACCAGAACCTTCCAGAGTATGAAGTTCACACCACAGTTATCCCTTTTTAGGGAAAGATGTTCTTAAGAGCTCATGACGACCTGTCACGTTTGTATTCTCTTAAGTGCATTTATTTAACACAATAGGAGAGAACTTTCCTGGATTGGCAAGCACTGTGATCACTGTGATCTTTCAGTCAGTCCGTGCAGTGAATTTCTACAGCAGTGAGAATCTCATTCCTGCCATCATAAAATTATGGAAGGCAATGTTTAGAAAGTTTTGATGATTACTCGTTCAGGCTGAAATGTAAACAAGTTCAGAAATCTCTTAGAAGTGGATGTTTGGGTTGTATGAGGCTTTAATGTGAGTATTACACCAAAAAAACTTAAATACTGACTTAAGACATCTTTGTGATTCATGCATGCTTAGCATTATCTCTTTTATTCTCTTCTTTCTTTCTTTCTTTCTTTCTTTCTTTCTTTCTTTCTTTCTTTCTTTCTTTCTTTCTTTCTTTCTTTCTTTCTTTCTTTCTTTCTTTCTTTCTTTCTTTCTTTCTTCCTTCCTTCCTTCCTTCCTTCCTTCCTTCCTTCCTTCCTTCCTTCCTTCCTTCCTTCCTTCCTTCCTTCCTTCCTTCCTTCCTTCCTTCCTTCCTTCCTTCCTTCCTTCCTTCCTTCCTTCCTTCCTTCCTTCCTTCCTTCCTTCCTTCCTTCCTTCCTTCCTTCCTTCCTTCCTTCCTTCCTTCCTTCCTTCCTTCCTTCCTTCCTTCCTTCCTTCCTTCCTTCCTTCCTTCCTTCCTTCCTTCCTTCCTTCCTTCCTTTTCTTTTCTTTTCTTTTCTTTTCTTTTCTTTTCTTTTCTTTTCTTTTCTTTTCTTTTCTTTTCTTTTCTTTTCTTTTCTTTTCTTTTCTTTTCTTTTCTTTTCTTTTCTTTTCTTTTCTTTTCTTTTCTTTTCTTTTCTTTTCTTTTCTTTTCTTTTCTTTTCTTTTCTTTTCTTTTCTTTTCTTTTCTTTTCTTTCTTTTCTTTCTTCTTGAATGAGGAAGGTGGAAATAAAAGCAACAAAGCACAGCTGTTTTCCTCCTGGTGGTGGTACCTTTGCAGTGCCTTTTTTTTAACTGAGCAGTAGACAATTAGGCTTCTGCATCCACGTGGGAAGAGGTGATTTATTTCCATGGGAAGTGGAAGGAATTGGGATCCACCGTTTCTCCCAGCTCCCCAGGGAAGGGTGGGATAATGCGAAGGCTCAAGGGCCAGGGCAGGAAAAAAATGAGCATTGTCTGCTGACCTCAGAGGCTGCCATTTCTCCCGGGAAAAGTCTCTCAGCTCTCCAGTTTGGAGCACATCTCACAGGTTTTTGTCACTGGTAATAGCCCAATAATTGACTGCTGATGGAGGAGTTATTACTCAGTAAGACTGACAGGACTCTACCCTCTGCTGTCTCAGGGCATGTTCCTTAGGTCAGGGTTTTATTGATGTGACAAATCTGGTGAGATATGTGTCTCCAATGATTCATCTATATTGCATTTCACTGAAACGCTTCCAGAACATTTATTTCATATTTCAGGCTCTGAGATTGTAGGAGAAGAGCTTAAAAAATGGAAATACCTTCTTCCTCCATTACCTTTCTGGTAAACTTTTTCTGATGCTTTTCCCTTGCCTTTCCAACCAAGGTTTTAACTGGAGTTGTGTTTTACCTGAGCTTTTTAAGCCCCTCTTAGGTAGGCTGTGGGTTGGAATAGTTTAATTTATCAAACTATGCATTAGTTTTGTTAAATACTGAGAACCTCAATGGGGTGTTTTAATGTGGGAGGCCAAAGAATTTCTCCTCAGAGGTAAATTACACTAAGAAGGAGGGAAGACTGTGTGTGGTTGAGGTAACCAGCAGTGCTGGAACACTTGTTGGCTTTTGAAGTAGACCATGCTCCAGCATTTTCAGCCTTTGAGGGTAAAGGGTGGGAAGCTGAGAAAGGAGACTGTGTTAAAAGCAACAAAGAAGGCAATATTTGAAATTCCACGTGCATCCTTGTGGATGCAGGGTGCGGGAGCAAATGTGCACTTTCTGTGTGAGCGCTTCTGCAAAGGGCTCCTGATGGTGCCATTAAACCTCAATTTCCCAAAGCAGCTTTTCAGGCAGAATTATTTTCACATTATTTGTAATAGCAAGGAGCAGGTAGTGCAGGGGCCTGAGATTTTCATCAGGTGTTGGCAGGAGATTGAGATTAGGCTGATGTAAAGCCCAAGCAGCCTGCTTGGCACCTCAGCCCTGGTGTCAAAAGTAGCATGGCACAGAAACAGAGGAAAGCTTGCCTCTATTAATGACATAAAGCTGCCTCAAATACCTGTTTCTGTTGTTCTTTGGACTGAACATGAAGTTAAATCTTCTTTACTGCACTGAATTGGAGTATTCTGTGTAGCAGAACTGTCTGGGAAAGCCAGCAATCCCTTAAATCATTATGGACCCCAGGAAACCTGCTGGAGAAAAGCCCTGTGCACAGAAATACACCAAAACTCATGGTCTGGGAAAGGATTTCCCAAACTCTTGCAAGTGTTGCTCGCTCTGCTGAGGTGATTGCTCAGTTCAGTGCACTTTTCAAAATTCAGGTTTGCTGCATGAAGCTATTAATCTTTCTATTTTTATTTCTCTTCATCCTTTTTTCTTTACTTAACTTTTTACCTTTTTTTTTTTCTCCCAGAAATGTCCCACCTCAGCAAAGCAGGGCTAAAAAGCTGCCATTTAGATTTAGCAAGACTTTATTGAATTTCTTAGTGCTAAAAAAGGCGTTTAATCCTCTGCTTAAAATCCATAGAACTAAAAGTATGGGAATTATGTTTCCAGTGGTGAATTTACTCCTCAAGCAGTGATGGCTGTCTCTAAATTGTCTGTTTTATTTCACCTGCTTAATTTCACTGATTCCTGTTGATTGTGAAGACCTAAGTCCAGCCAATGAGAAATATTTTTTCAGATTTGGGTGTCATTCTAGACTTCTTGTGTGTGAAACAAAAGGATACAGATTTTCTGTTCCAAAGGGCTTGAATTCTGGTGCAAAAACAGAGGGAAAGGGAGGAAAAGGACTTGTACTGAATTTATTTTAATCCCGTTCCTGCCTCAGAATGGCTTGGAGAAGGAGCAGGAGAAGTTCTGGAGCAGAGAAAAGGGTGAGAGGTGGCGCTGGACACATCCGTGAGCAGAGACAAGAGAGGGAATGTGGTGAGGAGGCACTGATGGTGCATTGGTTTTCCCATTCACCAGGTACCTATGTCTTCCCAAAATCAGTAAATCAAGCCCTTGACGTCCATGGCAATGAATTTCTGATGATATTTAGAGCATCCCCAGACCTGGTCAGAGGGGATAAATATTCATAAATTTATGCGCTGTGACTAATACATATGGCCTGAGCAAATGCACTTTCATGGTTGGCTGAGGGGACTCATCTGTTTTGTCAGCCCGTGTCAGAATTCCTGTGGCATTAATCAGGACCCCTTCCTGATGAGTTCTGCCATCTGTGGCAGGGCACAGAGCACATACTCATGCATCAGTCCAAAAACTTTGAGAATTAGAGACAGAGTTGCACAAATCAGGTCTTTCTTAAAATTATTTGGCTACCTTTCACTCTCCTTGAGCATAAATAAAAATGCCCTTATTAGAACCTGCAGGAGGTGCAGAATTAGATTAATATGAGCCTTGTTAACACAGAATATTGCTGACACACTCCCTTGATTGCTTAATAACACTTAAAATAATTCCTTGCTTTATTCATCTGTCAAACCATTCATAACAATTGTCATGGAGCTGTTGCATCACTCAAGCTTGAACATACAACCAGCAATTTGGAAGCTAATTACATGCTTGTGTTTTCCTCAGATGGTTTTCTGCATATCAGCTGTTATAAGTGGACTGGGTGTAAAACTGAGGGAAAATGGTCAATATTCAAAAATTATCAGCAACAGAGTCAGTGTTGTACTGAATCCTAAATAGCAGAAGTGAGATAAAATGAAAGGCTCTTTTCAGAATTGTTTTGATGATTCAAAGTACTGAGGTGAATTAAAATCTCACAGTGGTGTAGCCACTGGCATCAGTGTTTCATCCTGTACATTTAGAATGAGCAGAATAATAATGACTAAAACTGAGGAAATGGGACAAATGTGCAAGAAAATTCCACTGTTTGGTGGGGGTGAGTTTCATTCTAGGTCTCATGCCAGAAAGAGATGAGATATCTCATGTGCTCCTTTAAAAGGTGTTAATTATTCAAGAGCATAGAAATAAATATTTTATGTTCCACTTATACAGATCCCCCAAGGAGTATTTGACATCAAAGTAAGAGACCTGTCTGTTAAGTTAAAAAATGGTACCTCTGGCCTTGTGTTTATCTTGAAAAGATAAAGAAGGTATTTAACTTGAGAAAATAATTTATGAGAGGGTTGAAACCTTTGTTGAAAAAGGTGCTAATTGTAGAAAAAGGTTGAAAGAAATTTGTTTTCTGTTGTAGAAGCTCACAGAGATGTGATCTTCTAAAGGCATCACAGAACACAGAGAATGTTCACTGAATTTAGCAGGAGTCTGAAAAATGAGGGGGTTTTTGTTGGGCTTTTTTTTTTACATATTGAGAAGTTCTGCACATAGTAATTAAAATCACCAGGTTCTGAACTATGATTTGGCCACAAGAATAAACTTTCATCAACACCTAATTCATATTGTGATCTTCCCCACTCCCCAGATTCCTGAGCAACTCTATAAAACATTTTCACAGGGGTTATTTTTTGTTCACAGAGGAAAATGGCTCATTACTCATCACTTCAGTGTTTTGCCACAACTGGATAAACCTTGAGGTTGCACAAGTGTAAAACTGGAGTAAAGTGGTGATAAATCATTTGGTTTCTGCTGGGGATGTGAACCATCCAAAGAGTTTCTGCTTTATTCCCTCTGGAGCTGATCCCTGGGTAACTACTGAACTACCTGAACAAAATTCTACTTTTATTAAGCTATTCTGAAAAAATATATACTTTTATAAAGAAAACCTTAAATCCTTTAGGCTAAAACTCACCCCTGAATAGGAAAACATTTCTCCAAGGAGTGAACGTCCTGTATTTGCTGTGTGCCACAAACACAAAATTATTTTCCTGTTCAAGTGCTGTGTCAGTGTCAAACTGTTCTGGAACACCAGGTTAGGAAAGAATACCTTTCCTAAAGGTACTAAAACTCCTCTCTAGTTGTATATCTGTGTAGCTACAGCAGTGAGTAAAAATGTTAAATGAAAAAAACCCAACAGATTATACCCAGTTGTGTTGATAAAACTGCTCAGAACCTGAGCAAGTGTTTCAATTGAAGTAAAAACAGATTTGAGGACACAAACCAGAAGATGTCCAAATAAAAATAAAACATGGTCAGGATGTGTTGAGCTGCCTGTTGACTCTTTGTGAGTGATTCAAAATACGTTGTGAGCTCCAAAGTTTTAAAAAGAGGCAAAACCATCAAATTTTTATCAATAATACTGAGAGCCATCCTGGAGCAAAATGTGTAAGCAAAACGTCCAAGCAAAATGTCCAAACCAGTATGCCCCAGCCAGTGATGGTGGTGAGGGAGAGAAGCAAGGGGAAGAACAGGAGGGCAGGAGAGAAAAGCAATTTTTTTACAGACACATGAGGTCTGTGCAACTTCCCTTTGGGTCGAGTGCTGTCCTTCCCAAATCTGGGAACACCTGGGGTCGTTTGGGACAACAAGCTCTGCCCATGGGAGAGCCAAGCATAGGGAATAACACAGCAGGAGGTTTGGGAAAATCATGTCAAGGCACCCCTGGAATGAGCAGGGGTGGGATTGTAAGGGTGGAGGGTTTGGGGTGATGTGAAATTCAGTTTTAGAGGGATGTGGTGCTGCCCAAGAGGGTCTTTATCCACTCTTTGATGTGACCTCTCAGCCTCCTGTTTGCCTTGCCACTTTCTGCCCTCCAGCACAACACTTGAGAGGCACAGACCTGATGGCCCCGTGCATGCCTGGTGTGCATTTACACCTTTTCTGCTCTAACTGACACCAAATCAGCCATCACATCTGAGGGCAGGAGCAGGAAGGCTCATCAGGCTGTTTGCTCAGCATGACAGGGTGCAGGATGCTGCCAGAGACCACAATCCTGCCTTCACAGCTCTCTCTCATGCAATGATTTGCAAGGTTGAGATGTTCCTGGTGCTGTTAAAACCTTTCCTTGAGCTAGATTTACAGAAAAAACTGCCAGTTTTTCGTGTTACCCTGAGGCAGTGTTAGCCAGACACTCCCCTTCTTCATGGTTTTGTTCACACCACTCCCAGCTCTGCACCAACTCCTGTTTCTTGACATGTTCTCATTTTGCCAAGCTAAAAAATACAGATTCGTTATTTCTGACTTTTCTGTTTTGTTTCTCAGGTCCCTTTGCAAAACCAGCCCACAATTGGGTAGATCTCATTGAATATGGTGACACATGTAATTTTCAGACACCACTGGAGTTTCGTGATGCATCAACCAAAATACGTATTTCTATTCCAAAGGGAAATATGCAAGTGAAAGAAAAAAATTTCCAAAGAGAAATATGCAAGTGAAAGAAAAAAAAAAATTTAGGGAAATTTGTACTAGTGAAGTTCATTACTGAGATGAAAGATAGTAAACAGGCTTGGATGTTGTTGGACAGGTGAGTATGCATGTCCTATCCAAGCCTTCCAAATTGCTTGAATCACTCTGAATCTGAGTTGGCTATTCCTATTTTTATTTCTCATATTGACTTTTTTTTTTTTTTTTAAACCAGGCATTCCTGTCTTCAGTAGTATTTAGTGTTTATTTTTAAGCATTTGCTTTATATTTATTTAAAGGCCATTACCTTGGCATCAGAAAGTTGAGTCTCAGTTAGGGCTTCCAAATCATTAACCTCAAAACTTCTGTCACACCTGAAACTGGTGTTCCCTAGCAGGGCACCAACATTCCAAATGTAATTGAGTTCTCTGCTTTTACGTATATTTCTTGGCTGGGTCATGTTGACAAGGGCTTTTCATCTTGAAAACTTTCCAGTTGTTAAGACTTAGCTAATTTGAGATGGAATTCAGAAAATGAGTCCAGGTAGAGCCCGGTGCTGCCTGCATAAAGGTGCACCTGTGTGGAGGTTCACCTGCCATCCCCTGACATCTCCAAATATTATTCTTCCATTGTGTGTTCTCACAAAAGTAGGTTTTCTCATGTAACAATGTCTGCATTGTCCCCTGGAGCAGAAACGTGACTGCCTTAATGTAGGTGAAGAAAAGAGGAAGAAAAGAGAAATCAGATTGCTTCTTCGGAGCAATTTCACCTAAGCATTTAGCATTTAGCTGATGGAAACAGAAACATAGCGTCCACAGCTGTAGGTTTGTTTTTTTTTTCCTTGAGGCAGTTCATAACCTTGGCATCCTGGCATGGGTTTTGGAATCCTTGTGTGGTGTCTATTTCAGGTAATTCCCTCACCCCAGGTTTGGGTCAGGCAGAGGTACCGACCTCAGGGTGCTGCAGGACACAACAATTTCAGACATTGAATTATAGGTTGTTGGCTCCAGTGCTGGTTGTGTCAAAACAGCACTGAACTACAAAATTCCAAATGAATAGTGGGGATTATTTGTAAACTATGGAAAGATCTATAGTCTTGAAAGCCTGGTGATTTTCATACTTAAAGACTCTGTAGAATAGAAGTTAATTAAGGACAAGAGAGTGACAGCACATAATCAGGGTCCTCAGTCTTTCAATAATTTTTTACAGACATTATTAACATGCCATTCCTCATTTGTGCTTTTGTGGATCTGTTAATGGAGAAGGATTGGCAAATCTTAGATGAGAAGGTAGATTGTGGGGTTTTGTTTTGTTTTGTTTTGTTTTGATGGGGTTTGTTTTCCAAAGACAGTTTTGCGCTTTGCAAAATTAATTTTCAGTGAGCCAAGGAAGCAATCAGTGCTGCAGGACAGGATATTACAGGGATATAATTGAAAAATTAAACTTTTATTATAAATGTTCAAGGAAGACACCTCCACAGACTTCTGTCTTTTTCTTCTCAGCAGCAGGAAAACTTTAATGCATACTGGTTTTTCCCTTTCCTTATTTTACCTTGTTTTCAATGTGGTGCTATATATATTTTCTCATTTTCCATCTTTCAGCAAAATGAATTTTCCTGCCACTAACCCAGCTGTCAGATAAATGATAATAAAATTTATTTATTAACCTGAAAAAGAAACCAAAGGAGTAATCCATATTAAAGTAGACAGTAGCAATTCCATATTCCATCTGTATATGAAGCTTACATGAGAATTCCTTGATAATACCAACTCTGAAACCAGTGTTTTTTATTTTAACACTCCTTGATTTCACAAGCATTTTGCTGTGGATATTATTGCACAGAAATTAAATGAAATAGTACAAGGCTTCTCCACTGGGCACATACTGAAGAAAAAAAATGTAATTTGTTGACAATAAATACCTTTTTAATTAGATAAATTAAAGACAAGCTCGTGGATGAATGATGACTGATAGGTGATAAAGCTTTCTGGTGTTTAATTATAGATGAACTGACACCATGAGGATAGAGCAGATGTATGAGAAGGGCTTAGGCTGCAGCTTCAGTTTTATTAAAAACCACTTCAGAAGAGAACTTAATTATACACAGGCAGTGGATGGATTTAGACAGGGGACAGAAAAATTCCTGGTCTGTTGAGAGATGGCATTAAGCAAAGTGGGAGGAGGGAAAAGGTTTGGAGCCTGATGGTTTTCTGCTCCTTTCCTGGAGCTCAGGATGGAGCTCTCCATCCCTCTGATCCCACCATTTCCTGGCACACCTTCCAAAACAAGGCTGACAATGTTCCACCTCACTGGGAGGCTTCCAAAGTCACAATTTGTGACTAAATTTGAGAGGTGTCCACCTTGTGCAACCTCATTCTTACTGGTGCTGTGAAGAAAGTAGGAATATCAGCCCAGCCCCCTTTTCCAGCAGAATTCCTTCTTGTCCCTGGCTGTTTCAGGCAGTATAAATTATATTTATAAATAAATAAATGAATAAATAAATAAATATTCTGTATCAGCTGTAGGCTGTCCTCTGGAGCTCTTTGGAGGACAGGATGATGAGCTTTGGTTGAAAGAAACCAAGGAATGAGGACTGAGCTGAGCTGTGGCTTGGCCTTCTCCCTGCTTGCCAGATCAACTCGAGCTTGGATGATTTTGGGGGTCAGTGGCAGCTTTGGGCTGAGAAGGTTGGGGCTGTTCAGCCTGGAGAAGACAAATTTGTGTGGAGACCTCACTGTCCCTTCCAGGACCTGGAGGGGCTGCAGGGAAGATGGAGAACTGGAGTGGAACAGGAACTGGAGTGACAGGACCAGGGAGAATGGGTTCAAACTGCCAGAGGGCAGGGCTGGCTGGGATATTGGGGATTAGGAATTGGGAATTGTTCCCTGGCAGGGTGGGCAGGCCCTGGCACAGGGTGCCCAGAGCAGCTGGGGCTGCCCCTGCATCCCTGGCAGTGCCCAAGGCCAGGCTGGACATTGGGGACAGTGGGAGGTGTCCCTGCCTGTGGAACACCTGTCCCAGCAGGAACTGCTTGGGTTTGAGGGTCCTTTCCTACCCAGACCATTCTGGGAGTCTGTGGTTCTGTGAACTGTAGGGAAATAATCCACTCCATCTTCTGTGTCTGTACCTTTGTCCGGTCAAACCCTCCATCCATCCTGCTAGAATACTTCTTAATTCTGAATTAACTTTATTTTTAAACTGTGAGGCTGTCACTGGAATATTTATGCGTTTTCCTTTTTGGCTCATGATCTATTAATTAACAGAGAGCACTTTGAAATAGACACTTTTTTCTTGATTTTCTATTTTAATCCTTATCTCTTCTTCCTCATACCTCCAGCCTGCTGAGTACGCCCACTGCTTCCCCCTGAAGCTAATGTGAGAATTTAAATTTCAAATTACTGACAGAAGTGGATTGCTGTTCAAACAAGGCATCTCAATGTTCTCAAACACCTTGATGAATTATGCATTCAGAGGGTGTTTGATCAATGAAATCTTTAGTGTGTTTTTATTTATAGTCCCTTTCCTATCAGTGGAGTTGCCTTCAACTTAATCTCCGAAGCCCAGTCTGACAATTGCTGTGGTTGTTGCAGGTATTTTATACACTTACCTCTGAAATACAAAGAACAGATTAATAAATATTGCATGATAACAGTGGTCCCTGGACTTATTAATCAACATGGAAGGTTAACTGCTTGCATTCAGAAAAACACAGATATTTTCCCTGACAGGCACTGAAGTTATCTTAGATTTTATTGTACCATGTATACAAGTACTCTGTACAGCTAATCATGATATTAAATGATGGAAAGCTGTTTTAAATGTGTCTTTATAGCTTTAAACAGAAAGATAGATTTCTTGTATGTCCATTTGATGTTTTAGTAATTACAAAAAAAAACCAACAAAACAAAACCATACATGCAGCTCATTATCTGAATAAAATATATACTTGGCACAGTTCTAAGCATAAGAGAATGAGTCTGTAGAAAGGGGATCACTTGGATTAGGCAAAAAGTAGTTTTTAATGGACACTTGATCAATACAGTGTGATTAAATGGATGAGTATAGATATCTACTGAGTCTGAAATAAATATTTTCAGATGTATGGGCCCAGCCTCCACACTTAGTCTCATCAATTGCAAAAATCATTTGGAAGTGGGATACTTTTTTAGCCTTTGAATGGATTGTTTATGCACTCATCAGTCAGGAGCTACTGCAGAGGGCTCACCTGCCAGAGTCCTTCCTCAGGGCCTCCAATTTCCTGCTTTTTTAATCACCCTGTGTCATCGTGCCTTCCTGGGGATTTCAGAAAGAAAGCAGGTGAGCCTAAAAACACTAATTGTGGCAGACTGAATTCCTTGATATTGCAGAAGGCATTTTTGCTGTTGGGCAGCACCTTAGGTACATGGAGCTGCTGTATTTTCACTTTTGTGGCTTGAAATTTAAATTTCCTATTGTACATTCCACAGAGATTATTTTTGGTAGGTGGCTTTGCTGTGTAAGAAAACATCTGACCAAAACTGTAAATTTGCAGTTCTTGGATAATCTGCAGGGTTTTATGTACATATCTTCTTTGGTTAGGAATTACAGAATATCCTGAGCTGGGAGAGACCCATCAGGATCATCCAGTCCAACCCCTGCCCCTGCACAGACCTCCCAAAAATCCCACCTTGTGCCTGAGAGCATTGTGCAAACCCTCCTGGAGCTCTGGCAGCCTTTGCCCCGTTCATATTCTAAGCAAAATTGCATCTGTATTTCCTTTACATAGCATGAAATCTTTTGTTTGGGAAATAAAAGAAGGCATTTTGTTCTCCAGCATGAAAGAATAATGATGGAAAATGGAATTACAGATCTCCCTTCCTGTGGTCACAGCAATGGTCAGGGCTTGCATCAGAAGATAACTTTGTAAAGAGGGAGTCTGCAAAAGCTTAGAGCCAGCCCAAAAGGCAATGGCAACAACATAAATTCATCCTAATCTGGAATTTGGCCCATGGCATCCCTTTAGGTGCCAACAAAGGAGGACAGCAAGTCCCTGTAGGACTGTAATGACCCAGGGATGGTGCAGGGTTTGTCTGTGAACAATTGTTTCCCCTGAGGAAAGCTGATCTGGGCAGGAATGTGTCTCCTTTCCAAGGGAAAGGTTTTTATGGCACAAATACCGAGGCACGGGCTGGGGTTTTTGGTGTGGGTGGGAGCAGTTGTGGTGACATCAGGGCAGGAGGATGGGATGGTGCATGGTGAGGACATCAGCACCCCTGTGATGCCCTGCTGGACCCGCCAGCTGGAGCTGAACGGGGCTTAACTGCCTTGGGTTAGTGTAAGCAGAATGGTGCAACAAGAAATGCACAAAACATGCTGGTGACAGGCGGACAATGCTTGCGGAGCAGCTGTGAGGAAGCACTGAGTTCTCAAATATGGATTATCCTTGAATTTGTGCTCGCTGGTAATCCACTGTAATTCCCATTAAACAAGCATTGTGAGCAGCCTATTGTTTTTAGAGGAGTTAAATGAGGGTCTTAATGATTTAAAAATGTACCACATTTATCTGTGGCGGAAAAGCTTTCATCTTCACTCCCTCAGGTCCCAGTGCCCTCTTGGGGGGGAATGGTCACCTGCTGAATTGACCAGAATAAAGCGCTGAAAATTGCTTAATAGGAGGAGATGCAATTTTTCAGTAATCTGTTTCAGGCTTGCCAGAGGTGATTTCTCAGTCTGAGCTGTGGCTGCTGGAGCTCAGGGGGACGGCAAGCACAAACGGGCAGGTGGAATTATTCAGCACAAAAACTGCTTGCCAGGAGCCGCCTTCCTAGCAGGGAGGTTCTGGAGGGCAGAAGTGCTGTTCAGGCTTTTGTCTCCCCTTGGCTATCAGTGGAAGGAAGATGTGTAATCACCCATGACTGGCAAATTTAAAAAAAAAAAAAAAAAAACCAACAACAAAAAAAAAAACCGTCTTCCTTCACCTTCCGAACAAACTGTCGGAATAGGAAGTTTGAATTTCAGCAGAGTGAATATAATGAGGTCAGGGCAGCTGCAGAGCACTAATCATTCTTCAGAAAAAGGCCACTCTGTGCTCTCAGTGTGAAACATTTCCCGTCCTCAGACATGCATTTTATCCCCTTTTTGTCTGGCTTTTGCAAGTGGACGGCTTAGTCACCCTGGTATTAACAGTTCTTGTATTCTAGGCCTTGCTATAAGCTTGATTACATAGGCAAATTTTTGCAAAATAAGCTGTTTGTTTAATCAGTGAATTTAAAGGGCAATGGTATTGCACAAGTTCCTGAACTGCAGTCTGACTCCACAATTATCCCTTTTTCTACTCCAGCTCTCCCCAGCTCCAATGAGGCAAACCCAGACCCTGTGGATGCTCCCTTAGCACAGGAGTCTCCATCTGAAGAACTGTTGTCCTGTTGCTCTTCCTGTGTGTTTGACAAATGGAAAAGTCCTGACTGTCTCAAGACCTTAGAAAAATGTTATTTTATGCAGCACATGTCCTGCTCTATTAGCTTTCCAGTGCTGTTAATTTCTGGGGGGTAATTCAGCCTGATCAGCTTTGAGAAAAATTGCCTCCGGAGCGGAGAAACGTATAAGTTAAGATAATTTTTCTTGTTGGGAGCCAAAGTAATCTGAGTTCAACTTTGCTTTATTTCAGGGGCTGGGTAACATTAGTAAATTAATCTGGTTTTTGAGTAAACTGTTAGCATGTTTGGCATTCAGCTATCTGATTCTGTACTTTTTAATATTTCTGCAGCTTGGCCCACAGGATTGCAGCAGCAGCTGAAAGTGAGCAGCAATGTAACAGGGCAGGATTTGTGGTGCTGCTCAGGCCGTGCGCAGCACAGCTGGAAAATAATGCAAAAAGTATTGAAATTATTATGGAAAACATGAAGAGCTCTTACGAGAACTGCAGGCTGCTGCTGAAGCACAAGAAACTGTACCAAGTGTGAGGCTGACAGAGAGAAGGTTTTGGGGGGAATGTAGTCCTTGGAGGAACTAATCCTGACGGTTTATCAAAGGCATAAAGCAAGACAAACTGGGAAAAGTAAACAGAGCGACAGAGCCGCCTTTGTCGGGACAGGTTTGGGATACAATGGCTCATGTTGTTGTTGCTTCCTGAGTGATCCTGCCCCATCCCTGCCAGCCAAGAGCTTTTAGTGTGCCTGATTACCCCTCTTTCATCTCACTGCCCCTCTCCTCAGGTGGGGCATGAAATAACAGAGTCCCACGCGGAGCCGAGGCTGCTGCGCTGAAAGCTTTTCCGCAAATTGCCCGTTTTCTGTGTCTGTCTCACAGGTGTGCCAGAATTCTGGTCAGGACCAGTAAAGCAGGAGGTTCAGCAGCCCCTTAAGACTGGGTTTTTAATGGTGTTTTATTCCTGTGGATGCAGGGAGATGTTTTCTGGGATAGTTGAGTGTGCCTTGGCTCGCGAGTTCCCGGGGGACGATTTGCTGTGCTCACTCAGCCTAGAAGGAAAGAAATAAACCTGCAACATCTGCAGAGTCGTAAACATCTTGAATGTAAAAAAAAAAAAAAAAAAAAAAAATTGTGTTGCTAAGTATCAGGAGTGAAGGTTTTCTTCGCCCCTGTAGGCTTCATCTCACACAGAAATGACTATAAAGCCTTACATGCCCCCAGAAATGTGCCTGTGGTCGTTTTCAGCCTCTGCACACACATTCTGTAATGGTATCCATTATTACAAATATTCTGTTCTCAATACAGGAAAGTCCTTAAAAAGGAAGAATAGAGCAAATTTAGATAGGGGGAAAAAAGGCAGTATACATTACATATCATTTACAGATCATCTGGAACATCTTTGCTCTCTCCAGCAGGAGTTAAGAAATTTTCTTCCAAAATAATTTTGCTGTTGTAAGAATTCTTTCAGGCCATAAAAACCTTGAAAAGCTGCTTGTTCCTATTCTGCCTGCAGGCAAATTACAAAACTTGGTGCTCTGAAGAGAAAGAGGACCTGACACTTTTATACTTTCATGGCTTTGGTAATGGATTGTGCGTGGGGGATGCAGGGAGGATAAAAGGAAGAGGTGCATTTCCATATTGTCTTGTAGAGTTGAAGAGTTGAAGGCAAAAATCTAACATTCTGAGGGTCTGCAACGCAGAGAGAAAATTTAAATTTTCCTTACATTGTGAATTTACTTTATTACATGCTGAATGTAAGGAAAGGTAAGAGAGGTACTGGAATTGTGGCAAATTCAAAATGCACAAAAGTCTTGTGCCAAAATGCTCTGCTAGGAGAGCAAGGAGTGCAAGCACTCAAAACCTGAAACCTTTGTCTTCTCTGTGGAAAGGTCCTTTGTTTTAGCTGTTTTTTGGGTTTTTTTTTAATCTATTGGCTAGAATGTTACCACCTACTTATAATTAGAAATTCATGGTGTTTGCAAATGCAGAATATCGAGCATAACCAGAAAGTGCGGCTCTGGAGGGAGGACCAACCAAGCAGCAGCAAGCACAGAATCGAGGTGGGTGATGCTCCAGAGCCCTGTTCCCGTCTCCTGGCAGTGCAGGTGGAGGCTGGGAGCTGCCTGCTGCTCCTTTGCCTCCCTGAAGTGCAGCAGTGAGCTGTAAAACCGATCCAGTGAAAGCCCTTAAGGTCCAGTGGGCAATCACCAAAAACAAAAGGTGCAGTTTTCTTTCAGCCCAGCCAGCACAACGTTTCTTTGATTAGACAGCTGAACGTCCGAGTAAATAAAGGAAGAGGATCATCACTTGCTCTTACTTTGGGAGCAATTAATAGTCCTTTGATAACAGACTATTTCCTTTTTTCCGGCTTTTGCATTGCCCTTCCTTTCCTTCTGCTGGTTAAGCACTCTCAATAGAGTTTCATCTAAAATTGTGGGCAGTTGAAGTCCTGGTGTTTTTTATCTTTTCCAGGTGATTAATTTTGTTTAGTTTAGTTGGGGTTTTTTTTCCTTTTGGTTTTGTTTTTTTTTCTTTTTTTTTTTGTGCATGTGGGACACAAAGGTTACCTTTCTAAAACAAAAAATATGAAAGGTTTTCTCATAGTGTTTTTTACTTTCCTCCCTGACTAACACAATTAGGCTGAAATGTCTTGTGTATCCCGGATGGAATATTCAGTAATTTCATTTTGTTCCACTAAGCATTTATTTTTATTTCTTTGGATTGTTAGAAAGTTCTTGTGTATCCGACTTG
This sequence comes from Emberiza elegans, assembly GCA_024865655.1. Classification (NCBI taxonomy): domain Eukaryota; kingdom Metazoa; phylum Chordata; class Aves; order Passeriformes; family Fringillidae; genus Emberiza; species Emberiza elegans. The sequence continues at coordinate 1,861,343 of JALJVW010000034.1, forward strand.
ATTAAGAAAAAAGGAGGGAGGGGGTGAAGGAAGAGAAAATTCCAACTGGATACGTTTCTGGAATCAAGAATCATTCTGGAAACTACATGTTTTTTTCTTTCCAATTGAATGATATTTTTTTGTTCAAATTGTGTTTCATGTCATGCATTAAAGAATTTTATAATTGCAAGCACCATAAAATTAGATAAATTGTTGTTCTCCTTATTACTGGTGATGATACTACTTTAGCAACAGAATTGATAGTTAGCAATCATGCATAATTAAATTTGTAAGTTTCACTCTGCAGCTGTGTATTTGTTTCCACTCTTCCTGTCCCAATTAGATATCCATTGCAGGACTCTTTTTTTTTCCTTGAAAACATGGGATTTTTTTTTTTTTTCCAATGTTTGAAATAACTCCAGAACTGACAAGGTTCTAATCCATTTGCATACAGCTTAAATGGACTTGTGTGATTTAGCCCTGGCATAAGGGCTATTTTCCTCTCATGGCAATGGTGTAGGTTTATAAGCTTTTAATTTATGTTATTGGTTCTTTGTTTCCTAACCTTTTTAATTTTTTTTTTAAGGCAGATAGCTCCATGCAGGATATATGTATAATCTGTAAAGTCTTTTTGTTATGTGTTAAGAGGGAACCATGGAGCAGCCATACACTAAATCCCTCTCAGGTTTTGTGTCTATGCTGGAACAACGTCAGAAGTGGCATCTTGTTATTGGTGAGAGGGAAATGCAAGTAAACAAGGCTCTTCAGAGGCAAATTAAACTGTGCTCCTGCCAAAATCCTGAAATTATGCACAGCAGAGCAGCCCTTGGGCTGCAAATGGGCATTTTGTAACCATTTTTGCTCCATTTTGCCATCTTTTTCCTGTGAATGTGTGAATTTTTGGCCATTCTCTCATTGAGCTGTGCTCCAGGGGTGGAATATGGTTCCCCCACCACCCTCCTGCAGTTCTTACCTTGCCTGTGGACATGGAGTCACAGAAGCAGCCTGATATTTGAAATCAGTAAATACCCATGCTGCAGTGACAAGGCTTTTCACCCAGTGCTCTGGGATGTGTACCAGGACCCGGCTGATGGCGCTGAATTTAGCACACAGTGTGGGGTTTTGGGCTGACAGGTGATCCAGGTGTGGCTCAAGGCCTGTGCTCAGGTTTGGAGGTGTCCCCTGCGCACTGTTTTCGTGTGCAGGGGCCAAGCAGCCTTTTGGAAAAGGTTCATGTCATGCAAGAGCATCCACATTGTTCCTCCTCCTTTGCTCATTTATATATATTTTTTTTTAAATTTCTGTTTCTTTGGCTTTCTGTCTTTATGGCACAGAGTTTTTAATGTTCCACGGGTTTATTGCCATGGGATGAGTAATGCTGGAGCAGTGCAGGAACCGGATCACCCACTTTGAGGGTAAAACAGAAGGTGCCTCTCAATTCCCCCTGCGCCGGCGTGACGGGGCCTTGAGTCACCCTGACTCATCCTTCACCCCCTCAGAAAGCCCAGACCTACAGCACAGGAGAGGCAGAGCTCCTCGTTTGTTTCTTGCTTAATTTTTCTTATTTGTTCTAGTTCTTCATTACTTATCAGGCCTGGAGTTACTGGTCCCATAAAAGTAATAATTATAAACAGATTTGTTCCTTCCCGCGGTGAGCACAGCAAACCCTGCTGCTGCCGCCCTCACCTTGTGGCAGGGATTTAAAACATAAAATCAGCACTGAATCCTTCTGTTTGGAGGGGTGACTCCCACCCTGCCTCCTTCTTTCACTATGACAGAACACAAACTCTTGCTGATAGCCTTTATCAACTTTATTAGAAGCCTTTCCAAGCAGCTTGCTTTATTTTTTCCCTTTTCCCTTCCTTTTTTCCCCTTTTTTTTTTTTTTCTTTTTTTTTTTTTCCTTCTTTTTTTCCCCTTCTTCTTTTTTTTCTTTATTTTGTGTGTGTATGTGTGTATTGGTTTTGCTGTTTCCTGGATTAAACCCCAGCCAGCAGCTTTTAACCAAAAGCCCTGCTTCCCAAACACCATAACTCACCAGCTCATTGCAGTGACACTGATTTTTGTCCTGTGTTTTTAATATTTCTTCTGCGAAACAAGGCTCAATTCTTGTCTCTGTTCCTGACAGGTAACATCTGATACCTTTAGGGAATGAAATGGTTCCCTTAATCAAGGGGAAGGAACATTTTTTTAACCGCTGCCACAAAAACTGGGTCTTTAAAAGGATTGAATGCTTCAGGGAAATGCTGGAGCTGAAGGCATATATTTGAATGCCTGATGATATTGAGTTACTGCTGGATGTTATAAATAGCATTTGTTTCAGTGTCCCAAGGTGTTACCCCAGCAGCAGTTTTGGTGAGGAAAATTACTGTTTCTTTTAAACACTGAGTACTTATGAAGTAACTCACAAAGATCAGTGTTGGAGAATTAATTAATTGCAAAGTTTTAAAACTCAAAACGCTGGCAAGGAGTTGATTGTGTGTGTTAATAAGGACCTGGGGGTGCTGGTTAATTCATATTAATTTAGGCAAACTTAGGTTTTGTTGCTACTGTTGTGTTTTGATACTTTCCAGGAAAGACCCAACCTGTAAAGATATGGACTATTATTGAGCTCCCGAATTTTGTGAAATAAATACAGCACCCTGAGAAAAACCTATCTTAGCAACGGAAAGGGCATGTTTTACTTGAGTTATTCTTGTTTTTATGGTGGTATCAATAAAATCACCATAAAATCTCCATTTAATATTATATTATCTTTATATGAGTACTTTTCTCTCAATTCTCTGGGTTGTTCCCCAGTTCCACATACAAAAGTTAAGAAGAATGTGCTTTCCTAGTCCATAAGAAGGGCAAAGTACACCCAAAATTTTGGTTTTATTTGGTTTTTTGTTTATTTATCTGGAAATCAGTAGGACTTAGTCCAATCTAAGACTATTTTAAAAACCCAATAACACTGGTACTGATCTGGTGGATCTCTTAGAGGGTGGGCTTTCTGCACATTCACTGTATAATTAACAGTTCATAAGGCTGTCTATAATATTTAAATTACAGCATGCAATTTATGTGCAATCAGCATGGCAGACCTCTAAATGCAGCTTGGTTTTGTGGAAGTTTGGTTCTTGCTTGGCATCTCTCATCTCACTTTTCAGCAGGCAAGAAATTTCCCTCTTCTGTTCTTCCTGGCAAGGGACTCTTCACAGCCCCAGCCCTTCCACTTATCAAATGCAATATCAACATCAGGGAATGTTATTCCCATCGATATTAGGGGCCTTATCAGCAGCTTGTAGTTCTGCTTTTGTCATCATTGATATCTATTTTTTTCCTCCCAGCTTTTATTAGTGGAAAAGTCTGAAAAAGTAGGTCACTCCTTAGTTTCACAATAAAAACTTTTCCATGAGTGTATAAGAGTTTGAAGTAGCTTTGCACTTTTCTTCACAATGCCTTTACATGTGAAGTGTTAAGGATTAGTGTAACAGGGGTGGTTCATGCCAGTATTTTGTATTTTTATGCTGAAAGATGAGAAGTATGGAGTGCCTTGAAAGCTGAAATGAAGGTGTTAACAATACTCATGTCAGTCCACACAGGTAATTTGATTTTCAGAGTTGCCATGTTGGTCATACAGGACATTTTTACTTAAATGTATTAAAAAATGTCAGTTTTATTTCTGTGCCCTCACTGGATCTGATACTTCAGCTCATGTTAATGAGTGGAGCTGACAAGTATATTAATTGGTATCAAATGAATGCCCTAACCTGAATCTCCAAATGAATTAAAAAAAAAAAGAAAAAATAGACTAATGAGGCAAGCAGGTAGCACAACTTCCAGGCCATTTTATTTTATTTTTAACACATGGCAAATGGAGATCCCCATGGCAGGGCCTTCAGCTGAATAACCAGAATAGAACTCCATTCCAACACAAACCATTCCATAATTCTGTGATAACTTATTCACAATATTACACACCTGGCAGCCAGTTCAGTTACTTTCACCAACAAAACAGATACAGGCATTAATTCCCTCTCTTTTTCTGCTGGACTGCATTATTTCTTTGATCATCACCCTGCAAAACGTTATTGAAATTGTATTTCTTCAATTTCTGTGTTCAAGATCTGTGATAAACCTTGGCTTCTTAGTGGTAACTTTCCATTAGTGAGGCAGCTCAGCTGCACACTGAATTTTGGGGCAGTGCACCACATTTTGTAGATTATCCCCATCTTTGGGGATAATATCAAGGCAAAATGAAACTTAAATGTCAAGTGAGCAGTATGGTCAGTGGCTGTGACTGACCACAGAAATTTCTCTGGTTTCTCATAAGAGTGGAAATACAATTAATCAGGTGACATTATGTGTTGTAAGGAATTATTACCTTGTAATCTTCATTGTCTCAGGGTAATGCCATTTACTGTCTGCAGATGTTTTTGAGCATCATTTCCATCCCTCTGAGACCAAAATGTCTACTGCAGTGTGAGCAAAGCCCATATCCAAAATAGAAATGCTGTTTAAGGAGAAATTGCCGATGGTGTTGTTTTTGGTGGTTTTTTTATCTTTAATTTCAATTGCCATTGTGCTTTTAATTTACATTTTTTTGTAGCATGGAAATATTCAACCATGCTTTCTAGGGTCATTAAGCTTGTATTTAGTAGGAGCACCTCTGGGGTTGGGATGAGTGACAGCTCATAAAATTCAGAGTCACTGGAGACCTCTGTGTATGATTGACATGAAAAGCATTGAATTGGTTGATTTTTAAGAGTGTTTTTAGAGGCCCAAGGCATGAGGCTGTGCATTTTTAAACTGGGTTCTCTGATACACTGTGTGAAAATACTCTTTTATTTTCATTTTGCTTTACATCAGAATCATCTGTAGCCCTTAAAATAACTAATGGAAGAGATAAAAGGGGCGTAGACTGCACATATTTCCAGGGGAGGGGAAAAAAAAGGAGGGAGAGAAACCCCTGTGGAAGGTGCTTTGGTTTTCATTATTCTGAAGTGGGTAATTGTTTCTGTACCAAAATTCTGCAACTTTTGTGCTTTGCTGGGTTGTTTTTCCTGGGAGTGCAGGAGGGTGTGACGCCTGAGGGGCCTCAGTCCCCCCAGCATGGCACAGCCTTGGGGAGAAAGAGCTGTTGATGCCTTGGGATTTTAGCTTTTATAATTTTGTAATTTTATGATTTTTTGATCCTGCAGTTCTTTAGTGTATAAGTGTAAAACTCCACATTCAGTGTCAGCTGCTGCTGTCCCATTTTGGGCAGACACAGCAATTCCTCTCCAGGCCTGGCAACCAAGGACACCTCCCTGCCTCAGGGCCCAGAAATGTAAAACAAAAGTGACTTTGGTGGGCAAAATTGGGGTAAATGACTTCATTACCTGAAGCTGTAATTGTTAGATTGACCCCCAATATGCACATAGGCCAAATTTATAAAAGTCTAAAAAACTTGTCGCTGATTGTTCCTTTTGGGCGTAGCCTCTGGATGGGCTTTGCCTTCCCAAAATGTACCCGAAGGCCCTTCAGTAAATACCAGCAATCGCTTTTTATTCCCTTAATTTTGTCTGGCCTCTGTTTTTAGGTATTCCCAAAAAGGCATCGCTGTCCGTGTGGGGAGCCTTGGCTGCCTCTGAGCACCCACCGTGCCCAAACCTCCCTCTGCCACCGCTTCCTGCAGGGCTTTGGGGTGATTCTTCCCTTTAATTTTCCCCCCAAAATGTGTTCCCACGCTGCTGTTGGTTTCCTGACTATCACAGTGAGCAGTGTCCTGGAAGATGTGCTGCTGAAATGATTTCCGCGATGAACAGTCACGGCCAGCTGCTTAAAAACATCAGCGCTCGTAAACAAACCCGTTTTCGTGGGGTTTGTCATCCACGGAAATGTCAACAGCAGCAATTCTCATTAGAGGCCATAATGACAGAGACCTGAAAATGTGGTTTTGAGGGTTTTTTTTACTGTCATGGTGCTCTTTTGGTTAGTCTGGATTTGTTGCAGATGCTAAAAGTTTGAAAATATATGCCGTGTATTTTCTCACCTGGCCATCTGAAATCTGAGCTGCAGGACGCTGCAAAGCTGCCTGTGCACGAAGCCTCTGCCTTAAAATTCTGTGATAATGTCCCCCTTTATCCATGGGTGTCTTCAGAAATGTAGTGTTTATTTTAAATACTAATATAACAGATCTGTATTACAGAGCGTGTCAGCAGTGGGATTAGTGGGAAAACAACAACATTTATTTATGTTTGACTCTTCAGAGCTGAGATTTGTGAAGGGGGCTGGTGCGTTTTGAACCAGCACTGAATTTTCCCCTCATGGTTGATAAAATCCACTGGCACTGCTGGTCAGGACAATGCAACCCCAACGTGAACATCAGAGCCTTTTTGTGTTCACTGTGCAGCAGCCTCTGAACGCCCTGTCCACATTCCTGAGCCAGCACTGGTCTCCTGGGATGCTCCTTTTCCGATCTCCTCAGGCTCCACAGGAGCTTCTCGAGACAGGGCTGCACCTGGGAGTGAGCAATCGCAAAATTGGGATTTGAACTGAGGTGCCTGGAGAGAGGTGCACACCACAGGAAAGAGGAGGATGAAGGAAGAAGTCACGATGCCCCTTTATAAACTGTGTGTTTTCATTTCGGGTCACTTCACATCTCGAAAAGTTAGGTGGTAGTATGAGGGAGGAATTTCATTACGTGCAGGAAAGGCTGTTTTGGGTTTTGATGGGGTTTTTTTGCTTCATGTAATACAGGAAATTATGCCTTTTGGAATTTGAAATGGTTTATGATCTATCCTGCCAAGTTGCTTTACAGAAAGATACCATCCTCACTCAGTGTAGATATCTCAATTATTTATGTTCTGGACTTTAAAAAATCCACCATCTGTTACCTTAATATTAATGCTACTTTCCCAGTAGGTGTAAGCAAATTATAAAATATGTTCCTACAGGTTTTGTGCTTATCAGAAAACAAAATGCAAGAAAATTAATTGTTCCTTTATGCTGGAAACTCACAGTTTTGTGTAGCTGCTATTCAGTAAAAGTGCTTTAATAAATTTGTGATGGGGAAAAAGCAGAATTGAGGTGAGAATAACAACTATTGTGGCTACCACATATTCATCTTCCACTTTGGTGAAGTCTTGCTTTCCTGGCCACAGAAGTGCTACAGCTAAATCTGGTTTTTGATATGAAAATTAAAAAGTGGAAGAGCCAGAGGTGGGACAAAAATTAAAGCTGCATTTTCATGTCCATGGCAAAGTATTTATTACAAAAGATAAATTCACCCTCAAACAGACACCCCATCAATCTTTTTGTATTCCATGCATCTTCCCATTTTCACATCCCAATATAACTGCAGACCTGTGGGGGAAAATCAGCTTACTGTGGCACCCCAGTAAACTCCAGCTCCATAAAAACACTTCCAATTGAAGGCATTCCTCTTTCAAACGTGTTCCATTTCATTTCAGGCATTGCCAAAGGGGGAAAAAGTGAATTAGACCTGCCTGAATGTGTGCTGAGAATGGTTATGGGGCAAAAATTTTGGTGTGGTTTTTTTTTGTTTGGTTGGTTTGGCTTGTTTTTTTTTCTTGTTTGTTTTGTGTTTTTATCACTCAGCTAACAAAAAGGAGCTGTTGAAGAGGAGTTGGCAGGTTGCATCGTGCAGCAAAAGCCATTTTGCTGTGAAACTCTGAAGTCACTGTCAAGCCCAAAGACAAGCAAACAATTTTGCACAGGTTTTACTGCATTAATACAATCCAGCTGATACACAAACATGAAAGTATATTTGCTCTTCAATCCACAGCATAAAAAATAGCAATTTTCAAGACACTCACCAATTGCCAAACATGATTATGCTGCTGCATCTATTATTTCAATTTGCCTGTAGAGGGGAAAAGAGAAAATTGAAGCGAGTTTTAAATAATATGATATCAGAGTGGTGTAAGTCTTTTGTTTGCAGTGCAGGGAGCTACATATAAATGTCTCAGCTTTTTGCAGTTTATGCTGAATATTGCTGCTGCTCCCCTGTTGCTTTCAGGGTTAGCATGGATAAACCTTGCTGTGTGCACTCTGACAGGCCTAAATCAGGTAAAATAATGTTCTATATCACATGATTCCACCAGTATAAAATTTTTTTTTGCCCCAGCACTGTGCACCCAGTTCATTTTAGGGCATGGTGGAAGGACACCAGTGACTTTAAATAAATAATAAATCAGGATGAAATTGAGATGTTAGTGCTTCCTATTTGCATGAAAATTGCTCAGCCATGAAGGCCACAACATTAATGAGATACGAGGCTGTGACTAATGGTGTCACTGGAATTTATTGTGTTTCCCTTTGTCCAAATTCTCTGATTTTATCCTCATTCTTGCTCTGCAGTGCCTGGAGCAGGGTCAGAGACAAACTTCTCCCACCTGCTCGTGGTTCAAATCTCAGCCCACAAATGAACTATCATCTATCATGTATTTTATTTGTTATTCTCATTTATCATTTATTATTTACTTTATGAACTGTCTATTCTCACTTATCAAAACCTTTGCTAGGCCTCATGAGCGCAGGAAATAAAGGGATTTCTTCCTCATTGCTTTTCTGCACTAACTTGTTGTTTTCACATCGTCTGAGGAAGATACACAATCACATCTGGTATCAACCATGTGGGGTTCAAAAGGGACAAAAACCATCAAGCAAAAATGTATTGAAATGTCCTGCTTAGATTATTTTTTTTCCAAATAATGATTATATTTCATTATTTTTGCTCCTGTGTAATCTGATTTTGGAGGGACAAATTTGAGGTTTTACATAGTCAGTGGACGAGGCTGCTCCACAGTCTCGCCATCAGTGTCTTCTATTTGATGTAAAAAATACATTTTAAAATTTTAAAAAATTTTACATGCAAAATTTACATTTTACACTTTTAAAAGATTCTTTAGCACCGGCTGTCAGAGGTTGGTTCTCTCTAACCCTGGGCAGGATCCCCTGGACTGGTGCAAATAAAGGAAAACTGTCCCAATTCCAGTCTTGCTCCAGCCTCTGAGAGCTCCTTTGTGGCACAGGAGGCAGAAATCAGATGGGTCAGAGGCACAGCCCAGCAGAAATGAGGTTTTTTTTAATAACTTGTGGGGAGTTTCTTTGCAAAGATGGCAGAATAAGATGGTTGGATTGCTTCTGGAGCTGCCTTAGGAGAGATCAATATGTGAGCGCCGTTCCCACGACGACCGCAAGGAAAATTCTTGTAATTAATAATAAAAAAAAATTGATTTTTGTGATGGTGGTGGTTTCAAACCAGAGCTCTCAGGCTGCCCTGCAGGAATAAAGCAGTGCAGTGTTTGGTGAGAAAGTCCAGTATTGATTCAGTTTGATAAAATATTTTTCTTTATCTTTTGAGAAGCCTTGCTGCATGGATGGCATGAATGAAGGTTTGGTATTTCCAACGCGTCGAGGGTCCCAGCAGACACAGTTCTTTTTTTGTTACAGAAACTATATTCTCCCTCTGTCTCCTTTGGTGTTGGACAATGTATGTGACCAGAGAACTGCATAGAGGCAGAGAATTGTAATTCTGTGTTTTTCTGAGGCTGCTGAATAGGTATCATTGTGTCCATGTCTCTTGAGGGGGAAAAAAAAAACACTGCAAAAACTTATTGGAGCTTTTTTTTTTTTTTTTTTATTTTTTTTTTATTTTTTATTTCTGGTGTGCAGCCCCCTTCTGACAGCTGCAGAGAGAAATGTCTTGTGGCCTTTTCATCCCTTCCTCTGTGCTTTTCCTATCAACTGGCCCATAAATACTTTGCTGTCACTGGCACGGGGGATGCTCAGAGCGGGACACAGAACCCGGTGCCTTGGAGGCAGCTGGGGGCTGGGGATGAACAGCAAATCCTGCTGCTGAATTTAGGGGCTCCACAGTCCCTCCTGTGCTCAGGTTTCAGCCGTGCGCTGCTCGCTGATTCATGGCAGTTCATAGGCAGTGCCAGAGCTCATTCTCTGTTGTCAGCAGTTTGCATTTATTTATTTACCATGGGTTCCCTGCCTGTCTGCTCCCCGCCTTCCAGACCCTCTCTCTGTCTCACATCATGCGCCAGGTATCGCTAATATGCTAAATGAAACTCCTCAGATTTCCAGTTTTAGCTTAAGGTTTCTCCGTTCACAAGGACAGATGAAATTCCCTGCGATGGGTGTTAAGGTTGGATGGGATGGCCACAATGAAAAATATCTCACTTCTTGCTAAATTCATCCTGATAGACACCTCCTTCATATGGAGGGAAGAAATCCACGTGTATTCCATGTTCACGTTGGTTCCTTTGCCATTTGAAATGTTCATTGGGGATATTTCACAATAAAATTGAAACAGGTTTCTCTTGTTGTAGGTAGACGTGGGAGGTGGTGATACAAGGAATTACAATTTCCCATTAACAAACAAAACCAAAAAAACCCAGAACAAAATAAAACAACAGCAACAACAACAGCAAAAAACAAAATTTAAAAAAACCCAAACAAAAAACCCCAGAAAGATCTCGTGTAAAGCATGTAAAGAGATGCTGGCATGTGTGATCTGCAATTGTGATTACCTGATTTAAAGTGTTTGGGGTTTTGAAAACAGAACCAAATTAGCCAATAAGACACCAAAGTGCACTGGTATTTTTAAACTATATAATTGGAGTTATGGAGACTGATTAAAAAGATCTTGGTGTGTGACAGCAAAGATTAGCGTGAAAATCACAGATCTGTTTTTATCATCACATTGCAAGATAATATTGGTTTCATCTTAGGGATATTTAGCCCTGTACTTTGGTTCTTGCAGGGAACATTGTTACAGTTTGGGGTTTTGCTGTTGTTGTTGGGTTTTTTTGGGTTTTTTTTGTTGTTGTTTTTTTTTAAGAAAAAGCATAACTTGGTTATGGGTGGATGTTTAAGTGTTATGCAATATGGCTTTAAACTTTTCCTGCAATTAAAGCCTAATCCAAAACGCTGAGGCACATTATTAATTTTATGCTTAACTGGAGCATTTTTTTCAGCAGGCCTATTCATCTACTTAAAGCTAAGCACATGCTTAAGTGCATTGTTGAACTGGGGCCAGAATTGTTATGCTGAAGCAGAAGAGAGAAAAAAGAATAAAAAATAAAACAACAAACTGCACACGCACAAAAGAAAAAATACACCTAACTGATAATATTCACTTAAACCTTCTCACAGACAATTTTTTTTTTTTTTTGCATAATAAATTTGGCCACGTGGGTTACAATTGCTGATTTTTAGGGGTTTTTTGTTGTTGTCTTGGACAGGTAGTGACACAGCAGCAGCAAGAGCGCTGTGGTGGTAAATTAATCATGGAATTCCTCTGTGGTCTGGGTTGGGAAGGACCTTAAAGCTCATCCCATTCCACCTGCCACCTTTCCACTGCCCCAGGTTGCTTTTAGTCAAGTGCTATAAATGAATTCATTAATGGGAATTATTTTTGGGTAGGAGCAGTGGGTGTGTGCATGGTACTGTGAGAGTCAAGTGCATTCCATCCTTTCCTCAGCAATTCTGAGAGTTTTAGCTTAGAGGAAAGAAACAGACACAGCAAAAATCCCCAAGCCTGTGATGATCAACCCTCACGCCTGAGCCATTCTGCTGCTCTTTGTGAGCTCGAATTCTGCCCTACTTTAATTCAATCTCTAACCCTTTCTTTTGGTAGAATTAAAATAAATTACTGCGTTAGAAACAGAAGAAAATTAAGTGCTTTTAAAATTAATTTCAGACACAGAAGAGTTCTGTGTCTAAACAGCAAAAAAGTGCTGAGCGCGAGGGCTGTGCTCACCAGTGCACATGTCCAGCCTGGCCCTGGTGGTGACAGATGTAGGATAAAACATTGATCAGCAATATCTGTGGGAGCTGAGTGCAGCCCTGAGCAGAGTCCGGCTCAGGAGGAGCAGGATTCCTGCAGGAAACGCTGAAAATCAAACCTTTTATTACAATGCAAGCACAGTCTGGGAAAGGAGAGGCACCCCAAGCAAACAGATGTTGCATTTTTTTAAAATTTTCCTTCTGTGTTCTCTTCCCTCTTTGTCCCAGGATTGAGCAGAACACCCACACTGGTCCCCAGCACTGCTGTAGGGGTCCCCCAGCTTTAAAGTGAAGTAGGTGTGAAAGTGGTTTGTAACATCAGGGAGCCTGGGCAAGAAGAGGAAGAGGCTATTGTGTTGTAAACAGTGCAGTTGCCATGGAAACTGGTGATTCGCAGAAAAATGGAGAGAGGGGCAGGGAAGAAAATAGAATTTTTTTTTTTTTCCTTTCCTTAATAATGTTCAAGTCATATCTGTGATTACTGACCATGCTTCCTGTATTTGTTTGGGTAACGTGGTGGGCAAATATAATTGTTGTGGAAGGGCCAGGAGTCCCTGTGTGTTGTTGCATGCCTTGTCTGTGAGGCAAGGATGCTTGTGCTTAACAATTATCTACTGAAAACAGTTGACCTCATGCTCGTGTATCCTGAGCTATTCTGCAGATTGCCACGGCTCTCATGCAGAGCAATGTATGTTGTCTCATGATCTGTTAACTTTTCACTTCTTGGCCCAGGTTTGGCTGCAAACCCACAGTCCTGCTAATTACAAAGAATCCATGCCTGTGTTTTCTTTCCTTGGCTGTGTAGGGGAGAAAAAAAAAAAATAAATTAAATGTTAGGGAGAGGAGTTAGGGGGTTTCAATTTTTTTTTTTTTTTTCATATAAAATGTTAAGTGACCTGTGGCAATTTCCAAAGTATTTCTGTGTGTTCTCTGATGTTTAAATTAAAGTTTACATCATTTGTTATAGTGACACCTGCTGCCCTTGTAATGGTTAAGTGTATGTGAGTACACAGAACCCACTTTTCCAAAAAATTTATAACTCCACTGTAAAGATTTTATTCTGTGCTGAAACTTGGCACACAGGCTTTTTGACTAGGAACAAATTATTCTTTTAAAAAATGTGTTGGGGAGAAGTTGGTTATTCACAAGAGCTTACTGTGCAGTAAAACCAGGCTGATTTTACTGACACATTTATCTGTTTGTGCCTCTGTAACTTGGGATATGAGGTTGAAATAGTGGATTTGTCCAGTTTTTCTGTCTTTAAATCTCAATTCAGGCTACTGCTTAGGTCCCTGGTGGAAATAGACCTGATTTTTTTTTTTTCCTTAGTTTTCTTCTTAATATTTCTCTCTGTCGCAGACAATTTGATTAAAGATTGCTCAGCAAGGAGCCCAGATGGTTTTCAGCCAGAGAAGAGGCATTCCTGGATGAAATCCTGGAAAATTCCTTTAAGGCTGTCCCAGTTTCTAGGTCTTTCAAACCCGCTGCTTGTGGAAACAGCAACAGGTGATGTTCTTTCATGTTAAGGCTGGATTTTTAAATTTATTTTTTTTTTATAATAAATATTTCTCCCTGTGCTGAAACACCTGGGAAGGTAATCACTGCTGATACGTACGTTTGTTTTATGTGGCATTTTCACCTTTCTAAAATGGCCGTTTGCTGGAGTCACCTCCAACATGTCTTTGACAAAAATCCCTTGCACACCAACCTTGGTGTCTTTCTGGTTGTGTTTTAATAGGAATAGTAATGGGAATAAAAACTGCTTTTTTGTTTGGGTAATCATGTGGATACAGGAAACATTTCTCTGCAAAGCAGCACTCTTATTAGTTTATCTGCACAGTGCCAGGAAACAAAACCTGAAGCAAACACATGGAAGGTAATAGTCAATGACAAGCATTGTATCAGTGTGTAGAAAATAAAGCATATTGAATTTGTGCAATCAAGGCAATAGAGTGGAACTACAACAGAGTGAAATTGGCTGCCTGCATCCAGTAAAATGTGCGCTTTACATTTTGTGGGTTCGCCTAAGTTTCACTTGTTTCTGTGAAGGAAATCAGGAATTCTGTCCTGAATCACTGCCTTTGCATCCTGCTGCCGAGGAGATTGGCGTTAAAAACCACAGATAAAATAGCCACAGCGACAGAGGGGCTGCAAACCCTCCCGGTGCTCCGGCTGCACCTCAGAGGTGAGAAATGCCCCAGGGAACCTGTGCTGAGGATCCCCTGCAGGCTGGGTGTGAGGCCGCAGTGCATCCATGCAAAGATTATCCCAGGGGTTCTCCCAGACCTGTTCCTCATCCCTGAGCATCATTGTGCAGCCCTGTCCCCGTGGTAACTCAGTAACCAGCAGCAGCACCAGCGCTGGTGACTGTTTATCCACAGTCTAGACATTTTATACGAGGTTAAGGGCTCTGTTCTCTGTTTTATAAGGGAGGCAAACACAACTTTTTTTAAATTTTTTTTTTTCCCTGGTTTTGTGGTAGCATGACGGGTTGTGTGCTGTGCTGCCCAGACAATCTCCAAAGTCAACAACCTGCTGGCTTTTTGGTTTGGGAAACCTGCAGAGTGTGCCCTCCTCCACCTGCGGAAGGGGAGAGTGGAAACTCACCTTGCACCAGGAGCTCAGCATCACCACTGGGAGCTCAGCAAATGCCATGCAGAAGCATCGGGTGGTTGGATGGAATGGCTTTTTTAAGGTCTTTAGGAGATTAATTTTCTGCTTTGGTCTGATGCTCGTAGAGGGAGTCTAGTTCAGACAAAGAGGGAATATGGTAAAATGCCTCATGGTGAACAGGCTTGTTGGGAAAACAGTACAGGTGGGAGTGAAGATCTGCCATCCCCATTGCTCTGGGGCAATGATTGCAGAAAATTTGTCACAGAATTTCCTGAGTCAAAAATTGGTACATTTAAAAAAAAAAACTGGAGTAAGTGGTAGGTGAATCCTGGTTGATGCTGATTGTGCTGATTGCAATGAAAATCAAATATGTAAAGACAGAGATTTAACTTCCAAATCTCTGCATAACTCCTCGGAGTTGTGTGGTGAGCGATTTATTGGCCCAGATCCAAGAATGCAGCCTTTTGGAAGAGTAAACCTTGCCAGCCTATTTAATGCCTGCTTTAACAAATTATCTGGGTTGGTTTCCTTCCTTTGTGTGCCCCGTGCTCATCGTGCCCTCGGGCTGGTGCTCTGTGACAGAAACCCACCGGCCCCGTGCTGGCAGTGGAGGATGCACCCCGTCCTCTGCCCTGCTTCCTAGGTGTCAAAGTGAGCACAAACACGTTCCACTCCTTTGTGGAACGCAGATTTGGGAGTGACACCCGCTAGAGTCAAACGTAGGAAGTGCTGGGCAGGGGAAACACAAGGCCTTTTTTGTTAGTTTTGTTTTTCTGGATGATTAATAGGCAAGCTGCCCGGGCTCACCAAACTTCGTTTCATTCAGTATTGAACAATCCCCCTGCACCGGGCCTTGCTGGGCAGCCAATAACTCAGTGAGACAGTGTTTATACAGCAAAAAATCGGTGTAAAATACACAGGCAAAGCTGCAAAATGTTCCGAGTTTCTGTTTACATTCAATTCATAAACAGCAGAGTGGCTCGGGCCGTGTTTTGCGTGTGCAACACTCACATTGCAGGGCCCAGCTCTTGTGTGTACACAGCCCACACATAAATATTTCCCATTCTTGCATCCAGTCAGCAGGGCTTTGTCGGAAATCAAGTGCCCATGACCAAGGGCTGTGCACACAGTGTGTTGATGTGAAGTTTATGTGACAACAGTAATGGGGCACGTTTCCCCGTCACAGATAAGGACACTTAACATTTATACAGCGCTTTCCACTTTAAAAGCATTTTGGGAACATTAATTAGCACCGGGGAATTATTATAGATTATTATCGAGGAACAAATAATCTGAGCCATGGATTCCTGAGGGTGAGGGGGAACCTTGGAAGGCAGCAACGCCAAAAGGGACTTTAAGAAAGTAGAAACTGACAGCAAATTAGGCATGAATTTGGAATGCTGATTTGACAGCAGTGAAGTCCAATTCAATTTCAGCCCAATCAGCAGAGGTCTCCTGTCGCTGGGGATGCTGAGGTCTTGTTTGCAGGGCAGGCACTGACAACTGGAGGGATGGAGGGGAGAACTCCGTGCCCAGGAAAGGAATTTGGAGCCCGGGTTTATGAGGGATGGTTAAACACACACAGGCTGGCTACAGGACAACAAAGGGGAGCATTTGATAAGGCTTGAAGAGTATCAGCGCGGAGCAGAGGATGTAATGTGAGCAACGGGATTAGGGAAGATGACTTGAAACGAGAAAGAGCTTTTGGGCAATATATTAAGGAATTGTCAGTTATATTTATTGGCTCACAAAATAGTGTTTCCAGAGGAAAAAATGAAGCAGCATCTCTGGCTGAATTTAACAGTGTGCTGCAGAAATACTAACAATGAGGAGGAGTTCTGGGGGAAATAGATCAGCTTGAAAAACTCCACGGAGCTTGTTTCTCTTCACAGTCCTTTGTAAGGTAAATAAAGGCCCCTCCTCTAATTCTGCACTCTGGAAAACCAGGGTAAATGAAGAAATTAATTACTTTGTGCACGCAGGAATGCCAGTGCAGCCCTGGATCTGTGTACAGAAAGATGTGCAATGAATTCTGGCAAATTGCTCTTTGTTGTCAGGGCATCCTGACTCCTTGTTGAGCACCTTGTTTTCTCAGGAGTTATTTATATGGATAAAAGACATGTTTTCCACTGGCATCGCCTCATTTTCCCCATGCCTCTTGCAATCAGGCTTTAATGCTCTGAGATGAGCTGAACGTGCTGGAAGTTGGGATTTCATTAAGGGTACCAAGGCAACCGGTTCAAGGGATACTTATTGTGCTGAGGGGTGTCCCCAGCCACACTGAGGAGCAGTTTCAGCTGGAGTGACCTGTTCTGGTGGGAGAGCTCATCTTTGGGCTGTGGAGAGGAGCCCTGCAGTATTCCTAGTGCAGAGCTCCCATGCAGGGAGGGTTTGTGCTGCAGGAATTTTCCAGTTTCAACCACAGCATCTCAGTAGGAGAGCACGTTTTGCAAAGCAGGCTGCTTATTTCTTCGAATCTGAGCATTCTGTTTAATTAATTATTCAGATTTTTAGCCGTATCTGACCTGCTGTGGGGTCAGATTTCCAGCTCCTGGGTGCTGTATAAGAGGATTTGGGCTGTGCAGCATCTCTGGGCTGGGCAGGCTGCAGAAGGGAACGCTGCCAGGGACCCCATCAGTGCCCCCAACCATCTCCAGGGGCTGCCAGAGCACGGGCTGGGCTCTGCTCGGTGCTGCCAGTGCCAGCAGCAGCAGCAGTGGCCATCAAATAAAGGGCAGCGAGGTGCAGGGCAGCAGGAGGGAGAGCTTGTGTCCATGGAGGGACAGCAGAGCCCTGGAACAGCTGCGCAGGGAGGGCCTGCGGTGTCCCTGGGTGCAGCCATGCCAGCCCCAGCTGCACACCTGGCTGTGGGATGCACCAGAGCATCTCCAGACATCCCTTCCTGCCCCAAATATTCCATTGTTTGCAGCTCTTTATGGTATTACACCCACTGCTTTTGCCTCTTTGAACCTCTACAGGTTCCTGCTACCAGGAGTGTTTCTTTCAGCAGGATTGTGATCGTCAAGTCAGGACTAGCAGAATGAGATTCCATCCCAAGTAATTTCTTTTTATTTTGTCTTCAATGCAGAATTACTGGGAAAAAGTCTTGACTTGAAGCGAGTGCTGTAATAAAGGGCTCAGAAGTTGGAGACCTATTAGTGTGAGGGACCCCACTGACAACACACAAGAGTAATAAAGTAAATAAAAGAGAAGAAAAAGAGGAAAAAATTTTGTCTTTCCGTGACAGAAAAGTACAGAGAAAAAACCCCCAAAGCTACAAAACAAACCAAAGAAACATAGAACCCAAAGGAAAAAAACCCTGGCTGTGTTGTTGCTGATTCATATTCTGTTTTGGTTTCCTCAGAACAGGTATTTTTCCATCCCTGCCCCCAGGAACAGGAGCATTGCTGGGAGAGATGCTGGAGGGCACAGCCCTGTCAGAATTAGCAGGGGAAGCTGCTCTGCAGCCATGGCTTGGTCTTGCCTGAGCTCCTGCTGGGACTCAGCTTTGCTGGAAAGCACCCAGAGATTTCTTTCCTTTCTAAAGTGCCTTCTATGAAAGGAAAAAAAAAAAAACCCCAACAAAAGCTGCGTCCGATGGCAGCAGCGAAATTCCATAAATTCATCCATTCCAGCATCGCTCCTGCCAAGACAGGCACGAGTTTGTGCCTTTTCTGCTTCCAGGGCCTTTCACAATGCATCCACAGGGCTGCGGGGTGGAAAACAGCAATGACACCCGAGCGCTGCTCGCAGAGGCCTCGTGTGCCTCGTGCCACGTGCAGCCCCTTGGCTGAATTACGGCCCTCACGTTTCCCTCCTGAAGTTAAATTGAGTCATTATCTCCCGAGTGATGGGGGGGGTTCTTTCCATGTTGTTTCTTCTCTAATGCCTCGTGGCTAAATGCACAAGAAATGTAATGGTGGGTTTGATGTAGCAGCGAATTCCTTGCAGTGGTTCCACAATCCCTCACAGATCCTGCAGCAGCTTTCATTCGTTTAATTGTAAAATCCCATTACAAATACTTCTCGTTATCTAGGAAAATATATGCTCTGTGGTTGACTGCCAGAGTTGAAGGGTTTGGGGACAGGAGTTAAATTTTCAAAACTTTTCCTAATTTTTTTTTTTTTCCCCCTAATACCCTAAAGAAAATGCTTTGTCTTATTACTTGGCTAATTTCCCTGAAATGTGGAATTGTGGAATGAGGTCTTGTTTAAACAGCTTCAGACTGTGCATTGTGTTAATGCAGAAGATTTTAGGCGGAATAAACTCTGTTCCAGTAAAAACACAGCAATAAAATTTGCAACCTACGACTCCCCTTTGATCACTTGGATTCTTTGGGATTTGATTCCCAGCATTGCAGATTGGGTCAGTAATTGATAGCTCATTGCGCTGCCATATAATTCATGGGGTTTTGGTTGGATTTTTTTTTTTTTTTTGTTTTTTTTTGGGGGGGTGTTTGGTTTTTTTTTTTTGCAAAACCACAGCAGAGGCACGGCTGCCTCCTGGCCAGGGTGAAAGGACTGATTGGGCAACAGGAACTTCTGAGATGTGGAAAGCAGCATCAAAGGGGAGGACACTGGGCGAAGGCAGGAATCCCAAATCAAAAACCCAAATCAAGCTTTTATTTCTTATTTTCAAGTGAGAAGTAAAACCATCATGATGCCTTTATGGGAAATTAACTAATCCAGCCAAGCAACGAGGGCAATCTGTCTTTATTTCAGTGATAATTCCCTCAATGAAAACCAGGCATTGATTACCATGCCATCAGTGCAATGAGACTCTGTTGGCTGCTCTGAGGAAATAGTTATGTCGTTAGAATATGGGTTGTTTTGGGGGTTTGTTTGGTTGTTTTATCTTTTTAGGTTTTTTTTTTTTGGCAATTTTTGGTTTTGTTTTGGGGGCTTTTTGGTTTTGTTTTTGGGTTTTTGGCGTTTTGTTGGGGGGTTTTTTTGGTGGGTTTTTTTTGTTTTGTTTTGTGTCTGGGTTTTTTTGTTGTTGATTTTTTGGTGGGTTTTTTTTAGTTTTTGGTGGTTTTTTTAGGTGAGTTTTTGTTTGTTTGCTTGTTTGTTTGGTGTTTTTTGGGGTTCTTTTGGGGGGGAAGGGATATTGTTTTTTTTTTCTGGTGGGGGAAATCTGCCACAGTCTCATTAAAGTATTATTCCCCAGAGCTGTGGACAAAGAAATATATGGTTCAGATCAAATCTGGTAAATCCCAACCTGGAATTGCTCATCATTAGCTGTGTTAGTGAGTGCTCGTTCCCCAAAATCAATTCTGTCGTTTTGGATGATTTTCTGTGCGCTGTGTGTCACAAGTGTTTGTCTTGACAGAAGGCAAGATGCACTCCTCTCTGGTCTGAAATTAACTGTTTGGGTTGGAAAACAGCATGTAAGCATGAATGGCTGTGATAAATGTGTGTGAAGTTATTTTTCCATGTGTTTTGTGGAGGGAACTGTAGACCTGTTGGGAATTTCCATTAAACTTGAAGCCATGGCTGTCCAGATCAGAGGACTTGCCTGAGTTAATATTCATTAAACACCCCTGTGACACCCAAGTATAGAGAGAAAGGCGTGTTTGATCATTTGGTTTTAAGGAATTCTTTTAGTGGTTTCTATCAGAAATTGAGGCCTAAGTGATCAATGAACAGAAACAATTATCTTTAAGAGAAGGATTGTCTGAGCAAATGCTCTTTTTTCACCTTGCTGTTACTGGTTTAATATTTACCCCTAGACTGTTTTTAGTGTATTCACCCAGAAACAGGAGTTCAGCTGTGGGGCAGAAACTGGAAAAGCTGGAAATTCACACTGTCCTGTCCCAGGACTCTTCTGGTCCCCTCGCTGGCAAAAGCTCTTCAAAAACAAATTTAAATTGGTGCTGAACACTTCAGCTTAATACTTAATGCTTAATTCAAATTGGTGCTTTCTATTTAGCCTGGCAAACATACAAACTAAATGCCTGTCTTCCCATCAAGTGTTAGACAAACCCCAAAACCCAGCTGTGTATCTCATGTGTCTTAAAAGGGAAATATAAATATGTTTTCCTGTAGTGGGGAGGGCACCTTTAAAAACTCAGGTGCAAAGGGGAATATAATCTGAATTTAAGGTGGAGTGTGTTGCCATATATTAATACATGAATATTAATATAGAATATTATATATGCACAATATAATATATAATATATAATAATATATATTATAATATATATTACTTTAAGGTGGAGTGTGTTGCAATATATTAATATATGGATATTAATATATATTATTATATATAACATATATAATAACATATAGAATATATAATAATATATGTAATGATATTTATGACTAAGGTGGAGTGTGTTGCAATATATTAATATATAAATATTAATATATATAATATATATATTATATATAATAATATATTTTATTATATATAATATATATGACTTTAAAGTGAAGTATGTTGCAATATATTAATATATGAATATTAATAATAATATATAAATAACATATATAATTATATATATTAATTAAATGTGGGGTGTGTTGGGATATATTAATATATGAATATTCATGATATGTGAATATTCATTAATTAATTAATAAGGCTTCTTCTGGACATACCATTCCATTTTGCAAGCCTTTTATTTTTCCACATCTCTTCCCAAAACTGCGTGATTGAAGCTGGAGGGAGACCCAGCGACTCCCTGGCAATGTGTGTGGCTTCCCCTGTGCAGCAGCCACATCTAAGGCAGAGCAGAGCAGCCCTGGTGACAGGAACATTGCACAACAAATTTCAGGAAGGGCAGCGGGCGTTGCTAAAGCATTTTATCTGCTGGCAGTAGGAAAAAATGCTGTATGTGGATGAGTGTAAATTAGGTCATTGCTTCATGTGCCCAAAGCCCCAGTTTCCCAATGTTTCTTAGAATTAACGAGGATGCATATTTAAGTGTGTGCCTTTGATTTGGCTGAAGAGCCCAGCCAGGCAATCCCCTGCTGCCTGTCCATAATTGTATGTGTATATTTATGTACAGAGATTATTGCAAGAACATCTCCTCAGGAGCCTCCAGTTTCAGATAAAAGCAGATTGCCAGGCTCTGGAGCACCTTTGGTGCTACACGACTCCCTGAATATCTGTCATTTAAGGGGCAAGCTCAGGGTGTCTGTGGGCCACGGCCATTTCCCTGGATTTCTTGTGGAGGTGGGATACTCCAGGATGTGATTGGCCTGAGCCCAGAGGCTGTAAGGGTGGCCAAACCGAATTCAAGATGCGCTGGGGACAAAGAATCTCTTTCCACATCCCTTGTTTAAGTTTATTTTCCCTCGCACGGCAGGGTTGCACCCTGGCCTTGCAGAACAGCCATTAGCCACACCACGCTTTGTTCCTTTGTGCTTTTTGCAGCAGCAGCAGCCGCCGTACCAGCACTCTCCGTGTGATCCCTCTCGGTGGTGGCAGCCCCGCGATGGCAGATGAGGTCCCCTGGAGGACCTGGGCAGGGCAGGAGGTGCTGGGGGGCTCAGATCCCACAGGGGGTCCCTGGAGGGGGCTGTGAGCCCAGGCTGGAGCAGGTTTGGTGGGAACGTTGTGACCCACACTGGGGGAGCTCCTGCGGGACTGAGCCCGTGGAGGGGACCTGCACTGGAATGAGGAAGGCATGTGAGGAGTCCGAGCCCTGAGGAAGAAGCAGGAGCAGAGCCCACCTGTGGTGTCCTTGCCCTTCTCAGCTGAAGGACTGAGGACAGGGCAGCTTTGATGGGCACTTGGTGTCCAGCCAGGACCACCCCACACCATTCTTACTTCCACACTGAATTTTTTCCTTCTTTTTTTCCCCCCTCTCCACAGAAGATTCTCTTCATCTCCTGTTGCACAAAGGAGCAGTTGTGGACACACCAGCTCAGCAGAGCCCTCAGTGGCTCTGGAGCTCACTTCTCCATTTAGGGAGCCCAGCTCTGGAAAGGGCAGCAATACGTCACCCCCACTGGGGAGGTTCTGCACGAGTGGGGTGTGCTTCACCTCTCAAAAACCCCATTCCTGCCCCACGAGCTGCCTGTGCTGCCCCTTCTGCCAGTTTGGAGCCACACTGGGTCCTGCCAGGGAGCTGCCGTGCAGGAGCTGGGGTTTGCCACCCGGCAGGGTCAGACTGCGAGGGTGGGACAATAAATGGAATGCACACTCATTCACTGGGAGATGGGGTGTTTTTGGTGCTGCTTTGGGGCAGGCAGCTCAGGCACACCTGGGCAGTGTGACCAAGGCAAGGCAGCTCCGTGAGGTGTGGTGTGACCCCTGCTCACCCCTCCCCAGCTGCCCCCTTCACCCTGCCAGAAACAGCCTCGCCAGAAATGGCTTTTCTCTCCAAGTTTGGGTTGCTCTGCCTGGCCCCCACACCCAGCTTTGTAAAACCTCCATTTTTGATCGTTCCGCTTGTGTTCATTTAATTAATTTATGTAATCGTCATTAAGGCATCTTCAGCAGCACAGGGGCCCCTCAGCTTCGAGCTGTGTGGAGAGCAGTCAGCCCTGGTGAGGCAGGACAGTGTCTGTGAGGGAATTTGAGCCGTCTGGGCTCTGTGCTTTGAGGAGAAGTGTCTTCAGGTTCATTATTCCCTTTATTGATTTAATTCCAGCTGCTCGCCTCGTATCGATCTGGAGTGGTCGTCACCCGAGGCACTTTCACTGGAGTTTTTTGTCTTTTCAGGCAAATGTTGGAAGGAAAAAACCCACTCCTTTGAATTCAGCATCATCTGCCGGGAAGGTTTTCTAGGAATGTCTGGTTTTATCACCCTCCTGTTGCCCAATTTGCGATTTCTGACACGTAATGGACACACAGAAGTGCTCAAGATTAATGACTCGATGTGATAAAGCAGCAACTTCCCTTCCCCTGTCCCTGAGGCTTCATTCCTTTTTTTTTTGGTTTTTTTTTGTTTTGTTTTGTTTTTGGGGGTTTTTTTGGGTTTTTTTGGGTTTTTTTTGATCCAAACTTCAAAAGGATTGTCCTGGATGTTTATGCTGTCCCAAAGGGGGACGGGTGTTTTTATCCCCTCTCGTTTCTGAGAGCAGCAATAGAGAAATCTTACAGGGGGTGTTTCCCTGTCATGATTTTCTGCTGCTTAAAGCCTTGGGGAGAAAGAACTGTGTGGTTTTGATAAGCACTTCCACTTCCAAGCCTTCTGGATCTGCTGATCTTTGTAATGCTGGGATCAGGTCTAGGATGCTCAGAGGAAGAGAAGCACCTCACTACAGAAATTCTGCCTGGGAGCACGAGCATTGCTTGCTGCTCTGGTTTTCTACAGCTTTAGCAAACAAATAAGAGGCTTTTTTTCCCTTTTTATCTTTTCTCCTGCCTGTGGAGCTCTTTGCTGTTATCAAGAGTCAGTTCAATGCACCTGATCATTAAAATGTTGAGAGGGAAGGACAGGAGTAATTTAGGTTTGAGCAGCCTCCTTTCTGTAAATGCAGAAATCAGAGACATCACTACTGAAACTTCCCTCACCCCACCAAGGGCCTCGAGGTCCTTGCAGTGTTTTTTCACCAGTAATATCAAACTTACTCTTCCCATTTTTAATTTTATTGGTGGTTTGTGGAGCGTTGCGGTGTTCTGCGGTTAAAATCTGTTTCCTTGCACTCCCACCAGAAAACAGCCTATTCTCCTCCTTCTAGGACAGGGAAAGTGTGGGCTCCAAAGAATTAGGCTTGAAACTTGACAATTTTGGCAGCACCAAACCCTGGCTGAAATGGCTCCTGCTGGGTCCCACCAGGTTCAGAATGAGCTTCTGTCCTGTTGCCTGAATATTTTATTGCATTTAGCAATACTGAGGATGGAAATGTAGAAAGGGTTGGAAACCTGGCTGGTAAATTTTTTTAAGAGTGATCTTGGTTATTTCACAACAAATTAAGCTAAGCTCAAACTGAAGACCCGTGCTTCAGATAAAATCTGAATTTCCCCCCTTCCCCAATGATACCAGGAATGTCTTTGGTCTGCCAGATTTATTGGGAAACTTTTCATTTTTATTTATAATAAAATGAAGCTTTACAATGAATTCTTAAAAAGGCTCTTTGAGCAACTTTAAATTTTAATTTTTTGGCATCATTCTGTACTATTTTAAGTGCCTATTCTGAACATGAGACTTTATCCCAGATTTTTATTTTCTTTGTGATCTGCTCTTTTAGGTGGGAATTCCTGTGTCTTGCTCTTTCACCTTCCTCTCCTCTCTCTGTTCTGTGCAAAGGCACCCATTTCAGACAGAACCAGGATTCAGGATGCTCAGGCTGCCACAATCTCATTTAACAGCAGGCAGTGTCTTCCCTGTGCTTGTGGGCCACGGACTGACTATTGATTCTGATTTCTTTTCCTCTGGAAAAAAAACAATTGAGACATCAGGCGAGGAGGTGCACTTGTAAAATGTGCATTACTCTTCCCCTTTTTCCCAGTGCCACAGGGTGCATGAGAACCACGTGGATCCCACTGAGAGGACATGTTCCCAGTGCCTCAAGATCCAGCTTCAACTCCATTTTCAGCTATTTCTGGGTTGTTTTACCCAGTCAGAAGCACCTATTTAATATGTGAACCTTGATGATTCTCCTCTGATTGACACCTGCCTTCTCCTAATAGAGTCCCAGTTGCATGGTGTTCCCTTTTCTCTTAATGCTTTTAATGTGAGGTGAAAAAATTCCTTTACAGCACTGTGCTGAAACTCAACAGAAAGGCAAACTATTTAAATTTTTCAGTGCTGGTGCAGCACTGGGACCTTTTTCAAGGCTCTCTGTGGATTAAAACTGTGTAATGTTTGTGGTTTGGATGCTGCTTTGAACCAGAGCAGCACAAGACAATTTTCTGGACACACTTCAGGTTTGTACTAATATGTCAGAGCTGAAGGTGGAAATGTGGCTTGGGCTGGAGTTGGGGCAGCTGTGTATGGAAAATCACCGTACACTGGTATCTAATGAATTTTGTCACGTTTTCATTGCATTCTGTGCTTTCTGCTGTGGTTTTCCTGTTCCTGTACATTATGGGTGGGGTGTCTTCAGGACTCTGGGAAGTTCCCCTGGCCTTGAGAGGACTCAGGGCCATGGAAGAGAAATTCCCTGGAAGCTGCTGAACACACCAAAAGCAACCTGGGCAGAGCAGAGCTGGCCCAAGGACAGCTGTTCCCACACTGTGGGCAGCTGATGGGTCATCCCTTACTTTCCTTTTATTTTTTTTTTTAGCCTGACACAGCCTCTTTCCTCCTCACTGGAAGGTGCTGATTCCACCCCAATGTGACCCAAAATTGCCGAGTGTTTTTTTTTTTCCAGCGTGTGAAATGGAACCTGCAGGTGTCCATGCAGGTGCTGAGCAGGCTGGAAGGGCACGGTGGCTTTGGGACACCAGTGTCACACCTTCCTGTGTGGGTCAGTGCTCCTGAGGAGCCTCACAGCTCACCCTCAAATGCCCGAATTTTATCCCCAACCTGTTCTCCATGTCCTGGTTTCAGTGTCTCTGAAAACCTGGAGCCTGAGAAGGAGCATCAGGTGGAGGGCACGTGAGGTGCATGGGCTCCCTGGAGCTGTGCCTTCATCTGTGGAGAGGTGGACATGAGAAATTCCTGTTTAAAATGTCACTTTTTTGGTTTGTGGTCTCACAGCTCCATGGGCTGTCTTGGTTCCTTTCCCAAAAGGTGGATCATGGGTGCAGAGCCTGGTGCCCCTCCTGGACTCCCCTCCACCTTTGGGGCTCATTGCCATCCCAGCTGGGGCTGCTTTCTGTGATTGAGACCATTTACAGGAATAAAAAGCAGAGTGGCTCATGAAGAAGAAAGCCCCTCATTTTATGGCAATTTTCACCAAGGAAACACACAAAGGAAAACCCATCCTTTTGTTTAGCTGGGGTTTTGTTGTTTATTTGGAGATGGTGCAAGCTTTCTTAAAAAATCTCGTTCTCCAGACTCTTTTGCAGCATTTACCCAGCAAGTAATGAACTTGTGTGTTTGGTCTGAATACAATCTGTCCCCTTCTTTTTGTTTTTTTTTATTTTATTTTTAATTTTTCCCTTCCTGTGTGTTTGAACAGGTTTCAGCTCTCACAGGTGTCACTGCAGGCGATTGTTTGATCTTAATTACCAAAGCTTTGATCTCATTTCAGAAAAGTATGAATGAATTCAGCTCTGTGGCTGGGGAGGGGTCAGCAGGAACACAGGGAGAGGCTGGATGGGAGTTAAGAGGCAGCAGAGAGGAAAGCACAGGTCTGAGATCTGAAAACAATTTTATATTCAATAGAGACCTGTTAGAGGTGGGGGGAAAAACCTTTCTGCACTTTGTCTGCTCAGCCTTGGGTTGTAAATTGAATTCTGCTCCCAGATTTAGTAAGAGCTCACTGCTGCTCTGTGCTTCTGAGTGCATTTTGTCATTAGAAACCACCTGCAGCAGAGGTACATCCACATGCTCCACTGATCCAAAGTGGTTTTCTGCAATAAGCTGATTAAAGTGAGCGATCCCAAACGTGCTGAGCACATCTGTGCAAAATAGGTAATCTGGGCAGAAATGGGCTCCTGATGGTGCCCAGGTGTGTGTGCACAAATTGTTCTGCAGGGAGGAGGAATGTGCTTAATTGAGTCGTAGGAGTTTTTTTAAAGAGTCCATGGATTCTCCTTGTGGTGCTTTTGGTTTGGGAATTTAAGGTTTTTTTAATTTTAAAATTTCCCAAAATGAGACCAACCTCACAACACTCCCTCTTTTACCCAATAATCAATAAAAGAACCAACAAACACCCCAGAAAAAAAAAGGAAAAACCAAAAAAACCCCAAAAAACCAATCAAAAAGGCTATTTTTTCATTTAACATATATCTTTCACCAAAACACATCCAATTTCTTCATAATTCCACAAACTATTAATTATACTAAAACTTTTGATATTACTTCCCCAACTTTCGCCCGTGTCAGATGACAACACTCCTAACTCAGAGTACCCCAGTCTGGTACTGAGAGGGAAATGTTCATCATACAGACGCTGAACTAGTCCATATTTGTTGTTGTTTGTTTCAGAATACTCTAAATGTTGTTACCTGGTGGAGGGGGTGGTTGCACCCTTTCCCAGGCAGCGCAGAGCGTGGGCTGCAGGCTGAGGCTGCGGTTCAGGAGGCTCTGCAAGCTCAGGCTTCACTTTACACCAGCTCCTGCTTTTCTCCAGCTAAATGCTCTTTTGTTCTTTGCTTCAGCATGGCTTTCGGTTGCAGCCACCAGATTTTGGGGTGGAAAACCCCATCCCTCCACACCCCATCCCTT
This sequence comes from Emberiza elegans, assembly GCA_024865655.1. NCBI lineage: Eukaryota > Metazoa > Chordata > Aves > Passeriformes > Fringillidae > Emberiza > Emberiza elegans. The sequence goes on from JALJVW010000034.1 coordinate 1,888,952, forward strand.
CGGGGATGCAGGCAGAGGAACACCAGGACGCAGGAAATGAAACCAGGGTTTGTTTAATTTGCCCTTTGAGGTCTCTGTGGTCGCCCCGAGGGGCAGGAGGAGGTTATGGACACCCTGCATTCCCAGGATCTGGCAGCCTGGAGCAGGATTATGGCACAGTTTAGCCAGATTTGGTGTTGTATAAATGTATATGTGATATAAATAGTGCTTGATGATGATGAGAAATGTCTCCCAGCGTTTGCCAGTAGATTTGCAATGCACTGGATTTATGAAAGGCCTTGACAAAATTCCCAAACAAACCAAGTTTTTCCCTTCACTCCGTGCTTTTGTAGCTGTGATTAAGAGGTTTGTGTTTTTCCCCAGCGAGTTCAGTGGTGCTGGGGTGTTCCTCAAAGTGCATGTGGTGTAGTTTATTTAAGCAGGAAGGAGTTTAAGTGGAAATGAGCCACAGAAATGTGTGCCACTTGTCTAAAACAAACATGGTCTAGGCTCTTTCCTTGTAAGTGACATCTATTATTACATTTTTAAGTAGATCTTTGTTAGTGAGCATCTGTAAGCGTGTTTGATCATACGGAAAGATCCGAGGCTGTATTTATATTGCTAAACCAGAATATTCTCTTGACATAAGGACCTGCACCAGTGCCAGCTGAAGTTAATTGGGAATTTGCAACTCAAAGGATAGAAGTTTCCCTAAAAAAGTTTCTGCTTTGTAGGACTAAATAAATGCAGTGGATGAATATGAATGTTGAGAACTGATCTAGACCAATTATTGGAAATTATATCAGCTATTAAAAGTTATGTCATTAAGAGATAAATGTGAGTGTCTTCTCAATATATGGATTTGTTTGCTCTTGCTGTAATCAGTGTGGATATATAGGATATTTGAGGGATTCCAAGTTCATTTTTCTCCCTCTGGAGGATTCCAAAGATGTGTGAACAAAAAAAAAAAACCCACACAACTTGTACAAGCCTCAAACAAAATCATCCCACATTTGATGGTTTCTAGTCCCAGGGGAGGAAGAGCATCCTTCACAGGAGCTGAAGACAAAATCTAGAATCACCCTGGGTTTTACAGTTTGGCTTTAAGCTGTGTTTCACTGAGGGAATTCCAGGCTTGCCCTGCAGTGCAGAGGTGCTGATGGGTGCGGGTGCAGGTGCAGGTTGGGCTCCAGCCAGAGGTGGAAGTTTAGGAAGGAACATTTGATTCCCTGGTTGAACAATAATTTTTGTGGTTCCTGCATTAAAAATATTCTTCATTAACTGTGACATTGAACACAAGATAGATATTATTATTATTATTATTAGTAGTAGTAGTAGTATTAATTTTCCTTTTAGTTTATTTTTACTTTTATTTTTATTTTATTTTTATTTTTATTTTATTTTTATTTTTATTTTTATTTTTATTTTTATTTTTAATATTTTTATTTTTATTTAATTTTTTTTATTTTAATTATTATTATTATTATTTTTAATTTTTATTTTTATTTTTATTGGTGGTGTTCTCATTGTCTGCCTGGTGACCTCAGTGGAGGCTGGACCTGCTCGACACACTGAGCCTAGGGGAATGCCAGTCATGGAATTGTTCTATTCAGCTATTTCCCGAGTATTTTTCTCTACTTTCTACGAATTTGTCTTTGGGCCAGGCATGGATTGGGGATCTGATGATCTTCTGACCCCACTGCTCTCTTCAGATCAACACAAAAACATCTCAGGTTCTTCACTAAATTAGGGAAAAGTCCCTCAACTCTAATTGCAAGTCATGATGTTGAATGTACTCAGCAAGTTCTTGAGGATTTGGAGGGATTCACATTTTGCAGGATTATTTAGAAGTATATGGGCCTGCTTTCATATAATTTCCAGGAATAAATGCCAGCAAAAGCTATATCTGGAAGCTGAATATGCTTACTACTGCCAAAATGTAAAACATTTTATTTTCCTTTTGCGTTCAATATTGAATTAAATAGAAAAATGCCTCTATAATTTACCTAATAGTGACTCCATCATACCTCAGAGGGGGAATACCATCATATTTTTATTCACATCTAGCTCCCATTTAGCCTACCTACATTTTTAATATTCCATTTTAAAGACCTCTGTCAACATGGATTGTTCTCAGTGCATCACTTCATGTGAGAGGCTTTCCCCCCTCCTCCATGACACCATTGCTTTTTCTTTTTGTGGTTACCTCTCCTCTCTTTGCCCAGTAACCACGGGCAGACAGGATTTCTCTGAGCACCATGGGCCATTGGTTATTCCAGGCCAAGATTTCAGCTGCACCATGAGCTTCAGTGGGCGCCTCAAAAATCTGAGATATCTGCGTTAATGTTGTAATAATTCTCTGCCTGGGAGCTGCTGCTGGCACCTATTTTTATGGTACTGAGGAAAGTGTGTATCAGATTTTATCCTCTGTTATTATCTGCACATGGTATTAAGATTTTATTAAGATTCGTGTCCAAATGAAGCAGGGAACCATTAAACCAAGCTGGGGAAGGATGAGCACACTGAGAAATTCAGATGGTGAGAGCTGAGATCCCCTCTCTTGGTGAAATGTCAGCTCAGGGTTGGAAGCAATTATTTTAATTACTAAAAAATTAGGGAAATAATGCAGTGGTTCAGAGGCAAAATCCTGCATTACTCAAGTTTCTTAGGAAACCTTTCCATTCACGTTGCCGTGATGGTTTTTCTCTTTCCATATCCCATGAGGGTTGCTCAAGGACAAAAGCTTGGGTGGAATCATAACCACAGTGTGCTGGGCTGGCTCTGGAAGCAAAGCCAAGTGCAAGGACCCTTCTCATTCCAGAAAATAAAGTGGTTTTTGGCGCAGCTTCTGCAGAGCTCTGAGCTCCTGTAAGGAGAGCCTTGCGTGTCTCCTGCTCCTCAGGACCCCTGCTCAGCTCTGGAAGGAAATATCAAGTCGTGTAAACCCCTTTCTTCCAGTTCTGGGGCCAGCATCTCAGCTGGTGTAAGTCAGCAGAGCTGCAGTGACATTATTAGTGCTGCAGTGATTCACACCAGCTGTGGGTCTGGTCTTCTGCCTTAATTTATGAACTAAATGTCAGGAAATATGAAATGATCTCTTATAGTCAGCAGTTCTCCAGATGTGTTAATGGAGTTTAAGTTTACCAAAAGGCAAGACTTCAAAAAGAGATCCAGCAGGAGAATAAACTTTGAGGGGGAATGCCTTGCTTACGGGCTCCTTGGCAAGAGGGGACTGTGCAACTCGCTGCAATTTACAGAAATTAACTCAGGATATGGTAATACAGCCTCCCTGAGAAATCCGAAGTAATTTCACAGCACAGAGCAGGCTGCTGGCATTCAGTGAGCAGCTGCCATGCAAGTGGGAATCACCAAGCCCTAAAAGCAGAATGAAGCTGCTGATGAGCTTTGTGTGAAGAGCCCAATGCCTCCCCTCCGCAAGCACTGGATTTATTCGGGGCTGGGTTTGTTCAGATGCAGCTTTTTGGAGATTAAACGAGGACCATGTTGTTACAAGGACGCAGAAGCTTAATAGTTCTGACTGTGCAAAGTGAAAACTCAACAGTGGCTTGGCTTAGGGACGAGCTCTCATGGATGGTGTTGAAAACTGTTATTTTAGCCAATGAGGAGGGAATGGTTGTTGACGTTGCTTAAGCCCTGTCAAGCTTCCTTGTCCAAATCAGAGAACTCTGGAACTGCTGAAACCTCCCAGACACCAAATGTGGGGTCTCAGAGCTCTTTTAATTCTTTTGTGCCTGAATAATACATGAGCAAATGCTCCAAAGAAAAAATAAAAATAAAACAACAAACCATACCTAAAATAATCCTGTGGTGGCACAAAGGCTTCCACAGCCTAATTTGTTTGCTAATGAGACCTTTCAGAATTAATTTAAACGGTCAGTGGGTGGCTCCACACTGTGTGGTTCACTGGAGATGGACGCACAGAGGTGAAAGGACAACACACCTTCAGTGGTTGAACCTGAAATCCCTCTGCTTGGGAAGTTGTGATGGAAATTTTTGGTTCTGAAAATTGAAAAATTCATTAATTTGACCAACATTACTGACTTTATCACACAGAGCAGCTGAAGGCAGATGCTTGAATCAGTCTGAAAATTCAGATTTCATCATGTGCCTCATTTCCCTGAGTTGTCACAGGGCAGCACTGGAGGGTAGAACTGTCCACCACTGCTCTCCAGCTGTTCCCATTCTGGGCAATACATGAAATTTTCACCTTTTTTGTCAGTAGTGTAATAAACCTGGACACGAGCCCTGTGAAGCTGCAGCCAGGTCCTGAGCCAAGCTTAGGAGAGCACATCCCATTTTCAAGGCAGTGACTGATGCTGGTCCCTGGAATTCCTTGTCACTGGAAACTCACACCCCTGGCATTGATAAATCCCCTCTAAACTCACAGGAAAAAATATTTCTCTGCAGGGTTCAGGGTTTTTTTTTTTTTTATTTTTGATTTGTTTTGTTTTGTTTTGTTTTGTTTTGAGGATTCAGCCTATATACAGGCAGTTCCACAGGGGTCAGAAGCTGTTGGAAATGCCATTTTTTGGGATTTTTTTGGAAACACAGGATACATCAGCTTCCCAAAGCACAAGGGCAGAGCCGTCTGTACTGGAATCACGTCCTGGGGAGAGAGCAGAAATAGGGAACGTGGTCTCTTAGCATGATTTCTGCATCTGGGTGCTCTTCCATGTGGAACTTGTGGGTGAAATGGTCATTCTCAGGGTGTTTGAAAAACTTCTAATGGTGCATTTATAAAATCTTTTGAAATATAAATTGTTATATATACCTATATATATATTTTTAAAAATTATAAAAATATATATAGACTTTATATTTCTATGTATATCAATGTATAACATAAACCATGTCTATATTTATTAAAACATAAATATGAAATATAATAATAAATATGAATATAAATATAAATTTTATATAAATATAAATTTATAATTTTATAAAATTTACAAATTTATAAATTTATAAACTCTTTTAATGTAATTTTATATAAATATATAACTATAAATATAGATATATTCTATTTCTATATGTTTGTATTAAAATATATAAATATATACATTATTTTTATATTTATATAAAATATAAATATAAATATATTAATGAAAATAAATATAAATTTATAAACTTCATACAAATTTCAACATAACTATAAAACTATAAATATATACTATTTCTTTAATTATTTATATGTAGTTATATAAAAATATGTATTATTTAAATATTTGTATAAAATATAAACAGAAACTTTAATAAAAACTAAGCATTGATATAAATGTAAATATAAATATGTATTTTATATAAATTTGTACACTTTTCAATGTAAATTTTTAATATAAATATGAAACTATGACTATATTCTATTTATTTATATTTATATAAAATATATATTATTTTTATATTTGTATAAAATATAAGCACAAACTATAATAACCATCTAAATATAAGTATAAACATGCATTTCATATAGACATAAATTCATAAACTCTTTATATAAAATTCTATACAACTATATAAATTAAAAATTCACTACATTCTATTCATTTATTTATAGTTATATAAAATATATATTATTTCTATATTAATATAAAATATAAACATAAACAATAATGAACCCATAAATATAAATATGTATTTTCTATAAATATATATAAATATATTAAAATATATAAATATATAAAATATATAAATTATATAAATTTATGAACTCTTTTATATAAATTTCTATACTACTATGTAAATTATAAATTAACTATATTCTATTTATTTATAGTTATATAAAATATATATTATTTCTATATTTCTATAAAATATAAACATAAACTATAAAGAACCCCTAAATATAAATAAAAATATGTATTTTATATAAATTTATGAACTCTTTTTATATAAAATTTTATACAACTATATAAATAATAAATTTACAAAATTTACAAACCGAATTTCCTCTGCCTGCTTTGCCACTGCCACCCCCGCGAGTGATTACTCCTCACAGAAACCACTTCCCTCCCAGGAGAAGAGCCAAAATGCGCTGGAATTGCTTGCATTTGTTGCCAGCCGTGTCTCACCTGCCCGTGTTTGTTGCAGGGCTGGCTCGGCCTCCTCGGGGCAGCGCTGCCCGGACTGGGATCTGGACACCCTGGAGAACTCGTGTGGGCCCGAGGAGCTCCTGGCGGACGTGTAGGCCCCGCGGGCTGGGCGCGGGCACGCTGCTGCTCCCAGCAGGGCTCGGTTTCCTAAAAGGACTAAAAGGGGTTTATTGTACACGGCACGGCCACAGCCTGTGCTCTGAGGCCCTGAACCCTCCTGCGCCACGCTTCTTGCGGAGCCTTGGCCTGCCGCGCCTCATCTGCGGGCCTCCAAAATTGAGTCTGGCCTCTGTGTGGGGCTTTTCTCAGCTGTATGGGGGAATGGAGGGCACTGTGGATGTGGGTTTTGCGTCCCCACAGGCTCTGGTTGTGCTCAGGATCAGCAATTTCCCAGATTCCAGGCATGAGGTGATGCCAGACCTGCACTGAGCTCAGCCTTTCCCCAGGCTTGGGCGGATAAATCAGCTTTATTTGAGGTGCAGGTGTGACTTTAGATTGATTCTGAGTCCAAGCAGAATGTCCTTTTACTTGTGGCACTGTGCATTTATAAGGTATTCCAGCTTTTGGGAGTAAAAGTCCTACTAAGGTTGATATTGACTCTATTTTAACTTTCTGTAGAAACCCACAGCATTTAAAATTGTGATTTTTGATACTTCAGCTTTTTCCTTATGCCAATTTCTTAAAAAGAAGAAAAATAAAATGCATTTGAAAAAATAAATCAAATTTGTCTTTATTTGTTAGACAATATGAATAAAGGTAGTAGTTTCCAAAGTGTGTTAATGTCTGAGTTTGTCTTTCCCCAAACTGATGCATTAATTTAGATTTAAATCTTCACCAAAAGACAAAGTTGACATGCATTTACCTTTCAGTGCCCAAAATGAAGAGCTCAGTGTGGACCTCAGGATTCTGCTTTGCATTTCCAGGACCTGAATCCTTCCTTGCTTGAGACTGAAGGCTCCAGCTCTTTCTCCAGAAGGAATCCCACTGAAGTCAGTCCTTGAAATCTTCTGTGCTCTGTGGGTTGCAAAGCTCTTTGGTGAAATACCTGATATTTTCAAAGTGGCTCTGATTCTGCCAGAATTCCATCCTATACTCAATTAAAAGCATCCCTGTCAGTACTCGCAGGCTTCATACAAGAACATGAGGATCTGGGAATATTGTATTTAACCATTCCTCTCTGAAAAAAAAACCCCACAGTCACAGCATTTTAAATTCACAAAGGGCTTTGGGACAGTGTTATAAATCACACAGCAGAAATAAGAATGGCCAAAATATTTTGCTTGCTAGAAAGGCTTTGTGCCTGGAGAGTGGCGGGGCCACAAAAGAGCCATTCATGCACCCATTCATAGGCACAGCCTGATTTAAAATCTTCCAGTGCTGATCTGACAATGCTTTCAGCAGAAGCTTGTGTATGGTTTCAGTTTTAAAGGGAAAATGTTCCATGACCTAACCCGGAGTGCTTCGCTGGATGGTGCCTGCAGCAGAAAATGGAGCTGGACATCCCACAGAACTGTCCCCTTTTCAGGAAACTGTTGGGTTTCTAATAGTAAAATGTTGTTGAAATAGTTCCATGAAGAAAGTCCATGAGGGGTGTTTATTTGGTTTCTCTTTTTTTTTTTTTGGAGTTTGGATATTTTTGGGGTTGTATGGTAACCATCTAAATATAAGTATAAACATGGTTTCATATAATTTTTTTTTAAACTTTTATATAAAATTCAACTATATAAATTATTTTCACTAATTCTATTTATTTATTTATAGTTATATAAAATATATATAACAATATTTCTATATTCACATAAAATATAAACATAAACAATAAAATTAACCCATTCTATTCAAATAGTTAAAAAATATATATTTTTCTATAAATATATATAAATATATTAAAATATATATAAATATATAAAATATATAAATATATATATAAAATATAAAATATATATATAAAAATATATAAAATATATATATAATATATAAATTATATAAATTTATGAACTCTTTTATATAAACTTCTATACTACTATGTAAATTATAAATTAACTATATTGTATTTATTTATAGTTATATAAAATATATATTATTTCTATATTTTTATAAAATATAAACATAAACAATAATGAACCCATAAATATAAATATGTATTTTCTATAAATATATAAAATATATTAAAATATATATAAATATATAAAAATATATAAAAAATATAATATATATAAATATATATATATAATATATAAATTATATAAATTTATTAACTCTTTTATATAAATTTCTATACTACTATGTAAATTATAAATTAACTATATTGTATTTATTTATAGTTATATAAAATATATATTATTTCTATATTTCTATAAAATATAAACATAAACTATAAAGAACCCCTAAATATAAATAAAAATATGTATTTTATATAAATTTATGAACTCTTTTTACATAAAATTTTATACAACTATATAAATAATAAATTTACAAAATTTACAAACCGAATTTCCTCTGCCTGCTTTGCCACTGCCACCCCCGCGAGTGATTACTCCTCACAGAAACCACTTCCCTCCCAGGAGAAGAGCCAAGATGCGCTGGAATTGCTTGCATTTGTTGCCAGCCGTGTCTCACCTGCCCGTGTTTGTTGCAGGGCTGGCTCGGCCTCCTCGGGGCAGCGCTGCCCGGACTGGGATCTGGACACCCTGGAGAACTCGTGTGGGCCCGAGGAGCTCCTGGCGGACGTGTAGGCCCCGCGGGCTGGGCGCGGGCACACTGCTGCTCCCAGCAGGGCTCGGTTTCCTAAAAGGACTAAAAGGGGTTTATTGTACACACGGCACGGCCACAACCTGTGCTCTGAGGCCCTGAACCCTCCTGCGCCACGCTTCTTGCGGAGCCTTGGCCTGCCGCGCCTCATCTGCGGGCCTCCAAAATTGAGTCTGGCCTCTGTGTGGGGCTTTTCTCAGCTGTATGGGGGAATGGAGGGCACTGTGGATGTGGGTTTTGCGTCCCCACAGGCTCTGGTTGTGCTCAGGATCAGCAATTTCCCAGATTCCAGGCATGAGGTGATGCCAGACCTGCACTGAGCTCAGCCTTTCCCCAGGCTTGGGCGGATAAATCAGCTTTATTTGAGGTGCAGGTGTGACTTTAGATTGATTCTGAGTCCAAGCAGAATGTCCTTTTACTTGTGGCACTGTGCATTGTAAGGTATTCCAGCTTTTGGGAGTAAAGTCCTACTAAGGTTGATATTGACTCTATTTTAACTTTCTGTAGAAACCCACAGCATTTAAAATTGTGATTTTTGATACTTCAGCTTTTTCCTTATGCCAATTTCTTAAAAAAAGAAGAAAAATAAAATGCATTTGAAAAAATAAATCAAATTTGTCTTTATTTGTTAGACAATATGAATAAAGGTAGTAGTTTCCAAAGTGTGTTAATGTCTGAGTTTGTCTTTCCCCAAACTGATGCATTAATTTAGATTTAAATCTTCACCAAAAAGACAAAGTTGACATGCATTTACCTTTCAGTGCCCAAAATGAAGAGCTCAGTGTGGACCTCAGGATTCTGCTTTGCATTTCCAGGACCTGAATCCTTCCTTGCTTGAGACTGAAGGCTCCAGCTCTTTCTCCAGAAGGAATCCCACTGAAGTCAGTCCTTGAAATCTTCTGTGCTCTGTGGGTTGCAAAGCTCTTTGGTAAAATACCTGATATTTTCAAAGTGGCTCTGATTCTGCCAGAATTCCATCCTATACTCAATTAAAAGCATCCCTGTCAGTACTCGCAGGCTTCATACAAGAACATGAGGATCTGGGAATATTATATTTAACCGTTCCTCTCTGAAAAAAAAACCCCACAGTCACAGCATTTTAAATTCACAAAGGGCTTTGGGACAGTGTTATAAATCACACAGCAGAAATAAGAATGGCCAAAATATTTTGCTTGCTAGAAAGGCTTTGTGCCTGGAGAGTGGCGGGGCCACAAAAGAGCCATTCATGCACCCATTCATAGGCACAGCCTGATTTAAAATCTTCCAGTGCTGATCTGACAATGCTTTCAGCAGAAGCTTGTGTATGGTTTCAGTTTTAAAGTGAAAATGTTCCATGACCTAACCTGGAGTGCTTGGCTGGATGGTCCCTGCAGCAGAAAATGGAGCTGGACATCCCACAGAACTGTCCCCTTTTCAGGAAACTGTTGGGTTTGTAATAGTAAAATGTTGTTGTTGCAAATAGGAAATGTTACACACCATTGGCACGTGTAAGAAAGTCCATGAGGGTGTTTATTTGGTTCTCTCTTTTTTTTTTTTTGGTTGAGTTTTTTTGGATATTTTTTGGGGTTGTTGGGAATTTTTTGTATGTGTGGTTTTGTTTTGGTTTTTTTTAAATTTTTTTTTTTTAAAATTTTTGTGTGTTTTGGTTTTGGTGCTTTTTTTGTTTGCTTTTGGCTTTGATTTGGTTTGGTTTATTTATAGTTATATAAAAAATATATTGGTTTGGATTGGGTTTTTTGGGTTTTTTTGGGGTTTTTTTGTTTCGTTTTTTTCGGTTTTTTTGGTTTTCATTTTTTGGTTTATTTTGTTGGTATGTTTTTGGTTTTGGTTTTTTTTTTGTGTAAGGTTTTCTATGATGCATTTTTTTGTTGCTTTTGAAATTCTTTTTGTCTTTTTGGGTTTTGTGTTTTTGGTTTTTTGTTTGGTTTTTGTTCAGTTTCTGTTGTTGTTGGTTTTTGTTGGTTTTGGGGTTTTTGTTTGTTTGTTTTTGGGTTTTTTGGACTTTTTTTTGTTTTTTGGGGTTTTGTGCAGTTTGCAGAGTCACACACCTCCTCTGCCCTCCTGGCAGTGTCCCCAGCCTGGGGAAATCCTCCTTTCTGAATATTTATTTGAGAAACTATTGTTGTTTTTTTTAAATAAGTTTCCATTTTCCAATAGACTTCGACAGTGAAAAATCCACCAATCTCCAAACCAGTCCAGATCTGTGTGGGTCTTTCATTGTGTGACAGCAGAGGTATTTTTTTCCTGCAAAAACTGCAGGAAATCAGTAAAAATTCCTCAGGAAGTGCATTTGCCTGTGAGAGAAGCGGGAATTTCTGCTTTGTCTTCAAACTCACTCCTCCCTGTGCATGGGGATATGGGGCCAGCTCACCCAGACAGGTGAAACCTATTTCAGTTCAACTCCTGCTCTTTGGGAAGGGAGCCCTCTGGAAATGCCTCATAAAAGGATTTTGTAAAGCTTACTAAATTAATGCTTGGTGTTGCTTGGTTGTCTCTGAGAAAAGCCAAAGTTTTTTGCCACCCCTGCATGAGCAGTTCTGGATTTAATCCTGACTCCACTCACCCTCCTCTTTAGCAGATTTACCAAATTCAAACTTTCGTTTTGTGGACAGGTTGTCTTACTCAGTGTTTATAAGGCAAATTTTTCCAGGTGTGCCAGTGAGATGTCACATCACTCAATTGCTTCTCCCCTACCCAAAATTACAGGAGAAAAAAAAATTCATGAAGAATACAGGAGAAAAAAATGCCCAGAAATGGGTTTTTAAAGGCAGGAACTTAACCAAAGTTAGGAATGACAGATCAAATTCCAAAGATTCTTTATTAACATTTATCCTTGATATTGATCTACAAATCAATACAAATCAATTTCCAAAGTGGTTTTTTTTTTCCCTCCACCAGTTTAAACTGTATTTTGGGGGGAAGATAAAGCATGGAGTTGTTTTGCAGAAGGAAAACCCATGTTTTCATTAAATTCTCATCTAGAGTTTTATACTTTTAATGTAACTTCTTGAACAAAATGTGTGTTGTCATACAAAACAATTTGTTATTTGAGGTCTGAGTTCATCCAGCAAATTTTGAAAAGCGCACCTCAAAAATACTTATTTTCAAGAGAGGAAAAAGAAAGTTCTGGACCAAAAAAAAAAAAATCCCATCAATTCTTGAGAAGTGCTGCATAAAGTGTTGCCTTTGGCATGATAATGCTAGTTTGATTTTGAGATAATGTTTTGACAATCTGTATCAGTATTTTAACTCCATTCTCACTATTTTTACCCAAAGCAGACACCTGTATGTGTGTGTGCATCAGAATCTCTCTCTCTTTGTGCCTGTGATGTATAAATGATATTAATGTGTGGATAAATGTGATTATCTGGAAATATTTTGTCTAGTATCAGTATTTAGAGCTGGCTCTGACAGCTCCTGCAGTTTGATCCATCAGCCTGGAGGTGCTTGAGGAAAGGAAAAATATTTACACATGGAGATTCACATGCTGATAAATGTTTAAGGCAAAGCTTTTTTTGTTTTCTTCCTGTTTTTCTGAGAAAAATAAAATATGGGAATGGTGAAGTCAAAATGGAAGGAAAGCAAGGCAATAAAAGCATGTCCAGGGTGCTTGGAGACAGAAGGTGATACATCTGAACTTCTTCTGAGCAGTCCTAACTGAGAGAAATGCCCAGGATTTGGTGACCCCACTGAGAGAGGATCAACCATCAATCCTCTTAGCAATCCTCACTTTCCTACTAATTCTTTTCCTCCTCTAATTTTATTCTAATTCTCTTCACAAAGTCTGCCTGCTCATAAAATCTTTCTCCTGAAATTCCTTTTGGTGATCTGTCAGCCTCCGGCTCACTTTTTTTTTTTCCTTGTAATGTTAGTCAAATCTCAATTTCCACCCTTTGTTGATCATTAAATGATTTCACTGTTGTTATAATTATGCTCCAGAATACATTTAATTCATGCATGTCCTCGGGATTAATCTGCTGCTGTTAGGAAAATTAAACTATATTTTTAAAGACCAACACTTTTAAGAAGGAAACACTGAGCTGGAGGAAGATTCTTTCTGGAGATCCTTAGGGATCACTCCTGGGGTCAATCTCATTGAGCTTTTTCACCAGTGGCATTGGAGTAAAAAGTAAAAATTGCAGTGAAACCTCTGGAAGATGTGGATCTGGGAAGCCTGGCACTGGGTGGTATTGAATTTTATGCTGTCCCTACTGGGCAGATGTGACAGCATTTTTTCTATTTTTTTTTCTTTTTCCTTTTTCCCTCAATTCTAATATTATCCAAGCTGGTGTTTGTGCAAGCCCTGGATTAAAAGGATGACCATTCCACTTCCAGGCTCCTTCTTGGGCAGGAAACAAAGCTCAGTTTTGGAGGTTTTTTCTGGCTCTGTTTTCCTAGTGCAGAAATATTTAAGCAGGGACAATTTTGCAGCCTCACAGAGTCACTGGACAGGTGATTTTGGAAAGGCACTGTGAGAATAATCTCTGTAAATGTTTTCTTGTGAGCCTCAGAGTTTTGGGAATCCAACCAGTGGCTCCTTGCTGGAATACCCTTCCTGGGCAGGAAACAGACACATGAAACCACGTTAATACTTTCAGTATTAAATGGAAAATGATTTAAAATGCTGTCCTCATTATCTTCCTCTCACACACAGAGCTGCTGTTCATTGGAGAGGGTCTGAGAGGAATGAGCTGTACTTGTTGGTAAAATTCATGTCCAGAGGTAGACATCCACTCTGTGAAGGGCATGAAGCCATGAAGTGTTTAAATATCTGGTGCTTATGCAGCTATTACTGTAGAATTCATTTAATAATTGTCAGTACAGAATGTAGCACCCATGTTGCTCTGAGTAAATGATGTAATACCATATTGTCCTTTTCCTGCTTAATTAAGCATGACTTTGAAGCCCTGCTTCTCATTTCTAGTGCATGGTTCTGATTCCTGTTGGTTGAGACCAGGCCTAAGCTCTGGGTTTAATCAGTTTAATCACCTCCCTCAATATCCTCTTGCAGCCCTTTCTTTCTGAGATGTTGCCAGGTCCTCTTTGGCTCCCAAGGTAGCTGAAAGATGATGTTAAAACTCAGTTTTAACCAAAAGCCAGAGCTCTAGGCAGACAAGGCTGGAGAAAAGTCTGTCCTCCAGACTCACATCCACGGTAAAGACAGAGAAAGGCAATAAAATATATTTACAGGACTGTTCACAAGCCTGCTCAACTCAAGTTTATAAAGACACTGGGAGAGCTTTTTATGCAGCAAAGAAATGAGATGGGGGAGCACAGCAGTTGTGACATTAAACAGTGATTGAGAATTTATCAAAATGTGCAATACTGTGCTCAAGGTTTTTCATTCTTGCTGCACTGGGAAGGCAGGTATTGACAATACTCTCTGACAGCATTTCCTCGCAGTGAGAATATGGTTAATTTCCCTTTCTGGAGAGGGGAGAAAATTATCTTCACCCTTCCTGGTACCTGGCAGGCCCTGATCAGGCAGAAACCATCACCTGATATCCCTGAGGATGAATGAATTAATTATTTACATTAATTATCCATTAATTATTCACGTGAGAGCTGAGAAAGCTCAGCAGCACCAGCCAGGCTCGGCCCAGCTCCTCTGCCCAGGAAATTGCAGGGGGATGATTCTTAACCCAGGAGAAAGATTCTGGGTGAAAATCTGGTAACAAAAGCTAAAATCCACCTTGGTGTGGATCCTTTCTGCCCCTGAGCTGAAGGCATCCCTGCACTCTGGATTTTTTTTCAGCCTGTCTTAGCTCAGCTTTGATTCAGCTGGTGATGTTCCAGGCTTGCCTGGCTAACCACACTCACTTCAATTTATTTTATTTCACAGGCTGTGGGGGAAGAGCAGCCCAGGGTCTGGTCCTGAGCAGCTCCTCGTGCTGGAGGAGACAAAACCCTGAGTGCTGCTCGCTGTGTCTGCCTTGTTTCAGCCCCGTGACTCCATCCTTCCCTCCTCAGAGCCAAAACCCAGAGAGATGGGAAATGAAATCAGCTGTCTGCGAGCCACACTAATAAATATCCATAAAAAACAAGAGCGTCCTCCCCAGAACAAAAGAGCAATTGAGATGTTTTAACCCAAAACTCTGCAATAAATTAATCAGAGCTGATTTAGGGCAAGAAATTTTTTTTTTTTTTTTTTCTGCAGAGGCATGGAGGAAGTGAAATAATTTCTGCCTAGCACTCGGCCTCTTGCAGCTTGTCCTGCTCCTGCAAGCCTTGGAAAGATGGGGCAGGGCTCCTCGTGACAGCTCCCAGGAATGTTGTGTCTCCCACTTTAGCCTCAGGGCCAAACTGGACGATGATTTATTTATTTATTGCAACTGCTCCATAGTGAGCTGCTGTGAGTCCAGAATAAACTGCTGTTTTGCAATGCTGCGTTTTTGGTTTGTTTTTTTTTTTTCTTAAACCTTGACTTTGCTTTCAGTTGTGCAGGAACAAGCTGGGGATTTTCTCCGAGTGGAGCTGCTGCAAGGGCCCTTGCTGTTGCTGTCACCAGGCTCAATGGATGGCTCAGCTGCCCTCAGGGCAGGGTTGTTTCATCCTTCAGGAGGCGTGTTTGCTGAGCTGAGCCTAACCAGAGGTGTGCATGGACCCGTGTTCCTCCTTCCTCACCATGGAACCTTCAGGCTTGCTCAGCGCTGCTGAGGAGGGAAACGTCTCCAGTCAAACTCCCCAAATTGGAGAGCCCAAAGCAAAGTTTGGTGCACGAAAACCACTGGGCAAGGTCTGAAAACGATGAGATGTTTGAAGCCAGCCCTGTTTGATTTTATCACTCCAGTTCAAGACAATAAAAGGAGAAATTTAACTTCAACAGCACAAGAAGATGCACAAACCCCCCTCCAAAAAAAGAAACCCAACCATCACCACCACCACCAACAAAAAAACCCCCAAAAAAGCAAAAAACAAACTAACAAAAAACTCCCAATAACCCCCCAAAAAAACCCAAAAAACCCCCATCCCAAAAATATAAAGATGCAGTCTCTGGTTTCACAAAAAATATAGGTAGGTTCCACACCACAACAGCTTCTTCATATCCTTTCCCTTCTTCTCTGTACATGAGTGATCTGGAGGGAAATATTAAAAATTCAGGCTGAAACAGAGCTGGGCACATTCTGGCCAGCTTTTTACTGTTTTGCAGTGATTTCTGTTTCCCAGCTCAGGGGAAAATTCTCAAATTGATGTTCACACCTCAGAGGCCTGGCCCAGTCCCTTTGTTCCCCTGTTGCCTGTGACTGTGGCACCCTCACCCTGCCCCTCGCCAGGACTGAGCTGCCAAATAAGTTCCTCCACACCCAGCCCTGAAATTACAATTTGAATAGAAAACTGCCACGAAATGAAATCCCTTTGAGGCCCTCGGAAAATGTCTCTATAAATTCTACTGACAGGGGTGTTTTTTTCTTTATTTGCCTGGCTAGATTTTTGCTGTAGCCCTCTTGTAATAAATTGCTTTCCATTGTGGCACAAAATCACTGGAGAGAGTTTTGCTGGGGAGGGGGATGAGTGAGTCCAGTCCTCAGCACACTGCAGCCAACCCCAAACACTGTGCAAGGGAAGCAAGGTTTTGAGCTGTGTGCTCTCTTAAGAACAAAATGGCACTTTTAAAGTGCATCAGACTGGCCAAAGTGGCAGGTCAGGGTGGTTGGGTGATGACCAGGTAGCCTCTGCTGTTTTGGTCGGAGGGCAATGAAGTGGTTCACCTGCATAAAGACACTGGGAGAGTTTTGTGCAGGAAAGAAATGAGGAGACAGAGGAGCAGAAGAGGTCTTATGTTAAACAGTCATTAAAATATATATAAAAATGTGAAATACTGTGCTCAAGGTTTTGCTTTCTTGCTGTTAGGAAGGAAGGAGGGACTTTGGGGACAGGAGGGCTCTGTGTGAAAAGGGATCTCACTTGGCTGTGCTCTGGAGGATTGGGGCAGTCCTTGAAAAACAGGAGGTTGCTGTTCTTATTTACCTGCAGCACCACAGGTGGCCCCAGCCCTTGAGATGGACACAGCTCAGGGGATCCTCCCTCCCTCCCTGCTGGAGCTCTGATGGCTGAAAACTTGGAGCTTTCTGAGTTCAAGGGCGCCAACCCTCCAGTAAACACCTCGCTTGAGCTGGGACCTTGGAAAAGGCTACAGAAATTGAGTGATGATAGCACAGAAACAGTGTGTGTGTGTGGTTTGGGTAGTGCTGTGTGATCTCACAGGGTGAAAAAACTTAGATTTGGGGTTTTAGTAAATGGAGCCAAGATGGAGAATTTTGGATGTGGGTTAGGTGTCTTTTTTGTACCTTCTTCTTCCTTCTTCACGAATCTGGTTTTCTCTAATTGAGTGAAAGATGTCCACATTACAGGTTTTGGGTGATCATAATTAGGTTAGAAACATAAACAATATGGATGTCAACTGTTTATTGGGTTATTTCCAATAATTTGTTATTATTATTGGGAAATAGGGACTTAATTAGCCGTGAACAGGCACCGTTTTGGGGCACTTTCTCAACTTGTTAGGGAGAGCTCACATCTCCTGAGTTTGTAATAGACAAGGATAATAAACTTGAGAGTGAGACTTCAAAAACAACCTTTCCTGAGTGTTATTCACCCTGACCTTGGTGCAGGGCATTCCGACACCTCCCCTCCTGACCTCACTGCTGAGCGATGCTCTGCCTTACCCAGGTGCAGCAAACACAGGCCTGGGCTGAGCTCACCTCTCATTGAGTTTAATTTAATGTGGGGCTGGCTGAAGACCTGCTGTCCCACCAAAAGCTCCCTCTGCTCCAAGGTGTTTGATGGATCATTTTGTGACCTGCCAAAATCACAAGCAGCAGAAATGCTGAGCCCCATTTTGGTGTCTGCCATCCACAGCGGGTGTGTGAGGGACCTGTGGCATGGACAGAAGGGGTTTGGAAGGCAGCAAAAGGCAGCAAAAGGCAGTGGGGATGCTTCAAGCAGAGCTGCAGGGGAAGGAACAAACAAACAAACAAACAGAGCAAACCAAAGCAAACAGCAGGAAGCAGCTCCTGGGGCTGGCTGCCAGCAGACAGCTCCCACAGGGAATGGGCTCTGGAAAAGGGCCACCAAGTGATGGCCTGGGATGTCCCCGTGGCCGGGGGGCTGGGAGAGCACAGGGGGAGAAGTATTTATATTAATATTTGTATTTATTGGCCTTTTCCTGGTGCGGGCAGGTGTGAGCTGGCAGTGGCTGTGCCCCCCTGTGGGATCACTGACAGGTCTGCCCTGCCTAGGGAGGAGAGCAGCTGCAGGAAAAGTGAGGAATTCCTACCCATGCTGGTGTTGAGGTGGTCCTGGGGAATGCTGCTGGGTGGATTTATGGATCTATGGGTGGTTATCTCCTCCCTGCCCTTCTCTGGGCCATACAGCAGCATTGAATGTGGTCTCTGTGTTCTTCCATCGAGGTCAGAGCTGGGGCTGGACCTGCACCAAATCATCTCCTCTGCAGCCCCCAGAGGGTAAAGCATTGCTCTGACAAGGGATTTGACACAACAGAGTGAGTTGTGTCCCACCCACAGACAGAAAGCTGATATTTAAATATTCTGATATTAAATGTGACATTTTCAGGAGACCATATCACCCCTTTTTAAATAATGCGTGTGGATATTTCCCACCACTGCAGCAGAAAAGCCTTTCCTGTACAAGTGAGCACCTGGGCAGCTGCTGCATTGGCAGGTTTGAGCCCAAAAAGGGTGATTATAGGCACAGGTGCAGGTTGAGAGAGCATCCTTAGGCTTCTTGCTGTTGGTCAGCAGAAGGAAAATTTGGTTTTTACTCCAAGACCTGCAACCTTATAGCTGGACAAGGTCTAATGTGTGTTACAGCGTCTCGTCCATCAGTGTGTCTTATAAAACATCTTGGTCTCCACTTATCTGTTTACACATTTGCATCACATTGTCTGGTGCAAAAAGCATTTCTTGTGTGTCAGCCTGAGAGACACATTTCCCTAGTTTGGTTTGTGTGGCCAAGTGCTTTTGTGTGGCATTCACATTCTCAGAAAAATCCCTTCGCCCAGGATTTCTCTCCTGGGAAGCTGAGAAGCCTCAGAGAAAAGGAAAACAATTCTTATCTCATTTGCTTCTCCTGTGTTGTGCTCATGTGGGATGTGTTTGGAGATTGTTTACCCACAGGTGATTGTTCCATTGGACTCTGCTGTGAGTTGTTTTCACTCTCTGGCCAATCAGAACCAAGCTGTGTCAGGGCTCTGGAGAGAGTCACAAGTTTTCATTATTATCTTTCTGGCATTCAGTATCCTTTCTGTAATCTTTAGTATAGTTTAGTATAGTATTCTTTAATATATTATACTATCATAAAATAATGATTTAGCCTTCTGAGAACATGGAGTCGGATTCATCATTCCTGCCTTCATCGGGGCACCCCACAAATACAATACTTTTGGACTGCAGTGCAGTGTTCTTGAGACTTTGTTATTATGGCTGTTGGCTTAATCATAGATGGGTAATAACAAGCCTGGTCCCAGGGAATCACCCCAGTAGCTGCCTGCTCCCCCTCAGAATCCCAGAATTCCAGGATCACAGAGGTTGGAAAATCCCTCCCAGCCCATGGAGTCCCAGCTGGGCCCAGTCCCCACCCTGTCCCCAGCCCAGAGCTCTGAGTGCCACCTCCAGGTGACACCTGCAGGGCTGGGCACTGCAACCCCCCTGGGCAGTGCCCAGGCAGCTCCTGAGGCCCCTTTCCATGGGGAAATTCCTGCTGTGCCCACCCTGAGCCTGCCCTGGCCCAGCCTGAGGCCGTTCCCTCTGCTCCTGTCCCTGTTCCCTGGAGCACAGCCCGACCCCCCCGGCTGTGCCCTCCTGGCAGGAGCTGTGCAGAGCCACAAGGGCCCCTGAGCCTCCTTTGCTCCAGGTGAGCCCTGCCCAGCTCCCTCAGCCTCTCCCGGGGCTCCATTCCCTCCCCAGCTCCCTCAGCCTCTCCTGGGGCTCCATTCCCTCCCCAGCTCCCTCAGCCTCTGCTGGGGCTCCATTCCCTCCCCAGCTCCCTCAGCCTCTCCCGGGGCTCCATTCCCTCCCCAGCTCCCTCGGCCTCTCCCGGGGCTCCATTCCCTCCCCAGCTCCCTCAGCCTCTCCTGGGGCTCCATTCCCTCCCCAGCTCCCCAGCCTCTCCTGGGGCTCCATTCCCTCCCCAGCTCCCCAGCCCCTCCTGGGGCTCCATTCCCCCTCCCAGCTCCCTCAGCCTCTCCCGGGGCTCCATTCCCTGCCCAGCTCCCTCAGCATTCCCTCCCCAGCTCACTCAGCCTCTCCCGGGGCTCCATTCCCTCCCAGCTCCCTCAGCCTCTCCCGGGGCTCCATTCCCTCCCCAGCTCCCCCGGCCTCTCCTGGGGCTCCATTCCCTCCCAGCTCCCTCAGCCTCCATTCATTCCCTCCCAGCTCCCCGTCTCCTGGGGCTCCATTCCCTCCCGAGCTCCATTCCCTGTGTGAGGAGCTGCCACCCCATTCCTGACACTCCCCGTGCCCTCCCGGTTGTCCCGTCAGTGGGGAAGGTGTTTGCAGTGCAGCTCCTTTCTGACTCCACTGACATTCCAGAGCCAGCAGCCTGATCAGGGAGGAGGAGGATTGGTCACGGTGCCTTGCTCTCCCCTCCGTATCTCACACGAGTTCATTAAAATTATGAACGTGTTTTGAAATGAAAATAAATATAATTCCGGCTTATCCGGTGTGAAACTAGCTTAGTCATGCCAAGATAGGGTCTGTCTGCATCTGTTAATTACACCCTGACAGGCCTCAGCTTGAGACTCCTGAGACATCACAGGGTTTCCTGAGATCCCTTGATAGAAACCTTTTCCCCCCAAAGCACAGGAACAAGGGGAAGGAGGATTATTTTTGTTCTTTAGCACAAATGAAATTGTTGTTGGGTTTGTCAGCCACTGGGTGAGTTACACCTGACCACTGGTTTCTGTGCCAGACAAGTCACAGAACCTCATGCAACCCACAGTCCTAACTCTGAGGGGAGTTTTCATTGCAGAAACTCTGGGAAATAATATTATAATTTACTGCTTTTCTGCTGTTTTGATTTAAAAAATGCTGTAGAGAGTCCAACAAGTGTTAAACCTTCTGTAAGAGACACATATGGGAGAGGAGTTGCAAAGCACAAGCCAATGTTGGATACCTAAAGCCCAGAGAGAGAACAGATGTTTTACCACCTGCCCACTCTTTCCTACAGGAAAATAATTCAGATTTGGATGCTCCACACTGGATGAGTTTTCATTTCTTATTTTTCCTTTTTTTTTTTTGTTGGGTTTTTTTTTGTTGTTTTAACTGACTTATCATCTCCTTATACTTAAACTGTAAGCAGAGGGGGTGAAAAAAAAGACATTAATATTAAACCCTAGGTTTGCACAGTGCTTATAGGAAAATGTTAAAATGAAGTTTGGGTCTCCTGGGGTTAATAATGTATGGTTAGTGCAGGGTTGTTATGAAAAGAACATAGTTACAGTGAGAGAGCATATGGCCAAATAAAAGAAGGAATCCAGCCTTTCGGAGATGCTGTTCTCATGGAGTGGGAAAGGCATGGAAATGCTGCAAGCTGCTTCTTTTCCTCACAGAATATTAGGGTTCTGCTGCAGTTGTGGTTTTTGGTGGGGTGCAGTATTTCAGTGAGAGGTTTTAGGGAGACTTGAAGGATGTGGCAGCAGTGAAACACAGAATCTCTGATCGGGATTTTGCTAAAGGGGTGAGGAGCAATTTAGGCTGGGGTGAAATCACACAAGTGTGCCTGCAATGGGGGTCAGGAGGTGATGGAGATGGTTCCAGGGGATCTCTTCTCTGTGTGCTGGTGGAACAGAGCTCAGGAGGGTGGCAGGAAAGCCAGGCACAGAGAGACTGAATGAAGAGATGTGTTAAATTTACCAGGGCCGCGAACTAGTGAAATGACATTTAAATTTCCACAGGCCCACAGAATGATCCAGGTGGGAAGGGACCTTAAAGGTCACCTGGTGCAGCCCCTTGGAGTGGTCAGGGACACCTTCCTGCCTGGCTCAGGACACAGAGCTGCAGAATTCTCCCACTCCCAAACCACCAGAAGAGAGTTTACTTTACTGACAGAGATGAGCAGAGGGAGGCAGCTGTTGGAAGAATTCCATTGACCTGGAAACTTGTAGCTTTCCCCTAAAAATGCTGGCAGGATAAATAGGACATTTAGATTCGTGAAAATCCTTTAATATTAATTAATTTTAGGGGGTTGGTGCGAGGCAGGGTGTGTGGGGTGGGGAAAGGGTCCCTGGATTTCCAGGGTGAGCCACCACACTTTCCAATATTATTGTGTGGACAACTTTAATTTCCTAAATGAGCCCAAAGCAGATGCCCTGCCTGCTGCTGACTGTTCAAGGACTTCCTAAAGACAAATTCTAACCCTGGCTTCACAAAGCAAGTCCAGACCACACAGAGTAGGAAGCTCCCATTTCAATGCCTTCAATAATTTAAAGTCTTAGTGGCACAGCAATAGTCTGGAAATACTGAAAAATGCATGTAAGAAAACCAAACACGGAACTAATCCTGATTTTATTGATTTTTGGGGGATTGGGGTTTTTTTTTTAGCTTGATTTAGGTCAGTTTTGATACATACTTAAGACAATTGTGTGGGAGGGTGTGTAAGTGGTTGCCCTTTTAGTCAATTCTGGTTTTCACCTGTAGAGACGAGAAATTAATTTAGTGATGTCTGCAGTTCATATGTGGAAATTATAAAGTGGATCCATACCTTTCCAGCTAATAAAAATAGTGTTTTTTTTAAATTTTGATCCTCCCCAAACACCTTCTCAGCAACAGGTACCTGGATTCAAACCCAGTTCTTTTTTGGGTTATTAGGCTGATAAATGGCAGATATCTTGGGCATTGGAGAAGATGCTGCCTTACAATCGCACAGGGAACTTGATTTTATTTCTCCTTCCAGCTGCTGCGTTCATTATTAATGGGAAATAACCCCTTTCTGAGCTGTGTTTACTACAGCTGCCCACAGGACATGATTTAGTTGGTTAGAACAGGCTACAAACTTTTTCTACGAAACACAGAGATGTGGTGACATCGTAGCATTGTTGAAACTCAAATTTAATTTTTGCCAAGTCATTTGTCTTACCAAAAAAAAAAAAAAAAAAGTCCAGGAAAAGGCTGGAAGCAGGAAAAAATGGAAATCCAAGCATTACTTCAGATTATTTTGGGGATTTCCATTTAGGCAGGATTTTTGTTCCACATTTCCTTTAAGTTAGGGGTCTGGATCCAAAGCAAAGTCATCTTTTAGGAATGAGAACATATTGCTTAATCCCAAAGTAATTTTTGAGTTGACTACAAACGCCAGATTTTGGATCAGCCTGAAATGAAGTTTTCTTGTTGTTGTTGTTTTATTTCATTTGTTTTAAAATTTGTCCATTATTTTATTTGTTTCAAACCACCAGTTAAAACCCAAGGATCTGCTCTCTCTCCGTCTCCGGTGGGAAGTGCCCCTGGAGGGGCTGGGATTTACCCAAACGGAGCAGTGAGGAGAGGTTGATTTTTCCCCACCCTCCCCAGCCACCCTGACTCTCCTGCCCCTGGGGACTTCTGAATGTGTTTAGGAAAGGTGAAGCACCAAAACTGCTGCAGAGATCAGGTCATCCTTGAGGAAGGGCTTGCCTTAAAAGGTTCATCTTTCACCTCCAGCTTTGATAAGTTTTTTCACAGTAAGATTTTAATTTATTATTTTTATACTTGAAACAGGTTTGGTTTTTGGTTTTTTTTGGGTTTTTCTGTTGGTTTGTTTTGGTTTGCTTTTTTAAAATATCCTGAAGTATAACTTGCATTGACTAACACCAGCTGACGGATAGGCCATGCTTGTTGCATCAGGTAAAATATGACCTACTTGGGCACTTCTTGGTGGCAAAACATCAGATTTTTGGAACTTGACTTCTGTCTGGTGGCCAGTTTGGCTCAGCAAGGACCCCCTTGGGACACCCTTTTTCATACCTTTCTTTAACTGAGCAGAGCTACAGAACTTTTGCTGGCACTACCCATACCTTTTCCACTGGAGAAAAAATATGTCATAATGAAAATTAAAAAAAAAAAAAGAATTCCAGTGCTACCATATAATCCAGAGGCATTTTTGTTACTTGTTAGTTAGCTGGGTTTGCTTGGAGTTCCTTGGGGGTTTTTTGGGGGGTTTTTTCATAACAATTCAGTCCCAAATTGGCTGATGAATACTACAGTTGCTTTCAAAACATGGAACAAATGGATTCTACAAACATCGGCCAACAGCTACACTCTGGTATTTGTTTTAAATGCAAGAGACAAGTGTGAGCTGAGAAATTAAAGCCCATAAATCTACCCTGTTCACATTGCCAGTTTATTTAAGTGATACACTGTTATGTTAGTTGAAGTGATCATAGGAGAGTGCTAATAGCAAGTGATTAGTTGCCCAGGCATATTTATTTAAGAAATATAATGGATTAAAAGTCTTCTGGTCAGAGTAGATACTCCATCATCTTTAAAGTAAAATAATTCCTGCAATTTATGGCTCCTTTTGTCATAATTCAGGCTTTAAACCCATGAATCACGACTGAATTGCTGTTGACTGGGCTGTAGGCAGAGAAATTTCTAACGACGATAAAAAGAAAAGGGAAATTTATGATTCCTGAGCCTATTTTCCTCTGTAGGTTTGAAAAGAGAACACTGAAATGTTCATTTCTAATGTCCCCCTGCCCGGCTCTGACATTTTCAAATTTAAAATGACTCTTCACCAACTGAAAGTCCTACAGCACTTTATGTAATAAAACCATTTGCTTTGCATTTTCAAGTAACTCAGTGGAAAATGATACACATTAAAGAGGCAGCAGTACCATTTCTGTGAGCACTGTGCATTAAACTCTTTTTTTGTTGCATTGACATTTTACATGAGGGTCGTGAATGTAATTCTTGACCATAAAGTGGAGTGTGTGAGGCTAATTATAATAGCAGAGCATAAAAGGGAAGAGAACAGAGATTGCAGGTGCTGTGTGCTGGTGCTTCAGCACCCAGAGCCTGAAGAAATGGGGTCACTAAGGGATGGTTTTGGTCGTCAGGATCTCAGCTCTTTCCCTCATGTTTCTCATGGCAGCCTTTTTCACTTCTTTGCCAGGACATGCTGTGGGAATGGCATCTCCACAAGGTTTATTATTTAATGTCATTCTCACCAGACATGGAGCTCCATCAAGCTCCAAATGCTGCTGTTTGAAAAGTAGTAATTGTGGAATTGTGGAATGGTTTGGGCTGGACAGGATCTTAGAGCCCATCCAGTGTCACCCAGCCATGGCAGGGACATCTCCCACTGTCCCCATGTCCAGCCTGGCCTTGGGCACTGCCAGGGATGCAGGGGCAGCCCCAGCTGCTCTGGGCACCCTGTGCCAGGGCCTGCCCACCCTGCCAGGGAACAATTCCTCATTGCCAAGATCCCAGCCAGCCCTGCCCTCTGGCACTGGGAGCCATGGCCTGGCTGCTGTCCCCGCAGCCCTTGGCAATTGTCTGTGTCCATGTTTGCTGCAGCCCCTTGAGGCCCTGCAAGGCCACCCTGAGCTCAGGCCAAAGCTTCTCCTGCCCAGGTGAGCAATGGCAGCTGTGCCAGCCTTTGCTGCCAGCAGAGCTGCTCCATCCCTCTGCCCATGCTGGAGCCTCCTCTGGCCCGGCTGCAGCAGCTCCAGCTCCTTGCTGGGCTGGCCCAGGGCTGGGGCAGCTCTGCAGGTGGGCTCTGACCGAGGGGCACAGGGGCAGAATCCGCCCTGCCCTGCCCCATGCTGCCCACGCTGGGCTGGGCCAGCACGGGGCTCTGGGCTCTGGGCTCTGGGCCAGCACGGGCTCTGGGCTCTGGGCCCAGCACACGGGGCTCTGGGCTCTGGGCCCAGCACGGGCTCTGGGCTGGGCCCAGCACGGGGCTCTGGGCCCAGCACAGGGCTCCGGGCCCAGCACGGGGCTCTGGGCCCAGCACAGGGCTCTGGGCTCTGGGCCCAGCACGGGGCTCAGGGCTCTGGGCTCTGGGCCCAGCACGGGGCTCTGGGCTCCTGGGCCCAGCACGGGCTCTGGGCTCAGCACAGGGCTCTGGGCTCAGGCCCAGCACAGGGCTCTGGGCTCTGGGCCCAACAGCCCAGCACGGGCTCTGGGCTCCCCAGCCCTTTGGGCTCCCAGCCCTGACCCACAGCACCCCCACGGCTCCTTTGCAGAGGATCCCATGAAGGCAGAGGAGAGGAGGAGAAGGAACCCTCCTCACCTTCTGCCCACACTGGTTTGGTGGGGGCCAGGGTGTTTTGGGCCTTCTGGGCCATGAGCACACACTGTTGTCTCAAATCCAGCTTTTCACTCACAGGAACCCCCAAGTCCTTCTCTGTCTTCACTGAATTCTTCCCCCAGGCTGTGCTCGTGTGTGGGATTGCCCAGCCCAGGGCCAGCACCAGCCCTGGCCTGGTTAAACATCTTGAAATCCCCATCAGGTCACTTCTGCAACATGTCCAGGTCCCTCTGGATGCCACCCTGTCCCTCAGGGGTGTCATGGCACCCTCAGCTCGGTGTCACCTGCAAACTGCTGGGGGTGTGCTCCATTCATCTCCTTTGGCGCAGGTGTTGAGGGCCAAGGCAGGGCCCTGAGGACTCCCTTGGACACAGAACCCTTGGTGAAGCCACCCTGGCTGTCTCAAATCAAATCTCAAATCACCTCCTTCTCTTGCACGTACCCTAACAGTGCTTCCATGGGGATATTTCCAGCACAGAGGTGAGGCTCACTGCTCTGGAGCTCTCCAGGTCTTCCTTTCCCCCCTTTTCAAAAGCAGGAGTGATGTTTCCCATTTTCCAGTCACTGGGGGCTTTGCCTGAGTGCTGTAACTTTTCAGATGTGATGGTGATGCCTTGTGAAGGCTGCCCTAGAAGAGAGGCTGGACAGAGTCCCAGAATAAAGCAGGGATTTATCCAAAGGATCTCCTCCACGGACGCACCTTGGGCAGCACAAGAGCCCAGCCAGGGCTGCACCCAAGATGAACCCAAATGGCCCCAAAATGCACGGCCGGGCACGGGGTCTGTCCCTGGGATCAGTTTTGCTCCATTTGAACCTTGCAGTTCATTGTCCCATTCCAGCTTCAGCCCCTGCAGTCCCACCCTGCTTGTTTTTCTCTCTCCAGCCCACAGGGTTTGTGCTCCTGGGCTGAAATTTGGGTCATTTGTTCCCAAACTGGAACAGGAATTGTTTTGTCTCCCTGCTCTGTGCACAGAACTCACCATCCCCTCATGTGAAGCTCACACACTAAAGCATCACAGAACCTGAAAAAAACTAAAGCTAAAACCTGAGGCAGCCATAGAAGGTGGCTTGGCAGTACCAGCCAGCTCCCTCAGGGTGCTGGGGTGCATCTCACCAGACCACAGAGATGTTATCACTGTTCAGTTTCATCAAGTGATGCCCAGATTCTCACTGCTAGCAGTGGCAGGGGCTTTGCTCTCTCCTTGGCCTTTCTTTCTGACCTGTGCACGGACAGAATCTCACCTTGTTGCTCTTCACATCCCTTGCCAAGTCCTGTTCCACCTATGCCTGGGCTCTCCTGACCCCATCCCTGCACACCTGAGCCATGCCCCAGTTTTCTTGCCCACCTCCCTGCTCCCACTGGCTCTGCATTTCATTCTCACTCCTCAGTCTGAGAAGTTTAGAGAAATGAAAATACAATTGTGGTCTTTATTTCTTTGAGCTGGAGTGGTTAGGTGTGTTTTATATCATATCCACCTCTGTGTTCTCACAACATACTGAATATTTACCACTTAATGTTTTGTCCCTGGAGATGGGTCACCCTTCCAGTGCCAGTGTGGGTGTACGTTAGGGGTGCTTTCCAGTTTCCCACTGGAAAGGCTTTTAGGAATGAATGATAAGATTGATTGGACGATGCCTCAAGCCAGGAAATGGCTGCAATATTAAAATATCTGCTCTTTTTTCACTTGTCTGGCTGCTGATAGAGTGTCTGTTGCTCTGAAAAAAGGGCTGGATGTACAAGTTTTAATCTGAATAGGTCATTGTGTGAGTGCCCCTCTGTAAGAGCTTTCATTTGCTATCTGGGACCCAATAATGGAAGTGCTCTGTGTGTGGGAGCACTTCTGGAAGTCAGGAGTATGAAAAACATTCTTGTCTGCCTTGCTGCACAGCGGTGTAAATGTTAATATATGGGCAATATGTGAGCAGAAGGTCTCTAATATCAAATCCTCCTGGATCCACGTGATCTGTGGTGGAACTAAAGCTCCTTTATGCTGAGCACCAGCAGGAGATGTGGTCACAGCTCCTCAATTTTGATCCCACCCATGTCAGGCCTTTGCTGGAGTCTGTGGAAACTTCTGGGGTCTCTCCAGATGACAACGTACAGACCCATCTCCCAGCATGAAGACTTCGGTCCAAAACTGATCATTCTCCTGAGGTAGTCATCAGCAAAATGCCCACGAAACTGCACCTCCATTAGCTTCCCTCCATCAGTCCTCCACTCAAAAAACACCTCACCTGTACACACAAAAGTGTGTTTGTAGGGTTACCTATGCCTACCCTAACCACAAAAACTTGTTGGGATTATCAAGGAATCATTAAATAGGGCTGTGTACTCTTGTGTGTTTAAAATAGTACCTATTTTTCCTGTCATAGGGACCAAAAAAAAAAAGAAAAAAAACCCCAGATTTTATAGAAGCAGCAAAGGCCCCTCCTGCTCGTTCTGACAGGCTATTGTACACAAGCTATTAACACACTGATTTGTGGCCTGATAGGATGAATGCCCAGGTGGTCTCTGGCCTCCCAAAGGAGCTCCAGCTCCCTCCCTTCAGGCAAAAAGAACCTCTCACTTAGATTAATGCTGCCTTATCTCGGCCTCCTTCAAAGCCAGCCCCAGGCAGAGCCGGGCTCAGCTTTCAGTGGCAATCCCGGGGCTGTGAGCTGAGCCCCCCGGACTGGATGTTAATGCAGATTTTTGGGGTTTTTTTCCGAGGGTAATGTCACGGTGTGTGGTGAAGGCCTGCGTGGGCACGGGTGCATGAACTCGCACAAACCCCCTGTCCTAGCTGAGCCCTGTTAAATTAATTGTGACATTAAACGAGGAGCTTATTGCCGGCTTCTGGGGAGGCTTAAATGTCTGGCCTTGGAAACAGGCGTTGTAGAAAGATAGCATTTTTTCTATTTTAAATGCTTTCAGGTTTCCTTTTATAGAAGCCCGGGCAGAGTCAACATATTCCTTTTGTCTGACCTTTTTGCAGAGCATAAAGCTCTTCAAAGTCAGTGGAAGATTCCTGAGAAAATTCAAAATGCTTCGGATTAAGACCTAGATGTATGTTCTAAAAAGAAACAAGACAAAAATACCTCCAACATTTTCTTCTTTTAAAGAATTAGGCTGTTCTAATACTAAAGTCTAATAATAAAATCTAGTTATAACCAATACGACAGCAATGAAAACAGTGAAAATGTGGTAAAAGTGTAAGTTCTAACTGTGTGGTTAAATATACACATCCCACAAGCAAAAAATTGCAAAAATTAAATCTTAGGAATCCCTTTGGCTTCTTGGGAAATGAGAAGAATTGAAGTTAAGGCTTTGATGGCTCCTTGGCAGTAGTAGAGGGAGAACCCTCCTATGAACCAATGAATACTGAAGAATATAAGAAATCTTCTTTTTTTCTTGATTTAAAATTTTGCTGTCACTTTTCTGCATGAACCACTAACTCTTCTGCAAAAACTATATGTCAAAGTGTTCAAGAAAGGTATTTCTATTCCTGTTATGAAGGCTGTCTTATCAGTCCTAAAAGTCAATGAGTATCTTTGTAGCTTTTCCGCACCCAAGGATTCATTGGGTAATGAATACATTCCAGCCGCAGGACAGGAGCTCCCATGGATGACACTTATATATCCCACAGGCATTTTAATTGTGACCCAAACTACAGTGAACAGCTTATTATTGCTTTATATCTTAGGGGGAATTTTTAAGCTATCTCCTAAATTTATCTTTATTATCTGTGCAACAGTTTGAAGACTTCCTCACCCTCCCTACCTAAGAAAAGAGCTTTATTGTGCTCAGCTTTCTTTGCTGAGGCGGAATTAACCCTGTTCTGGTGTCAAAACAAACATTTTAGCACGAGGCAAGGAAAGTGCAAATCTCTCCTTCCTCTGTTTGCCCTGCCCAGCCCTCCCCTCACAGCTGCTACATTCAGTGAGGGGGAGCAAGGGCTGTGGAGCAGACACCAGCAGGGGTTTTGGCACCCATGAGTCAGTGTCCCTCGTGCTGATGGAAGCAATTATGATCCCAGAGGCAGGGTCAGTGCTGCTGAGGGCCCCTCGGACACAATCAGCCCCTGGGGAATTTGGGGAACCCCCCTGTGGGAGCAGATGTTGGCAAGCCCTCAGGTCCTGCTCTCCATCAGCACCTGGAGGTACCTGCAGGGGTTGGTGTGTGTGGGAGCTCAAACTCTGCCCAAAAGCCAGGGTTTTGTCAGCTTTTGAGTCAAAATAGGAGGAGTGTTTGCCCAAGAGAGGGAGAGGCCCTGGCAGGAAGCAGGGGTGTTGCACATTCAAGAAAGACATGTATGAACAGAAGGGGCTGGGCAAATTCTGCAAGGAGAAGCAAAGCTCCATGGAAGGATTTCCACAGCTGCTGCTGACAAAGGCAGCATGTTTTCCAGGGACTGACAGGGCTCCAGGACCTTCAGTGGCCCCAAAACACCTCTCCAGAGGGTCTGCTGATGCAGTTCTGCATCCCTACAGCCCTCTGAAGCATCCAGCATCCCACTGCCTGCCAGGGAAAAATCACAAGCAAATCCAAGTCTTCAGACCCAGAGCCCTTCCCAGGGACCTCACCAGTGTTAGAGCTCTTGGTTTCAGCCACATATTCACAATCTGGAACTTGCTTTTCCTGCCCAGCTTTCAAGTATTGTAGGGTATAAAACTGCCCTCACTTTTCATCCACCCAGCATTTTGCACCAAGCTTTTATTCCTTTTTTATTTCTTGCACACCTGGGTTGCATATAAGGCCGTTATTTGCAGAGTGTGGCTGCTGTGACATAATTAGAGTTTGCTAATAAGGCACAGGACCTGCAGTACAAAGTGGCGCAGTGAAAGTCCTCAGTGAGATGCTGAAAGCAGCAGAATGGGCTGGAATATGTTAGGAAGTTTTAACAGGCATTAATCCTGGGGGATACTCGGGGGCAGGAACAATCCAAGCTTCTGTGAATCGGAGTGAAATGATTGCAAGGGAGCAGAGGTTACACTGCGTGGAGGGTTTTGCTAGAAACCACTCAGACTTTCAGAGCATGGAAAACAAAATTGCAGCAAAATGAGCAAGACCTGAGAGGAAATTTTTCAAGCCTCTCTTTGTGTTGCTTTAAGCCTGCGAGAATTTATTAAATGGTTCCACAAGTGGGAAATTATCTCCTTCTGTTTTTTTTAATTAAAAAACACACAAACATCTCTGTGAAACTGAGCATCTCAAGGCACTCAACAGAAAATCATGCAGACCCTGCTCTGAAAACAAAGGTCTCAATCCTCATGAGACAGCACGAGAATATCTAACACAGCTAAACACTGAGGAAAAGGGCTGGGCACAAAAACGCATGCAAGACTTGGCAAATTCAAGTGTTGCAAAGTCTAAAGCTACAATTTAACACAAAAAAAAAAAAAGGAAAAAAATTTGAGCTAGCAAAGATGGATGGATAAAAAGTGAAAGGGGCAATGGGAGCGTGCAGGTAGGAGTGGATATCTGGTTGCATCACAGATGATAAACTACAAACACAGTCGTGCACACTTTAAAAAAAAAAAAATGGGAAAAAGAAGTAAAAATCCCCTCTCATGCCCTTTTCCCATTTGCATCCCACATGCTTCCGCTGAGCCACTCGGGGCTGTGTAAAAGAGCCCACTGTTCACCAGCAACTGGGGAGCCAGGGGCGGCTCCTGGGCCTGGAAAAAGCCACATTTCACTTATCTTTCCTCCCCTCCTCGCGCCCAGATGCTTTGCAAAACAAACAAACTACATATCTACATATCATAGCCAAAACTGCGTATCAGACTACATCCACTGAAAGCCTCACTGTCTGGGGCTGTGGGGTTCAGCAAACCTTGGCTGGGCTGTCCTTTGAGCCTGCTGCTTGATTTATGTTTTCAGATGGAAACTATATGAAGCTCTTAGTTATGCCTGGTTTTCTGCCAAAAAATCAGTTTGACCTAAACTGGGCTTTACAGAAACCTAAAGTGCAAGGTGAAGTGTCACATAATCCACAGTGAAACCTGGGTCTATTTATTTTTTTTTTTTTAATAAAGCGTACATTTTCTTAGACTGAACTGTGAAGTTTTCACTCATTTTTAGACTTTCTCTGTGGCTGCTGTGAGAGGAGTAGCTGGAAGTCCCAAATTGGCTTTCCTGTCTTGTCTTTTTTTTTGTGTCACATTGGTGGAGTCTGATACCAAAGCAACAAAGAGGGAACGAAATGGGACCAAAAATCATCTGTTTTTGGTAACAAGCACTATCTCTAGAGGGAAGGACCCAACTTTACACACGTGTAGGAGGCTAAGGAATTCTAGCAGAGGCAAAGAAATCACTGTGAGGCTCAGAGCATCTTAAAAAAAAAAAAAAAAAAAAAAAAAAAAAAGCGGGGAGGAGAAGATAAGAAGCTGAGACAGAGAATATTCACCAGTCAGTCGTGCCTTTAAAAAAAAAATACTGTGCATGAGGTTCTGTGCCCTGCGGCCGATCAAACAGAGCGGGCGGTGCTCATTAGCGGCGGCAGACGTGCGTTAATTACTGTAATTTGTAGGATGGGAAGTGCCACCTAGTGGCAAGGAGCGCGCCGCCGCGGGAGCGCATCCCGCGCCCCGCATCCCGCATCTCACATCCCATCCCATCCCACATCCCACATTCTGCGTCCTGCACCCCCAATCTCGCGTCCCAAATACTGCATCCCACATCCCGCATCCCACATCCCGCATCCCGCATCTCATATCCCGCATTCCGCACCCCTCATCTCGCATCCCTCATCCCACATCCCGCACCCTGCATCTCTCACCCTGCATCCCACATCCTGCATCCAACATCCCGCACCCTGCATCCCGCATGCCAGATCCCACATCCCACACCTTGCATCCCATATCCCACACCCTGCATCCTGCACCCTGCACCTCACATTCTGTGTCTTGCATCCCACATCCTGCATCTCGCACCCTGCATCCTGCACGCCACAACCCACATCTCCTACCCTGCATCCCGCACCCTGCATCTCACAGTCTGCATCCTGCATCCCGAATCTTGCATCCCACATCCTGCGCCCTACATCCCACATCCCTCATCCTACATCCCGCATCCTGCACCCTGCATGCCTCATCCCCCATTCCACATCCCACACCCTGCATCCTACATCTGGCATCCTACACCCCACATACCGCATCCCACATTCCGCGTCCTGCATCCCAAATTCTACACCCTGCATCCCACATCCCACACCCTGCATCCCACATCCCTCATCCCACACCCTGCATCCCGCATCTCCCACCCCGCATCCCACGCTGCCAGGGGTGCCCCAAATGTGCCAAGGGCAGCCTGTTAATGGTTTATCAAGTGCCAGTGGGAATCCCGGCTCCGGGCAAACACAAGAGGCCTCCTGGTCTAATTTAGCCGGGACAATGGGTCCCAGAGACCCAAGATGGATATCCCCGGTGCAGATGCATTCCTTTTGATTCTGTTTGGTTTACCAAATAGGAATTCCTCTAGGAAACCTCAACAAAGAAGTGGATTAATGAGAACCCTAGCAGAGAGTGTTTGCTGTATAAGCAATTCCGAGCCTAAGTAAAGCAAGGGGCAAAGTCTGATCAGCGTTCAGTACCGAACTCAAATAAATTCTGACAGAAGTGGGTGAAAAATGCGCCAGCTGCAGGTCAGCAAGAAATGCTAACAACCCTCAAACACTTGCCTGCCTACTTTCATTAAAAAGCAAACAGGGAGAAAACAAACACTTATTTTCCCCCTGCCTTTTGTTGCTCTGTGGAGTTTGTTTTGACACTCGTCCTCCCTCAGCTGTAGTGTCTCCTGGTTTCTCTTGTTCTCGTGGCATCTTGCTGTTCCTCATCGCCCTTTTCCTCTGCCTGGGCAGCTCCCTCTGCCAGGTCCATTCCCTGCCTCTGCTGTTCCAAAGGCTCCTCAAATTCCCTGTTTTCCTTTCATGCACAGAAGAAGGAAGACCCTCCCATCCCAAGCTGCTTCCCTGGACTGTGGCAGGGAGACCTTCTCTCTTCTTGGACTGTCCTGGGTCTGCAGTGCTAAAACTTGCTGAATGGAAAGATGGAAGTTTTTGTGCTTCGAAGAACTTTGTTGTAGCAGCTTGGTCATAACCATCTTGAAATGGTAAAGCTGTTTGTTCACTGGGCACAAAAAAAAAAAAAGATATCCTGCGGTGCTGGTGGTGCTGAAGCTGTGAAACAGGGGAAACTGGGCACCATTACTGGTTCCAGTAGAAACATTTCAGCCCCACAGCTTCCCCCATCCCTGGTGCATTTGAACCAGGGGAAGAAACAGATAGGAAGGTGATCAAACAGCTCCTCCCTACAGTGAGGGAAAGGAGGTGGCCTGTGCAAGGAGGTAGCCAAGGCCAGCAACAACAAAAAGAAATACATCACCTCCCCATTTGAGCAGACCTGGACCCCTTCTCACCCTTCAAAATCAAACACCAGGCAGGTGGTGTTATCCATATTTATGGTCTCTTGGCTCATAGGACCATTGGGAAGGACCATGACAAAACTTCCACATGGCAGAAACTTTTGCAGAGTCTCGGGGAGACCTTGTGCCGCCAGACCCTTATCTGCTCCTCACCAACCCCGTTTGCAGACTCACCACCCCAAAGAGATATCAGAGGCTTCTCTCTGAGAACTTGTGGGCATGGAAATGTCCAAAGCTTCTGGACTATAGTGCTGAAAGGTTGTGCTCAGCCAGGGCATGGGAGAACCCCTCCATTGCACTCACAGCAAAACTGGGTCCACTCGCATTAGTATGGAAAAAAATCTCACAAAGTTTGTGGTATTTCTGTCTGCTTTTATGCTAAAAAGGGCATCTTTTAGCTCCTACAGCCAGTGCAATGAATGCTAACATTGTTCCCATTTTCCCTCATCCTGGGAGACGCCACTTGCTGCAACAGAGAAAACCTTTCACTGAATGTCTGGATACCAGAAACACTTCTTTTTATCCTTCCTTTAGCAGATAGAGGATAAAAATGGCATGTGTCTCACCAAAACTTGGTGAGAAACCCTTGATGGCAGCCAAGTCCAAGTTATAGCAGAGACCTGGGAGTGGTGTGGGGAGAACATGGAGCTTGAAGCTCTTGGAGTACATCACAAATCAGTTCTTACTCACTGACAGTCCTGGGCTTTCCAAAGCACTGGGCACCTCTTCCTCACAAACAGTATGATTATTTGGCAAATCACTTTTTTTTTTTCCTTTTCTGTCTCTGATTGTTTTTATTTGATGTTTAGGTCTTCAGGGCAAAGTTACTTCCTCTTTCCAAACTTCTCTGCTCCCACCACAATTCAGGTTCTGTGTAAAACTCAAATGAGGTTCAAGAACGTGACATTTCCTTAGCTGAGGCCTTCAAAAAACTAAAAAAAGTCATTAAAAATCAGACAATATTCAACAAAGTAGGGTAGTTTTCAACAGAGAGGACTGATTTTTTCTCTCTGCTTTCATACTAGTTTTTCCCCACTGAACAGAAAAAGCTACCATTTCCTTCGTCAGAAGTGCTTTGTTTTTTGGGGAAAATGTTTACAGCTACCCAAGAGTCTTATAAATTGTGCCAAGACATATTTGCAGACATCCCCAGCCCTTTTTGTTTGTTTGTTTGTATATTATTTTGTTTGTTTGTTTTAAATGGTATTATGACAGGCAATTAAAAGTTGTGAGATGCCAGGGCAGGATCAGATCTTTCAACCCAAATTTACTCTCTTTTACTCAAGATGGGCTATGACTCTTCCTGTAGACATTAATGTTTTCATCCTTCCTTGCCTGCTACCAAGATTTCCACCTTTCTATTTCAATCAACAAAAAGGAGTCCCCAAAGAAAAGCAGAGATTTTCCTGAATGGTGGGGGAGGGGGCAAGGAAAAAGCCTAAACTCCCTCTTTCCTCCACTTTTTAGGATGTTCCCGATCTATTTAATTTCTTTGCTTCCCCTTCACACACAGCCAAGGAGAAGAAACTGGTGACTGGCACTTGTGGAGTTAGCAGGATCTTTCCAGTGACTTCAGTAGGTTTTGGATTAATCACATTGTGAATGTTTGTTATTGCTTTAGCCAAGGATGAGAAGGCCCAGGAAGAGGAGATTAGTTAAGAAAATCTCTCTTAATCCATTTCAAGAGTTTGTCCTATCAGTGTGGAACCAGACCCAGCGAGTTTATTCTTTGCACAATGGTAGTACCTTCATAAAGAAAAAAAACCCAAAAAAACAACACAAAAAAAGAGTATGAAAGACTCATTTCTTTTGGTAACAGCAAGAGAACAAACGCACATTTGATTATTCAGGATTACTTCTGCACTCAAGTTTATGATGCAGCCACGGAGTTATCAAAACAAAAATAATGCATGCCCAGGATGGAGTTTATCAGAGGAAGCCCAGGACAGCACGGATTAGCACAACACTTGACTATGGCTCGGGCCACCCTGTACTGATAAGTTTCTCAGTTTCTTTCCCCCTTTCTTGCCTTGTGCTGCGTTGGGTCCTCACAGGAATCAGCCCTGAGAAGGACCTTGGTGGTGACCTGCCCACACGGACCACTCCCCCCCAAAATCACAAAGCAGCCATTCTCTGAGGAGCCAGCCCCAGCTGTGGGAAGCAGCCTGACCTGGAGACACAGCCTGACACTTACACCAGCCAGAACCAAAAACCACCAGCTTCCTGACACAGCTTTCGGGGGGATTAGCTGTGGAAACATAAAACATCCCAGTCTGGCCCCTCGTCCTTGGAGTCAAGGCAGAAACACTGAGTCAGAACAGAAGGCAGCATCAGAACACAGGAGGAAAACATCATTGCCTTTGCCATCATCATCCAGTGCTGCTGAAAGCCTGGACCTTCTCCTGATAAATCCTGTCCTGGAAACCAACTATCTCAGTGCAGATAGTGCCGTGTCTGCATCATTACATTTAATGCAGAAATAATACCTAACCATCAATTGTGGCTTGTTCTGCTACCAAATGAAACACTCTATTCATGGTTTTTCATAGCTGAGTGCTCTCCCCTCTGCTGAAGAAATATGGAGTAAAAATAGGTGGAGAAGGGTTTTGCCACAAAAGAAACATTGACATAAGCCATCAAGTGTTTTGTTTGAGAAAGCGGTTGTGTACACTATGGTTACCACTGCTGCTAAGCCTGACTCCTTTGGAGAGTTTTAATTTGCCTCTGAAAACATATTTCACTCGAAGCGTAGGAAAGAGAAGTACTGGGGGAAAAAAAAAGCTTTTCTTAAACGTGGAATCTGAGAACTTGCAAAAAGTCTATTGTTTCGGGAGATTTTGTGGTTTCTGAAAACACATTGGGGTTTAGATAACTGAATCACTGCAGAATAAGGCAGCAGCCCACATATCTGTAACCTCTGAGGGGCAAAATGGACTCATTTTCATCACAGCTGCCAGGGCACAGCCCTTTGCAAGTAGATGGGAGTGGGAAGCTGGACCCTCAGAGCCACTGACCAGGTGAAATAACTTTGAAAGCATCTTTGATTTTGCTCGAACTGACCTTAGTGCTGCTGACATCTAAATTACGGGAATTATTTCTTTTACGTAAAGTTTTTTTCACACACGGCAGCTCAGGAGGGGAAAAAAAAAGCAAAGAAGAGACAAAGAAAAGGTGATTGTGAAGCCACAAAAGATAGCTTCAGAGAACCTATGCCAGACAAATTGGATTTTCCTTGAGAGACTGTGTTTCAGACCCACAATATTCTTTCAAGTGATGGGAAGCGCTTTTTTTCCACAGATGTTCAGTTTGATATTTGCACATTGACTGTAGCCATGGTCTAATTAATTTCAGATATTTGAAAACAATGGTTTCTCATAAAGAACCATTTAGGGCCTGTGTTTCACATTTAAAATGATAATCATTGTTGAGTCAGTAACATAAAACCTGTGCTTAAGAACTGTGTAATGAAAATAGTATTTTTCTTCATCTCTGGACTACAACGTAGCTGGGAGGATTATTTTTTTTCTCTCGAGTGATATTGCTTTAGGATGGAGACAAAGCCCAAACATTTTCCCTTTTGTTGGGTTTTCTCACACAAATCCGAACATCTGAAAACAATGATTTGTCATGGGAGACTTTGGCAGCCTGAGCAAAGGTTTACTGTTTCTACTTTGCCTAAAATATTTACAAAGAAAAGTATCTGACATTCACAGTAAATCAGACAACGTTTCGGGCCCCTGACATAACCCATGGAGGCAGTTTGCGTGGTCTCCAAGAGGAGGAAAGGAGATCCCCTTTCTGGACAGTTTTTTGGTTCAGTGCAGAAAGCTTGGCTCCCGGAGAAGGTGGGGAGGGTTAAACAAAATGAGATGAAAACACCGAGGGGCTGCAGCGGTCTGTTTTTCCAGCTTGATCCGCTCCTCACTTTCCCCAGTCACCCCGAAAAGCCCCGAGGGTCTCCGGTGTAACACACCCTCCTTCCTCCGGGGCTTTTCTCTCCCTGGCGGGCTGGGGATGCCCAGGAGGAGCTCCTCATGCCTCCCTTCCCAGCCCCGCAGGATCCCCGCGCCC
This sequence comes from Emberiza elegans, assembly GCA_024865655.1. Taxonomy (NCBI): domain Eukaryota; kingdom Metazoa; phylum Chordata; class Aves; order Passeriformes; family Fringillidae; genus Emberiza; species Emberiza elegans. Next base: position 1,927,511 of record JALJVW010000034.1, read on the forward strand.
ACCCCCGCCCGTGCCTTTGTCTGGCCGGCCCCAAAGCCTCCCCCGTGCCCAGAAACCTCCATCCCAACCGCGGGAAGGGCAGGGGGCAGCGCGGAGCCCCCCGCCCGCCTCCTCCGCCTGCGGAGGGTGAGCAAGGGGAGGCTCCGCTCCTCCAGCCCCGGGGCCCCGAGGCTCCGCGGGGGCTCCGGGAGTTCCGCGCCGGGCGGAGAGGAGGAAGAGGAGGAGGAGCAGGAGGAGGAAGGCGGGGAGGGGGCTGGGGAGGAGGGAGAAGGGGGTGGGGGTTCTGCATCCTCCGCTTTCTTCCCAGCTCCGAGACGGAGCGGCTTTGGCCGGCCGGTTCCCATCAGAGCTCCGGCAGCCGGGCGGTGGGAAAGGAAAGGGGAGGGGGAAGGGGTCTTTTCTCTTTAAAGAAATAATCTATTTTCTTTCCCATCGTGAAAAAAGAAAACAAGAGGTGCCAGCAGCGAGCCGACCCGAGGCTGCTTAGCCCCGGGCTATTACTACGGGTTGCTTCTTGCTGGCGCTCGTAGGGCAGGGAGCTGCGCTACCCCCGGCCCTGCTCCCTGCTCAGGGTTCTGGTCAGACCCAGGATGTCCCCATGCCCTGCAGGGGTGGCCGGTGCTTCAGCCGGACACCAGCACAGCACAGTGGGAGCAGAAACCTGCAGCTTCCCCTCGCGGAGCTGTGCTGCTGCAGCCACAGCTGCCAGACAGAGATGCTCCCCGGCAGAGCAGGGGCAGCAGAGCCACCCTCTCCTCTTCCCACCCTTTGCCAGGAGCAGTTGTTCCGTCTCCCTGGAATGAAGGGTCATGGGGTGATGAAGAAGCAAGCTCAGGGCTGCAGAAGTGGTTCCTGCTCTGCTAAATGTCACCTGTCCTGCCCGAAGCCATGAAGGGAGCAGAGTAGGAACAGGTGAAGCTGGGAAATTGGGGCCACTGAAGACCAGAGGGGCAGCTTAGCTTGACTGTGGTGCCTGGTCATTTAGAAGTTCCTTTTTTGTCCTGGGGGGTGGCCTGGACAAAGGGAGAGATACCCAGTGCCATGGGGGATGTCCTGGCATGGCAGCAGGATGGTCTCCCACCTCCTCACCTAGAAAAAGAAGTGGGCCAGAGAGACTCCTGCCTTACACCTAGGGTCTTCAGAGGGTTTGTGTGCAGCCTGGGAAGGCTGAGGTTGTGTGGGGAGAGGGAACAGTGCCCTCACCTGTGTCTCACCCAACCCCCTTAGGTCTGGGGAGCAGAAGAGGCTTGTTTGAACCAGTGTGGGAGAGATTCAACGTCAGTGTCCTCCTTTCATCACAGCACTGTGCAGAGGAAGTGTGCACTGCCTCAGCAGTGACACTGGTGAGGCAGGCAAGGCTACCAAAACCAGGAACTGTGTGAATTTGCATCAAACACCCTCAAAAAAAAAAAACGTGACCACAACTGTTTGTAGTGCCTGTTCGAAAACAGTGTTGTCATGTTGTCAACTCTTCTGACGCACGATTTCAAGGATTTCAAGGATTCAGAAAGCTTCAAGGACTGAGACACCTCGTCCCAGCGTGGGGCAGGTCCAGTGTGTTGAGGTGTGGCAGTGCCCACGCAGGGCTGACCCAGGAACGAGGAACTGGGGGGGGACTGGTGCTGCTGGGAGGTGGCAGTGGCGGGAGAGAAGCCTCTCTTCAACATCCCAAGTAAGCAATTGTGTATTTACTCCGTGTGAGGAGGGAAAACAAACAAGCTCTGCAAGCTGAGATAAGGTTTTCAGCCAGCGCTCCAGCCCCGCTCACCCAGGCCACAGCTCACACAAAGCTGATCTGGCTTAAGCCTCCAGGTCTCCATTTCTGCCTGCTTGGCTGTCATCTCTTCCACCTCCCACCCCTCCAACTTGGCACCGAGGTCTGTCTTTGGAAACAAGGGCTTTGGGCTTGCCTGAAATCCTCTGTCAGTGTAACTCTGGGGACGCAGCAGCTGGAACAGTAACAGCGGGAGGAGATGAAGGAAAACTCCCTCTGCCTCTTCCTAGTGTTCCTACCTGGGGCTGCCAAAAACGTGCCCAGAGCAGTGCAATCAGGCACACCTATTTCTCCAGGCTTTTCTTTTCTGGCTCCAGCTTTACACCTTCCTGGAGGAGGGGGACTTCTGGCATCTGCTTCTCGGAGAGGGAGCACGCCAGAGGGGCTGCTCTTGCCAGCATTTTGTGCTTGGTGAGGGTGCCTTAAATGTCTCCCACATTCTGAGATAGGTACATCTCGGGATGGGGGCTGCCTGGAGAGCACACCAGACCCTTTATGAACTGGTGAACATCCCTTGTAAAAGGGTGGTTTAGAGTTCCACTTATGACTTCATCTCTGAGAGGTTTGGACAGCAAATGCAGAGTCTAATCTTAAAAAAAAAAAAAAGAAAGAAAAAAAGAAAAAATAAAAAGAAAAAAAAAGAAAAAGAAAGTGGCTGGAGATGCATGGGTGGAGAAGCTTGGCTCGGGCGGCTGCCGATGTGAGGCTGCCTGTGAATTGGCATCGGCAGGGGAAGTTTGGAACCAGCACCGATTTATTCTTTCATTGCAACCTCCGCTGAGACTGGGGAGGCAAAGGGGAAAAAGGCATTTCGGTCCCAGTCACTTTCCCCATTTCAACCGGCTTCGGGAGCCAGGGTGGAGGAGGTCTCTCCATTCTCTTCCCGGTTAATTGTCTAATTGGGGAACAATGCGCCTCTCGCACCCGCCTGCCCCTCTCCGGAGGGCTCCGGGCGAGCTCGGACGGACCCGTCCCGCCGGGCTGCGGGTCCCCGCTCCGGGTCTGGGGGCCGGAGGGAGCCCCGAGGGGGCGGCCGGGCCGAGCCGAGCCGGGCCGGGCCGGGCCGGGGGCGGGGGGGCCCCGCTCGCTGGAGGCAGGCGCTGGGGGCTCTCCTGCGCCCAGCAGCTGCGGGAGCTTTGGAAATTGCAAGGAGGCTCTCGCAGAGCTTGTGAACCCTCCTCTCCCCGAGCCAGCGCCCCTCCTCTGCAGCGCTGACGGTACAACGATATAATAATGATGGGTGGCTGAGGCTCGCATTTGAACTTGCAGGCTCGCTCCCTGTGCCCGCTGCTCGGTGCCGGCTCCGCCGCTCGGAGTCAGGTGCTCGCCGGCGGGAAGCGAGCGAAGGAGGGGACACCGAGCTCCGGCACAAGGGACAGCCCGGAACCACCGGCTCCTTCCAGCACTAACGAGGGGATTTACTCTTTCATGCGGCCACTGGGATCTCTGGACTAGCCCAGCCACCACGTTGTGATTTTTTGCTATCTCTGCAATACGCTACCTTTTAAGGTAACTATAACTCTTTTATTGCGGGTTGGTTTGTAGTGATTTTTTTTTATTCCCCCTCCTTTTTTTTTTTTTTTTTTCTATAATATGACTGCCAGCAAACACCTAGTCTAAGATTTAAAACAGTTGTTTTACTGCTTGCACCAACAAAGAGTTTGAACTGCAAATCTTAAGCGGGGAGGGAATAGCGATGATTGGTGAATTTAAACAACCTGGGGTAAGTTCAACGACACGCGGGGGAAGAGGAGAAGGAGGGATGCTCGGGAACCCACTAAAAAAAAAAAAAAAAAAAAAAAAAAAAAAAAAAAAGATAAGAATAAAAACGGCGCAAAGAGGAGAACAAAGAAAACTGGGGAATAGAAGACTTTGGGGTGGGAGCCCTGACAAGAGTGTTCGGTGCCGGTGGCTTTGGATGGCTGGGAAGGTAGAGCCGCACCTTGGCGTGCGACGGGGCTCCGGAGGGACACGGGAGGAAGCTGTTCCTCACGGTGTTAAGTACTTGGAGCGACCCCGGCCACCAAGCGCTGGGAAAAAGGTGCCCTCCGCTCCTGGTGGACCAAAGTTTGAACTGCCAAATCTTAAGCGGGGAGGAATAGCGATGATTGGTGAATTTAAACAACCTGGGGTAAGTTCAACGACACGCGGGGGAAGAGGAGAAGGAGGGATGCTCGGGAACCCACCAAAAAAAAAAAAAAAGAAAAATATACAAAAAAAAAAAGATAAGAAAAAAAAACGGCGCAAAGAGGAGAACAAAGAAAACTGGGGAATAGAAGACTTTGGGGTGGGAGCCCTGACAAGAGTGTTCGGTGCCGGTGGCTTTGGATGGCTGGGAAGGTAGAGCCGCACCTTGGCGTGCGACGGGGCTCCGGAGGGACACGGGAGGAAGCTGTTCCTCACGGGTGTTAAGTACACAAAAGCGATGAGAACGGACCTTTCCCCCCGGCCACCAGTTTTGTAGCGCTGGGAAAAGCGTGCGCTCTGTGCCCTCCGCTCCTGCGTGCTCCCCACATCCCCTTTTTTTTTTCTTTTTTTTCCCTCCAATCCCTTCCCCTGCTGTTCCTGGAAAGCTGCTCGCAGGGCAGAGCGGCTCCGAGGTGCTCAGCATCTCTCCAGAGGAGCCCGCGAGCAGCGTGCCCCGAACCACATTTTCTCTGCGGAAAGGGGGGCAGTGGGTGAAGAGGAGGAGGAGGAGGAGGAGGATCGCAAGGTCAGTGGAGCAAAACGCCCCCTCTTACACCCACGTCCACTTTCTGGGGCACGGGCTCTGCCTTCCCCCCTCCGCTGCCAGGGATTTCGCCTTTGTGTTACAAAGGAAAAGAAGTGAGAGCACGGTGGAGGGCGAGCGGGGAGTTCCGACGGCGGGAAGGAGCGGCTCTGTGTGTGTCTGTGTGTCTGTCTGTGTGTCTGTGTGTGTGTGTGGGACCGCGGGCAGCCTCCGCCGGGCCCCGGCCCCGTCCCCACACAAAGGGGCGGCGGGCAGCGGGCGGGGGCCGCCCCTCATTGTCCCTCATTGTCCCCCTGGTCACGTCCTCCCGGCCACCCCCTCTCTCTCCCTCCCTCCCTGCACCGGCTCTCGGGATTAAGCCCCCATGGCTTTTCTTTTTTTTTTTTTTTTTTTTCTTTTCCCCTTCTTATCACCCGCTTCCCTCGGTTTTTCTCCCTTTCCCCCATTCTCTTCCTTCCTCCTTTTTCTTCCTCTTTTCTCCTTCTTTCTCTTCCTCCCCTTTTCCCCTCCTTCCTTTCCTTTCCCCCTTTTCTTCTTTCTTTACCCCCTTTTCCTCTTTCCCCTTTTGTTTCCTCCCCCTTCCTCATTCTTCCTTTTCCCTAGTCGTTTTTGCCTCCCTTTTCCCCTTCTTGCCCTGTCCCTCCCTTTTTCCTCCCTTCCCCCTTTTTTCCCTTTCCCTCCCTTTTTTCCCTTTCCTTCCCCTTTCCCCCTTTTTCTCCTCCTCCGTCCACCTTCCCCTCCCCTTTTCTTTCCCTTTTTTTTTTTTTTTTGTGTTAATTGAGGCGTGAGCGTCGAAACGCGCTGAAAAAAAAAAAGCCCCAAAAAACCAAAAACCCATCCCGGGATGGGAGAGCGTGAACGTTGGGTGGGTTCGGTGATTGCCTTGAGTTCCGTGCCTTTTTTATTTAATCCTTTTCTCCTTTTTTTCCCTGGCCTCTCGCTCTGAGCGCAAGGGGAAGTTTCCTCCCCCACACGGAGCGAGCGAGGCTCGGCGGGGCGAGCCCGGGACGGGGCGGGCGCGGCCCCGCGCTGCCGGGGCGGGGGGAGGCTGTGGCAGGGCTGGGCTTTGGAGGGCTCTCCCGTGTCCGCCGGGGATCATCGGTGAGTGCCGGTTTTGGGGCGGCGGGCTCGGTTCCGTGTTGGGCCCGCGGGTTCGGGCCCGATTTGGGGTCGTGGGCCCGGGGCCGGACCGGGGGCGCGGCCGCTGTCGAGGAACGGGGCGGGCGCGGCGGCCCCGCGGCGCCCCCGGGCGGCGAGCGGCGGCACGGCAGCTCCCGCGGGTTTCCCGCCAGAGGGCTCCGGGCCCGGCACCGTGAGGGGAGAAAAAGGCCAAACCCCCCCAAATCACCGCCGTAATAAAATAATTTAAAATACGCAATACCCCCTCGGTAAAAGCTGTTGTGTCCACTGTTCCTCGCACTCCCCATCAAGTATTATGCACAAGAAGTGGTACGGAGGAGGCTCCAGGATGGGCAGAGGGATGGAGCAGCTCTGCTGGCAGCAAAGGCTGGCACAGCTGCCATTGCTCACCTGGGCAGGAGAAGCTTTGGCCTGAGCTCAGGGTGGCCTTGCAGGGCCTCAAGGGGCTGCAGCAAACATGGACACAGACAATTGCCAAGGGCTGCAGGGACAGCAGCCAGGCCATGGCTCCCAGTGCCAGAGGGCAGGGCTGGCTGGGATCTTGGCAATGAGGAATTGTTCCCTGGCAGGGTGGGCAGGCCCTGGCACAGGGTGCCCAGAGCAGCTGGGGCTGCCCCTGCATCCCTGGCAGTGCCCAAGGCCAGGCTGGACATGGGGACAGTGGAAGGTGTCCCTGCCGTGGCAGGGGTGACACTGGGTGATATTTAAAGCCCTTTCCAGCCCAGACCATTCCATGATTCTGTGGTGCTGGGGCACACAGTGCCCGATAGACAGTCCTGGAAAGTGGGGTGGGACTGGCAGCTTTCCCCTCTGGGCAGCCCCTCAGTGCCTGGGCTCGAGGCCTGAGGTGGCACCCGGCCTGTGGGGATGGCAGAGATGAGCTGAGGGCACCCAGCAGCGGCACTGGGAGAGCCCCAAGAGCACTGAGGAACCCCTGTTGGAGGCCACAGTGGGGTCCCAGTGCCTAACCCCACAATGGCAGTGTAGGGTGCCGTGAGTGACACCTTCACATCATTTCCACCAGTACAGTTGCTGGAGAGAAGTGGCCCTCAGCAATCCCGGAACCAAGCCTGACAGAGGTCAGTGTGTCTGGGCGATGCTCTCAGGCACAGGGTCGGATTGTCAGAGTGTCCTGTGCAGGGCTAAGAGCTGGACTTGCTGATCCCTGTGGGTCCAGCTTGGGATATTCAATATTTCTGGAAGGCAGGAGCGACAAGGTGGAGCTGGGGTGGTGCAGAAGGAGCAGGGTGTGCTCGCTGCTCCTCCGCACGCTGCCTCTGGCAGTTTTCCACTGCGTCTCTGCGTGGCTGTCCCAGAGGCTGGAGCTGCTCCTGGCACACAAGCACGGGGCTGTGAGGGATGTCCTGCTGCTGCAGCCAGAACACGCTGTGCTCTGGTCACTGCTCCTGTCTGTGCTCCAGCCTGCAGGCAGCACCGAAAGGACTCAGCCTGGAGGAGTTTCCCCCCACAGCTGCTGGAGGTGATGAGGAAGATGATTTCAGGTGATGCAGGCCTCCCAAAGATCTTCTCCAAGGCTTTCAGGGCATTTCCAAGGGATAACGGGCCAAGCAGGGTCCACTGGTGAATTGGGTGCAGGCTGATGTGCCATGTGATGGCACAGTGGGCTAATTAATCATGTGGCAGAGAGGTGGTGGGGCTGGCAAAGTTAATTAGGCAGCGCTGATGGTGAGGTGGATACATGGCAGTGATTAACAGTACCAGGATCAAAAGACTGCAGAAGTAAAGGAAAGTGCAGGATGTGTGCCTTTGAGGGAGGATGGTACCTGTGAAGCTTTCAGAGCTTGGGAGGTAGCAAGGGATATGCTGTGACTGGGATTGGTCATTTCTACCTTTTTGGGGTTCCACTGGAAACTGTAATTTACTGTTTTACCCATTAGAATGAGCAGCCTTCCTTCTCTTTTCTAGTGCCGGGTTCTGTTGGGTCCCACCCTCTTTTTCTGTTTTTTTTTTCTTTTAATCTTTTATGTCATTCTGACTTTCACTATGAGGATCAGATGGGCAGAGGCTGCTTTTTACGTGTTTAAGGAACACATCCCGATTTCACAATGCAGCTGTGGAGCATGTGCAGAACCAATCTCAGTGTGACCTGAGAAGTTGCAGGTTTCAGAGACATTGTTACGTCTATGAAAATGGCAAAAGTGGCAAATTCCTGGTTGTCTCAGCTTCAGAGAAACCAGGAGTATTTTTGGATTGTAAGCTTTAGTCTCTTCCACTCCAGGACAATTTGCTTTCTGAACCTGGAGTTTTAAACAGAGAGACATGATGTTCTCTCATCTGGTTAAATTAAAATAGCATTGGTGTGAGATCAAGCTTACACTGCAAACTAAACACAAGCTGGAATTTGGTCAGAACTTACTGCTCCTATGAGTTTTTGCTGTAGTAAGGGAAGGTAGCAGCGCCCGCAGAAATAGGAGAGTTCTCTCTTTCCCCACAGAGAGAAACCCCTACTGCTAATTGTTAAAGATGTGAAGTTTGTCCAGGAGTTTAAAGATGCTGCACTCAGGGCTGAGTCCCATTTAGAAATGTAACACCAATTCCTACTGTAGATCCATCTGCCTGTAGTAGCTCCTAATAAAATGGATCAGCCCAGTTGGAAACCAGCCAGCAGGCAACCCAAGTTTGGTCACGTCAAGTGAGGCACTTTTTTAGCAGAAGGTGGAAATTAAACACTTACTCAAGTCTTGCAGCTTGGGTTGGCAAGATTTGCTCACTGTGTTATGGATTTCTTTTACTATGGGTGTAGTGACACCAAGGGGGGAAAAAAATCTTGTGGAAAAAGGTATATTTAGATGGATTTAGGCTAATTGCAGTGGACTTAGGGACAGTACAGCAGCCAGACAGCAGAATTGGGAAACACAAACCAGGGATTTACCTCTGGGGGCTACAAGAGAGCACAGTCCTCTGCAGCCTCTGCCAGCAGAAGGGCAGGAGGCAGGAGCAATCACATCCAAGAGCCTGGAAATGTGGGTGGGAATCGGGGTGAGGTGTGAAGCAGCAACCTCTGCCTCACCTGTGGGTCCTGAGGAGGATTTTTGGCGCCAGGTCTGCAGAGCTTTGTCTCCTCCTGAGCCAGGCTGCCCTGTGGGGCTGAGCAAGGTGCTGTTCTTATGGTCTGTGTGTTTAGAGAGGGTGGCAGGGGTAATTCCATGTTTAATTCTGGCAGCTGGAGTGGGGCAGCACTGGGCAGAACCCACCAAGGCCTGGGGCATGAAAACCAACCCTCAAGTGTGGAGGGTTGTGTGGAAGTCACACTCCTGACCCTTAGGGCTGAAAATCAGACCATCCGCCTTTTCATTGCTTGAGTGAGCATTTCAGGATAAAGAAGATTTATAAAAAGTCAGGAGGTGGTTTTCCAAGAGTCAGGTAGGGATTTTTGACAAGAGTCTCATGTTTGGCCTTTGTGCTCAAACAGCACAGCTTATTGGAGCTATCCAAGCCCTTGGTGCAGCAGGTGTAATTCTTGCCCTTCTCAGTAAAAGGCTAGGAGCCATCACATCCAGGAATGTCCTCTTCTGTTTCCATGGACACGCTGAAAATTGCCCTTCCACAGTTGCCTTTCTGTTTTCATCTGTCCCCGTGGGTGTGTGCGTTGTGTTTGGTGGCTGGAAGCGTAGCAGCAGGGTTTGTGTTCTTACCAAACATGGAAGCAGTTGTGTTATGACAGCAATTGCAAAGAACTTCCAAGGGCAACAGGCTTCCACTGACACGTGCCAGGCACCCAGGTATGCCAGGTCAGAGCCAGGGAAGTGGGCCAGGTGCAAACTGCAACCAGCCTTGCTTAGGTGCAACATTGCCCCCATTGTTGGGAAAAAGAAAATACTTTGTTCTTTTTCTTGTCAGGTTTCTTTGATTCCCTTGGTTCTGGTCCCAAAAGGCAAGGTTGCCTTCAGGGGAAGGAGGGAGATAAAACTCATGGGTAAACATGGCGAGCTGAACTTGTAAACATTCTGTTCTGGACCTTGGCTTCGCTGAGGATGCAGCCAGTGTGTGACACATGGGAGCGCATGTGGGCAGAACATCTCAGAAGGTCTGGAGCCACTCAGCTCCCACAGGTGCCAGAACTTTTCTGGCAGGTCCTTCACTCAGCGCCTTGGAAGGTGGATAATTCTTCCAGTCATTTTTCTTTTCATGCTCTCATCAGAGCTCTTGTGTTACCAAAGGAGCTTCACTGCAGTAGTGCTTGAGGCTTCCAGCCTTTTTGGGATACAAGGGTTGCTTGAAGGTCCTTCTGCACATCTGTAGGCTCAAACTGACATCACATTTTCTTTTAATTGTTGTGTAATAATGAGGATCATTTAAGTGTTTATCTAAGCAAGCATGTGACTGTATTTCAGAGCTGATCCATTGCATTCAGAGGACTTGGATGTCTGCAGCTCTGATCTTGTGCAACCTCCTCACTCATAACAGCCTTCTACAGGGACAGTATATAATTTTAAAGTTAGCTAATAAATAGTCAGTTTTGTTTTCTTCACATGCAGCTTGGTTTGTGTAAATGTAGGAAGAGATAAAAGTCTGGCTGAGTGGTTTTGGGGGTAGGTGTTAGAGTCTTCATAAGAAGTTTTATGGCATGTAGGGCTTTAACTGAATGAAGTCCTGGTTCTAGTTTGGGACTCAGTTGAGAAAAGTGCAAATTCCATGAAGTTCACGTTGCAAAATAAGTGATATCACACTCTGCACTCAGCTGTCCTGAATGGCTGCAGCAGACATGGGGCGTCCTTGGCAGCGTGCAGCCTGCTCTGTGGAAAGCAGCTGCATTTCTCCCTCCACGCCCAGGGAATAGGTTGTAGCACATGTTTCCCTCTGCAATCAGCTGGCTCTGGCCATCCATGTACAGAGAATGAAAGGCTCTGGGGTTTTCAGCCCTGTTGGGTGGGAATTTTTAACTTGCCTCACTGGAAAGGCTTGGTTGGAGATGTTTTGCGTCTTTGCCGTGCTGCTCAGACGTTATAGGATGTGTGCCAGTTCACACAGACTCCTGTGGAGTTTGAGCTGCAGCTGTGAGCTGGGGAGAGAACTGTCCTGAGGTTGAACACGTCACCAGGAGTTTTCTGAAGCTGCCTCTCCGTGTGTCTTTGCTGTCCTGTTCAGAGCAGCCTGTGGAGTTTTTAAATTTTAAATTGTACACGTGTGCGGCGCAGGTTCCATGGTTATAACACAGACAGGTACATATCTATTAAATCTCTCCTTCTCTGATCCTTAAGGCAGTTCAACTGCAAGCTCTCTTGAGCAGGAAAAAAACTTGTCAGCTCAGTTACTTGTCCTAGTGAAGAGCTCAGGTGGCAGATTTTGCAGGCAATATCAGGAAAACCAAGGTAGTGATAAAAATTTGTCAGCGATTTTGACAAACTGCTGCCGAAAGCAATTTATTATGTTGGGATGTTCATACACATACATGTAACTGTATGGGTGAGGGACTATTTATAAACCCTTTGTAGTCATTGGTGTTTGTGTGTCTTGCAATGCTTTTGCAGCTTTGGGGATATTTACAGATTCAACATGTGTAACCATGAATGGAAATGAAAACTGAGAAATAATGTTGTGAACATGCACTTTATTATTGTGTACATATGATACATGTGAAGGGCTTTCCAGCTGTTGGAAGGTGGAGCCTGTAAAGGAAAGTGAGAGGCAAACCCAAAGGGAACTGACATGTCAGAGCATCACTCAGGAGTCAACAACCTGAACACCCATTACAAATCTCTGTTCCATGGAGGCATGTGGTCATTATAACAAATCTCCACCATAAATTGCTAAATGAAATGCCCTGAAAGCAGGAAGGATTGCTTCTGATGCCAGTGACAAATACTGATGTGCTGAGTTACAGCATTTGCTAAGGAGACAATGCAATACTAACCACTTGCTCCTTTGTTCTTCATTTCTAGGTCAAGATGTTGTTAAGTATAAAAAGTATCTTATGGATGTACTCTACGTTAGTTATAACATATATGCTACCTAAAGGTAAGTCTTCTGTACATAGAACATTTCATTAAAATGAATTTAATGCTCTAATTGGCAGGGCATTTCACAGGATTGAGGAAACAGCCCAAACTCAAGAAATTGTCTTTCTTTGCCTCTGCCATGCTGCCCCATGTCACTAATTTTGTTTCTGTGTCCTCCTCAAGGCTTGAATGATTTATTTCTGTTGTGCTTGGGCTGCCATGAGCTAAGCTGGGGCAGGTCCCTTGGCTGCTGGGGTCTTTAGCAAGGAGGTGTTAGAACAGCTGCAGGTTTGGGTGGAAAGGAAGGAGCCCTTACTGCCTCTCTTGGTAATACATGCCAAGACTGAAGTATGTCTCCATGTGTGGTTGCCCTGGTTATTTGAAAGTTTGGGTCAGGTCTTCAGTATGGAAAATATCTCAACAGCTGCAACAGACTCACCAAACTGGGAAAGCAGCTTTCCCAAGTCTCAAAGCAAGATTTTTCTTTATTTTCTTTCCCCTTTCTTTACCAGGTGCTCCTCAAACTGATTTTAACCTTTTGGAAAATCAAATTTACCACTTTTTTTTTTTTTTCTACCTAGCTGGAACACTGTTGCTAGTAACATGTTTAGGTAGTCCTGAATGATGAAGAAAAGGACTGGTTCATGAGTGGAACTAATTAAAAAAAAAGAATAATTGATTTAGATTGGCTATAAAGTCTTTATCACTGACTCACTGCCTTGCACAAATGCAGAAATCCGGGATGGAGGATTGAGAGGGCAGCACTCTTAAGTGGGGAGGAGTGCATGGATCCTTGGAGTTGTAGAATGTGGGATGCCATCTTTACATGTCCTCTCACTTACTCCACCTTTTATTACATCATAAATGGCTCATTTATCTCCAGAGTGGAATTTTTGGTACTTTGTGAGATTTTTATGAATGTCCCATTCTTTGGAATGTAGATCAGGTTGTGACCCATCCTTATTTATCCAAATTTGTTTGAAGAAATTCAGAGAGACCCTGATGTTCCTAAAACACACTGTGAACTTTGTGAGGTTTGATTTTTAAGTCAGGGGCTATTCTTTTGGCCTACAGAGTCTTGACCATTTTCAAACCATGGCCGTGGTGAGGAGGACAAGGATGAAAACATTTTCATTTTTCATGAATTCATCTAATTCACGATCCCAAAGAATCTGTGGGATCAACTCATGCCCTTATTTTTGTAGAAAAGTCAGTTGGTGCAGTGATATTTTTGAGAATGAATGTTAGAAGACTGCACAGAATCTTTATAAATATGGCTTTTGTTTAAAAATATTCTAGAAATAAAGTATATCTCAGCATTCTGAAAGATAGACACCCTACACTTCAACCTTTTCTTTTTGAATCCTTAGTTTGGATTTAAAATTGAAGCCTTTAAATCTTTTGTGAAACACCAATTCCCAACTTATCACTACTGTGGTTTACAAGCTGGATCTTGTGGTTGGTTATAATCAATGCTGGAGTTTGTCCTGCCTGTTTTGGGTGTCCATTTGTGGTGTTGAGTTGTGCAGCTGAGATTTACATTTGTCTGGCCCCTTGTGAGTGTCTTGCAGACTATAAAATTAATTCTTCATCATTCTGTGTGTCCTTCTCTTATTCTACTTGCTCAGACCACAAACCACCTAGTAAAGGACTCAAGTTATTGTTGGGTCTCAGTCCATTACCTTTCAGCGTTTCCTACAATTTTCACTCATTTTAATTCATTATTTTCTTCAGTAAAAGACTGGTGGTTAATGAAATAGCTTCTCCTAGGTTCAGTGCAAGCTGGAGTGACAAAACACACGATTTTAGTGATCCTTTCTATTTCTGCTGCTAGACAGGGCAATATACCATATGTCCCAGCAGGTTGTTGATGAACTGCAGAATGAGATGCAGCATTTTTCTCTTTTTTTTTCCCTCATAAATTCAGCTAAAAATAAATAGAATATTTTATTCTTTAAGCATGTGAGATTTGTCTGCATAGTCAGTAGCAACATTCTGTTCAGCTAAACTCAATTATGTGGCAAATTCACTCCTCTAAGCAGCGTCACACCATGCAGGGCACTCTTTTATTCAGACTCTTGTCCACTGCAGACCTATTGGCCTGGTCATTGTGGTTAATGTGATACAGAAAGGCATAATTCTGTCCCTTTTAAAAATTATCTAGACTCCTACTTTAAGAATTTTGTAACATTTACCACAGAACAAGTGTACACATTTTGGAGAAAGAGGCTTTGTTCTCAAGCAAGAATTCCTTTCTTCCCACTTCAAAAAGAAGACATCCAGCTACATGTCATTGGTCTATGACATCCCATTGATGGGGGCTGACACAAAATTTAAGCTTAGCAAAAATGCTGCAGGGGGTAAAAAAAGGGTTATATGGATTAATATGAGATACTGAAATCTTCTGCATTGGTCAGTAAATTCTGCTAGACTAAGTAATATGGAGTGCTGCAAGAAATCAAGCTTTTTGGAACTGTGCAGGATCATCACTTAATCTTGTATTTCAGATATTATGTCAGCCAAATATTTTCTTTTTCTGTAGGGAAAAACCTCCCCCTCCTTTCTCATTCTCCTCTTCCTCTTTTTCTCTTTTTCCTCTTCCTCCTTCTCCTCCTTCTTCTTGTCTTCTCCTCCTTCCCTCACCCTGCCACAACAAATAGTTTTTTATAAAGGGCTGTATAATGCTTTCTAAAGTTGGGCAGAACTGCAGCTCCACAGAATCTTCTGTTCTGGGAAATAGCACAGTTTAGGCTGGATCTAGTTTTCATATCAGGATTAAAAGTGTTGGTTGCCAGGTTTTCCAGCTGGCTGATGTGAAGACACGAATTTTAAAGGAAGGAAATTTCCTCAGGGTTCAGTGCTGATATTCCAGATCACTCATAGTCATAAACAGTGTTCTTACAAAGTTTATTAAAGTTCTGTCAGTCAGTATAATTATAATTTAGTCATTCTTCAATTAAGAAGAAAGTTCCTGTAAGGTGTATAGATGACAAGAGATCATAATAAATTCTAAATATTTTGAGACTGATTTTAATCTCCCACCTGTGCATTTTGGCAGTAATTCCATCACAACTGATAGAACTGCAAATTCATTCTATTTCTTTATCTCTAACCACTGTAGCTCTGTGAAGTTTCCACAAAATAAAGGTGATATTAAAGATCTCTGGTTTCATCAGCTTTGATACCATCATCTTGACTCTATCTGAATTGTGTGCCCAAGGAATTCTGGTTTGGTAATCATGCATGAAAAGGACCCGAGAAGTTAATTCAGAATTCTGAGTTTTCCCTGTCAGCCCATTTTCCTCTTTTTTTGGCTAGTACTTTATTATTAAAATGCTTGGGCATTAAGCTGATGACTCTTGTATTGAACCTGTTTAGATAATACCATTAAGACTTTGTCCTGTGGAAAATCATCTGTCTCTGTTAAAAATAACCAGGTTAATGAGCAACTTTTCTTTTTTCTTCCATTTTCCTTTTTCCCCCCATTTCTTTTTTCTGTTTTCTTTCTTCTATTTTTTTTTCTTTTTCTCCCTCTTCTTTTTTTCTTCCCTTTTTGCTCCTCTTCTTTAATTCTCTCCCTCTGCCCACCCTTCCATCCCACCCTCCAATCTTCTACTCTTTATGGAGAGATTACACTTTTTATCATAGGTAAACAGATAATTTTAATGTGCTGGTGTCCCCTGTTTCATGTATCACTCTGTTGATGGCAATTATTAAGTTATCATACTTCTAAACTTTATAAATCCCAGCTCCCTTGAAAATAATGATGACCATGCTCTACCTTTCAAAATGTTAGAAGGATTGTGAAAGAGGTAAAACAGTTCCTGTTGAGCATCAGCTTTTAGTCTTCATTAAGCCATTGTGTGTGATGAAATAACATCACATAAAAAAGGCAAATCCATCAGAAACCCTCTCTTCAGTCACAGGGTGCAGCTTGGATGAGCAGTAGTCAACTTCCCCCTCAGGATATTGTCAGATGGAAGCATTTCACTGTGAAATCTTTGCAGCTGGAGATGACATAAAAAATGATAGAAGTCCTGATCATGTCAAGTCTGAGCCAAGCAGGGACTTTCTGCATGCTTTACTTCTTCCTTTGCTTTTACATCCTGAAATATTTCATTTCTGCGATGTGTTAAAGGCCCGGAGGCTGCAAGGAAGCAACTTTGAAAGAGTGACTGTTTGGGAGACTCTCACTGGAAAGGCTTTTGTTTCAGCACGTGTGCAGTAAAAAAGAATTAACCCCTGAGAGAACAGTGGGGTCAGGGTGACAGGGGTGCAAAGCCATGGGCTGTGTTTCTTTCTGAGGAGAGAGGCAAGGTGTGAACTCCAGCAGCTCCCCTGCATTCAGTGAGGTAACTCATGATTTTTCACTCAGAGTGGTCTTCCTCCTGTGAATTGAAGAAATAGTTCTTACACTTCATCTCTCACCTAACATTTCAGACCAGTTCCCAAAGGTTAATTACTTGGTAACCGTAACAAATGGAGAAAATAAGTCAGAGTGGAATTTTCCCAAAGAGAAACTTGCCCCATCATCAGCCTAAGATGTGCCAAGATTGATACAAACTCTTTTTCAGTTTGTACTCCCCAGTCTTGTTACAAAGCAGCTAAGGTTCATGGATTGTCAGGCTTTGCATTAGTGAATCATTAATTAACAGTGAAATATATCTGTTTCTGATTTTGCTGTTACACTAACGTGATTTCTTCTTTTTCTCTCCTTGCTCTCTTCCCTTTTTCTAGTTAAAGCAGAAAAAAAAACCCTGGTCAAGGGATCTCTCTCTGGAACTTCAGTCCTGCCATGCTTCTTTTCAACCACACCCACCATCTCCTCCAGCTACGCCGCCGAGTACCTCCGGATCAAATGGTCCAAGGTGGAACTGGACAAAAGCGGGAAGGACGCCAAGGAAACCACGGTCCTGGTGGCCCAAAATGGCAACATCAAGATCGGCCAGAGCTACAAGGACAGGGTGTCTGTCCCCAGCCACTCCGAGGAGAGCGGGGACGCCTCGCTGACCTTCTCCAAGCTGCGCGCCAGCGACGCCGGGGTCTATCGCTGTGATGTCATGTACGGAGTGGAGGACACGCAGGGCATCGTCTCTCTGGCTGTTGAGGGTAAGGATTTTGTCTGTTTCATTTCTAGACAGCAGTGATTCCAGTTAAAGCAGCGAAACTTGGTGGTTAACACAGTACTAGAGAGGATTTACAGCAGTGTCTTTGGCGATTCGCCCTTTGTCACCGTCATATTTCCTGAAAAATCCCTTCGCCAGGGTTTCTTCTCCTGGGAAGCTGAGAAGCCTCAGAGAAAAAGGAAAACAATAATTATCTGATTGCTTCTCCCTGTTTGGTTGCTTTGGAATGTGGTCTGGAGATTGTTTATCCAATAGGTGGTTGTTTGATTGGTTTAATGTGATTTGTTTTGCCTTCAATGATCAATCACCATCAGCTGTGTAAGGACTCTGGAGAATCACGAGTTTTCATTATCATTCTTTGTAGCCTTCTGTCTGTATCCTTTCTCTATTCTATAGTATAGTTTTAGTATAGCAGAATAGAATAGAATAGAATAGAATAGAATAGAATAGAATAGAATAGAATAGAATAGCTTTCTAAGAACATGGAGTCAGATTCTCAATTCCTCCTTCATCCTGAGGACCCAGCAAATACCACAGCCTTTGGAGTAGGGTGAAAAGAAGCAACTTATGAAAAGGATGAAAATTTAGGATGTAAAGAAGCCACTGAAGCTGTGGTTGACCTGTCTTGATGTCTCAAAGTATGCCACCAAAAGTGGGAGCCACTCTTTCTGGGAAAGGAATATCAAGCATGAAGGAAGTGCTCCTTTTTGCCCAGTAATAAATTTTTTATGGCCAGAAGGAAAACTCATCTGTGAGAAGCTGCAAGAAAAGAAGCACGGAGGTGCTTGCTAAATGTGGGGCAGGAAGTGATAACAGTTTGCTTGCCATCTCTATTAGGAAATAGTCTCCAAAATTTTGAGAGGGAGAAGTCTATGTGTTGAGAGACAGAAGAGACAGGAGGTTTCAGGATGGTTGATGTTGCAGAAGACATCTAAGATTATCAAGTCCAAGCATTAACCCAGTGCTGTTCACTACTAACCCAGGTCCCCAGATGCCACATTCAAGCATTTTTGGAGCTCTCTTAGGGCTGATAACATCCCCACTTCTCTGGGAAGTGTATTTCAATGTTTGACCACCCTTTCACTGAAGTTCATTATTTCCTGGTGCCCACCCTGAGCCTGCCCTGGCCCAGCCTGAGGCCGTTCCCTCTGCTCCTGTCCCTGTTCCCTGGAGCACAGCCCGGCCCCCCCGGCTGTGCCCTCCTGGCAGGAGCTGTGCAGAGCCACAAGGGCCCCTGAGCCTCCTTTGCTCCAGGTGAGCCCTGCCCAGCTCCCTCAGCCTCTCCCGGGGCTCCATTCCCTTCCCAGCTCCCTCAGCCCCTCCTGGGGCTCCATTCCCTCCCCAGCTCCCTCAGCCTCTCCCGGGGCTCCATTCCCTTCCCAGCTCCCTCAGCCCCTCCTGGGGCTCCATTCCCTCCCCAGCTCCCTCAGCCTCTCCCGGGGCTCCATTCCCTTCCCAGCTCCCTCAGCCCCTCCTGGGGCTCCATTCCCTCCCCAGCTCCCTCAGCCCCTCCTGGGGCTCCATTCCCTCCCAGCTCCCTCAGCCTCTCCTGGGGCTCCATTCCCTCCCAGCTCCCTCAGCCTCTCCTGGGGCTCCATTCCCTCCCAGCTCCCTCAGCCCTCCTGGGGCTCCATTCCCTTCCCAGCTCCCTCAGTCCCTCCTGGGGGTTCCATTCCCTCCCAGCTCCCTCAGCCTCTCCTGGGCTCCATTCCCTCCCAGCTCCCTCAGCCCCTCCCTGGGCTCCATTCCCTCCCCTCCCAGCTCCCTCAGCCTCCCGGGGCTCCATTCCCTCCCCAGCTCCCTCAGCCCCTCCTGGGGCTCCATTCCCTCCCCAGCTCCCTCAGCCTCTGCTGGGGCTCCATTCCCTGCCCAACTCCCTCAGCCTCTCCCGGGGCTCCATTCCCTCCCCAGCTCCCTCAGCCCCTCCTGGGGCTCCATTCCCTCCCCAGCTCCCTCAGCCTCTCCCGGGGCTCCATTCCCTCCCCAGCTCCCTGAGCCTCTGCTGGGGCTCCATTCCCTTCCCAGCTCCCTCAGCCTCTCCTGGGGCTCCATTCCCTTCCCAGCTCCCTCAGCCTCTCCTGGGGCTCCATTCCCTCCCCAGCTCCCTCAGCCTCTCCTGGGGCTCCATTCCCTCCCCAGCTCCCTCAGCCCTCTCCTGGGGCTCCATTCCCTCCCCAGCTCCCTCAGCCTCTCCTGGGGCTCCATTCCCTCCCCAGCTCCCTCAGCCTCTCCTGGGGCTCCATTCCCTCCCCATCTCCCTCAGCCTCTCCTGGGGCTCCATTCCCTTCCCAGCTCCCTCAGCCTATCCTGGGGCTCCGGACCATTCTCTGGCCACATTCCAGCCCCTCAATTTCTTGTTGTGGGTGGCCCAGAGCTGCCCCTGGGATCTGAGGTGCTCCCTCAGCAGAGCCCAGCACAAGAACAGTGCAGGGGCCATCAGCCTCTTGGCACCCCTGGACTGGTGTCACAGCTCCATGGGTTTCAGCAAAACCAAAGCGTGAGTGGGCACAGTGTGACATGTGGGTGTTTCTCCCCTCGGAACCTGCTGGTGGAGCGTGGCACAGAGGCTGCTCCAGAGCCCCTCGGGCTGGCACTGAGCCTGGCCTAACAGGCTGTGCTGAAAGGCAGGGCATTAACCCGGGCTCTGTGCCTTGCACAGGCACGTTCTGGAGCCAGGTTTCTGCCTGTGCTTAGAACAGCACTGAGCTGTGTGGATGGATCTCCCCGTAGGAGCCCTGCTTTGGGCCCTGCCTTGCGTGCCCCTTTGCAGCTCGGTGTTTTTTGGAAGTTCAGTATTTACTCAGGTGAATGAATCCCAAAACACACATTAATATCTGCTGCTGGAAATCATGGCTTTGGCTAAGGGTTTTTTGGTGAGCTTAACACTGTATTGTTCTTCCAATCTGCCTAACCTAATGTGAACAGTCTGTTGGCGTTGATTCAACAAAGGGATTTGAAGGTGTGGCCTTAATTTGGAAATACAGTAAATCAGTGAAGCCATTAATGTCTGCATAACTTCATAAACTGTTAGGTCCTAATGACAAAAGCAAAAGAAATCCTGGTTTGAGCATTACTTTTCATAACGAGTGTAGCTGGCATTCCTTACCCCTTTTCAAGTGTTCCCTTGACTACATATCTATATCCAGGAGCTGCAGATGTTTATGACAATAAAATATCAGATGATTTATGGTGATACTACAGCTTTTGTAGCTGCTGCTCTTGCAAAAACACTGCAAAGTGTTGAACTGATTTGATTTATGATTTTACCTCAATGAAAACTTCACAGACTCCATTTTCTTTCTGCAACTGTTCTTTTCCATGACTGCTTTAATGTCAGAATTTCAGGAGAGGAAAAAAGCTAAGTCTTGATCCAAGTGGAAAATTGGTTTTCTAGACCATCATTTGTGCCATCCATTCTCAGTTTTCTCCATTATGTAAACAAATGGCATTTATTAGACTCATAAGAACTTCATGTGAATGTTGCTGCTCAAACCTTCTGCTCTATTCTTTATGGTTTCTTATGATTTCAGCTTTTATTAATAAACCAAAAAAAAACCCCATTAGTCCTGAAAACAAATTATCTCTGCTTTTTCTTTTTGAACCTGCACCCCAAAGTGACACCATTTGAGGAGACTGTTCTCCCCTTTTGTTCATCCTGTCCTGACTGGGGTGCAGGGAGGTATTTCCTTGTTAACTGAGTTAATTCCAGAGCTGAGGAATAGCCTCGTTCAGCACTGTGCTTTGGTCAGCTCTCCTGGGTGGAGCTGGGGCTGCTGAAGCTCTGGTAAAATTATCACAGGTTTTTTTATTCTGCTCATTTTATGCTCAAATTAAGTAGGCCAGAACTTTTTGGAAGAGTTCTACTGAAGCAGGTGTAATTTCACTTTTGCCATTATGATGAATTTATGGTTTGGGGTTTTTTCTTAATGATTCTTTGGGTATTTTTAAACCAATTCAGGACTTTTTTCCTCGGTGTTTTCAGGGTCTCTATTTGTTTTATAGACACTCCCTAATTTTAAACTTTCAAACAAAAAGCACAATGCAGCATCAATGAAGCCAGAAAGATAAGATTAGACAGCTGGCCAGCTTGTTTTTCAAATTAACCTTTATAGTGTAATAGATGGCTGGGAAAGATAACTTGAATAAAATTACTGTAATTGCCATTTCTCTCCTTTAGGTGTGCTGGGAATACAAAACTGCTATTGAACACACTGTGCATCAAATTAATGTAATTTACCAGTGATGAAAAGTATTGTGAATGAAAAGTGGGATTTCTGAGGAAGGATAATTTTCTCAGTAGCATGCAGATTTTCCCAGGTTAAGCTGAATAGTGAATATTAGTCATTGAAAGTAGAACTTCTGATGCCTAATTATTTCTTTTGGCTGGGTCTCAAGCCCAAGACTGTACAAAAGCTGTAACTGTGAACCTATTTTTTTTTCTGTTTAGCTATCACAACAGACAAATTTGATAACTTGTGTGCAAATATCCACTTAATTTGCTGTTTTAGATGCCAAATGAACTTCTGAAGTCAGACTCATACGTTATTAGCAACAAACTGTTCAGACAAAAGATCTGGCTGTCCCAGAGTCCTATTCCAATGAAAGCAGCTGATATCAAAGAGCAAACTTAAACACTTACCCTGTTGCTGTCAGAGACCTGTCACCCATGGAATTACCCACACAGAGACTTGCGCTATTCTATCCTGAACAGATTTGGCTTTGGTTTTTCCCATTTGTTTTTTTGAATGTAGATTTTCATTACCCATGGGTGGACTCCTGGTTAAGCCACCACTTAACCACAGCTGGTTGTCTTAGTTGTCCTTCACGAGGAAGGCACATTTCATCACACACATTGCCTTTGTCTCTGCAGTGCATATTTCTGCTGCATCATTTTTTGACTGGTGAAAGTTTTCTAAACAATGACAGATCTTGGAAATGGATGTAATTCTCTTTGCCTTGATTATAGGAATTAATGATGCCAGCTACTTGGGTATCAATAGCTGCTTATATTTGGAAATAGATGATCTTTTAAGGTTCCTTTCTTCCCAAACAATTTCATGATTCTGTCTCAGAGACATCATCAAGACCCTGTGAGTTTCACATGGCATCTTTTGTCTGCTGAGCAGTGCTTGGCTGTGTGTGCCTCAAACAGAGATCAAATATTTTGATCTCAGTACCTGCTTAAATGTCTCATCTTAGAGCAAAAGGCCCGAATTGGCCCATTTAATTCTAGGGGTGTGAGCAGTTGTGTTCTGGGGATCTGGGAAAGTCACAGAAAAGTGTAGAAGGATGACATGTTGGGTTACTCGATCCAGTTTTCCTTTGGCATTGCAAATCTCCACGGTACGTGCTGAGCCTTGTGCCCAAACCCAGCAGAGAACACCCATCCACGGGGGCCAGGTGTTCCCCACACTTCACCCCTGAGATCAGGGTTACTGTTTGGCGTTTTACACTTAGTGAGGGTGTAAGAGAGAGGAGGGAAACACTTAATTTTAGCCCAGGCAGGAAGTCTGGGGCAGCCAGGTGCCTGCCTTACTCGTTATTGAGGCCTGCAGGGCTCTCCTTGGGGCAGGCAGCTCTGCAGGATCACTGGAGGGACACTTTCCTCACACTGGATACCCCCTTTCCTGTCATTAATCATGGAGAATGCTTTCCTGACACCCTGCTTGCTGCTATAATTACACTGACCTCCCAGACAGGGATATTTTGTGTTCAAAATGGATCTGACAGCATGGCAATGTTAGATGCTTCAGCTTCTCACAAGGAGAGGAATTAAGCATCTTGGAATATTTTGAGTTGGAAGGGACCCACTAGGATCATCCAAGTCCAATCCTGCATATGTAGGACCAGTCATTCATACTCATTTTCACTTCCATGTGTTTTCTTCTCTGCCTTCTGTGCATGTTCCTCCAAAATTTTCTCTTTGTCTCAGGAGCAACTCTTTGTGAGATTCTGTAATTTCATCTCTCTGTGGTGTTTTGTGCTTTTCTTCTAACCTTTCTTGCTGTTTCTAAGCCCAGAATTCAAACTGCCTCATGCTGGGAGTCCTTGGCCTCTCAGCTTTTGGATATTCCTGGGTGAGGTAAGCTCTCTGCATTAAATATCCCTGGTCACCAGTTAGGGA
Source organism: Emberiza elegans (assembly GCA_024865655.1). Taxonomy (NCBI): domain Eukaryota; kingdom Metazoa; phylum Chordata; class Aves; order Passeriformes; family Fringillidae; genus Emberiza; species Emberiza elegans. The sequence continues at coordinate 1,950,366 of JALJVW010000034.1, forward strand.
GATTTATAGATGACTCCTTTAGACTCAACTTGTAACCTTTAGGCAAAGCTACCTTGCGTGAGTTGAATTCCAGGAAGGATTTTATAAAAAGTGTTGCTGTACCTTTCTGTGTCACGTTTATTCCTTCTCTCTACTCGTAATGAAGTCCACTTTTATAAAATATGTTTGAGCTACCTTGTAAAAATCTGACCTAGAAATGAAATGACACAGTACTTTTCACTCTGGAACATTTCTGAATATTTAGTGAAACCCTTGTTTTGTGCCAGGATACTGGGCAATTAAGAAGAACATGTATCACCCAATGTATTCAATATTAAGAAGTCAGAACAAACCACTCATTTGAGCTGATTTTTTGTTCTTCTCCTTGGAGATAATTGGATTTAAAGGGATCAAAGTGGAAACGGGATCCTTCTAGTTTACTTACTTTTTTGTTATAGCTCCTCAGTGAATATTTTTCTGCCAAAAGTGAGAGCACTTTATTCTTTTCTAACTGATATTTTGGGAATTCACTCTTTTCATGGGCCTCATTTTCTCAGTTTCTGTTTGATTCTGCTGCAAATCTGAAAGACTTCTTCCCCCCCCTTTTTTTTTTGGTCTATTTTCTTTTTAAAGTCTGTAAAGACAATCCCAGGCTTAAGATACTGATCTTTTTAATGGAAAGAAACGAGAATTAGGGAGGCAGCAGTAGATGGTAATTCACATTTTCATTTTTATGCAAACTTGTCTTTCCTGCAAGCATTATAATGATAATAAATGAAAGTTGTTTCCGATGTGGGAACGCTGCCACTCAGAGATTGTGTGTTGACAACCTAATTGATCTATTCTCTGTGCAGCAGAAATCCCCTTCTTTATCTCTTAAGTAGGCATTTGAAGAGGTGCTTTTACCTAATCTTTTGGACTCACCTGTCTTGAAACCTTACCACCTCTTGATGTTGAACTTCCCTGTAAATTATCATGGGCTGCTGCACTTTTCACCTCGTTTTTTACTCTCCTGCCTAATGGATCCCGAGGAATATTCCTGGCAAGGGAAGAACACAGTTGGCCTGGACCATCAAAGGATGGCAGAGGGAAATTTATTTCTAGGTGGTAAAGACCCAGGGTCTACATGCAAGTCGTGCCAGGAAGAGGGAAGGAAATGTCCTGGCCAAGCTGCTCTGTTTCCCTTGTGGAGTTTGGGAGTTTGGTGGACAGGCTGGGCTGGTTCTGGATGCAGGAGCTGTGGTGGGAGAGAAATAAAGGATAAAACACAGGTGAAGCTCAGCATTGATCTGTCTGTCCTCTCATTTTCTGTTCAGAGGAGTCCCTGTGTCCCTCCACCTGTGCGCTGTGAGGATGGGCACAAACATCCTGCACCTGTGAGCTGGTGCCTGTCCCTGGAGAGCCCTGGCAGGGCAGGGGAAAGGCACTTTCCCTCCTCACCTGAGTTCCCTGAGGCCTTTGTCAAGGCGAGCCTCTTCTTCTCAGGTTGCCAAGGCCCAAGACAGGCATCAGAAGATGGGTGCAGAGCCTAGAGAGAGGCACACAAACGAATTGTTCATGCAGAGAAATGAAAATGCTGCCCTATTCCTTCCTTTCACACAGCGCTCAGCCCTGTAACCCATATTTTTTGGGGTGTATTTGTAATGTAAATTGCCTTCTGCATCAAGCGCAGGGAGGATCTGAACTGTGATCTGAACTGTGTGGTAGCTCTGGCACTGGGCCTGGGGTTATTTCAGGGGTCTGCACCACAGTGCCCAAGGTCTGAAGACAAAAATTAACAGGATAACAAGTGCTGCCATCACAATCTTTTCCCTTTAGGTATTTGCTGTGTGAGGCAGCCTCTGAGGTTCAGAAGCTGCCACGTCCAACACTGCATGAGGCAGCAGCGTGAGCTCGCTAGTGAAAGTGAACTATAATTTATTAGCCGTACCAGGAGCTAATAAACCAGCTTCCCCTGCAGTTCCACAGGGTTTTGATGCATGATACACAATAAAGCAGCAACCCAAAGGGGTGTAACCACGGAACCAGGCTCTTACCCATGGAAACCCTTGTTCCTTAAAAATGAAATGCTTCACATTTTTGTTTTCTGCTCAAATACGTGAGATCAACCACGAAAAGACGTTCACCCTTGCTCTGACAGAAGCGAATTTTGGATGCTACAAATTGCTTTCCTATGAGTGCTCTTTCTTGCTGCTACTCCTTCCTGTAATTACACCGACTTTGTTTGCCAGATGTTCAGTGACAACATTATACCGCTGTAGTCTGTTTTCCAGTTGCTTTATTTGTTCCAAGGACAACTCCTTTCTTGCCTTTTCTTTCGGGGAGGAAATAGACAAAGGGGGGAGAGAAAAAAATCCTTCACAAATGTTTTAAAGTGCAAAGACCGGGACAATGGGTTTTTCCCCCTCTCTCTGTCTAACTGAAACAATGAAAGTCCTGCACTTTAATCTTCTTAGCCCCAGGGGTCTTCTAATTATTGCAGCTGTTGCACAGGCTTATGCATAGTGAGTCCTCCTTCCCATTCATCTCGGAGGCTCTTTCATGTCCATTAGCTCCTCGCTGGAAACGGAGGAGCCTCCAGCTCTGAGAATAGGTGAAGTTTACCTTGTGGATCAGGGCGAGGAGAACAAAGCATTCCCCGAGTTCCTTTCCAGGATTTACAAATGACCAAAGGCTCTTCTTTGCCTCGGAGAAATCCACTTTAAATTGGCTGGGGTTTTAACTCTTTAGTCCTGCCTTGTTCAGGTGTCACACGGCTCTGCCGGGGCAGGAAGGGCAGTGGTGCTTCCAACATGGAAAAAAAAAAAAGAAGGAATGAGAGGTGAAATAGCTGGTTGTGGAAAATGCTTATATATATGTTTAAGCAGCAGCAAGCTTTTTTAAAAAAAAATACAGCTTTAGAGAAATATGTTGCCATCCCCTCTAAGGTAACAAACCTTTTGGTGGCTGTACTGAAAGGCAGAAATTCCTGTGCCCAGTTTGAGGTCATAGACTATCCCTTTAACAATTTTGGAAAAAAAAATTACAAAAAAAGAGACAATTAATCCAAATTTACACAAAATACATTTCAATTAGGATTAAAACAACAAACTGAATTAACAAATTGCCTCATGTAATTGGATATTTTTGACTCAGCATCAAATATGCTTTATTACAGAAACACCAATGTTATAAAAAAGAAAGTTTTAAAATGCTTGTATATGTTCAAAAATAACAAATAGAGTAGCCAGATGTACAGCTTGTGACTGTTATTATGGGTTCTCAGTGAAACAGGGTAAATATTTTATCTGCTTCTGTTGGGAGCTTTGTAAAAGTTGTCCATTTTTAAATTCTAGATCCAGAACACCCAGCGGGCCACCTGAAATCCTGTTTTTATTTACTACTGTGCTACTAATATAGCAATCCTCATTTATGCCAGCAGCTGTTCTGCTCACAGTTTCAACCACTGCTACTAAATTCCGAATATATTAAAATAAATATTTTTATGCACGCCACATGTTAAAAAAAAAAATCACCAGATAATATTTTTTGTGATTTTAAGTTTTAAATGCTGATGTTGGCTAACTGTGTTCTGGGGTGCGGGGCTGTGGGGAGCAGGGTGTCCCCCATCCCCACTAAAGCATTCCTTTGGCTTCTAGCACAGGATGAAGATGCCCTTTGGAAGCTGTCCCTGTTCTCTGCCTGCTCTTGAAATCTGCCCAGAAATTGTTTGGAACGGTGTTGTGGGGCCTGAGCCAAATAATGCAGTGAATTAACCTAACAATTTAACACCCTTAATGACTGAATTTCAGGCACCTGGAAAGTTTAATGTAACCATACAAACACAGCCATTATTTTCCGGGGTGTATTCTTCACTTGTCACTGTTGCCAAACAACGCTTGGACCCCTCTGAAGCTGAAATTACACTGTTGCTTGGAAGAAGCTGTTTGTGATGGGTTTTGTCAGTTCTGAAAGGCATTTTATAGGGATGCTGGTGGTCTGCAAACTTCCAGTTAGTGGCTGCAGCTGGTGTGTGACTCCCTATTAAATGATGAAATATGGGGATTCCCAGCCTTTCCTCTTTTATTTCCTGTTTCTCTGTGAGTGGCTTTGATAAAAAAAAATAAATGTCTGATGGCTGAGTAGTTTTCAGATAATATCTTCTGTATTAATTTCTTAGTGAATCATGTCAAGAAGAAAAATGTGAACTCTCTGCTTCTTGGCCATGTGCAGATTTTTGATGGCTGGCAAGACTTTACTGAATTTGTCTGTCTAAAGATTTCTAAATAAGTTGGAAATTCTTGCATCAACAATTTGCTAAGTGACCTGTATTTCTATTTGCTTGTGAACTAGCAGACTTTCTTTATCTTTCAACAATGCTCTAACAGCAAAGACTTGTTGTAAAATTAGTTATTGCTACAATATTACTATTTTCCCAAACTATATTACATGATGTTGTTTCCTCATCATGAAGTACTCCAGTAAAACCATCAGAGAAAAGGAACATTCAATGGTTTGGTTCTGTTTTGTTTTCTTTTCATTCTCTGGCTGTTTTATGGTGTTGAAACACTTTTGAGGATTTTAGAGTGCAATTAGGTATTGCAAGGGACAGGCCTTTGATGCTAAACTGTAAAAGACATTGGTAATAGGGGGAAATGATTTTGTAAGGAGGGCTGGCTCTTTTCTGCCACTTCAGTGCCCTTTATGGTTTGTTCTAGCTGTTGTCAGATTCAGTGGGAATTGTGTGTGTGTGGAAAACAGAATTGTGGCTTCTAGACAGATCCTGCTTTAAACAAATCCATCTTCACACCAGGCCTCCCTCTCCAAAGGTCTGACGTGCTCCAGAAGCTGCTGAAATTGTCAAGGTCCTTTTCAGAACCAGAAAAACCCCAAATAAAATCATGCTTTTTTTTTTTTGTACCATCTGTGGTGTGTGCAGGAAAATATGGCTATGGAAAATTGACCAAAATCCATATAGTGATAAATTATGTATTTGTAGGGATCTTTGATGTGCAGAAACAGACTCCAGGCCCATCACTGATTAGCAAATCTGCTTCAAAAAAGTGCATTTTTGGGGGTATTTTGTCATTACTAGTAGCAGCCACTAGAGGGGGGACATAATTTATACCGTGATATCTCACATTTTTGTAATATTTTTCATTCTGCCCACCTGTTTTCAGCATTGTGACAACACATAGGTGAGGTTGCAGAGTGGTGATGGTTGCAGAAACAACCATCACAACATCACAAGTGGTAATGGTTGCAAAAAATGTGCCACTGATGGGGTTTTTGGGTCACAGATTATAGATGGTTGTGAAAGCAACCCAAAATGTACCACTGATGGGGTTTTTGGGTTACAAAACAGTGATGGCTGCGGAAACAACCTGAAATGTGCCACTAACAGGGTTTTTTGGGGTTACAGAGTGGTGATGGTTTTGGAAACAACCCAAAATGTGCCACTGACGGGGTTTTTTTGCCTTCCAGGTGTTGTGTTTCACTACCGGGCTGCCACGAGCAGGTACACCCTGAATTTCACACAGGCCCACCAGACCTGCCGGGACAACGGCGCCGTCATGGCCAGCCCAGAGCAGCTGAAAGCAGCCTATGAGGATGGCTTTGAGCAGTGTGATGCTGGATGGGTGTCTGACCAGACTGTCAGGTGAGGCTTTCAAAACGCCCCTTCACCTTTTTTTACCCAAAATTTGTGTGCCTGGCCTGTGCAGACCTCAATTGTTGTTTTGCGTAATTGGTGCCTTGGAGTGGCTGCCTAGAACAGAGGCTAGAAAAGATTAAGAGAATAAAGTGGCCTTCAAAGAATTAAAGGCCTTCAAAAGGTGCATTTTGGACAGTCAGAACCTCATAGAGACTACACCCAAAATGGACAATGGTCACAAGTTTTTTACACAATTATAAGTTTGGTCCATTTGAATATCAGGGGTTAATCCTCCAATTCCAGCTTCAGGTAATGAAATAAGTTACTCCCAATTTCCTCGCCCTCCAACCCACTTCATACTTTTGTTGATGCTTTTTATACTGTTTATAGTTTCAAAGCCTGAGGCTGTAGGGTGTCCTTGATTTTCAGGCCCAGGGGAATTGTGTTGTCTGACCAAAATGTAAAGACAGTAATTCACACTCTATATGGAGCTCAGAGTTACACGCTAAAGCAGTACAGCATTTGAAAAATATAGAAGCTGAAATCTTAAGGGGTTATAATGATAAATTTTCTGCATTTCCAGGTATCCAATTAGACATCCAAGAGTTGGCTGCTTTGGAGATAAGATGGGAAAGAAAGGAGTCAGGACCTATGGGCGCCGCTTCCCTAACGAGACTTACGACGTTTATTGCTACGTGGAGCACATGGAAGGTGAGATGGGTCTGCAAAGCCTGGAAGTGCACTGCAAGGCTTAAAAAGTGGCTGGGGAGCCTAATGTGGAAGGGCAGAGAGGGAGAAAATTCCATTTAAAATAGGTTTTGGCTGCTCTGGACCTGAAGGGAGCTGCCAAATGGAGGGAACCTACAGTTTGTGGTCCTGCGGGTCCTAATTAAAGGGCAGTGTGGAGTCTACAGAGAGGCAGTCAGGGTTCAAGCTGCCTGTAGTTAGTGCAGTAGATCTCACTACAAACTAGTTGCTGTTGAAGTGTCTTATTTTTTGAATGTTACATAAAAGTATTTTCAAAGAAATGCATTTAATGTTTGAGAAACTATGTATGCTATATATAAGTATATACAAAGATAGACGTAGTATATGTGCTAACTGTGTTACAGTTCATAAAGTATGTAATTAGGTCTTTTTATATGTCCAGGGCATAAAATTAGACAGATATTGAATTGCCATCTATGTTTAATAGCATCTTTTTAATAATGGGTCGCCTCAGATTCAGAAAGAAATTAGAAAAAACTTTGCAGTTTCTGGGCATAGTTTAGTAAAATTATTACAGACGTACTTTGCAACCAGGACTAAAGTATATTTTCCACTTACTACAGTGTCCTGAGTGTGTCATAATGCTGTCTGTTTGACAGGTTTTTAGTCCATGCCAGTTCCACAGTTCCTGTCTAAAAAAATTATAATTCCTAACTAAACATCCTCAGGAATGGTCCTTGGCTGTTACACATTTAATTTAGTGCTCTTAAAGTCAACAGAAAAATAAATTAGCCTCAGCTCTAAGCAAGCCTACCTTTGTAGGTGTACATATATTTGTAAAAAGCAATTGCAAAATGCAAGTGCTCAATGTTTGTTTGCAATCTATTTTAGATAAGATATAGATTAGGTAATGCAATTTTTTCTCCTGCTGGTGACTTAGAGAGATTTGAGTTACTGAAATCATTAACTGTTTTATTTTTAGTAGCTGAAGATCTGTCCTAGACCACTTGGAGATTTATGCAATACAAGCAACAGAGGTGTTGCAAACCCTCCAGAAAACATATATGCTTGAGAATTTGTAACTTGAACTTGCAAATTAAGTGACAGAATTTTGGTAGTCCTTTTCATTGTCTTAATTTTAGTTATGTCCTGTTTACATCTGTCAGTGAGCAGCAGCTGTGAACATCTACAATTCTTGACATTTCAACCTCCATCAGTCCTTGATGGGATTGGATTCTGAATCACCTCTAAATGAATGATTTTAAATTCAGTTTATGTCTTTCCTAGCTTACAAAAAGAAAGTTTAGTCAAAAACCTAACCTGTATAATTCCTGGGTGAAGAACAATCTCTTGCTCTTTTCCCCCTTCAAGAACAGAGAAGTGTAACTAATACAGAGCAGATTGTCCTGGGTGCATGTGAGCCAGCAGTTTCTCGGGGTCAAAATTTGTCACTAAACTTTCAAAAATAAAACCTGAGTCAAACCTGAAGCATTTTTCACTGGGGCTGATGGTCTCTGCTTGGAACAACCTGGAACCAGATTGGTGTGTGGCTCAAAGAAGCCTGCAGTGACTGTGCAGTCCTCCTGGATGAAAATGCACAGGTCCTCAATTTCTCATGGACATTAATTGGTTCTTCTTTGTTATAAAATTGCATTTGCCAAGATTTATGACCTGGTTTCCATCTCTGGATGCATCTACACTTCTGTCCCACTGTTGTGGCCTGTCAGCTGGACTGTGGTGACATGATCTGCTTTTATATGAAAGCATCCAGATTTTAACAAATACATAAGTTGGAGCACAATATTGTAGAGATTTGCTTCATTATATTGCATTCATTATATTGAACAAGTTTAATGTCAGATTGTTAAAATAGTTAGCCAAAGACACTCCCCAACTTTTCCCTTTTGTTGTTTTTGGGTTTTGTTTTTTTTTCTTGGTTTGGGTTCCTTTTGTTTGTTTGTTTGGGGTTTTTGTTTGTTTTAGTTCATCTTGGGTATTTTTGGTTGGTTGGTTGTCTTGTTTGTTGGTTTTTGTGTGCATGTGAGAGAGATTTCATTATTATCTGAGAACTTTTAAAATTATCAAGATTGTGACAACTTCTACGACTTCCAGGAGGAGTTTATGGGTACAGGGCATAGAAACAGTGCAGGTAGGCTCTGCTGACTTGCAGAGGAGTTAAATTATTCTGTTTGGATGGGGAGAAACAGGCCCATGCTGAGGAAAAGACACAGTGTCACATCGTGGTGTAGTGCAGGACAAACCATTCCTCAGTGCCTTCACAGAAACTTGAGCCTCTGAGCCAAACTCCCTTTTCCAGGTGGGGCTGAGGAGCCAAGGTGGCTTTGTCTGTCTAACAGGAGCAGTTTCTGTTAGGACAGAGGTTAATTTGGACTGACGAGGAGCTTGTTAGGAGATAGACAGCATCTGTGAGTTTATACTTCAGAACAACTCACCCAGAGACGATGGAAATTCAGAATGTCAGTGGTGCTATTGGAAAGTGGAATTAAACTAGATTGCTGTGTTGGTAGGAAACTTACAGATCGAGAGCTAAAATTGTGCCAGATTTCTGATGGCCCTGTTCTCCAAAGGTTAATCCTACAAGGTGTGACCTTTAGCTTAATTCATAGCAAAATGAATCCAAAGCACTTAGGGTGTGCTTAAATACATCTTTTTCCATGTGAGTTTTAAAGCTCATATCTGTGTACCCTGCCATGATTCAATGCCAAGCCTATTAGACTTGCTTGCACTAAAGAGGTCCTTATTTGGAGGGTCTGTGTCAGTGGAATGACTATTCATGGCACAAGCCTGACTAATGATATCAAAATTTGGGGCTATAACGAGGGTCTCACCATGGAAGTCATTGAACACTTATTGGTCTGTTGGCTGCTGTTGGTCTGTTACCCCAGAAGGCCATAAATGGTGGTGGGAATTCTTGCAATACATTTTAAAATAAATGTGCATTGAATTTGCAGTACTAATTTGGGTATTTGCACTGAGGATTTGTAGGAGCAACTCCATCTCGATTTTATTCCTTTTTGGCTGTGTGGAATCAGGAAGTTAGCCAGAGACATGGATTTCTCCTTAAATCACAAACTATTAGCTTAAATTGAAACCAGTTATCTGGGCTAACTCTTGCCATTTCCTTGTTCTGAGGAAAGCCAGAGAGATTAAAGACTGCACAATTCTAATTTAAATAGTATGAGTTTTGCTGCGACAGTCAGAAGAATAACTGTGGGAAGGATTGAAAATTTCTGAGCTCCTGGAGATAAAAATGAGAACCTGGTGTCAAAGTATCATTAAAAAGGTACTAGGCATGGTGTTTTATTACAAACTGTTTTACATTCCTCATATTTCATCACTTATTTCAGTGTACCAAGCACCAACAGAAACATTTAGGGTACACTTTTAACTGCAGGAAGTGATTTATGAGTAAAGATTTTAAAGTGATTGGGCCGCAAAGGTTTGGGTGAGGATCCTTTAACACCACCAGCCGAAGGGGTGTCTCCTGTGGTGTGATCCCTTGGATGGAGATGGGTGGCGGGCGGGGAAGAGTTTGAATTCTTCAGACAAGCAGTGTGTGGTTATTTGGTGTCAGAGATGGAGACAGAGCCACCACCAAAGCCCACTGGTGGGGTGAGTTTGTGCTGAGCCAAAGCACAAGCCACCCCATCGGGATTGTCTGCTGGCCAGAACCCATCTGAGCCCATGTATGCCTCACCAGCCTCCCTCATGTGCAGACGGGGCCCTCACGCTAACAGAGTTATTTTTGGGGTGCCTGTGGGGAAGATTGTACAGCCCTCCTTCCATGCATCACCTCCCCCCCTCAGGGAGAGCAGGGAAGAAGGATAAAAACCAAAACCAGATGTCCTTTGAATACTTTCCACCTACTCTCATGCGGTTTTGCTGTTGTCATGGAAATTTCTGTGAGAGTGATAGTCATGATTAAAGTAGTCATAGTCTAAAATGTGGCCTCAGGTGAGAAGTTTCTTCTGTGTTTTGGGCAGCTGAGGATCTTCTCTGGGGTCTATTCTGGTTCTGGAGCAACTAGATTAAGTTTCAAAACTGGGACACAGAGAAAATCAGGCTTTTTCTCTAGCTCAGGGCCTGTGGTAGAATAATCCTTGTTTCCACTATACTGGACACTTATCCAGCCTTAACCCCTCATGCAGGGTTAAATTCTCAAGAGGACTCCTGTTGACCCAATGGGTCTGTGCAGAATAGACTCAAGACATTCAGGAAAGTTTAGTTAAATCATTGCTGCTGTGCATCAAAAGGAATCAACTGGCTTGTTCTGACGTGCAAGAGAAAAAGACTTCATCTTGTCCAGCCTCCTGCTTTAAAGTTGAACCAAGCTGCTTAGATGTTTGTGGTTTTCCAGCCCTGTAGAGTGGTTTTGGTAATTAGTGACTTTGTTAAGGACACCTCTTTATTACCCTGGTGTGTCAGAGAACCAAGCCCTGAGCAGCAGAGAAAGAGAGGAGGGGGATGAGGAAGTTCTTGGTCCTGAAGGCACTAGGGTAAATGTTTTAGTCCTCAAAGTGGTCATGGTATTCTTGCCTCTTTGCACACTCGACCATGTCCTAGGAATGAAGTTTTGAACGGATCCCATGTTTTTGAGGAAAAGAAAGTTGTGATGGCAGTGCCTCATGGCTGCCTGGGTTTTGACCTGCTGGCTGTGTCCAGGTGAGGAGCATTAACCACAGGTTACAGGGGCAGGTGAGAAAATGCCTTAGAATGCTCTAACATCAGGAAAGATGGCATTTTGTCACTCTTGGCCAGCTTTTGTCTCTGACCCAGGGTTTTGTCTCTACCCAGCTGTAGTCACAGAATCCAGGAGCTCTAACACTCCCAAAGGACATCTCTGCTTGGTGAACTTGCTGGGTTCCAACTCTCAGGAGCAAATGAGTACATGAATAGGTCTGGAGCTCACCACAGGCACATTATGCTAAAAAAAAAAAAAAAAAAAGGGAGCTCCTAAATCCTTAGTGAGAGATAGTGTTTCTTCTCAAACAAAACTATCACAAAGGAACTAAAATGAAAAGGCACTGGAAAGATTTTGTCTTGGCTTTGGTTTTGTTTTTTGTTTTTGTTTTTTTTTTGAGTTTTTTGTTTTGTTTTGTTGGTTTGGTTTTTTGTTTTGTGGGGGTTTTTTTGTTTGTTTCTTTTGGCTTTCTTTTTTTTTTATTGTGAGAGTTAAGCATTTCCTCCTATGAGAATGATTAATTTGTCATATAATTAATATCCCTCTGCATTTTCTAATGCCTGACTTTGGATGACTGTGAAGGCTGTAGAATCTGAGCACCTGACCACAAGGTAAAACTCATGAGCACCAAATTCTGGATGAGACAGTACTAATCACAGAATCATTAAGGCTGGGTAAGAAGAACTTTGAGATCATTAAGTCCAACCATCAGCCCAGCACCACTACCCCAGTCAACACAGTTGTGTGTTGGCCCCTGGCTTTGGTTCTAGCCTGCCCTTCCTCCCACCTTGCTTGTAAGTTGTGTGATTCATGACATTCACATCTACCAGAGTGCCCAGCTCACCCAGACATCTCCTGAGGAGAGAAAGTGAATCAAAGCAATGAAAGTTGCTGTAAAATCATCTGATAAGATTGGTAGAACTGATTCTTGTAGAACTTAAATGTTTTCCTCAGGGATTGCAGGTGAATGAGCTTTTGTCTTCAGGAGAAAAATCTGACTTCTTCATCTGCCCCAATATTTTGTAAAGAGATGGAAAAAGCCTGACTTTCATCAGGTATCTCTTCTGACCAAGCAAAACAAACACATGTAAGAGGAAAATCCTGGGGATTCTTGGAGTGCAGTGACCGCTGAGGCTGCTCCATCAGCCTGAGGCTTGGTTTGGAACAGGAGCCAGCAATAACACACATTACATTATTGTCTGCAGCCTAAACACTGTCACGTTCTCCACCCCACCCCCTGGTACTGCTGAACCAGTTTTTCTTCATCTGCTGGCCTAAGCCCTGGGCTTTGCCTGCAGAGTATTGCTGAGTTACTCAGGGTGTGCTCCAGCTATAAAAACAATGCACGTGGTTGTTTAACACACACAGAATTGAATTTTCCCTGCCTGGTGTTGGTGGCTATGTCATTTGTTTGTCGAGCAGATGAGTTTTTCCTTTTAATTTCCTTATTTTCAGGGTTCTGGCTGAGAAATTGAGGGGCTTCCAGTCATCTTAATAAAAACACTGTAAGAGTGTGGTGGGATCTGTCTTGCTGTTAAATATGGAAGCTGTTGTGCTTTCAAAAACAGGAGTAAATTGTAGAGCCTGCATTAAATACATTTCATTAACTTCAGAATTACTTTTCTTGCTTTTTAGAAGAAGATTCTGTGCAAGGCTTGAGCCCTTTTCTCTTTGATACTTTGAAGGAGTCAGGATGTTTCAGCCACATGCTAGAAGTGAAGGAGATCAAGAAACCCCAGGAAAACCCCCATATTTTAACTTTTTTTTGTAAGGTGGTTTGAGAAGCTTGCAGAAGCAGAAAAAACTTTCAAGTGTTTCTGGATTCACATATCAAGCAAGGCCTTTATTAAACTCTTTCTTTATTTTTCACATTTCATCCCAACAATTACTAAGCATGTAAAGTGCACATTTAATCACAGAGAATTTTAATCTATTTCAAACTGGAGAGACAAATTGAGGAGTCATAGCTCCTAGAGTAATTTACTGCTATTTGCAATATGACTTTTGCCCATTACTTGATTTTTTAGAAATAAGAATTCTGGAATCATAGAAAAATGCTCTCTAACTACAGCAATTACAATATTACATGCTTTAACATCTTTGCCCTTTATCTTATCATTAGCATTCCTGAAATAAGTGCACATTTACTTGGTATATGATGGAATTTTGCTCATTGCCCTGCTGCCTTTTTGCCTTCTTTGTGAGGTTATTGTCACAAATTCTTGAATATACCAATTAGGTGTCAAATACATTGGATTTCGCTTATTGGATTGTTTTGGTTAAGATGTGTTTTCCTTAAATATGTGTGGGGTTTTTTTTCCCTTTTTCTTTGAAATTGTGTTGGTTTGGTTTGTTTATTTTTGTAAAACAATCCTTGACAAAGATGGTGTTTGTTTGACAGCAGCTGATTTTAACAGATGAACAAAATAAGCCCATGTGGGGTCAGTAGGATATATTCAGTGCAGAGAAAGGTATGACACTCATCTTTTAAGTGTGCAGGATTATCACTACTGCAGACACAGGCACACTCCAAGGCAAACTTGGGGCAGACTTCTGCCTAGAAAGTGCAGCTTGGGCGAGTCAGTTCTCTGCAGAGTGACCTCTCTTAAAGAAGAGCCCTGCATTTTGAAATCTTACACCAAGATTTAACCACTCACTAGGTTTCTCTTCCTTAACTGAGTGGACATGAGAGCCCAGATGAATAAATAGTACTAACTGTAATGATGAGGTGTACAAGCTCCATTTGGAGCCAGTGATCCAAATCACTTGATGGAAAAATTCCTTTTCTAGTGATCTTGCCCTGTTTACTGATTTTCCTGTGTATTCTATAAGTTTCTTTCAGAGGCAGTGTTGTGGGATTGACTGCAATTATTTTTTTGTTAACAAAAGTCACGGAAATTCTTCTTCACTTTTCTCACTTGTCTAAGTGGACTGATATCTGCTGAATAATTACAATTAAATTGCATTTTAACTACTAATTTTCATATACATCATGGCTGCTGTGAGAGGATCAGTGAACAGTTCTCAGAGCAGAGAGGGCTGCTCTGGAGAGGCCTTTCTTTGCTCCCCTGTTTCATGGTGCTCCTTTTGGGACAGGGCTGTGGGATGACTGCACCCATCACTCTGTGCTGGACATGGCAGCAGAGATGGCAGACAGATGCAGAAGAATGTAAAACAAAAAATACTCATTTTCTATGTGGTCTGAAGAGCTGAATGAGCCATTCTGAGGACAAATGGCTCTTTGCTTCCCTTATCTGTCCCTCTACCTCCAAGCTGGGAGCTGCACACAATGTGCATAAAGCAAGTTACTCTATGGGATTGGTGCTACAGCTGTAATAACAAGTCAGAGCCTCTACCTAGGAGGAAAAAGAAAGCTGGCACCTTGCCTCCTTTCACACTTGCATTCCTTTCAGGCCCCTAACAAGTGTAATATTGATGTGAATGAAACTGCTCGGGGTGATGTAGTTTCTGTCTGCATTTTTCTGTGCTCCCTTCAGACCTGTGCAAGGGTAAGACAGACTGGCTGGTGTGGAAAAGCAGTGTTTTCCACAACAGTGGCTGTTGTGTCCTGGCCTGCTGGGGCTGAGGGAGGGCATTGCTGTCTTGCAACAAATATTTTGATTTTGTGCCGCTGGTTTGTACACCAGCATCTCATTTTAGGTCTGTCTGGTTTCATCTGAAGTCTAAGCAAAAACTGAAAAAGGGTCAGTTTACTGCTTCATTCCCAGGACATGAATATGAGAGGCTTGACTTTTCTTTAGAGTGTTTGTGTGAATGAGGCAACCAAGACAACTGCACAATGGTGGTTTACCTTGGAAGCAAAATATTAGATGTGCTATTTGGTTTGTTTTGGTGTCCAGCTGGATGGCTATTGCTTACAAACTGTTATTCCTTGGAAGCTGAACTGTGCTATCAACATTGTAGACTAATTCAGCTTCTCCACACAAAGAGGGCTTTGTGCATGCAACATGTCTTGTGCATTTCCTCACCTTTGTTTCCAAATGGGACAAGAGGAAGACTGATGGAAATCCAACACTAGAAGCTGCTCTAGAGCAGCCAGTGAAGAATTTCCTGGTTTTTGAGTGTTTGAAGTGGGATTCTAGCAATGCCTAAAAGGGCCAGATAGGAGGCTTGCAGAAGTAGAACATTTGCTTTATGGAAAAAGTAAATTCTGATGGACTGGATTTAATTAACTTAGTTGAACTGCAAATTCTACTCTGTCACAGTGGAGCCTCAGGGCTGCTGTTACCTCTGCTAGAGACCAAGGAAGGGACTCAGTGTCCAGCCACAGTGTACTTCATGGTGTAAAGTTTGCTTATAAATGCTCATGCTTTGTGGCAGTTTGACTTTCAAATCCAGGCCTGGAACATTTGGTGTACAGCCATCTGATTATTTTTCTCTTTAAGGAAAAAAAAAAAACCAAACTCGCATTTTGGGAAAAAATCTCCAACTTTGCAGGACTCTGCAATTGATTGATGGCGGAACATGCTACTCAGCCTTCATTACCTTTTTCTTTTTGTTTCCTCCTGCAGATGAGGTGGTCCACGTCTCAGCCCCGCAGAAGTTCACCTTCGAGGAAGCTAGGGAGCTGTGTGAGGAGCGAGGAGGTGTCCTGGCTTCCGTGGGGAACCTCTACGTGGCCTGGAGGAACGGCTTTGACCAGTGTGACTACGGCTGGCTGGCGGACGGCAGCGTCCGCTACCCGGCCTCGGTGGCGCGGCCCCAGTGCGGCGGGGGTTTGCTTGGGGTGAGAACCCTGTATCGCTATGAGAACCAAACAGGCTTCCCTTACCCCGATAGCAAGTTTGATGCCTACTGCTATGAACGTAAGCATTTATTATTTTTCCTTTTCTGGGTAGTGATTTGCAGCATGCTTGCCGCGAGAAGCGGTTCCTTTGTCGCGCGCTTTGCGTCGGTTCTTGCGGCGCGCGGGTTTATAGGAACTAAAATGTTGTTGTCAAAGTAACATTGTCAATGTCCTAAAATAACATTGGCAGGTGAAGACAGGCAGAGTTTTAAGGTAAGATTTCAGCCTGAGTTTTGACCGTGAATCTGTGGGTGCTCCACATTTTGGTGCCTGAGCACACCTTGGTATCTTTGCATCTTGTCAATGGACACCAGGCAGACATTCAAAGATCAGCTGGGCATGTCACCTCCTCCAGATGAATCTGCCTTGGGAGGCTGGACTAGATGATCTCCAGAGGTCCTTTCCAACCACATCTATTCTGTGGTTCCATGATAAATGTCCTAAAGGTGAACAATGGATATTCTGTCTCCAAGGACGGCAGCAAGAGAAGATGTTCATGGGTTATGAACAAAGCTGGCCACTTTCAGGTCTCTCAAAGCCTGTAATTTGGGGGCTATCTCTGGATCCCAGGCACGTTGTCCCATCACTTTCTCTCTCTTTCTTACTCAGTGTTTCATGGGTCAGTGGATGGTCTAAATTGCCTTTCTTACTGCTGCTTGTTTCCCTCCTGGTATTTTCACAGGCACTTCAAGCGCTTACCACATTCCCATGGTAGACTTCACCAATCTAAACCAGATGTCCTCCACACCTGTCAGCTTTCTTTTCGGGTCAGATATTGCCCTGTAAGCTCATCTATCTTCAGTGCCTGCTGCCTGGCTCTGTTATGGTGCAACCTCTCCTTGAATGGGTTCCTGTTGTCCCAAAAGGTTCACCAGCTTCCCAGCTGAATATCCTGCTTCCCTGAGACTTGCAGCCTCAGCACAGGGGGGTTTGGACAGCTCAACTATTCCCCTGCAAGCCTCTCTGTCCAAGGAAGTTCCTTGTTGCAAATAGCATGACTGACATTGACATTGTGTTGAGTTAAAAGTTCAGAACTTGGTCATTAATGATGAATATTTAGGTTTTTTGGACTCAGTCCAGTGACTAGCTCAGAACTACTTGAAATGTGCAGTTTGTACTGCCCCCATTTTTGTGGATAATGAACTTAATGCAGCTGCAGATCTTTTCAGCTCAGGCACTGAAGACCCATTTATGAGCAAATCTTGCTCTTTGAGAACAAATCCCAACATCTGCTGCAACATTATGGTCTGGCTGTTCTCAGACACTGTTGGTTTGTTGTTTTAATTTTCCTTTATAGTTTGTGGGTATGATGTTCCAAAACTTTGCATGTGGAAATAGTCCTAATGGAACTGGTTACAGGAAAAAGGACTTAAGTTCAGGAGTCTGTGCTCTAATCTGCAGAGCAGCATTTTGTCATATCACTCCTTCTGTTCCTACTCCAAATTGTTTATGACCTGTTTAAAGTGTTGTGGATAAAAAAGACTTTAATGAGGGTGTATTTCATAAGTCCCTCTAAAAGACTGGGGTAAGAACTGAACATTTTGCCTGTAATCTAGTCTTTAGTTAGGACAAATTCCAACCTGCTGTTTGTTTTTGTGAATTTCACCGCTTTCAAGCAAGATGTGCCTTTACAATGTTCCTTCCAGAAGTTTTAGTTAGCACAGTTTGTGGTAACATACCATTTGTTCTAAAAGTGACCTTCATAGGTATTGGGTAGTTGCCTTTTATATAAAAGTCTTTTCCTGAGAAGTCTTGCCATTGGTATATAAAGAATAAATATTTCATCACTTTGCAACCCAGGAATAGACAGTTCAGGACTATCAAACTTTTTACAAGAGAAAATAAGACTAAACAGAACCAAAACAATTTGGTAGAGGCTGAACAGCTCTCCAGCACTTTTAATTACAAACAATGGGATATCAGAATTAATTGAACACTGCAGGCTAGAGGACTCAGGTTTTGCCAGATGCATCTACCTTTGTGTAGGGAAATGCAGGGGTGTCATGCTGCACCCTCCTTCAGGGTGCCACAAATTTCAGAAGTTACTGAAAGCTCTCTCTCCCTCTCAGAAGGTGCTTGGGATCTCACAGGAACCAGCTGTGACTCCTCAGTGCTTTTGCTAAAAGATTTATGCAAGTGGTGAGTAATGAGACTCCCTGCCCAGCATCTTGGTCCTCCACATCTCAAGCAGCTGCCTGGTGCAGTGGCTTTAGAGTGAGTCACTCTCTCCCACTGGGGCCTTGGAGCCAGTCCCTTCTTTGGGGCAGAAAAAGGGAGAGGATAAAAAAAAAAAAAAAAAGAAACAAACAGGCTCTGCATGAGAGCAGAAGGCTTGAATTTAAGCCCTTTGTTTCAAATCATCCTTTGTCTGGAAGTTTCTTCCGAAATTTCCCATTATCTCAGTTTCAAAGTTTCGGTCCACCACAAAATCTGTTGTCCCCCAGCTCTGCCTGCTTTGGGGTTGGCATTAAGCTCTCACACAGTGATTCCCACAGTGCCTGACAACAAAAACTGTCCTGCCCAGCACCTGGGCTCTCAGTGAAACCCCTGCTCACAGCTCTCACTGTGTCTCTCCCTCCTCACCTGGACTCCACAGCGCCTCTGTGCTTATTCAAGCTGTTCCTGTCTTCACAAAGACAAATTGTGCATTTGAGAAAGGGGATATCTCCTTCATCCTGCTCAAGCTCCTCACTCCTCTTTCGTGATTATGAGTCTCTCTGCTGGAAAGTCTCAAAATGTTAATTTTAATTTGTGGTTTTAACAATCCTCAATCCGTATTTTGAGCATTTTGTTTGCTTTTAAAGGGGAATCATATTTTTTGAAATACATGAAAAACACAGGGAGTAAATTCAATTTAAAAATTTTATTCACTAGTTTCAGTAGAGCAGCCAACCTGGACAACTTTTAAAGTACAGTTAAGTTCAGGATTTTAACTTCAGCAGTGTTATGGGTACAAAATTACATTGTATGAAATGTCTTGACTTTATGAAAATAAGAGTGGCCCAGACTAATAATACATGATTTAAAATCTAAATGCCTTGTTAAAAACCCCTGAAACTTTCTCCCCTTTGATCACAAGTGCTTTTCACTCTTCAAAAACCACATGGGTCTAAGTTTCTGAAACATTATCTCTGTGTTTTATTTCATACCTCCAAGGCTTTTGCCAGACCTTTTCTTTCTTTTTTTTTTTTTTTTCTCTGAGAGATACCTAATCATGTATCTGATGGGGCCTGAAAAGGTTTCAGGTTAGACACATGATTAAGTACTTGCAACTCCTTGGAGGCCATCATCAGAGGAAAAATTTTTCAAGTATTAACATATAGGACTTATATTAACATGTTTTAATTAAAAAAAAAAATGAACAGCTGTTGCTGAGCACTTATGCTAATTTGTAAAAGAGATGAAAATATTTCATCGCTAAGAAAATGATGAATATTATTTCAAGAATTTAAAATGTATCTTTTTAATAGATAGGTATTTAATAATTAGCTCTTTCAGAGAGCTATAGGGGATTTACTTAATCCTGTACTTCAGCCTCCCAGTCTGTCCAGAGCTAATTCACTGGGCTTTGTAGAAATCTTGTCACAGACTTCAGCCGACTTTGGATGGACTTTTTTATCCCATTGAGCACCCATTGAGCAAATTGCACTCCAGAAATGCACTAATCAAAATGCATTCAGGTTTTTAACTTACATACCTGCGACAAAGCTGAACTTTATGAGCTCTGTACACAGAGGTGGTTGGATTTTTTGAAACATAAATCCCCTTTTTGCTGAGAAACACTGATTTATTAAAGCTGAATTCTTTCATAGACCTGTATTGGTTTTGGCGAATCTTTCAGCAAAACATTTTTCACTCTGACTCAAAACACGTGTTGACGGTTTTGCTCTGGATTTGCCCATTCTCTTTCCCATTTTCCTCGCTCATTTTGACTTTGTTTCATGCACCTTTATTGCTTCTCTGTTGTTACACCACTTGGGTTTGGCATCGCGGCTCAGTTTTAGCAGGAGATTGGAAAATTCCAGCTCTGGGCTGGTGTTGCCATGCATGTTCCTCGGGAATGGAGAGTCCACGCTGCTTTGATTGTTCCAATCCAGCCCTGTCAAGAGCGGATCCAAGTCTGCCGCTGCTCGGGGCTGAGGCCCTCTTGCTTTGATGCTTCATCCATCTAAAGCTCAAAATCATTGTGCTGTTCTGTAGGAAAAGTATAGGAAATTGTGACCTCCACAGGGCTTTGGGGTGTCCTACAGCACCACCATGGCAGGCCCAGCAAGCATCCACAGTGCTCCTCTTGTCGTGCAGCAGGATAAAGGACAAAGAGTGCGAGGCACAGCTCAGAAGCTGGCAGGAGGAACGCTGTCTTCCCCTTCTGCTGCATGTGACTTAGCTTGGAAAACCTTGAATAGCCGGGCAGCTCTGTCCTTCTCCACAGCAACCGTCGGTAGCTGCGTGTCCCAGCTATTTCCTGGATGAGGGAATTATTTCCAGCCTGATGTCAGGGGCTGTGTTACGGGAGATCTGTGGATTTCTGATCAGTTTGGGAACGGACGCAGAATAATGAAGACATCGGGCGTGGCGGAGCACGAGGAGCAGAATTGCCAATCTGAAGGGGAAAAAACCCACAAAGAAATTTGTATCTGAAGAAGCAGAGTGCTGGGCATAATAAACAGGGTGTGCTCCAACATTTCAGAGTCCAGTATCAGAATGGGGAAATGTCTTTGGGCCCCAAGGTCAGGGTGCTGAACACAGCCTATGCAAGGCTGCTGCCTCTGTTCAGGCTGCCTCTCTGTGAAGATGAAGCTGTGCAAACAGATTACCCCCAGACAACCATTTTCCAGCATTTTATTATCTTCCTAGGAAGGTAGATTTATGTTCTTCTCTCAGATGTGCCGTGGCCGCAGAGATCCCTGGTAATTTTTGACCCAGGTGTGGCTGTAGTAAATCCCTGCCTCTCTGCTGGGCTCATGGTGACAGTCCCTTGCAGCTTCCTCACCCCACTCTTCCTCAGGGTGTTTGAGAGCTCAGTTAGACCATGCTGAAAACTGCAAGAAGACCTCAATCCACTCCAAACCAGCCCGTGCTGTTAATCTCTGCAGTGTCTCATCCTGAGAAGGAGGGAGAGGAAGTGGTGCCTGGGTGCAGCTCAACCTTTTAAATGCTGCATAAAGTAGGAGCAGAGATTTATCAACCTGACTGGTGTATGAGGAGCTGCTGTTTGGAGCACCATGAAGTGCTGGGGAGGAGATGCTTCTTTTGCCTGAGCAAGTGAACTTGCATTTGCCACAGTGATTCAAAACTGGGTGCTCTAAGAACGACCTCTGAGTGCAAACATTGTGGCCAGAGAGAGAGAGAGGAAAGAGAAGAAGACACAGCTGGAGGCATTTTCCTTTCAATGCCTCAGGTTACTGGGTAGGTCAAGTGACAAGGATAGGATGAGGAGCAACCATGTGAAGAAGTGGAAGGTCCACCCCTGTAAGTGTCCAAGTGCAGAAAACGTGAATTGATTTTGCTCTTTGTCACTTTTGCTCCATTGCTGTGGGGTCTGGGCATCACCCATGGCACACAGGGGTGATTTCCCCCCTTTCACACCAGGTGGGGGGAGCAGAGCACCAAGAATTCTGCTCTCAGCTCTTACCCAAGTGACAATCTTGGCCCTTTTTGTTCAATTGTTTTTTTGCGGTCACAGAGCAAAGATTATTGCTTTTATTTGGTGCTGGGTTACAGATTTAATTAGGAAGAGCTGACTAAAGAGGCTTGCTGATTTTTTTTTTGTTGTTGTAGTCCTCTTTGGCAGTTTCATAATAAATAATGTGGAAAGAGAAATGCTTTTTGCTATTGTTCTTTTGTGGATAGATTGGCAGGTTATAATTTGTTCACAGAACTGCGCTTGCATGTGGGGAAACCAGGAGATAACATATCTTTCCCCCTTCAACCATCTGACTTCAGAAGTTATGAAATAGCAAGTGGTTTTACTTAAGAGTGTTTGTATTCATAGAGCTAAGAGAGCTGCTGCCTCTGCTGTTTTGTTAGCTGGAAGAAAAGACCTTGGGCAGTGGTGTGAAGAGGATGCAACACTCTTCATTATAAGTTTTTCTTGCAAATAAGACAGCCTGATAGTTTTCAAATTTCTGGGTACTTTTTCAGAATCCTGTTGGTTTTCTCTGATATGGCACATGCTTTGTAAGCAGGAACAGACCCTGCAGTTAAATATTCATATTTTTCTCATCACATTTGGCTTTTGATTTTGACGACAAAACAGAGTGTAGGTGAGTGGGAGTACGCACCTGGAGTTACAGAGAAATTCTTACAGCTGCACTGTCAGATTTTGAATACTACTACCAAAAGTCTCATTATTTATGAACAAAATCCCACATGCCCTGTGCACCACTGCTTCTGGAAAAGTGTGAATGAGCAGGTGCTGGATCAGTGCCATGATCAGAGGCTTCTTGCTCAGTCTGTAACTCACCAATTTTTGTCCTTTCTTTTTTTTTTTTTTGATCTGTTCTTAATCTTAGACTTGTTCGGTTTGGAAGGCTTTGCCAGTAATTTAAAATCCAGATGGCAAAACTTTTGGACTCAGGGGAATGTTCAAGGCTGTCCTCTCTGCCAGGGTTGGTAGCAGGGAAGGAAGAGACACCAAGAAGAAACGTAACATATTAGTATAAAGAAATATGAAAAAAATGAAGCAAGGCAGCTCTCTGCATTGACATTGTGCTTAAACTGGGCTCAAAGATTTCAAACATTAATTTTGAGTATCTCAACATTAGTTATATTTTGTAATAATTTATTTTGGCTGTAATTCACAGAAAGAATTCACTATTTCCAACTTTTGTTCCAACCTAAAGCAAATTTTTGTTATTTTGGCTGTTAGCAAGGATGCAAAACAATCTCTGCCTACAGGGTCTGTGTCCTTCCAGGTTCTTAGGTACTTACCTAAATGTAAACAGATAAACAATATTTCTGAGTGCAGAAAAATTGCTCAAGTGATTCAAGTTAGGTACATGGGTAGATCTTGTAATATTGAAAAACTATAGGTACAAATTATAATATATGTAATTTTTAAAATAAGCATTTCTCCTCCATAAAGTACAGTAATACTAATACCAAATTAAACAGTACAGAACATACTAAAATTCTCATCTGATAATTGCAAAGTTAAACCATGTCTGAAGTTGTGCAGTTTGATTTCCTTGAAAAAATAGTAAGTTTCAATATTGCTCCATAATTTTGAATCCTTGTTTAAATCATGGGGGAAAAGAATAAGAAGAAAATGCTGTACAGTAAAAGCATAAAATAGATTAATAGGGAGTGAAAAAGTATAACATCTCTGCTAAGTCATACAGCCCTTCCAAAATCAACTTCATGCATGTTGTTCAATGTAGAAGGAATCGATTAAACAACAAAAAAAATAGTCTTTGATATGAGCAGCTGTTGGTGAGATAATTTGCTTTCTTGCTGCTAATATGT
The DNA here is from genome assembly GCA_024865655.1 of Emberiza elegans. Classification (NCBI taxonomy): domain Eukaryota; kingdom Metazoa; phylum Chordata; class Aves; order Passeriformes; family Fringillidae; genus Emberiza; species Emberiza elegans. The sequence goes on from JALJVW010000034.1 coordinate 1,973,661, forward strand.
TCATGCATTTTATTAGGAAAATCTGCCTCATGTCTTGAACCAGAAGGAGGACAAAGGAGATAGCATATTGCACGCATGATGCAAGGAGTACAGTAATGCAAAACATCTGGGTGGAGTGGAGGACAGCTCAAACTGGTGCTGTCTACTAAAAAAGCAACCTTTCCTTTGTATATTCTTTTTTTCTTTTCACACAGAGAAAAAAAATAACATGGATATATTTCTCATTCAAGAAGCATTGTCAGTTTTTTTTTTAGCCACTCAAATAAGTTTGCACTCCTGAATGGTGTGAGTGAAAACACTTGCATATAATTGTTTAGACCAAGTGACTTTAGGGTCACTCTAGTTGATTTTAACCAGAGCTGATTTGCACACAATTTCCATGGGAGAAAATCTGGCTGTTTATTGATAAACTCTTAAAAAATATGGGCTCTACTTATAACACTCTATAAAGGTAGTATTTATTGATTCAGTTATTAATGTAAGCAAACCAAATATGCTTGGTGTTTTTTCAGGTTGGCATAATAAATGTGTACCTATTCTTTCAAGTCATTAGCAGATAATAAGTCATGAATAATAAATATCTGCATCCCAGGCATAAATATTTGAACTCTTGGGACTTCCAAGCATTTCTTGGAAATCTGGAAGCTGCGTAAGTGGTTGTGAGTAAGTGTACACAATTTCCCAGCAGCGATGAAATAAACTTACCTTTTTTTTCCCACAGATTAAAAAAAAAAAATATCTACACTGCCCTCGTTTTTGTCTAGTTCTGTTAGAGGGTATTAACATTTTAATATTTGTGCAGAGGGTGATCCTGATGGCCACTCAAAGTGTGGCAGCTGAAGCCTGAGTGAGTGTTTGTGTTGGCTGCAAAACCAATTCCATCCACATTAAGAAAATTGATCCTGTGATTGGAAGGGAGAGATTGAGACTTTGCTGCCTCCTTTCCATTTTGCCATTAAAAAAAAAAAGGTAAAAAATTGCTGTTGAGGAAAATTGATGAATTCTTTGGTAGAGATTTAACAGCTACCACTCAGCAGCACACACCTGTTGTGTGCGTCCTTCATTTCCCAAGCCGTGAAGCAAAACTTGTGAAGTTTAAACCAGATCCATGCAAGCAGAGAGGGGAGGAAAAAATAATTTAACTTAAAATAAATAAGTAAAAGGCATTTTTATATATGTAATATGTAGCTAAATCTTCTTTGTAAAACCACAAAAAATTTAAATTTATGGTAGGGAAAGGAATCTGCTCCTTTTTTTTCTGCTGGCAAAGAACACCACCACTTCTAAACATGGCGACGTCATATTTTCTTGCCCTCACAATTTCCTTTTCACTTTCACTTCACGTTTAGGAAAGCTGAAATATCAACCCTTTTACCTCATTTTCCTACTCTGTGATCCTACACCTTCTTCTAGAATTTTTGAGCAGTCATCCTGTGACCAGTCCCTCCTGCTTCAGGGTGAATCAAACGGGTCTTTTGCAAAGGTGGCATTTTCAAAGCTGAGAGTGTGAAACTGAACAAATATTTGTGTCACCTTGTGTTGCACATGCAGAATTCATATCTGCAGCTATCAAAGGAGTACCTAAGTAGTCATGGGTGTGTGAAAGAACCCCTCATTTGTGCATGTATGTTTCTTGTGCTTGAGTATAAACTGTAAAATAATGTAACTGTTTTGATTTCTGTGTGCAAGGGGAAGAGACTTACTTGATCTGTTACATGCTAAGCAAGATTTTATTTTGCAAGAAGTTCTAGGTGTAGTCATGTCTGTCTGGTAAGCAGTGAGTCCTCATAAGCAAAGACTGTTTAATCCATTCTTCGTACGCTTAGTGTGATTTAAAAGCTGTATTTTGGTCTTTATTTGCATCCTTGTAAGACTTTTGACTCTCAGTCACTTAGCAGTTAACAGCATTGGCTTAAGACATTCACATCTTCCACCCATCTGCTCCCATTGCCCTTCTGAAGATTACTGACCTGGGAAAACTGGCAGAAGGGAAGATGGTTCCAACCTGGGCTTTTCCTGAGGAAAACCTCTTTTCTGAGCACCCACTTTTCCCAGGAATTTAAAATCTGCTGACACACCTTTCAGTGTTAGCACACATTTCCTCCTCAGATGGCATGGAAATGTGGGCTAAAAGGAGCAGACAAGCAGCAAGGCCACCAGGTTGTTTAAAACATCACAATTTGGTTCACTGGAAGGACCTTTCTTTGTGCCTCCTGTTCATCTAAGGTAGCAACTCCCTCACCTTTTCCATCATCCGGAGGGTTCAGCACTTTGCCTTTGCATGTTCAGCACTCCCATGGAAGCATTTCTGTGTGTGGAGGAGTTTCAGATGCGCATCTTTGAAGTGTTTTCAAAAGATCAACATCATTTTAGTAGTACTAAGTTTGTGATCTTACGGTTCAACATTCTCACCTTTCCCCACAGTAAATTTCTCCCAGCATAATTTAAAGGCAGGGCAGCAGCAGCAGCATATTTCTGGTGGCATGCTTGATCCTGCTGCTCGAGCACACTCTCACTGCAGTGAGGATTCCTTTTTGCAGTTTGTAATTATGTGCTGAAAAGAAGCTAAAGCGTTATTTCACTCCCTTTATACATCTGAGCTGGATGCTGCATCAAGCTTTGAAGAAAACCCACAGCTCTCCTAATTTGTGACATCTTGAAATAAACCTTTATGTCCCCAGATCAGTACCTGGCAGGCTGATGGTCACTCATGTAACACAAGGACTTCTAGGGGTAATTATATAAACCACAAATATGAAGAATATTGCTTTTTTTTTTCACTTCATCTGACTTTTAAGTTAGGCATTCTGCAACTTTACAGTGTTTTATTGCATGTTATTCAATGCTCTAAAGAACTACCTAAAGTCTTTGAAACACTTATTTTTCAGCATGGCATTTATTTTTTGTTGGGGACATTCAAACTAACGAACTAAAGTATCTTGTGTACTGACTCTACCTTTTTTTTTTGTTTCTGCTTTTTTTTTTTAAAGCTAAAAAAGTCACAACAGAGCCCACAACCATTGAGCCTGTGACATCCCTGAGAACTGACAGTGTGAGATCATCGCCCGCTGGAGCCCCTCTCGAACCTCCCATCTCCGAGACCCCGCTCACTGAAGTGCCTGCCACCCAAACCGTTTCTTTGGAGGAGACAACCCCAGAGTCCGAGGAGGACGCAGAAATGACTACTGACGTGGCTGAGGAGAAAAGGGAGATGGAGGTGCTCATGGAGAACATTCCTCTCACCACGCTTCTACCTCAGACTGTCACCGACGGCGAAACATTCACGGATGACACGCTGGGCAGGACTGAGTACGATGTCTCACTCAGGCCAACAGACACCACGGCCCCAGATTTGGAGCTGGATCACACTTACTCTGAAGCAGAGGAACAAGGTAGGTCTGAAAGCCTTGAGGACGCTTTCTTGACCTCTGTAATTTTTCAGGATAGCACAGCTGTAGCTAAGAGTTCCACTGGTTTTTGGGAAGATGCTGAGACGGGAGATGCTCAGAGGCATGATGTTGATAATCAGACTGAGCAAATAGAAGTGGGCCCTCTGAGGACAGCTACAGATTGCTCCTTACAGACTGCTCGGAGAGAGGCTGCCAGGACAGGGACTGCAGATTCACTGACAAAGGAGAAAGTGTCTCACAGTGCCCACCTCACAAATGCACCCACGAAAAAATCACTGGAGGCAAAATCTGACGAGAAGCTTGCAACTGTTGTGATCCCTAAAGCTCTGCTCACTGCTGAGTCTGCAGAGAGGGAGGGCAGTGAGAGCATGCACACTGCTGTGTCTGGCACAGATTCTGGGGTGGCTGCTGGTCATTACCCAAGAGCAGAAGTGCCTGCTGCATCAGAGACACTCCCAGATGAGCAAGCAGTAACCACTGGACAGTTTTCTGCAGCAAAAGAGTCAACGCCCTGGGTTAAATTTAGCTCTGCAACAGCATTTGACAGCGAGGCCTCAGCTCAAGGGAACAGAGAGGACCTGAGGGATGTGCAGCCCACCGTGGCATCTGGAACACCTGTATCCTTTTCTGTGTCAGCTGCTGATCAAACAGAATCTGAGGCCATCTCAGGAAGCACCGATGCCCTGCCAGTTTTTGGAGAAGGCACCATGTCTCTTATCCCCTCATCTCAGGAGACAGAAGCATGGACTGTCTTGGAGGAGCAGGAGGAATCAGAACAGCCAGAAATGAGGACAACAGATGAGGACGTCCCTCATTCCACTGCTGCCATTCCTCCATGTATTTCAGGAGAATCTGAGGGATGTTCTGCAAGGGAGAAGATCACGCAGGCCCCTCCAGGTTCTGGCACGTGGCTGCCAACAGATAAAGAGGAGGGGTATATGACAGAAGAGTCATCTCACACTGGAAGAGTGATTGAGTTTGCTACAGAGGATGGCTTCTCTGGAATGGAGCCCACATCATCTCCAGGGCACATTGTGGAATCCACAGTGCATCCAGGAGCTCCAATTTCAGCAGCTACAGATGCAACTGAGACAAGCAGGGAGCCAGCAGAGACCACAAGGGATGAAGAAGAGGTATCATCTGATTTTGGTCAGAGCAGAGACACTACAAGTGTATCCCACACCAGCAGCTCCTTGGATTTGGAAACGACCACAGCATCCAAAATACCAGTGGAAGAAAGTAGTGCAACCATAGGGTTTTTTAGCTCCCCAAGTGTAACTGTATTGCCAAGTGCTGTGCCCACAGCTGTGGGGGTAACTGAGCTTGAAGGAGATGAAACATCAGGGACAGAGGGAACTATTAAATTTACAGGTGTAACCAAGGTAGATACTGCAGCTCCACAGAAGGAGTATGATGCTTCCCTAGTTCCAGTTACTGTAGAGAGTGAGGTCACTAGAGATATGCCAATTACTGATCAGACTCCTTTTGATGATGTCTTTCATACAGAAGCAACAGAAACAACTGCAAAACATAGCAAGGTGTTCCCAGAACTCTCCACACTGGACCAAGGTTTGGAACCAAGAACTGCCACACTGTCTGTGACATCTGCCCACACACACGAACCAGAGATGTCACCAGGACCTGAATGGGCTCAAACAGCAGTTCAGGAGACACTGGATGAGACAGGCTCAGCTTATGAGGAGATGTACCCAGCCACAGAGGCAGCTGTGCCTGCAGTGACAGCCACAGACCACAGAGGAGTTCTGGCACCTGAGGAAACCAGCACCTGGTTGCACCTCAAGGCGACTCCAACAGCTGGAACTGCTCCTGACCAGGATGAGGAGGTCACTGAGGTGATTCCCATGACTGCTGGAACCGAAGCAAAGACACAGGAGAGCCCAGGAACCCCCAGCAGGGAGGAAGATGATGCAGTGAGCTGGGATTCTGTGCCACCCTCCCATACAACGCCAGCAGGGCAGTCCACTGTGGAAAGCATTACTGACCTGACTCTGGGAGCTTCTCCAAGCCAGGCTACAGAAGGCTCAGGAATGACTACAGAACCTGAGGAAACCAGGCCAGCTGTATTTGCAGCTACTGCAACAGACAAGGCAACAACCCTCAGCAGCATGACAACACCTTCCCTCGGTGCTACAGACAAAGCTCAGCCTACGCCTGCAACCAAGCCTTTTGTCACTCCAAAGTCTCCGCGCCTCATTCCTGAGGAAGAAGAGGAGGTAACAAGCCATGACATCATCATAATTGATGAATCTGTGTCTCCCAGCAAAGCCACTGCGGAGGATGATCTGCCAGGAAAGATGCTGGAGCCGGAGATCGATACGGAATATTTCACAGCATCCACCGCCACGGCGGTGGCACGACCTACTGCTCCACCCCACGTGAAGGAGGCCACAGAGGCCTTGCAACCTCAGGAGGTGTCTCCTTCCACTTCACACCCTGATAATGACATAAGATTGTATGTTATTCAAATCACAGGCAATGACACAGGTAAGATTTTGCCCTTTAGAGCCACAGTCCATCAGAGTGGACAGTTTGTCATGTCAAACAGGTGTGCTTTAGAATGTGCTGGAGATGTTTCTTGGATCACTGAAGGATGCAAAGTACCACTTTTGGCTAGACAGCAACTTGCTGAATATTGGTAGGTCTATTTTTCTGTCCGTTAAAAGCCCCTTAGAAATGTATTTTATGTTTGTTGTGTGGTAAGAATTATTTCTACATAAGAATGAATATGAAAATGTTTTATTTCTTTTTAAAAGTCATGATGGCTACAGTCCAGTTTTCTTTTTCTAATGTTGTCAAGTCACCAATTTAACTCCAGCTGTCTGTGAAACAAGCATTTTAATTTCACAGCTTCCATTCCATGCATTACTAGTCCTAAACGAAGCACTAGATTATTTTAACATTCCATTGGTCTGTAGCAATTAACAATGCCATGTACAGTGTAGTCAGCTAAAAAATGGTTAAAGCACTCTACTGCCTCCTGTGATCTGGAGGAATGGGATTTTTTTAATTTTCTTTTTAATAGCATATCATAGCATTTTAAAAAATCCATCTTAGGGAATATGTGGTGCAAATTGATGCAATATTTAATTCTGCCACATTTTTTAGCTGATGGTTCTGTACATGTGTATGTAGCTTCAATTCCATGGGTATCCAGAACAGAAACCTCTAAAGTAGCAATGAACTGTTGGGGTTGATGATGAATATATCTCCATAATGCAAATGTTAAGGGGTGTGCAGTTTTACATCAAAGAATCCTGTCAACTGACTATTATTGAAGATGTCGTGGTAAAACATTATATTTTAAAACAAAAAAGCAAAGGAACTGACAAGCAGTACAAAGCACAGAATTTCTGTTAGGTTCAATGTTTTATGGTGTTTAATTGTCTTATGGTTGTATAATAATTATTTTATTTTTTTTTGAAGGAACACAGTAAAAAATGGATTTTTTTTTTGGTGTTATATACCTTAACTACATGCATGTCTTTTGAATGGTTGTGTCAGAAACTGTTTTCTCTTTGGTTCTTGGCCAAAACCTCTGTACCTCTGAAGAGCTCATCCAGCAGAATTCATAATTTATGGGAGTCTTTTGGATGGTTTTTTCAGGTTTGTTCTTGGTAGAGTTCCATTCAAAAATCAAAAACCAGTGGTGGTTTTTCCCTTGAGATGTGCCATATCCTGCTTGGACATGTAATACCTTGGCTTGGTATCTTTTTACACATTGTGCTTATTATCCTACTTTATGTTTACAGAGTGCAAATCTGCAGGAAGTTATAGCAATAGTAGCTTAGCCTTCTATTTCAGAAAATGATAGTTCTGAAACTTTTGTTTCTGTGGTATATTATCATTATTTTGTCTTTATATGTTACCAGTGCCTTGGGAGTCTCTGTTAAATGACGCAAGTCCAGTAAGTCAGAGCAGAAGGGTAATTTCTAAAGACAAGATTTAACCCACACATTAAGTCCTTTTGTACCTGTGGAAATTCACTTAATTTAACTTTATGATGAGTAGCTGGACTAGGTAATAGTGGCCTTTTTTTCCCTATTAGGTGTTTGAGTTATGCTGCAGTTTATTTCCTACCAGGGAGTGGGTTATGCTGGGCAACTGCGTGTTCCAGGTGATGGGAAGAAGTAGGATGGTTTGGAAGGGTGTAAATATAGGATTTCTCTGCATCTACATCAAGAAGAGCCTCATTTTACTCCTTTTTATTAATTTTCAGAATAGTGTGGGTACTGTGTTTCATTAAATTAGGATTTGGTTCAAAGGGGATTATCTGAAGGACAGAGTGTGAGATGCTCTTCATAGCTGCTCTTTCTTGGGTGATCAGGTCTTTAGGACAAACTTTCTTCAGGTTTTGTCTTCTTCATCTTCACAAACTTTCAAAGCTGTGCGTGCATTTCCCAGGTATAGATGTGCATATGTGTCAGGATGTTTGTAAGCAGACTTAAAGTTATAAATCCTTAAAAATCTGCCTTTAAGGATTATTTGGCCTGTGAGGAGAGGAATAAAGTTTATTGTCTTGAAATATTACTAAATTCATCATATGGCACTATCTGTGCTCTCTTTAAACAGAGAGAGCCCCATCATGTGTCTAGTGCAATTTTAAAACGGAATTTTCTTCATTTTTCTGTTTTCAGGCCCTGGCAGTGGGAATTGCCCCACTTAGCTACCCACAGACTAAAGGCACCCTCTACCTACTGACCCCAAATTCAGTTAGAACTGCCAAAGATTTGTTCTCTCTGGGGCTTTGGACTGATTTCTTGCTACAGAAATGAAAGACAACATCTGAAAAATCCTGTCAGGCCCAGTTTCCCCTCATTGTTCTTAGTCCATAAACTTTTCTTTGTGCTGAAGAAAATGCGTATAGGGAGTAATGAAGAGGAATGAATTTGGCAAATTTTACCGACATATGCCTTTCACTAGGATGTAGTTTAACTTCTTATTCTATCACTCTTTATTTGAGAATTGGTCAACTATCATAAAGAACTGCATAAACTGTACTTCTGGCTTTTTATTCTTAGCTCTTTGGAAACTGTAAATACAGTTTACATCATTACATCTCTGATAAAACAAAGGTTTTTTTCCTCCTTTGGCATGTGTTCAAGGTAATACAGTTTAGCATTTTTAGATAGAGTTAATCTGTGAGGGTTATAAACAAAGGCCTTCACTGATTTTCAAGTCAAGAGTCCAAAAGTGCCTCCTAAGAAAGGACAGCTTGCTTACCAGAGCCCTTCAAGAAATAGCTGTTTCAAATAGGAATTATAATGAGAGGTTATATATAGATGGCATTGTCTATAAACGAATATATTTTCCTTTTTGTGTTTGCAGAAGTGCTGGAACTATTTATGAGATTATTCTTTCCCACTCATTCTTCACCTCCTTGTTATTCAGCTTTTGCCAGAAGCAACAGTTTAACAGTGAGGCAGGGCTCAGCAGAAATTCAGCACCATGTTTTGTTTCCTATCACTCAATTACAATAAAACCCTTGCTATTACACAGCTGAATATTGCTCCCTGCAGCTCCATTTGCCATCCACAGCGTGGGCACAATAATATTTAAGTGCTCCATGGAGGTGCCATTAGGCTTTGTCAGGCAGGAGGAGTGTTTTACATTCCACGTGGAAGAGAAGGGCTCTGCTAAACGTGTGAATTCTTGAGATGTTGAGATTTTTTTAAAGCAGTTTCCATCAAGCAGGACAGAGAGCCTGTGGTGGTGGGGGCAGCCCTGGCTCAGGTGAGCTCACCTGTGGCCAAGCACAGGTGCAAGGAGAGGCAGGAGGGATTCCTTGTGCCTTCCTCCTCCTCCTCCTCGCCGGACTGTCACCAGCTTCTCTGAAGAGCCCTGAAGTCTTTGGGCTGGAATGTGCTGTTGATGTATGGAATGTGTTATGGATGTATGGAATTTCAGAGGATATTATTCTTCATTGTTACTGCAAGCTGAAGCTGCACTGGAAAATTGTGGAATTAAATTCAGTTAAATAAAGGGGCAAGGATATTACTCTGTCTCATACACACATCCCCTTAATATAAAGGTAGTACAGTAACTGGAAGGTGATACTAAATATTATAATTTCTAGGACTTTACATTTATTAGACCAGAAGAAGGTTCTTCTAGAGGACTTATTTTCTTATTCTAGAGATAAATAGCTTTACTCCTAGCTTTTAAAATGCATGCTTGCAGTCAGTGAAAACTCTCTGGAAAGGAAGTTTACTTTTAGATTAAAAGAAAAACAAAACAAGGCATAGAAACAGAAGTAATTTGAAGGCCTGGTGGAAGGTCAAACTCAGTTTGAATTCTGGAAGACGTGTTTTAGGGATGATAAGAAAGAACACAGAGCTGAACAGATAAAATTGTTCGTTTGTGTAGGAACACAGCAGTTTTCATTGAGAAAATGTACAAACAATCCACACACTCCCATGTGGGCAAACATGGGGCAGGCACACAAATTAATCTGGGTAGTAAGACTTGTTTCTTCTGACAGCCCATGGGCAGATCTCGGGGAGGTATTTCAATTAATGAGGAAAAATATCAATGCACACGAGGAAACATCCCTTTTTGTGCTACACACAGGGCCACACGCGTGTTTCAGAATGGAAGGGACCTGGGACCTCCATCCACTGGAGTGGAACCGGGAGCTTTTCCCTTGGAATCATGGCAGTGAGGAAGCCGAATGCCCCTGCAGCGTGAGGTGTTAGCACGTGGCATCAGATGGGACACAGGGTTTTGTCCTTCTCTGTGAGGATGCAGAATTTGCCACCTTGCGCCCTGTTGTGTCCCCATGCTCTGATGTTTCCTAGTGCTGCTGCTGGAAGGTCATGGATTAGCAGCTGGGAAAAGGGGAAAAAAAAAAAAAAAGCAACCAAACCTGAAGGAACTTTTCAGCTCATAAAGCTTTTATGAGCTGAAAAATGCTTGTGGGGGTGTTGTTTAACAGCGGTTGAGGGGATGCTGGAAACATAACTCCTGTCTGAATCAGGAGTAATTTGCACACCTGCGTTTTTTGGAGACATTTGAAAGTCTTTATTCAGTGAATGTGTTTCAAAGTGTTTGTTGGACCCTGGGACTCACAGCAGCTCTGTCTGGTTTCTTGTCCCCTCCAGCTTTGAAGAGAGTGAAATTGCAGGAGCTTGTGCTTTGTGGATGTGGATTTTTATGGGAAGAGGTTACAACCCTTTGTGTTTCAACATGTAATTCTCTGACATGCATATTTCTGTCTTAGCAGTGTGAGAGGGCAAGTGAAATTTGAATGAAATGCAGGATGGTAATGAGTCATAGTCATAAACCTTCACAAAGGAGGCAGAACAGAGTCTTTTCAGGTCCATCTTAGGCCTTGCCTTAAAATTCATTTAATCTTCTTGTCTTCACAGCTCCTTCTGGAGGGCTGTCGGAGATCCTCATGGCTCTGTTTAAGGCTGATTCTAATATCTAGCCTGAATTGCTCCTTGGCCAGTTTATACCCGTGTTTATTCTTGCCAGCATTGTCTTTAGCCTGAATAGGTCTTTTTTCTTCCTGACACTTATCCCTTGATACTTTTATTTCTCTGCTCAGCCTCAGAGAATGACCACGTCCCCTTGCTCAGCCCCCATTTCTGGTGGCTCCCGAGGGGGGAGCGTGCGTGGGAGAGTGGGAATGCGCTGGTGCTCTGCAGGGAGGGAAGATGCTGGCTCTGCCCCACGCCCTGGGGCTGCTGGGGTCACCAGTGCCCCTTCCAGGCACTGCAAGGGACAGCCTGCAAGTTTGCAGCATCCAGGTTTGCATCTCTCTTCCTCTGTACCCACACTGTTCTCCTTTAAGGTGTTTTGATTTGGGCTCGCTGGCAAATAATCTCTCTGGTTATTTTATATATTATATATTCATTATTTTATATAATTATGTAAATTACTTTATATAATTATATTCATTATTTTATATATTACATTAATTACTTTATATAATTATGCTAATTATTATATATATTATATATTAATATATCCAAACATTTATATATATCAATATTTATAATACAGAATATATTTTAATATATCAATATTTATATTTAATATAGTAATATCTATTAATATATTATATTTATTACTTCATATAATTATATTATTTTTATATTATATATAAATATATATATATATAATATATAAATATATAAATATATAAATATATAAATATATAAATATATAATATATAATATATAAAATAACCAGAGAGATTATTTGCCAGCAAGCACAAATAATTACTATATAATTAATATATATATAATATATATAATATATTTATATAATATATTATATATATTATATATATTATATATAATATATATTATATTTTATATACCATTATTTGTGGTACACACACGTGAGCTGGGTGCAATTTTTGGTGTGCCTTTTTTACTAATTACTGTGTTAGTCTCTTCCCCTTCAGCAGAAGTCTTTGTCTTTTGTGTGCTGAAATCACCATTTGTTTTTTCCCCGAATGAAGGGTATATGCTATTGAAAGCCATGGTTTCTTTACAGGACCTATTTCAAACCAAGGTTTACTGTAAGGAAAGCTGCTGTCTTGCAGCTAGGCTGACCTGAATTAATTCTGGTGTGATCTTGAAGCAGCAGCAAAAGTGGCCTCACATGGGCAGGACCAATTTCCTACCTTATTAAATGCAAAATTTCCTTTTATCCTTTTTTTTTTTTTCCCTTAATGGTGGGCTGGGCTTGTCTCCTTATCAGTTTTCATGTTCTAAACTTCATTTCCCAGGGAAGCCAGTCTGACTTGGAGAAATTTTCACATCCTGAATGACCAAACTCTCTGTATTATTCATAAAACCTGCTGTAGAGTTGGCCACGTTCTTCCTGTGCCTGGAGTAACTGAAGTGTTAAAGGCTGAGCAACGTGGCCAGATCCTGATTTCATCTTCCCCAGTGTAATTACACCACAGTAATTCCAATGAGGTGATTGAGAGCAGAGCTGTGGTGGGGATGTGGGGGTAGTAGGTATCACAATGTCTTCATAACACTTTGCAGATTCATTGTATAATTGGGTGATTATTTTTCTTCAGAACACATTTGAGTTCAATCCAAAATGGTAGGTCTGTGATCTGTTGTTTAACTAAATCAGTTGGGGTTTTTCTATATTAGAATAGTCTTTTTTTTTTTTTAATGGTGATATGGAGGGCTTTTTAAAATAGGTTGTACACCATCCCATGAAAATTGTATTTAAAAGGGATGCCTTGTATGAAAGCAAAAATAATACCAAGTAATTTTAATAAATTCAAGCTTTTTTGTGCACTTCTCCTTTTCTCAAAACAAAGGAAAAACAAAACCAAACCAACCCCACCAGCCCCATATCCAACAGAGCTGAAACTTGACACTTAGAAATTTTCACAAGAAGCTAAAACTGAATTAACAAGTGGTCTTTAGGCCACTGTTGCTGTCTCTTCCTGAAGAAAGGCTTATTATAGGACAATAATTTCTCTTTCCACATTCCTTTCTAGACTTCCATAGATACAAGGAACAGTGCCCTCACATTAAATACTGTTCAGAGGATGCCTACACATTCCCTGCTGTTTTTGCATGGTATCCAAGGAGACGTCTCAGATCTAGACATAGGGATTACACATTTCCAGCTTTCTTATAGCTCTTTCTTTATTCATGAGAGAAATGAAGGAATTTTATTCATAGGTACAATGTAGTTTTTCATACTTCTGTTGTGAAGAACAGGAATTCCTTTTAGAGGTTTTGTTTACATGTGGAGAAAGCCTTAAAAAGTCCTACTGCAGAAAAGATGAGCTGTCTTTTACATGGTGATGCAATATGACTTAATTTTTTTTTTTTTGAGGAAAGTGTTTTTCTGTACCAAACTTTTCTGAATGTGTCCAGATTGTAAGTTTCTTAATATGGAATTTTCAGTGGTGTTTTTTTGCACATTTTCAGTTTATTTAGTGGATTATTCCTTGCTAATCCAGCCAGTCTTTTAAAATCTTCCTTGTTTTTTGAAGTGATTAAGTGATAAATTTGATCAATAATATACAAAATACCCACTGGTGTCCTTCAGAATATTTTCCTGCTGTAAGTGAGGATGTGTGCAGACTGGCTGGTTAATATTTTGTGTTGTCTTTGGGAACGTGTTGCTGAAGTTATCAATGTTTCTTCATAGAATAAATTTTTTTTTCCCAAGCTGCTCAGTTCATTAGGACTTTTCTGACAAGCCTTGCATTACTGCTCTTCTTAAATGAGGAGAATTCAGTATGAAAACTTTCTGCTTCCTGAGGAGGAGAAAAGCAGTTGGAATTTCATTCCTGATCAGGAATGTCTCCCAGCAGTCCCTGCCTGCCTAGGTATTACCTCTGCTGTACTTCATTACCTTTTTGATGCCCATCATTAGCTCAAAGAGTGCACAAGAAATATTAGTTTTTAACTTTAAACCATACTCTTGGATTTTACATGTAGCACCTCATCAAGCAGGAATCCCATAGCTTCAGTGGGAGGTTTTCTGGCGTTAGAAAAGGAATTTCCACATATTTGATGTAAATTTTTTGTTGCTTTTTGCCAGAATAGCAGCAAAGAATGTGCCTATATGTACACAGAGTAGCACTGAGATTTTTGATTGTATTTCATTGTGGGATTTTTTCCTAAACCATTGCTTTTTTTTTTCCTTGAAAGTGGTAAGTAAAATGATTCTGGGCTTACTTATATATTCACTACTCTGGCTTGTAGTGAGTTTCCAGTCACATGTCTAGTTGAACAGTGAACATTAGAACCAAAATTCATGAGTCCTTGGGAAACGCAACTGACAGGACCAAGGATTAACCCAAAATGTTCTTCAGACAAGTATTGGTTCACACTTTAATTGAATTATTTAACTTCCTGGCCTATGTACAATTTTTGTTTTCAGTTTAATCTGATCACATACAGAGCCTGCCAGGTGTGAACCAATTCTGCAGCAGTATTACCATGTTAGCACAGGGTTTGTGGCAGTACCTTATACTCAAAAATATGTCTCCCTCTGCTGATTTTCAGTGGTGCAGTGACATTACCACAGCAAGGCATCTATTTTTAGCAGCAGTTGGTTTAAAACCTTTGTTCTCAAGTGCTGTCCAACAGAAGTGCCTTTTCCAAAAAACCCCCAAGTGTTTCTAAAAACAAATTAATATTTTTCCAGAGCAAACGTTCCGGTTTTGCCACGGAAAAAAAACAAAACAAAGCAGAAAAGAAAACTGAGAGGAAGAAAGTTACTGAAAGAAAAAATTATGTGATTCTATGGTTAAACAAACACTCATGTTCTGTAGGCACTGTTTGAAATTGTGTCTGGTGGAGACACATTTGTGTCACTCCAGCTGCAGCAGAGGGGAGCTCACAGACTTATGCTGATTTAACTGAGAACCTCTGGTTTATCCCTAGGCTGCTTCAGGTGTTTTGTAACCAAAACAATTTTATTAACACCTGGAGATAAATTTATAACATTTTCACCTTTTTTTTTTTTCAGAAGTAAGGGATGATACTGAGAATAATCAATCAAAGTTTTGCAGAATCCTCTCTGTATCTCCTGAGTAATATTTGCCAAGTACAGGACTCAGATCTATATGCAAAAATCCTTTTGCCACATATATCAGTATCTATGTATGTATTCATTCTTAAAATGAATTCTAAAACTCACTTGAATTTAAGGAGTTGTGAAGATACTGCAGTACCTTGAGCTATCACTGCCACTTCTGTAGCAACTCAATTACTTTTGCACATGCAGAAAGGTTCAGGACAAGACTGATTTGCCCCAAACAAAATTTTAGTCACATTTCAATGAAGAAAAATGAAACTTAAAAAAATATATTTGCCATGGGGAAAAGATTGTGTGTTGCCACATGACTAATAGCTCAAAATAATGCCCCCAAAAGAGCGGGGCTGCAGATAAATAATGTGATTTTGGTTCCTTGCTGCATGACCAGTGGGCTTGTGCAGGCATTAAATCAAAAGGGTGCTTGTGAGGTACTTGAAAAAATGCTTGAAAAATAGTACAGGGATAAAATGCCAGGAAATCATCATGATAAGTGGAATAAACTTCTCCAGACAACTGTAAAAAGAGCATTTTGGGGTAGAGCAGGTGGGGTAATTGCCATCATAGCTTCAGTTCTTGGAAAAAAAGACATTCTGTATCCTTCCTTTTCCTTTTCCTTTTCCTTTTCCTTTTCCTTTTCCTTTTCCTTTTCCTTTTCCTTTTCCTTTTCCTTTTCCTTTTCCTTTTCCTTTTCCTTTTCCTTTTCCTTTTCCTTTTCCTTTTCCTTTTCCTTTTCCTTTTCCTTTTCCTTTTCCTTTTGTTTTCCTCTTTTTCTCTCTTTCTCCTATCATACACACACACATACTCACATATACAAACACCACTGTCTGTTTTAGAGCTTGAACTGTAAAATATTGGTTTTATTTCTGCCACATAAAATTCCTCTCCTGAGACAAATCAAGAAAGAAAAATTTACTACATGCCTTGTACATGAACCAACCTTTATTACTCCTAAAATAATATGATGTCAATCCATTTTTTCCCCCAAACTGTCACATTAAGGAGTGTACTGTAAGTTTTTTTGTTTTTTTTTTTTTTCCAGTATTACTGGAAAAAGGAAGAGGGGAAAGAATATTCCTTTCAGCCCTGAGCAGCCACAGGTGCAGTCAAAGGGTGGGCATATGCCTTGAGATTCCAAGTGTAGTATTGTGGAATTTATGTTGTGGAAAGTCAATTTTTGATTCTTGCTGGAGGGGACACTCTCTCCCCATATTGGTAGGGCCAGAACTGCTTCTTTCTTGTGCCAGCTCTGTCATGGCAGAAACATTTGAAACAATTAGCAGGATATAAATGTAACGAAGGGATGGTGGTGGAGAGGGACAGGAAAGCCCAAAATTCATTGGAACCTCCATGTTTCCACCTCAGTCATGGAATATCACGCATGAAATAATGGATGAAGTCATTCTGGTGAGCAGATGCTCTTTCCCAACCAGCTTTTCCTGCAGAGTTGGACTTCCCTCTACGCACACGCAGACACACCAGCCCAGTCAGATACAGTCTGACTCCTTGCTTTGTTTTGGGCTCCATCTGGAGAAAAGTGATTAATTGCACGGCAGTTGTTTGGGTTTGGGTTGTTTAGCCCTGCAGAGCTTTAGAATTGTCTTCTCCGTAGGCAGTGGGGGAAATGTTGGAGAAATGTTGTCATTGGAAGGATGCTCACGCCCAGGAGGAGGCTCCACGGGCTGGAGTCGTGTTTTGTTAGTGGCATATTGGAGCAGAAAGGAAGTGGGAATGACTGCCCTCAGAATGTTGCATGACAAATATCCAGGCACTATCCAGGGAGCCGTACCCTGCCCGTGCTGGGGCTCACGGCAAAGCTGCCATTTTTAACAACTTGACATTTCACTCAGTCTGCTTCTTTTTAGCCAATTTATTGTCGGGTGTGGGGGGGAAGAACAAAGGAAACACCAGGAATTGCCAGAGGGCTCCATGATATGCTTTTATAATGAAACAGTTCCTTTCTTTCTGACATGGTTTCTGCATCATCCTGTCTGCTGCTTTGGAGTCTGGCAGGGCAAATCCAGAGCCCTGTGCAGAGCAGATGTCCCCCTAAGTGACACCCACTCCCCACAGGCCTCCAGCTCCAGCCTGGGGTCCTGTCTGTAAAAAGAAATGCCAGAAAGTGATACTCATGGATTTTGCATGAAAAGCCCCAAATATGGTAAAGCAGGCGGGCTGGATAAGTGAATTTCAGTAGGCAAGGCTGACCACCCACCTTGAATTGCTTTCAACTCCTACCCAGCCAGCTGTGCAAAAGTCACTCCTTACAATTACTTTCTCCCAGAAGTTTACCTGAATCATTGAGACTTTTATGCAAGGTAAATTTATACATATGTATGTAATGTAATAATCTCTTTTGACTCTCAGAGCGATAGCAAAAATGTAAATTTTGATAAAATTTAGAAGGTTAAAAAACCCCAAAACAATCCCAACCTCAAATTATTGAAACCTGCCTTGCATCCTTGAGGATTTTTAAAGGGAGCCAAAGTTAACAAAATTTTAGAAATATATATGTCCAGCTGGGAAACATTTTAAAGTGAACTAAATAAAACCTTTTGTTTGCTTAGAGAGAACAGTAATCAAGACCTGGATTTTACTAGACCTCATCATGTATACTAGTCATGTTAATGTGACATAGAAGGATTAAAAGCATAAAAATTTAATTATTTCTGGATTTTTAATTTTTTTTAATTTTTTGGCTTAGGTGTGTATAATAATAGCCACGTTTCTTTAATGCCTTAGACCAGCTCCTTGGCAGTATTCCTACTTTTTCCTGAAGAGGAGAAGGGGTATGCCTGGAGCACTGTTGCACTTTGACCATGCTTAGGTGGGATAATGATACTACAAGATGGCCCAAGTTAGAGAAATTGCATATTCCAAAGGCTGACACTTGGAATTTTTGTTCACCAGGAAATATCCGTATTTCAAAATATTTTATTTATTTAAAAAAATTAAATTAAAAGAACAATATACATTGAAAAAGACCAACAAAATCAAACCTCTTCTGTGAAGCAAGACAGTGCAAAAGATATTATCAGATTGATTGATTTCTGTAAAATTGAATGGTTTTGTTCCATTTTGAATGTAATATCTTAAGGGGAAAGAACACCCTACTTAATAGAAAGGTTTTGATTTTTTTTTCTTGTACTGGGCACAGCTTTTCAAATCCCTTTTTTATTTCCTCACCATGCTTTTAAAACAGAATATATTCAATGAAACTGACACATTCCTGTGGAATTGGTTGAGGTTTTGGATTTTTTTTTTTCTTGCTGTAAGAATTTCAGCAAGCCATGGTCATAAAGCTGCTCAAATCCACGCAGGCTGTGGATCAGGTTCCTGGCAGAGCTGAGGCTCAGGGGAGTCAGGGCATGACATAAAGGTGGTTTAAGTCTTTCCTCATCCTAGAGCTTCTCCCAAACCCAGGTGTGAAGTTTCACTGGTTTTTCAGAGGGTTTGAACCATCTCCACTCTCTCCTGCTTTGAGGACTCCTTGTTGTTTTCCAGGTGGAGCAGATGTGGATTTTAGCTCTCTCTGGTGGGAAACCTTTGTGATCCCACCGTGAGCATCCCAAAAATGTGCAAGGGTTTTGAAGCAGCTCACTAAACCCATTTACAGCTATACATGTGTTTCATCAATGTCTCCATAGAACCACAGGAAATTGAATGGTTTGGGTTGGGATGGAATTAAATCCCATCCATGGCAGGGACACCTTCCACTGTCCCCATGTCCAGCCTGGCCTTGGGCACTGCCAGGGATGCAGGGGCAGCCCCAGCTGCTCTGGGCACCCTGTGCCAGGGCCTGCCCACCCTGCCAGGGAACAATTCCTCATTGCCAAGATCCCAGCCAGCCCTGCCCTCGGGCACTGGGAGCCATGGCCTGGCTGCTGTCCCCGCAGCCCTTGGCAATTGTCTGTGTCCATGTTTGCTGCAGCCCCTTGAGGCCCTGCAAGGCCACCCTGAGCTCAGGCCAAAGCTTCTCCTGCCCAGGTGAGCCATGGCAGCTGTGCCAGCCTTTGCTGCCAGCAGAGCTGCTCCATCCCTCTGCCCCATCCTGGAGCCTCCTCTGGGTTCCCTCCAATAATAACTGACAACATTTTAATCTTGATATAACTCTATTGAAGCCAACCCCAAAAAAGTTATCCTTATCAAGTGCAGGAAATTATTTGACTTATGCAGACTCTTGATTTTTCATGCAAACCTGTCTTGTGATTATGAACTCTTGATGGTGAATGTTAAGGATTTTCTGTTAGTGTCACATCATGCAATGAAGTACCTTCAAAACAAAGAGTCCAAAATGGTGTTAGACTTCTAACTAAAATCTCTTTTTTGTTTCCTGTTTAGCTGTAGTCTTTTCTAATATATAGGGCCTGATTTAAAGTCCACAGAACATTTTATGTAGCTCTCATGGCTTTATCAGACTTCTGGTCCTTCTACCAAAGACTGAACTGCACTGCTGCTCACAGAAAACTGAGCATGTGGCTCTGGAGAAATAAGTGGACAAATTGCAGAAGTGTGAAATTCCATTATCTGCAGGATGCCAGATTAGATGTTAAGAGCCCCATTTTGAAATGAACTTCACAAAACCATAAGTCTTCTGAATGAAATATTTTGTGTTTCGAAAGTTTGGGCAACATCATAATATGTTTTCTGTTCAATTCCTTATTAATTCTTCCTTAGATGCTTATCTGAGGGATTTTGAGAGAGAAAATGCTGTTTTACTGCCTGCCCCCTCAAAGATGGTCTTGGAAAAGCTCTTTGTAGAATATTAAAAGTCTTCTCAAGAAAAGAAATACTGCTGCACGTTACACTTTTTTGGACGTGTGCAGGCATTATCTGGTGCAGCACTAACAGGGAGGCAACTTTTCTGTGTGATCCACTGAAAACTGACGTGGGTTTGGAACCAGCCGTGATGGATTGGAAGGGTTGTAAGGAGAATTAATGATAATAATTAATCCTTGGTCCGTGGCTCTGTGGTAATGTGCAGTAGCAGGCTACAATCACCCTGTAGCCAGAGGGATTTCCATTTCTTACATATAGGAGCTGTTACTGAGATGGATGCCTGCTCCTTGCAGGTCATTTAGAACATCTAGATGTATTAAATGGATTAAGGAACACTCCAGGCTGGATACACCTATCCTTTCCATCTCCATTCCAGTGCATACCTCATCACTTCCCTCCAAGAGAGGCTTTGCTGATAAATCTCTCCCAGGACTTGTTTGGGTTGGCACTCTGAGCTGACAACCCTTGGCTTTTTCTCCTTTTTAGCTACTTGTTTTCACTTTCCTTCACTTGGAGCCAGAATAACAAAGCACCTCTTCACAAAAGGGCTCCTCTTGGATTGTTTTCCATGAGCTATTGATAAGCATATTTGATAGCCAAACTCCTTCCCTTTGGAGTCCTGGTTTCGTCTCTTTCTCAGTGGTCTTTGGTCTGTGTGTGTGTTTACCTGCAGCAGGAATGGGTGTGAAATAAACAGGAGCCTGCCCTCAGGGTCTAACAAACCAGTTCAACAGATAAATATTTCTTCTGTTTTAATATTTCTTCTATATTAATATTTTATGGTAGGTTTTCATCCCAGTGTTTTATACCCAGTTGACAAGGATGTATGAGCCACATCACTCTGTAGATTATTTGCCATCTCAGGAGTTATAGAGCATTTTTCATTGCTCTTAACCCTGAGCAACCTGAATCCTAACACCGAATAATCAAACCTGTAGGAAGGAAAAGAATTTATAATTAAAAACAAACAATAAAAAAACCAATCAATTACATTCTTTATTATCTCCTGAAAAATTCATGATTTTTTCTTTGGAAAAAAGCAAAATATTTTAAAAAAAGCCCTCCAAAGATACTTGTTATTTAATGAAAGAGCCTCCTGAAAGTTTATTATCAGTATATCATACCTTTTGCTAAGGTTCTTTTATGTGGATTGTTCTGGCATGTGAGATCTTGAAAAAGCTAACAAAGTAAAACCAGGGTCTGATAGAGATCTCTGCATGTGTAAGAATTTGTATTTGTCTTCTAGGCGAATTTGGAACAGATGTTGTTCACTAAATTTATTGCCTACCATAAATGACTTAGCGTGAGCTACTAATTTGAGGGAGTCCCAGGTGTGCACTGCTGCAAAAATTCTGCACTGTTGGTCAGAACTTGTTGGCCATGGTGCCCTCCTACAAATTACAGCCCATCCAGGCTTTATAAACTATTTATTTTTTAGAATGTACAATTTCTGTGCAAAGCTGCGTGCTTTGCTTCACAGTCTTAATTGCTGTGTAAATCATAATTAATCTTTAAGGCCTACCAGGTTGTTAATGCACATCCCTCCTTGGCTGTTCACACAGCACAAGGCATCTTTCCTGGCCATTCAAATTTCTGCGTGGGGGTGCAGTTATTTTATAGTGAATCCACCAAAAATCAGAGGCTCTCAGAGCTCCCCATCAGCTCTGCCTTGCCATTCCTCTCTCACTGACTGAATTCCCGTGGGTTTCTGCATGCACAGATTTGAAAGGAAGGTGTGAAATTCTGTCTGAATTGAAGCTTCTGCTTCTATGAACACATGGTTTCTCAGTGTGTCCAGGGTGGCCTTTTGCTAAAATTCATGGATTCTGAAAGGGTTGTTATTAGACATGCTCCTCAAAGTCATGCTGCCAGTCTTGGGGAGATTACCAAATCCCTGCTTTTCACAAAATTTGAAACGGAGATCTGGTAGAGCTCAAGTAAATGGGCTGCAGAAAATTTATTCTTCTGTGGCACTGGGCAGCCTTTCTCAATATTTCTAATTTACTGGAGAAAAGCATTCATTCTTTACAAGCATTGCATAAAATAAACTCCCAACAAGCACATGTGAGGAGAGAGGGGAAATCTCACTTCTGTAGCCATCGAATAGAGCTGTCACAGGACATGGTAAACTCCAGGCTTCTCTGAGCAATGTGCAACAGCCAAGCAGGCACAAGGTTAAAAACAGCCTTTCAACCTTTTTTTTGGTTGCACTGGGAGCCCTGAGCTTAGTGTTGTACAGACTTGACACTGTAGTTGAAATAAACAATGCTGAAGGTGATTTATTCTCTGTATCCTTCAGCTGGAGCTTTAGCAAAGCCGAGGTCCAGTAATACTTCATGAGTTTAGCTGTAAACACAGCGTGAGGTATTAGAACATTAATTCTCAATGGAGTTGCAGTGACCTTTTCAAAACCAAATTGAAGTCAATTTGCACACACAGGCCAGCCCAGGCCAGAGAATCACAAACCCTTCGTAGTGCTCTGTGTCAGCTTAATTTGATTGAATGCATTCTTTTCCAGAATGATCACCTGATGACTCTGTCTCTGAGGACTCAGTAGTCACAGGGGTTAAATGATCTTCATAGGTAGGGGAATTACTCCAAACTGATGAAGTGCCTCACCTCAAGCTCTCATTGTTTTATGACTTGTAGATGGTTTTAGTGAGGGAGATTTGATTTAAGAGCTGAGCTGTGTCACGTACTGCGGATATTTTTTCAGGGAGCAGTGGCTGCTGACAGTGCTCTCAGGCAGGAGTCCTGTCAATTGCTTCAGACCCTCTCCTGGCAGATGTGGGCAGAGCTCCATTGGCCATTCCAGCTTGTACCAGCAAGAAAGTAATCCCCTCTGGCCAAAATGGTTATAAACATAGCTCCAGAAGAAAGAAACGCTCATGGAATAGGATTTCAGTACAAGGTTTACAATTTCAAGTCAGTTGGCCAAGCTTGAAATATTGGGGCTTGTTTCTGAGTCTGTTGTGTCCTTCTTTTTAATTTTTTTTTTAAATTTCATTTTAATTAGGATAGCTTCCATTGTCTGGAACAGAACGTTTGAAGCAATGTTTGTGCTGAAAGGGCAAGTTTAAAAAGTGTCTATGGAATTTGGGATCATAAATCTTGGAGGAATTCATGGGGCTTTCTGCAGCTAAAATCTTGCCTTCTTAATCTTCTTTTTTCCTCTTTATCTGCCTGGCCACCTAGAAAAAAAAAAAAACTGTGAGAAGTTTGCAACCTGTAGGAGTATGTAAATAATTTAAAGTTAGTGGTAAACAGAAGACAATTACTGGACTTCAGTCATGTTACCCTCTGAGTGGGAGTTGACCTTTGAATCTGTGATATTTTTTCTTATTTGCTGCATAATGCTATAAAATTCCAAGTAGCAGCAACTGTGTAAAATAAGACTTTATTCACTGTGCTAGGGTCCAGGTCTAGTGAAGACTGATTCATGTAGGTGTTATGCTGTTCCTAGTAATTTGAATTATTCTGTACTAAAGGGAAAAGGGAGATGCAGAGGGAGGTTTTTTGTGTTTTATTTTATTTTAGACTTTGTCTTGCTTAGCTTTGCCTAGGTTCAGTTATTGGTAGAGGTTAGCTAGTGTCTAAATCCCTGGAAGCAGTTGCAGCATTTGGTCTGAAAAGTGGTTTTTATCTTGTCCATTCCTCATCTTTGCTGAAAATGTAGGAGCAGATAACTCAGGCATGGGTTTGGGACCAAGGACACGTGGAAATCAGCAGCACTGAATAATCAATGTGCTCAATATGCAGAGAGGCTCCAACTAGAAAGTCACACCCCACAGCAGAGTTTACCTTTGTGTCAACAGGAGAACACACTGAATTTACAACAAATTGTTGAATTTCAGATATTTTTTTTTCCTTTTTCTCCAATGGATTGCTTGTACTTCGTGTGTCTGCTGTTACTTAGGGATTATGAAAAGCTCTCTTTTTCTTGCAGATCACCCGGTGAATGAATTTTTGGATCTGTTCAATCGCCACATGCTCCCTCATGCAATAGATGAAACCCACATTGATGCAGAGTCAGCTCAGACTGAACCCTGTACTTCAGACTCTGTGCAGGATTCCTCTGAATATATAATATTGGATCCTTTCTTTTCAAACTATGCAGAGTTTGAAGAAGACGAAGACTGTGAAAATACTACTGATGTTACAACCCCTCCAGCTTTGCAGTTCATCAATGGGAAGCAGCAAGTCACCAGTGCACCCAAGAGCACAAAAGCTGAGGAAGCCAGGAGTGACCAAATAGAAAGCGTTGCACATTCCAAAAACGTAACCTTTTCCCAAATCAACGAGACAAACACATTCATCATTAACGAATCTGAAGCTTCTGGTACTATGCAACCAAGCAAAGCTGGAGAGGTGATAGGGGCGTTTGAGGTCACACAGCCAACCTCAGGGGCTGCGATGTTAGAACCTGTCTACAGCGGGGAGTCTGAGGTTGTGACAACAGATAAATCAGTAGCCACCACTTCTTCACACGAGCAGTCTCTGCAAAACAGCGGAGAGACCATGACCGGGCAGGGAACTGAGGAGAGCTCCACTAAAGGTAGCAAAAACCTGCTTTTGATTCCTAGTGAATTCTCTGGAGATGGCTCCACTGAATCTGATCTGTCCACTTCGGTCTTGGAAGCTGTGACAGGGTCAAGAAAGGAAGATGATGAAAAAAGTTCTGGTATAACGTCTTCTCCTGATGCATTTACTGTGGAAAGTTCTGCTGTAACTGCTTCTCTGGAGGCAGTTTTTATTCCTGCTACGGTAGACAGCATTGTAACTGACCTTATTTCAGAAAAGGCAACCCCTGCTCCAGGAGACCATTATAAAACAACTCTTAAACTTAATGCAAATTCCCCTGTTGAAAACATTCTGGAAACAAGTCATACAGCAAAGCCTGAGATGAGTGCTGCTTCTTTTATGGTGCTGGAAGGCTCTGGAGATGTGAAAGATAGCATCACTGTGACTTCAGCTGTGACAGAGGAAATAGCAGTAACAGAAACACTTTCAATGCAAGACGCTTCTTTGGGCTCCGGCACAGCGCTGCTGACAGAATTTTCTGTAACTGATTCAGGAATCACCTCTGCTTTGCCCAGAGCTATAAGTACTCCTTATCCTGCTTTTGATCAAAGTCCTCAAGTAACTGTTGCCACCAACTCCGCGTCTGAGCTAATTACGGAGAAAGTGTTTGCCAGCTCTCTTGTAACTGAAAAGAGTATTGATGATGAAAAAGAAATGCACAGCACTGTTTATGCAGGTCACCAAAATTCAGCTTCTGCTGCAGAGGAAAGTTTGGATTTGAACGAACTTGGGAGCACTACAAGTGAAGTCAGAACTGTAAGTCAAGAGCCCCTCAGAAAAACAGTACCAGGTACCGTGGGTTCTGAAATCCAAAAGGTCACCACCGTTCCTCTCCTGAGGGAGAAGAAGCTTTTTGTAAATGAAGGATCGGCAGAAGAGCCTGCAGACATATTTTCAGGGGGTTCCACAAGCAGAGTGGTAAGTATTGGCTCCCCATTTATTGATCCAGGTTCTGGAGACATAGATTTTGTCCTCGAGTCTGCTACTTTGACTTCAGTCCCATTAAGGCCTGTCACTGAAACACAAACAGAAATGTATGAAGGAAAAATTTACAGCACAGATGACGCTTCACCACAGGATGCAACAACAGAATATGAAAAAAATGCAAGAACAGATGAACCTGCAGTAACAGTTTTGAGTACTTGGTCAGAGAGCTTCACAGAGGGGTCTGGAGTAGAAAGTCAGATGTCCCTGGATATGTTCAGCACCAAAAACCCAGGAGAACCAAACATGGAAACAAAACCAACCTACACAGCTCCTTCTGACATAAAATCTGGTTCCACAAAGGAGATAACATCTCACATTGCACCAGGAATTGAAACTGGAGATTCAGAGACGGGTGAGCCCACATCATCTCCAGGATCTGTGGTCAGTAACAACCCTCATGAGGGCTTGGTGACACATGGTACTGGCAGTATAAAAGCAGTAGCTAAATATACAGAAAGCAAAGATGCAAGAGTTGGTTCTTCAACTGTCTCCTTGGGCAAGATTTTTCTGATTGAGCATGGCTCTGGGGAAGAATCCAAAGATGACAGCAGCACCACAAAACTTATGTCTAATGGTCCTACGGAAGAAATACTTGGAGGTCATTTCTCAATTACTGACCAGGGATCTGGAGAACCAGACTCACCCACTGGATCATTTGCAGAAACAGCAGTTACCCCTACTGGGAGACCAGAAACATGGGAGAAGGATGACAAACAATCTGTCAGCACATCACCTCCGGATCCTGCCTTCACTACAGAGCCTGATGAGCAGGTCACAAGTTCTGACCATGAGGTAACCTCCATGGGGACTGCAGGGGACATGAGAACTGAGGAGAAAACTGTTGATGAGCTGACAGCGAGAACTTTTTCTACGAAGATTCCTTTGATGGAAGAGATACATTCTGGGGAAGAGACACCAAGTGAAATGTCACCAAAAGCTATGGAATCTTCTGAGGAAACAACAACAGACCCGTTCTTTAAAAGTACACAGACTAGCCATGAACATCTGGGATTTTTAAATGTTCCAACTCCCAGTCCTTATCTGGAAGAAAATGAATTAGAAACTGAACCTGTTAAAAAACCACTTTTGCCATTTAATGATGACAGAGTAACTGAGGCTGTAACAATTGGAAGGAAATACATAAGCTCTCCAATCACAGTTGTAGAGCAAGAGGAAGAGCTGGTGCAAAACATTTTCCCTACTAAAGATATTCTCCAGGACATTCCTGACACCTAAGGAAGAAAAGCTGCCAAATAACGAGCTCATGGGTGATCCACTGTTTTCAGGACAGGGGTCAGGAGACGGCCTTGCTGTTCTTCCTTCTGTGGTGCCATTTGTTGTCCAAAAAACCAAGAGTACCTCAAGCCCTGAAACTTCTCACCCTGCAACTATGGGACCTGGACTTTCCACTGACACGACACAGGACTTTGAACGAGGAAGCACTCCAGCAAATGTTGAAGTTAATGAAGAAGTCACAAGTGCTGTAGCTGAGCTGCTGCCAGAAACTGGGGACCCATTCCCCACCTCCACCTTCCCCAGCTCCTCAGCTTTAGCAGAAGACAGCTCCAAGAGCTTCACCTCTAAAGAGATTGAAGACACCACACATTATTTTGTTGCAAATGAAGAACCACAGGAAAAGGAAAGTGACCATAGGAGAGGAGAAAATGAAACAGATAAGACAACACCCACGTCTAAAGCTATTTCTCAGGAGGAAAATTCACATTTTCTGATTAAAGGTGGCACAACTCCAGTGTCTGTTATACTGAATGGAACTCCCAGTCCTGAAACAGAGGAATCTCCTGTAACATCAGCAACAAAACCCCTGGGCAGGGTGTTACCTGAGGGCTCTGGGGAAGGATCTGGCTGGGTTGGTGTTTCAGATTCATCTTCCCCTGATATGTTTTCCCATTTCTCAATACCCACCATATCCAAAGTGGAACTAAATGTTTCATCTAGTGTTCCTGGACCTGTTTATTCCAAAGTTATGACCACAGAGGCTCCAAGAGATGGATCAGAGACTGCAATCACAGGACTAGTCTCCCTTTTTACAGAAGAAACAGAGGTTTTGGTAAATCCATCTGCTGCTCACCCAAAGACAGCTTCATCAGAGGAGCTAACAAGTGACGCTGGGTTATATGAAAAAATTATTCCTATGATTGATGACAAAAGGAGTGTAATATTGAACGTTTCTGTTTATGGTGATATTACCCTGATTGAAGAACGACTGCAAACCCCACCAGAAGAAACAACTATTATAGACATGGATCACTCTAAATCAATGCCCGAGGATATAATTAGTGTGCAGACAATGCCCAATCCTGTCACACAGTCAACATATGGCTATGATGACAGCACGACAGCTGAAGGGGAGAAATATTATTCCACTCCCAGGTTTTCCATAGCCAAAGAAAAGACACTTGGATCTGGTGATAATCTTCCTCTGACTACTTCCAGTCCACCAAGCAGAGAGCTGGTGACTTCTGGGCACAGACCAGCCTCAGGCGACGTGGATGTGGGTTCAGGGAGTGACATGAATTTTGCAACAGAAGCTCTCACCACCACGGAACTCTCTGAACTGGGCATTTTCCTTCCTACAGTGCCATCTCTGGCAAGCCCTCAGGTGCCTCATGAGTCCAAACCTGTTGTGACCAGCCCCACAGAAGGCACCTATGAGCCAAGCACTTCAGCAAACAGCCAAGTAATAGCAGATCAAAGTGAAACAACCTCCGGCTTTTCTGGGATGGGCCAAGAAGAGCTGGCTGACAATCAGCCTGTGGCTCCTTCTCTTACACCAGCTGTAACTGGTGAGCCAGAAGAGGCTTTGACAGCTGGCGAGCTTGAGTCAAGTGTTGTCACCACACAGCCAACATCCCAGCTGACAACTGTGTCACCTACCAAGGGTGCAGGGAATCACCCCACGCTGTACACAAACACAAAATCAGCATCAGCAGAGTATGAGGAGACAGATCCAGTGACTTTTTATTCTGTTCCTCAAACTCCTCAGTCCTCAGTAACTGTTCATTTAGTAAACAGAGTATCTGAGTACCCTGAGGTAATCATTACAAGCACATCATCATCATCATCATCAAGGGATTCACATCAGTCCAATCACTCCTCAGGAGGAATCTTCAAAGAGGTTAGTTCTGATATTACAGCAACATATAAACCACCCACTAGCGACCTTCTTGACACAACAGAATCCTCTCTGCTGGAGCTTTCTCCTGAGCCTGTTTCAGACAGCACAAGCACAGATAGCACTCCTCAGTTTGGCGAGCTTCTAACAGCTGGGACAGAGGAGACAGAAACCCCTGCAACTGACTTACCTGGTGAGGAAGAAGCTGCTGTTTCTGGAGATTCTCCATCAATACATGTCTTGCCTACTGCTTTTCTGAGCTTTGGAGAAAGAGCGAGCACAGATATCCCAAAAGTCAGCACAACAAAAGTGGAAGCCTCCTCAGGGAGAGTCAATAATCCCCACCAAGAGGAAGACAGGACTGCTGAGAGGCAGAACCCCTGGCTCGTGTCCACAACTGTTTCAGACTCACCCAACAGCGTCGAAAGCGAAGGATTTAAACCTGGCCAGGAAGCAGTTACAGTGCTAACCTTGCCCTCCCAGTTCTTGGAGGGAGGCACAGAAACACAGGTGGCTTCGTTTGGCCAGGGGGAGATCACAACCACCTCTTCTAACACTGCAACCAACAGCATCGCCCCTGGGAACAGCCCCTACCAAAAGGAGCCATCAGCACTGGGCTCTGAGGAGCCAAACGCTGTGGAAACGGTGACTTCATCATTTTCCCTCCCGGAAGTCACGAACGGATCAGATTTCGTGATTGGCACCAGTGTGGGTTCAGTTGAAGGCACAGCAGTGCAAATTCCAGGTAACGTCCCCAAAATGTGACCCCCTTGTGGTGTTGTGTGTGTTGTGGTACTTGTGACAGTGTGGCCCAGGCTCTGGTGAGGGGTGTGACAGGCAGAGCTCCGCGTGAAGTGACAACGGACCTCGTCCCCCTCCGGCTGAGAAATCAGCCTGGCTGTGGCCCCCACAGAGTGGAAGAGCATGGGGGGGTTGCCAAAAAAAAAGGAGCCAAGCCCAGTGACTTTCCATCGTGGATCAGACTGGAGGTGACCAACCCGTTCTGAAAGGCGGGAAGGTAATGTTGGTTGTGGTAGGGAAATCAGCTGGAGTGATATAATTTCCCAGTTTACAACAGATGATTGTATCTGGTGGCTTTTCCTGTGAGCGTGGTGATATCTCCTACACAATTGGTTTCTATAAAGGGTTGTTTTTAACTTCTTGCAGTTGACCTAGAAAGAAACAGTGCACGCTTTAGGATCAGAATTTTCTATAAAATTGAACTTCTCTTGACCTACAAGATAGCTTTCCACATAGCTTTCCAAATCAAGACCTTCTTTTCAGCCTATCTGTAACTTTGAGTTGTTGATGCAGTGTCAACCTCTTAAAAATTACAGAACTTTTTCTTAGACGTGATTTGCCACAATATTTTGTTTTCCATGATGGTATTTGGGTACATTTCATCAAATACGTGGGTCATGCCAGTAGTATCACTTCAATTCATATTTTCTCTAGATACTTCTGAGGAAAGAACTGGACTGGACTGATTTTATAGGTTTACTATTATTTTTTTCCTCAAATAATCCAGGTAGCTGGCAATTTGAAAATGTTTACTGTGGAAATACCCAGTCTGTAGAAGGATAAAGAGACAGCAAACGCACAAAAAATGCCATTAAGGTGCTTAACAGAGCCCTACATTTGTGACTTTCAGTGAAGCAATCCTAAGACAAGCACCCTATTGAATGGATGGGATCAGAACCTTTCCAAAACTTTCAAGCTGAAAACCTTAGTTACTTAATTACAGCCTTAAATTTTTGCACATAGGATTTTCTTCTGGAGGCTTTCAGCTGGATCTTCTGCATTCCCATGCCTAGACAGGGAGCTTGGTGCTATGAGAAGACTTTGCATCTCTCATTTGCAAGAGTAAAATAGATATTATTACTTTTTTTTTTTTTGGTCATAAATCCTAGTCAGATTGTTTTGGGAAAACATGACAAAAAAAAATCTTTTTTTTTTCTCATGCCTCTGATTTACAGAACTCTCTTATCTATTATGTAAGTTGTCAAATCCAGGGCTTTATTTTTGCATATCAGAAAGGCAGTCCTCAGGATTTCCCTCTCACTGTGAGAAACTGTCAGAAATGGTTTGGTGTGGACTTGTCTGTGTGAGTGAGTGCTCCTAGGCATGAAATCAAACGCAAATACCCAGGTATCTAAGCTCAGTGGAAATAAACATCACTGGAAGGCATAAAGCTCTTCAAGGAAGTTGTATTTAAACGCTAACTCCAGCAAAAACCGAGGATTTCACAGCAGGTAAGTTTTTATTTTAATGTTCACTCCAGAGTCAAACGTATTTAGAGCCTTTGTTTGTATTCTTTAAATGTATTTTTAAGAAAGGCAGGTGGGAAGCACACATGTGAGAAAAGAAATAAGACTTGGTGGGGGTTGATTCATTGAATATAAGCAGCCAGTCAGTATGTTCTGTGTACCCTGTCATTCTGCATAAACTAACCCTGTTCAAGAAAAAAGCATTTTCCATTCATTTTGCATATGTTTAACTGTTTTCAGCTATAATTAATTGTCATGTCATGCAAACTAAATCCTCAGCAGAGTATCATGACTGCCAAATACAGTACAAATTGCTGTGCAAAAGAAAAAGTAATTCCAAGAGTAATTTACATTGTTCTTAGTAAATGCTGTATTGTTGTTTAAGTTGAAAGTAGTGATGCCTGAAGACCAGCTTTACTGTTTTATAAATCTTATTTTGAGCAGTTGAGTACGTTAATAGAGTTTCTGCAACTACAGTAAAGCCTGCACCACCAATGCAGCAATGAAGAAAGATTTTTTTTCCCCTCCTGAAAATCAAAAATACACCATTTCCTTGAAACTAGGGAGTCAAATTCCTTTTTCTACTTGTTTAACAGGCCAAGATCCATGCAAGAGCAACCCGTGCCTCAATGGTGGTACCTGCTACCCTCGTGGCTCCTTCTACATCTGCACCTGTCTGCCAGGTTTCAACGGGGAGCAGTGTGAATTAGGTAAACTGGTGCCATCTGGCTGCTGATTAACTCGTGGTTAAAGCTCTTGAACATTAAATCCAGCGTGCTTTAAAGTTGAAAGCTGCATGGACATTTGGAAAATTTTACACCAAGGCCGTACTTCGGGACAATTAAATGTAGAGATCCCCATTGTCTCTCCCCTTTTCCCTCTCTCCATAAAGTGCACAGATTTGTGCACACACACAGGGACTAAGGGAACTGTAAATGAACTGCAGGAGCTGGAATTCACAGCATTTAATTCAAAAACACACCAAATTAAAAAAAAAATAGTGATATTTGGAATAGTTCCCTAAGAGCGTCCCATAATTATTTGAAAGGCTGGTAAGATAAAATATTCCAAAATATGAATGGGAAGCTGAGAATTGAACACAAACTTGAAAATTTTTGCAGGAAATTTTAGATATTATCACAATCATAGGCATCTTTGGTACAAATTAGTATTTTGGTAACAATTTCAGCTGAGGAACCTCTTCCAGTTGCCTGTGACATCTTTGCAACTCCTGTGACTGTAGATTTCAAGAGACTCACCTATGTGGTTCAGAATAACCAATTTTCCTTCAGAAAGCCAGCCAAAGTATGATGAGATGATTGGAACAAGTAAGACCTAGCATAAAATTTGACCAGAGCGTATTTTAAAATAGAAATATATATATATTTTAAACCTACTACATGATGATGCAATTATTCCTAGTTGCTTGTTTGTAGATATGTCTAGCTTCTCTCTCATATTTTAATGAGTGAAACACAACCAGCAGTTCATTTTTGGGTGGAGATGTTTGCAAAATCTGTGTGGAAGTCTACACTGTGATGGTTTCAGAGGAGCAGCGCTCATTAGGGAACTTCATATGATCTTCATGAGGAGACACACTAGCTTACAACCTGCGCAAAAGCAACCCATGCTGAAAATAATTGTATAAAATGAACTTGTGCTCCAATTTAAAAGGTGAAGACAAGGTATTTTAGCAGCTAGAGGAGGCAGGGACAGACATGTTATTTGTTTACTGTGCAAGACCATGAGTGCTATGATGTTTTGTCCTTATCTCGATAAGATTAGACAAGAAAGAAATGAGAAATGCAAACCAATGAGATTCCAGAGCCTGCTGTTCTGCAGACAGAAATTAGCAGTCTGTTTAATGCCACATGATGAGATTTCCAATATTTGAGTTTTGTGAAGATATTCGAGGCCCCTGGTGGTTAATGGGAATTTTTGTTGTGCCAGGGTCACGCACACAAGTCAGATTTTCCACCAGGAGAAGGCTGCGTGGCATTCCTCCTTCTCATCCCCACAACCACCACTGTGATCTTTTGCAACGCTGCATTCCTCTGCTCTGAACTGGTCCCAGTCACCAGCCTGACTAAGGCTGCAGAGCATTCCCTCCTGGGAGCTCAAAAACCGAGGATTTCACAGCAGGTAAGTTTTTTTTTTAATGTTCACTCCAGAGTCAAACGTATTTAGAGCCTTTGTTTGTATTCTTTAAATGTATTTTTAAGAAAGGCAGGTGGGAAGCACACATGTGAGAAAAGAAATAAGACTTGGTGGGGGTTGATTCATTGAATATAAGCAGCCAGTCAGTATGTTCTGTGTACCCTGTCATTCTGCATAAACTAACCCTGTTCAAGAAAAAAGCATTTTCCATTCATTTTGCATATGTTTAACTGTTTTCAGCTATAATTAATTGTCATGTCATGCAAACTAAATCCTCAGCAGAGTATCATGACTGCCAAATACAGTACAAATTGCTGTGCAAAAGAAAAAGTAATTCCAAGAGTAATTTACATTGTTCTTAGTAAATGCTGTATTGTTGTTTAAGTTGAAAGTAGTGATGCCTGAAGACCAGCTTTACTGTTTTATAAGTCTTATTTTGAGCAGTTGAGTACGTTAATAGAGTTTCTGTAACTACAGTAAAGCCTGCACCACCAATGCAGCAATGAAGAAAGATTTTTTTTTTCCCTCCTGAAAATCAAAAATACACCATTTCCTTGAAACTAGGGAGTCAAATTCCTTTTTCTACTTGTTTAACAGGCCAAGATCCATGCAAGAGCAACCCGTGCCTCAATGGTGGTACCTGCTACCCTCGTGGCTCCTTCTACATCTGCACCTGTCTGCCAGGTTTCAACGGGGAGCAGTGTGAATTAGGTAAACTGGTGCCATCTGGCTGCTGATTAACTCGTGGTTAAAGCTCTTGAACATGAAATCCGGCGTGCTTTAAAGTTGAAAGCTGCATGGACATTTGGAAAATTTTACACCAAGGCCTTACTTCGGGACAATTAAATGGAGAGATCCCATTGTCTCTCCCCTTTTCCTCTCTCCATAAAGTGCACAGATTTGTGCACACACACACAGGACTAAAGGGAACTGTAAATGAACTGCAGGAGCTGGAATTCACAGCATTTAATTCAAAAACACACCAAATTAAAAAAAAAATAGTGATATTTGGAATAGTTCCCTAAGAGCGTCCCATAATTATTTGAAAGGCTGGTAAGATAAAATATTCCCAAATATGAATGGGAAGCTGAGAATTGAACACAAACTTGAAAATTTTTGCAGGAAATTTTAGATATTATCACAATCATAGGCATCTTTGGTACAAATTAGTATTTTGGTAACAATTTCAGCTGAGGAACCTCTTCCAATTGCCTGTGACATCTTTGCAACTCCTGTGACTGTAGATTCCAAGAGACTCATCTATGTGGTTCAGAATAACCAATTTTCCTTCAGAAAGCCAGCCAAAGTATGATGAGATGATTGGAACAAGTAAGACCTAGCATAAAATTTGACCAGAGTGTATTTTAAAATAGAAATATTTTAAGCCTACTGCTTGATGCAGCAATTATTCCTAGTTGCTTGTTTTAAGATATGTCTAGCTTCTCTCTCCTATTTTAATGAGTGAAACACAACCAGCAGTTCATTTTTGGGTGGAGATGTTTGCAAAATCTGTGTGGAAGTCTACACTGTGATGGTTTCAGAGGACCAGAGCTCATTAGGGAACTTCATATGATCTTCATGAGGAGACACACTAGCTTACAACCTGTGCAAAAGCAACCCATGCTGAAAATAATTGTATAAAATGAACTTGTGCTCCAATTTAAAAGGTGAAGACAAGGTATTTTAGCAGCTAGAGGAAACAGGGACAGACATGTTATTTGTTTACTGTGCAAGACCATGAGTGCTATGATGTTTTGTCCTTATCTCGATAAGATTAGACAAGAAAGAAATGAGAAATGCAAACCAATGAGATTCCAGAGCCTGCTGTTCTGCAGACAGAAATTAGCAGTCTGTTTAATGCCACATGATGAGATTTCCAATATTTGAGTTTTGTGAAGATATTCGAGGCCCCTGGTGGTTAATGGGAATTTTTGTTGTGCCAGGGTCACGCACACAAGTCAGATTTTCCACCAGGAGAAGGCTGCGTGGCATTCCTCCTTCTCATCCCCACAACCACCACTGTGATCTTTTGCAACGCTGCATTCCTCTGCTCTGAACTGGTCCCAGTCACCAGCCTGACTAAGGCTGCAGAGCATTTCCCTCCTGGGAGCTGGGTGGGTGATGAAACCAGCTTTGTTTTCTGCCGCAGACATCGACGAGTGCCAGTCCAACCCGTGCCGGAACGGAGCCACGTGCATCGACAGCCTCAACACCTTCACCTGCCTCTGCCTGCCCAGCTACGTTGGGGCTCTCTGTGAGCAAGGTAAGGGCTGTTCCCTCACCTCTGCTGCTGCACACTCAATTTACAGCCCAAGACATTTACGGAGTAACAGGGCAAAGCCTCCTAAAAATGAGAAGGTGGAAGAATCCAACAAAAATCTGCGGGAAGTCACCAGTGGTGAGGAGAGCTCCTGAATTTTGTTAGACTTCCCTGACTTGTGGATCAGGGTGTTTTTCCATCTCTCACTTTGCACAAGCCCTATCCACATGCTAACCTGAGTGGAAGCCATATGCAAAATATAAACTGATATATGGGGCAATTTCTGTGTCAAAAAAACAACTCTCAGGTGTTGCTTTTCAGAAACAGTTTGCAGGTGGCTCCAAGCCTGCTTGCTGATGCTGCCTTGCAAACTGCTGAGAAGACACCTAACGAGGCTCTCTCATTACTGTAGTGATGCTTAATGAGTGAGAGCAGGGTTACTTTGTGGCTGAGTTTCTCTCTTAAAAAATCACATGTGGTGTGAAAGACTTATCAGAACCTATCACCTCCAAAAAGCATCAGTAGGAATAGTTTAATGAATAAGACAGATTATATGTTTCTCCACTGGGGACCACAGCTTTGACAACTTCATCCTACACTTTTAGAAATTATTTGTTCTGAGATTATTTTAGGAAAATTAGGTTATCATTATCATAGCAGGATTATCATTACAAGGAGATTGAAAAAGGCTTTCTAAACTGAACAATGGAAATAAGTGCCTGTAGTTGTTAGAAAATTGCCTGCAAGAAACCTCACAGAATTTACAGGAAACATTTGCAGTGCAAGATGCTTACTCAATATGTGGGAGGAGGAATAGGGTAGCAACATTTGTTCTGTCAATAAAATTAATGAAGGCATTTCCGTGGGAAAAAGAAATGGTGCTTGCTAAACTTATGAAAATATGTTTTTCTTTTCCCTTCAGCTGAATGATTTTGGTCACAGGTGGATGAACTAAACCTGCGGATTGGTTTAATTGATATTGTGTATTTTCATGTTTGTTTCTCAGCCTCAGTGAAGAGTGGTTTGCAAACTCTTCCAGGTCAACCTGTAGAGATTAATGTTGAAGATGAAAAATCTCAGAGCTGATCAGCTCTGGCATTTTTACTGTTTAACCTTTTCATCAGTCTGCCTAACCTTGTACCTTGAGAAGGCTTTCTGAATCTTGCCTCCCAAATTAAAAATTGACAGTGTTTTCACACCAAAAGAAATAAATGTTCTCACTCCCTTCCTCCTCCCCTTCATTCCAGCAAATCCATAGCAGTGAGTGGCTCTGACTGCCATGGTAGCTTTAAGCTGCTTTTTATGACCTACCTGAGAGTGCATTTTAGGTGGTTAATGGGAACATTTCCTAGTTTGTCAATCAGAACCAGAGCTGTGCTCTCTCAGCTTTGGAATTTAAATTTCCTCCACTTAAAGTCCTGCAGTGGTTTGGGACTTGGGAAAAGGTTTTAGTGCCAAATTTCCATTCCACCAGACAAAATAAAACTGTGTTGGCGATTCAGACATGGTTGTCTGGCAAGCAGGCTTTATTTCAAGGCATCAGTCCTGACCTCACTAGATTTAAAGACCAGCCAGGACGACAGAATGTGCACCTCGGTGCCACAGGAAAGGTGGAGCTCAGCACACCGAGATTATATTTCATTACTTCTTTTTTTTTTTTTTTAAATTTCAAATATACTATTCATTTTAGAAAGCTTCAAAAAAAAAAAAAAAAAGAAAAAAAGAATCAGGCAGAAGGGATTTCTTAGGCGCAGTGCTGAGCATTCAAAATGCCGTGGGAGGGAATGGGAGCAGGGAGCGTGCACTGCCCTTGGAAATGAAGCTCAGAGCAGGGGGTCACCACATCTGCACCCACTGCTCTGGTGCAGAAGGAAATGCAGAGCTCAGAATTTCACCCAAATGCCCCTGTGGGACTGCTCTGGACCGAGGGATGTTCGACAGGGGTATCATGCTTGTGTCAGCATTTGGAGGGGATGCGACCAGGGGACAGCACAGCTGCACGCCAGCGAGCTCTGGCAGGTGGTGAAGTTAGGGGAACCTTCTGGGTGATCTGATCCAGGCTGAGGCAAATCAGTCCTGAGACTCAGGGAGCTGGAACTGGCTCCCTGACAGCCCTTCCTCTTGCCAGGTGGAAAGAGTTCAGCAATCTGAGCCCGGGAACTTCTTCCTGAAGCGAGCTGGATTTGTCAGATGTTAGAAATAGTGCAGCTGAAAGTTTCCTCAAAAATTTGCCTTTAAACTTGATTGTTAGATCAGATAAGCTAATCATCACTTCTGGTGCAGGTGAGATTAAAAGGGACAATATCCTCTTTTGCCCACCACCTGTGTCTTTTCAAAGGAAAGATGGATATTCTGCTTGTCACTTGTTGACATTTGAACATCACCCCTTAAAATTCATAAATATCCCCAAAGCACTTTCCCAAAGAGTGACAGGAGATTACAGTAAATCTTGGTGTGAGTTTTATTCTGGGAGAGCCATCAGTCTTTCCATTGTCATCCCTCTATGAAAAGCCCCTATGACAACTCTCAGGAAATGGTAGAGACTTGCAACTTGAACCTCAATATTAAGGGTGAATTCTCTTTATGAGAACTGGATGAACACATCTGTGGATTTTCCTCTTCCTTCCTTGCCTGGCTAGAGTTTCCTTTTCTTTTTCTCCTTTTTCTGCCGTGGCTGGTGTGTACCTGCTCTCAAGGAATGTTTTAAGCCTAAGGTTTGGCTTGCTTGCAGCTGGACGTGTGTGCAAAAATGGCACATGTGTGTTTGTAACCAAACGCGCCTCCTTGGGATAATTCAACCAGCTGCTCTCTTCCAGGTTCTGAAAACAAAACAACTGTGGGTTTTAACCACCCTATCAGGAATCATGTGTTCTTATGACCCAAGTTCATTGTTTCAATGTCTGTGATTACTCCAGTCTCATTTAATTCACTTTGTTCGCAGGGCTTGGTTGGTTGGGGTTGAGGTAGTTGAGAAGGGCTCAGGGAAAAGGTAATTTCAGAAAACAGATGGTCTCTTACTGATGTCTATCGGCTGAAAAGAGATTATTTTGGATATTTACTAGAGAAATGGGTTTCTCCTCGAGATGTGTGGGCTAAGTGGCCTCCAGCACTTCCTCATTAGCTGAAGGCAGAGAGTCACTGATAAAATTCACAGCTGAGTAAGACTCTCATTATGTTCTGGTACCTGTGTCAGTCTTTATTTCCTTTAAGCCCCTTCTGGAATTTCTTTAAAGACAATGGACCTATTGACAGCAGCATTGAAAAAACAGTTCCTATTTATGTATCAAACCCACCGAGAACTCTTTTTTGAGTGCAGTGTTAAGGGATGTGGTTACACATGTTCAATTGCAGTTACAGAGAACAGAAGCTGTGAGACGAACTCCTTGCACACACCACTGGAAACCCCTGTAAATTGTCAGAAACGCTGGATGAGTTTTAAAACACCACAAATATGGTGAGCAGTGTTTCAGTCCTTCCATCAGGTGCTGGAATAAAGTTACACAAGTCTGTGGCTGGGTGCACAGTGCATGTCAAGTAATGCATTCAATAAATGCTTGCATCTACTCTGCTCACCGTGGTTGGGTCAGAAAATTTACCTGCGATTAGTGTCTACCAATTCAGTAGACACTAATTCAGTGGTTCAGTAAAGGCACTGGAAATTTATACCCATATGGAACCTTTTTACCTTTTTGTCACCCTTTCAGCTTTCATCATTGAGTAAGGGCTGCACACTGAGGACAAAACTCTGCAGAGATGAAATTGTCCTCACAGTTTTACTTGCCTGATTGGCAGTTTTAATCCTCTACCATCTTGAATCTTCCTTTCCCTATATATTTTTTCCCTCTTCTTGTCAACCTCTCCTCTAAAAAATACCCAAACCAACCCTCAAAAACGCCAACAACAAACACCAAAAGCAAAATCCCTTGAAAAACCCCAGAATCCCCACTCTCACTCTCCAACCCCAAACAAAAAAATCCTCTTTTCCAGCATCTGAAAACATGATGTATTTTATAGCCATCAGTTCTGGCTTGTTCCATTTTGTTGTTTTGGTTTTTTTTAAGATTTGGGATATATACACAGGTGCAGAAAATTACTTAACTTTTTGCCAGTGTTTGGCACCTTTTGTCTTAAGAAGAGAAATTTTGTGGTTTTTTTGTAAGAAGAGAAATTGTGTTATAATTCATGCTCAGGCCATTATATCCAACTTAGTAAACACAGTCCTCTCAGTTTTGTATTTTCAAGCCCCCTTTGCTTCCCCAGTGTGCCTTTCAGGAGATCTCTCAAAGCCTTCACTTCTCCCCTAGCAGAGGCCGGGGAAGGTTTGATTAGAATAGCTTGGAAATCCTCTCTGGCCACATTTTTCTCAGCTCCTTGTTATTATCTGATTTGTTTCCTGTGGGACAAAGGAGTCCCTGAACAAGATAAATAATAAAATCTTAAGTGCCTTCACAGAGGACATAGGTCTGTTAGTCAGCTTTGTGTGGTTAAACAAATGTTCTAGAAAGCCCAAGGCAGACTAAACTTTAAAAATTACCTAGATGCCAGAGATTAAAGCTGTGTCTGCAGCCTGCACCTCACACAGAATACAAAGAGGGAAAAGATAAAAAAGCTAACAATTTGGTTATGTAGATTACATTCCTTTTTTCATAGCTGGGATGACTCAAGGCACAAGCAGTTTTCTGCAGTTCCTGGAAATAGAAGGGACATAATCACTGTAAGCTTGATTATGTCTTTGCATTTGGTACATTTATGTCAATACTGATGACTTTTGGGAAATTATTTTGATATCAGACTCCGAAGACAATGACTGCCTTATTAGTGTCAGAGAAATTCTGATAAGCCTCTGACATGGCTTTGCCACATTTTGTTTGCACTTTGAAATCCATTTATGTACATGTAAAATCTAGTTTGTGTCATGGGGGATTTAAACCCTTTTTTTGAAAAATAGACACTTTGTTGTGTCAGGATGGAAATGGCCTCTTCCTGCTGTGAATTAAGAACCTGTGCTGGGAAAATCTGTTTTTTAGGTGGTAGTAGCAGCTCAAAGCTAAGCAATCCCTTAGTTAAGGTATTTGCAGCCATCAGCCTTTGACATGTACTGCAATATTTGGCTGTTTCTGTTCTCAGGCAAAAAGAGCCCCTTTGGCCAAAGCATGTTATTGACCACTGACTGCATTGACCTACTGAGAATGAGAAATCCAGTTTCCAGGCCAGAACATCTCCATAACTCTGGAGAGGCTGGAACAACTGGCTTCGGACACTGTTTTGCTCAGGGGGCTGATAAAATTTAGTGGGAAGTGGCTGATTCCTGGTGGGTGGGTGCAGTGGGGGAGGCCAAGTCTTGTGTTTCAGTTCCCCAGCATCCTGAGGCCCCTCAGGGTGAGCCATCCCGTGCTGAGATATCTGTGGCTGAAACACACTGTAATCTCATGCTGAAATGTCCTTTATGATGCCACTGCATCTGCCACGGCTCGAAACTCCCTGCCTTTCCCGTGTTGTTTCTCCCACTCCTCCCTAAAATTCCTTCTTATCACTGGCTGGTCCTTCCCATCCTCAGGCACAGCTCAGACGTCACACAATCAGACATCACACTTGTTTTGCCCATCTTATTAATGCTGATTTTTTCCTGTGATTCATCCCTGCAGAAGCAAACTTGGAACTGAAACTCTTGGGGTTTTTTTTTTTGCCATCTATTCTGTTTACAGCTGCCTAACCTTGACAGAACAATTAACGCCAAGTCCATGTTGTTCCTGTTCCAAGGCTTGCGTTTATTTCTCTTTCAGTGGCTGGCGTGAATCCTCTCTGTGATGCATTCTTATCAGCGCCATGCCTCATGCAAGCACAGACAACGTGCAATTTCATTGCTTTGTATTTCAGCTTTGCTGACCTCCTAACAAGCTGATGCCTAAAGTTGACTTCATCAAGGAAGATGGGTTTTGGGGGAGGATTTGGAGGCCTGAGCTCAGAAAGATAATATTGCAGCTTTGCTTCTGCAGACTAAACAATTACCATAATTTCCCTTCATATAATTTTGAGTTATCGGTTTCTTTCAAGCTTAAGTTAGTACAGTGACTTGAAGAACCATTTGTCCTTGCAACTAAAAATTCCCATCCTCATAAATGCTCAGAAAACTGGTGAAATGAAGGTTCACTGCAGTCCAACATCCAGGGATTTCATCCATCTGGGGTGACAGATATAGATGTCCTCCTGAAATTGCCCAGATTCAGCTTCATTCAATCAGTGGAAAGCCACAAAGTTTCCAATTGCAATCATATGCCTTAGATAAGTAATAGTCTTGCAGTTTGTGCTGGAAGTGGGTAAACAGAACTGCCTGAAAGTGAGGTCTCAAGGATGGGTGCACTGAGGCTGGGTAACCACAGCTACCTGAAAATGAGGTTCAAATGATGAGTGTTTGATTTTGCATGCCTTGACAAAAATGGGGTTTTCTTGAAGCTTTGTCCCACAAAAAATCCATTGGCGTAGACAAGATGTGCCTGGTTTTTGTTGATTGACCAAATGTGCCTGATTTTGGTGAATTGACTGATTTTGATATGTTGACCAAACATGCCTGGTTTTGGTTGATTGATCAAACATGCCTGATTTTGGTGCATTGGCCAAATGAGCCTGGTTTTGGTTGATTGATCAAATGTGCCTGATTTTTGTTCATTGATCAAATGTGCCTGATTTTGGTCCACTGACCTGGACCAAAAATGTGCCTGGTTTTGGTGCATTGACCGAATGTGAACGGTTTTGGTTGATTGATCCAACATGCATTGTTTTGGTGCATTGGCCAAATGTGCCTGGTTTTGGTCCATTGATCAAATGTGTCTGTTTTGGTCCATTGACCAAACATTCCTGGGTTTGGTTGATTGATCAAACATGCCTCTTTTTGGTGCATTGGCCAAATGTGCCTCATTTTGGTGCATCAACCAAATGTGCCTGGTTTTGGTACACTGACAAACATCCCTGGTTTTGGTTGATTGATCAAATGTGTCATTTTGGTGCACTGACCAAACGTGCCTGATTTTGGAGCACTGACTGATTTTGGGATGTGCTTTGTCTGTCTGCTGCAGACACGGAGACCTGTGACTACGGCTGGCACAAGTTCCAGGGGCAGTGCTACAAGTACTTCGCGCACCGGCGCACGTGGGACACGGCGGAGCGGGAGTGCCGCCTGCAGGGAGCTCACCTGACCAGCATCCTGTCCCACGAGGAGCAGATCTTCGTCAACCGTGCGTACCCACGGGCCTGCTCTGCCTCACGCCTCGGGTGCCACCACACCAGGGACAGCTGGGGGTGTCAGGGAGTGTCCAAAGGAGGGGCGTGGAGATGGGGAAGGGTCTAGGCAGGAGCTGAGGTCATTTGGGTGGTTCGGATGGGGAAGAGGAGATTGAGGTCAGACCTCAGTGTGGTCTCCAGCATCCTCTGATCTCTGCATCTCTCAGAACCTCAGGGAATGGCCTGAGGTTGTGTCAGGGCAGGTTTAGGTAGGAATTTAGGGAAAGGTTCTTATCCCAGAGTGTGCTGGGCACTGCCCAGGCTCCCCAGGGAATGGGCATGGCCCTGAGACTCTAAATTTCTGATTAAAACTAAAGGACTTTCCTTTAATTTTGCCTGTGTGGTGTTGGAAATATGTCTGATGATTGGTGCATTCAGTTCTGCAAAAGAGCTGTTTAAAAAGTTTAAAACATACAGTGCTTTGTTCAACTGCATTTGAGGCAAAGCCTTTGCTGCCAGAACTCCAGGAGCATTTGAAATATTCTCCCAGGGATGCCCAGGGTGGGATTGCTGAGGTGTCTGTGCAGGGACAGG
Organism: Emberiza elegans; assembly: GCA_024865655.1. Classification (NCBI taxonomy): domain Eukaryota; kingdom Metazoa; phylum Chordata; class Aves; order Passeriformes; family Fringillidae; genus Emberiza; species Emberiza elegans. Next base: position 2,016,597 of record JALJVW010000034.1, read on the forward strand.
GGCTGCACTGATGATCCCTGTGGGTCCCATCCAGCTCAGGATAATCTGTGTCTCTAAACAAGAGACATCGCTGAGGCTGTGGAGATGGTGAGATCTCCTCCTCACCACTCAGCTTTTGCATCTCCAACTTAAAATATACTTTAAAATGTTAAACAAAAGGCACACTTTGTGTTATAAATGTTTACTTCTGCACTTAATACAAGTTCTCCATCACTATTAAGTTATTATTTGTTAAATAGAAAATACTTTTTGGGGGGAGAGATGAGAAGAAGAACTTTTGTACTGGTATTGAGACTTTTTGAAACATTTTGATTTCTGGAGACTTAAGGTATTTTGTGCATATGACACATTTTTGTGCACATGGTGACATCAAGACAATGTCACCATAATTAGGCATAAAGAAATAGCTACTGTGTATTGTAAAATTTAGACAACAATGGTCACAGCCTAACCAAAACTTGAACAATGTGGTTTGGAATATGTGATTTTAATTTTTTTTTTTGTTTTTTTTCCTGTCATATGTTCTCAGGTAGGAAATTAATTCTCTTTGCCTTGGTAGACATCCCTGAGAGTGAAGAGACAGGGTCCTTTAAAAATGTTAGATGAGAATCTGCATTTTTATACACATCCCAAATTAAAGCCAAAAAGCTGAAGAAGAGCCTCTAAACCAGTTATTAGCACAAAGAGCAGAACAATCTTAAGAACAGGATGTCTGATTCATTCAGCATAAAATTATTTTCTTTGGTGAAACCTCTTCCATTTATGGGAAAGTTAATGGAAATGCCCTTCTGGTTCCCAGGTATTGGCCATGACTACCAGTGGATTGGCCTCAATGACAAGATGTTTGAGCGTGACTTCCGCTGGACTGATGGTAGCCCACTGGTAAGATGCCTTTGAGCTGAAATCACTCACTCATTTCTTTTTGTGGTGGCTTATCAAATTCCCACTAGCAATGAGGAAAGCTGCATTAAAAAAAACCAACAACAAAAAAACCCAAAAAAGCAGCCAAAAAGCCCCCCTCGTCGCTAAATATGGACCCAAGCAAACAGTCAGTAAATTCATTTTGGGATACCTAATATTTTGTGGTTTAACTTTAAGGTCTTGTTGTCAGTTCCTGTTATTGTATGTGTGGGAGCTCTCTAAGGTTTCACATAGAAATACTCAAAAATCTGAGACTGTGGTAATTTAAGGGTCTCCGCTGGAGCTGGTTTGTGATCTGGCCTTGCGCAAGGCCGTGTGTGGCAATTCTCCTCGCTCACCAGGATGCATTTTTGGGCGATGATCTGGCACTCAACTCTTGCCTTTGCTGGGTCCCGGGGGTGCACAGAGGAGCCTCACAAGTATTTCTGGAGCCTGCTCAGTGGGGCAGCTCTGCAGCAGCCATCCTCAGCTGGTTCAGGGGCCTGTGGCCCATAATTCAGCCATAAAATTTTAAGATGCTGACCTAAAACAAAAAAGGAAATCAGCAGAAGGAGAGGGAAAACATCTTCACCCACCATCAACACACCTAAATCAAAGAGCTTATGGACATAGGAAATGATCAAACTCTTCCCCATTCAAAATGATCTCTTCTGTAGGAGGAACAGGGGATTTATTTGCTGTTGAGCACCCATTGAAGAACATTACATTAAGAAAAAGCCCAAACTGGTTATTATTTTCCCTTCCAGTAGTGAACTTACAAATCAGAGAGCATCTGGAGACACCTGTTGTTGCTGCAGACCATGTGGCTGCAGCTGGTGTGGAAAGACACCTGGGACAAGGCTGGCTTCACTTATTGCCATTTCATGTAAATAAATGGCAATAAAAGCACCTAAAAGTTCTCTGAAATGGCTTATAAATGAGAAAATTCCTGGGGACATGGCTGTGTGTGGCAGGTGGCAGTAAAGAGGGGTAGGAAATGGTGGTGAGGCTTTCTGTTGCCTCACTGGTGGCTCAGGGTGCTACCAAGGCACCCCTTGGTGACCCCAGACACCAGGTGCAAAATAAGATAAATATACATAAGATAATATATCATGCTTATATATTCCAAAAATAGAGTTGTTGTGCCACTGATTAATCACCCTGGTCTAGTGGAAGGTGTCCCTGCCCATGGTTCCTCCCAATCCAAACCATTCTTGATTCTATAAATTTGAGGAAATAAAAACTAGAGCTGATATCCTATTTTTTTAATTCAGGCTACTGACTGAATGGGCATTACATTTTTACTGTAATTTTCAATTTTAAGAAATTAAGATATTCTCAGAACAGAGTGGTACCATCTGTCCAACAGATTTCTGCTTTGATTGATCTTTTTTTCCACCTTATTTTTCTTTCATTTTTAACAACTTCCCTCTGTCTCTTCCTTTGGAAACAATTTAGGTGTCTCCTGAAATCATTTATGTTCATTGCTTCAATAGATTTTCCTCATAACTTGTTCCATATGGTTTCTGGATCCCATGGTTCTGAGCAGCTGCCTCATTTGTTCCTTTTTCTCTGGCTTTTAACTTATTTCTCATACTTTCTAACCAACTTTCTTGTTGTTACAGTGATTTATTACTTCTCTAGTAATTAATAAGAATGATAATGTAATTAAATATATGGATCCAATCTATTTTCCTGGTGTTCTCCTAAAATTGCAGTGAATTTAAATACTATGCAGGTAGAAAATTTATCTCTTTTGTGGGTGTGCGGGTGAGCAAGATTCATGCTGGCTTTAAATTCATTAGCATAATTTGTCATCATAAAAATCAGCATTATTACACCAACACTCAGGCTCTAAATTGAATTTCTGAGTTTAGAGGTGGCTCTTGCCTATAGCCACAATTTAAATAGCCTTGACTTGTTTTATGTATCATGGTGCATGTGTATTCAGCTGTTTCTAAATTTGTTTCCCAGCTCTATGCACTCTCCAAAAACTACTGTCAATTCACAATTCCATTCAAGACTTCTGGCATGGGGGAAAATTTGTTAAGTGTGCTGGGGATCCCCCTGATATCAGTTTTCTTGGAGATACTATCAGAAGAGTGGTTGTGCAGCTACAAGTGGTGCACATTCATCTTTATCTTGATACTTCTTTGAATTTTCTCCAGTAACAGCTTGGTCCAATCCAAAAAATCATGCTTGCATGACTTTATGAGGTTCTATGGATTAAAAATAATCCCTTAGCAGTTCTGATGCTTCATGCACTTAAAAGAAAAAGCAAATTAACAACAACAGGAAGACATGTTGTGGGTGACAAATTTCTCTTTCACACAAAATTTCTTTCTGAACCAAAGCGAGCCCCTGGAATTGGGAATTGGGAATGCTTGAAACACAGGCTTCACTACAGGAGACACAGAAAAAGCTTTATATTACTTTGGTACTCATTTCCCCCAACACAAGGAAACCAACAGAAATATGCAGCACACTGACAGCAACTCTTAACTCTTTTGCCAGGAATTTTATTGGCAATTTTGGGAAAAGGGATAAAATACCTTTTTTTTTTTTTTCTTTGCACCTAAAATGTTTTCCAACCAATGGGTTCAATGGAAGGAAATCATTAATTTTTTTGACATTTTCAGACCTTGACAAGTTGTGTTTTTCCAGATTTTTTTAAACTGAGGCCAAGAGCCAGCCACCATTAAACATGATATTTGGGCAAAGCATGTAAATGAGAATATAGAGTGAAGGATCTTACTGGGAAACCTACACTGAACCTAAAGTGCCTTGACAGGCTCTCAGCCCTTCTGAAAAAGACTGTTTAGTTGCCTAATAGTGGACTAAGTATAGTCAGCCACTTCTGATACCTTGGAATTATTCCCTTTTCACTCCTGCAGAAAATACTCTCTGTTAACAATTCATCAAAACCAGCAGCAACACTCAGAAAAAAAAAAAACCAAAAAACCAAACCCCCTGTATTCCTGTGCACATTTTTTGTGCTTCAACTAGAATTTATGTTGAACTTGGAAAAATAGTGCCAGTAAGCAAGTTTTGGTAAAGATGGAGGGTGATCCTGTAAATTCATGCTCTGGCTCTCAGAGTTCCTGGAGAACTCTGTTGGTGTCTTGAATAATGAAGTGAATACAATCAAATTCAGTGAGAAAGCAAGAAATAGTGTTTAAATCTTCTCAGCCCACATGATTTTTGTCCATATTTGCATTGAGTCTGGCTGTTTTCCATTAAAACCCCAATTTTGAGGACACAAAAAATTATCCTAATAGACAGAAACAGGCCCACTCCTAAATCACAGTATTGGAGGTTCTGGTCCTGCATAGAGACCTTGAGGAAGCTTTTTGATCTGCCTCACTGAAATGTCTGGTGCAGAGGGATTTGGCAAGTTGATTCCTTAACTGCAAAGTGGTTTTAATTCAACACCAGTTAGCAGTTTCCTGCTTTGCAGGCAAATTGGCACAATCTCGTGCAGATAAAGCCTCACCATCTGCTGGCAAAACACACATTTTCAGCTTTTTGTACCCACTGCAACCCAAACACAGACTGGGCTTGAGTGAAGCAAAACTACTTGAATAAAGTGGTTGTGTCCCACCTCTCATGCCCTAAAGTTTAATTGTTAGCTGAGGTGGCATTTTGCATAAAGGAAATGGTTTTCAGGTAACTGGTCTGTCATTACAGGATATATTTTTTGGCCAAATGAATTTGCTTATATTTGTCTTTCTTCTTTAAATTTTTTCTTTAAAAACAAATTGGGATCTTCTTGGCTAAGACCAGAACCTTATCTTTAAAGTGCTCCTTGGCTAAGCTTAGGGCACATTGTCCAATAAGCAGAATAAAATAGGCTTTAATTACAGTAAGCTGGGGGATCCAATGGCTGCTCACATGTATCTGGGTTTTTTTCTGATTTGCTGTGCTGTACCTGGGTGGCAGGGAGCAATCTTTTATTATCTACATCATGTCCTTGCCCTCTTTTTTATTTTATTCCTCTTATTTATTTATTTTTCTGTTTTTGAAAGAAACAACTTCTCAGTGGTTCTGTTGGTTGGGAGAAATGGAATTCACGTTCTGGGGCTGATGGGACACACAACAAAACAATTTTGGGGGCAAAACAACAGCACCTTTTTTTTGTATGAAGGGGAAGGAGTTGTTGGCAGCTGTGTTAGTGCAGCACAGAAAAATGAGTGTCCTTTGAGGAAACCCAGATCCTCACACGTGGGGCAAATTCATTGAGACCTGGGGCCACTGACGCTGGGCTGGGAGCATCACCTGGGGTGGTGTGGGCCAGCAGGAAGCTGCAAACTTTGGCAAATCTGCCTGGCCCCTGATTTCTGATAATTTGTCCCAAAAGTGAAGGTGGTGAGAGCAGCCCCTGAGGTGTGTTCAGAGAACTTGCAGCGCCCCAGCTCTTTCGGAGCTTTGTTAATCACGACTTCCTGAAAATCAAACCAATTTCTGCTCAAGATGTTTCAGGTATGATTACATTGATGGATTCAAGCGGCAGGGGAGAATAATGTAGTGGTTTTTAGAGCATGTATTGCTAGCTCTGCTTTTCTTCTGTCCAGGGCAGTTACAGGGCTGTTTGTTGGCTTTGGGGTGGGAGAACATTATTTTCCCTCTGATATGCATTCTACAGTGCAATGAAAATGGCGATATATAGTCTTTATTTACATTTAGAAAATTACAGAATCTAAATTGTTCTTGCACTTTACTCTAGACTTTACTCCCAGCATTCCTGCAACAGTGAACAACACTTTGGAGTATGTATCAAGGACAATCTTCATCCCACCATTATCTGTTAGGCTCTAAGCAGTGAAAACAAACACATTTTGGGAAAAAAACCACAGTGTTGCAGGAGAAGGAAGCAAACACACAACTGTGTGAGCACAGTAATTTGCCTATTTGGATCTTTTTATACTTTAAATGTGATGCAATACAAACTACAGAACAACAGATCTTACATTATCAGCTGGGGCATTTAATAACTGATCAAAGGGAGAGAGGACACAACAGGAAGCTTGAAAATACACCAGCAAAATCGAATTTAAATAATTCACTTAGCTCTGTGAATGGTAACTCTTACAGCTGCAAAGCACACCCATCCAAACAGGAAAAAAAAAAAAAAAGAAAAAAAAAAGAGAAAAAGAGAAAAAAAATCTGGTGTTGCTTTTGGCAGCTCCCCCTTTGTGTTTGCTAAGGACCCTTGTGAGCAGGCAGAGCAGACAAGGAGCCCTTTGGAGCTATTCATGTTATGGATTAAGCACATACAGCAACTTGGGGCTGTGCCCAGGGCCCCCTGCCCCACGAGGGGGGTTTTTCACATCCCCTGGAAAACGCTGCTGATAATTAGTGCTTTGTAGGGCGGTGAGCTCACTGCCATTACATAAGATTAGTGCTGTAATAAGGAGCTGGCCAGCGTCTGTGGCCAGATTGTCTGTCACTGGGAGAACGCTGCCAGCCAGGAAAGGGATGGGGAATATTGCCACTTTTAAAGCTGTACAGAGACCCTGCCTTGGGTTTTTCCCTCCCCTTCAGCACAGGGGTGTTCATGCTTTGTGCTCTGCAAAGCTGGTTCCTCGGGTTGTCAGTGTTAGGTAGGCACGTTAAAATAAAAATTAAAAAAAAAAAAATAAGAAAAAGAAGGAAAACAACCCAGAAACTTAATTCTGGCAAAAAACAAAGCCGTCTCTTTTCCCTTCCTTCATTGGTCGGTGCATCAGAAGGCTTTAACTTGAGTAAATCTGTAACTGCACCCCTCTGAAGAAAGAGTAACTTCATTGAACACACACACACACACACACAAAAAAAAAAACCTCCAAAACTTTCAAAAGGCATGGAGCATTGTAGTGAAGGAGCCTGCCTCTGAGGGTTAAGTAAAGCAAACTAAAAAAGTGCTGTAGTCAGCTGCAAACAAAAAGCTCATTGTGCCCATGTCCCACAGGATGCTTGGAGAAGGGGATTTTAAACCTACCAAATGTTTTGGTTCTGTGCTGCAGTCAATCATTACGGCCTCTTTTTAAGATGCTCATTTGACCCACGTTTAAATGGAGGAGAACTATATAATGTTATTAATGACAGGTATATTTTTGGTTCAGGATGTCGTAACGAGGGCCTCTTGGACAAAGTGGGGTTTTGTCTTGTTCTTACCAGGGGGGTCAGCAGTTACTTCAGAGACTTGTTACTGCTGGGCTGAAATTACTCGTTACTCTGGGCTAAAATTCTTGGACAGCTTCAAACCTGCAGTAATTGTTGACAAAGTGCAGGATTTTCCCTTTTTTTTTTTCCTTTTTTTTTTTTTTTCTCTACTAGTAGCTGTGCACAGAAAGATTAAATCACACCCCACACAATTTGCATTGTGCTGCTAATATATATTCATGTCAATGTGACTCCAAAACAAACATGAATTACACCAAACCAGCACTTACCACCCTGCTTTCTTTCTTTGCCACTCATTTGTAACATTATTTCTCAGCTGCTAAAGTGACTTCTGAGAGCCCATCACAGGCAGCATACCCTCGAAATTGAACTGTACAGTGTGTGATGAAAGACATTACGCTGAAAACAACACATGGTAAACAGGAGGTAAAAATCCACAGCTTTATTTAGCTTTGAAAGAGTTAATGGAAGTTATAATTCTCAATAATTATAATTTTGGAGCAACTCTGGGCTTTGGAGCAAGCAGACAGCGTCACCTAGTGGGGTTTCACTTCCCACTCACTGTTTTCTGCTTCTCATGGAAAAATCGTCATTCCATGGTATTGCTTTAAAAACATCCCAGAGCCAGCAATCTGCTCCACCACACAATCATTTCTTCCCAAAACTGCAGGACTGACGGGGCTTTTATGTTTCAATTTTGTCAGGTAGCCTTTTTTTCCCCACTGGTTGAATTTCAATTTATTAGATTTCTTTCCCAAATTATTTCTTTTTGCAGAGCTCTTTCTGCTTATTCAATCTGCAATTGCTTCTTGTCGATAGATGCACATTAATGTGTGTTTTCCAGAGTCCCTGGCTTTTGTTTGCAAGCTGCTGCACGGGACCAACAAAGTTTCCCAATAGATTCCATCTCTCTGTTAACAAAAAACCCAACCCCTGGAAGTGAAATCCTTTGCAGCAGTATTTAGCAAAGCTCCTCCTGGGAGTTTGTCTTGCTCACAGTGTGACTCAGTCATGGGGAGTGTTGGGTTCCTGCCTGGTCCAAACCCTGCCAGTTTCCCAAATCCTATGCAAATAAAACTCTAAGATTAGGAGCTAAAGGGAAGACCATTCAACCAGAACCTAAAAAACAAATATCAGGATCACGACATGTGATTTTGGTGTGTACTTGGAGATAGGTTTAAATATAGGAGCTGTCTTCAAGCAGATTTGAGTTTCTCCCAGCAATGAGTTATGCACACACTTGGTGCCTCCTTCAGGCAATTATTTTAGCATCTGTCTGAATCTGCATGTGATCTTCCCTGTGATCATCCCCCTCAAGGCAAGACCCACGCCTTTAAATCAAGGTGTGTGCTTTAACTCTCACTGAATGGAGTTTTTGATCTCAAGAACGCTTTTGGTGAGTTCTGTCAGTCTGCTTCCTTTCTTAAAATTAAACAGAAAAATCCTTTGCAGGACTGGAGGGAATTTTCCTGGAACAGAGCCTGCACTGTAAGATAGCTTGTTGTCTTTCCCATGCAAAAATGCATTTAAATACTTGATGACCTTAATGGAAGTATCTCACACGTTGCAAAATCTTCACAGAAATCTGGTTGTTTTTTTTTTTTTCCTATGGAAAAGAAACGCAATCCTGTTTAAACTTCCCTGTGTCTCCTGTAGCAGCATCTGTGCTGTTACACAGTCACAAACGAGGGTTTCCTGGACTGATGCATGTGCTCATGGTAACCTCGTGCTGGTCTGGTTGAAGTTCAGCCACCGAGTAATTCCCGAGACTCACTGAGAGTGAGATGTAATTTTTATTTAAGCTGTCCAATTATAACAACCCCCACAGTGAGGGACTCATTCAGGGCCTTTCCTGATAACGTTTCCTAAGGCTTTGTCTGGTATTATTGAAGAAAAAAAAAAAAAAAAGAGAGGAATTGTATTGCTGTTCTTATCAGAGAGGAAAATGGTGATAGTAAGGTTTGCAGTGATAAATACCAGGCAGGAAATGTTGCTTCACTTTGAGATGAAATGGCACAGAAAATATCCAATCAGCCAGTCCCTACCTCTTCCATTGCTGATTTTTCTCTAATTTGCCTCATTAGTCTTGCATTAAGGAGGAATCAGATAAGGAAGCAGCAAGAAGGAAAGAAAATAAAAATCACAACTGCAAGCTCCAAAAAGTGCCAAGACAGATTTGTAAGGACAGCTTAGTTTGACATGCTGAAAAGACGTTTCCTTTCCCCAGAAGGAAAAGCCTTAACCTGTAAATCTAAATAGATCTATTTCAAGTAAATTATTTCCTAGATTCAGTCCTACACAGAAGATTATTGGCCTTTACACAATACCGAGGTCAAGCAGTAAAGTTTTGTTGGCATCTGTGGTTTTTTTATTGTGCTTCATTAAACACAATGCTTATTGGCTTTGGAGTGATTGATCTCAGGCACTCGATGAGCCTTTTGGAGATAAAAGGAGGGCTGAAATTTCCAAAGGAGTGTCTCAAAGCTGAGATACTGCTGGATCCACCTGGGCAGTGCAAGCACCTGAAAGAGCTGAGTGGATTACCCATTAGTGAGGAAATGAGCCCATCAAGAAAGGCTGCTTATCTGAGATTTTAAATAACAAATCTCATGAGGTGGGACCTTGTCCATGATGGGAAGATTATGCCCTTTCTGTTTAATTAGCAGCCATTTGAATGAGAATAGGTAGTGACTGGCTAATAAAGTTTTCTGCTTTACAGCCCTTGCTGTAGTCCTGGCTTTTTAAAGCTCATTTTATGCGACAAGCCAGCCTGCCACCCAACGCGACTGTGGATTTCCATACAAGGAAATCCTCCCCAAAAATGTGGAACTTAATAAAACGTCCTCATGGGCTTTTGAAGCCATCATATCCAAACTCCTCCTGTGAGGCAAGAGAATAGATTTTCCCCTGTTTTATGGGCTGTGGATGCCCAGCCAAGTGCATTATCTAGTGCCACGTAGGAAGCCTGAAGAGCTGAATCCCAACTGGGCTCCAGCTCTAAGTCATGGACCATCCACACTGTGCAGGAAAATTTTCAGGGCCTTTGAGCAGAGAAAGCCAGAACAAATAAATCCAGTGTGAAAGAGAAGCCTTTGATTTCAACAATAAAACCAAAAAAGTACAAGTAAGATCAACTAATTATTGCAGTATAATTAAAAGCACAAAGGGCATAAACTCCACTTTTCATCCTGAAATGATGGTCAGGCAGACTCCCCGTGGACCAAAGGAAGGTACAGGGACCAAAACCCTGTCCCTGGGGCTGGGTCCTGGCTACACAGAAACCTCAGGGTTTTGAGGAAAAGTCCCAACCACCCTGCCATTGAGGATTTTGAGAGTTTTTCATAGTGGGTGGTGCAGTGGTGTCTGCCTGAACCTGCAGTCTGTGCTTGATCAAGGATGGGTTGTGGTAAAAACCAGAGAGAATAAAAAATTTTAACCAATTTTGGTATCAACTGGACGGGGCTTGGAACAGCCTGTTCTGGTGGAAGGTGTCCCTGCCCATGGCAGGGGGTGGCACTGGATGATTTTAAAGTTTCTTTTCAACCCAAACCATGCTGAGACTTTGTGATTGTTCTGGACCTCCCTCTCCACAGCCACCTCAGCTGGAGGAGAAGTGTGGCCAGCCAAACCTCCTCTGAGGTACATTTTGTATCTTGTACTTAATTAAGATTATATGTCCAGAAATGTACATCCTGGAAGCACTTTGCGTTTTAATCCAGTGAAAAAATTCATGTCTGTTGTGGCAATGTTGCTTTAAAAACAGAGTAGTGATGGCTTTCAGGTCACTCTGTGCAATCACCCAGTGTCAATATTTCTGATAAAGATTAAAAACCTTACAGCAACTTTTCTTCCATGTATTCACCAAGTATTTGATTCTGTTTAGGTTTTGTCTTATGAATGATGCAGCGTTGCCAAAGTTTTTTTCCCAATAATTTTTTTGCTGATGTGGGTTTACTGGAGATGGTGCAGTCACCCAGATCTACACAGTGGAAACCAGATTCATGCCTATGCTCATGCAAAGATCTATTCCATAAGAGAAATGCAAAATATTAGTTTATTGGTCTAGTAGCCTATTCCACTCAAACTGTGAGAATCTCCTTGTATCATTGTCCCATTATCAGTGTCTAAATAAGGAACTGGAAAACTACAGAGGGGCTGGGTGGGGACCTAAGAAAGCAATTCAGCAGTCTGGAACTTCCTCTGCTAAGCAATTCTGGCAGCAGACCCAGGCAAAATCAGAGCTCCTCAGCCAAAATAAATCTGTGCAATGACGATATCAGATGTGAGGTAACAGCAAGTCATGCTGGAGGATATCAGACATTCTTGAACAAACCACAGGGCCTAGATGTAATACCCTGCCACTACACTGCAGCCCTGCCAGCTAAGCAAACATGAATTTTGGAGTCATTTTGGCAAGGCAAGTAAGAGCATATGGAGCCTGTGTGCTGAGGGTGGGAGCTGGCAGGCTGCTGAGCACCTCCAGCTCACACGCCCCCAATAGCCACTAAATATCCTTCATTCTCACACTCTCATCCCTATGGAAGCAAGCAGCTCTGCAGTAGTATTTCCACAGAAACAGCTGCAAGGCTTGCTGAAATCTTTCCTTGGCTCTCAGGACATTATTGATGAAACTTTCTGCCACTAACCTTACAGTTTTCTTTAATTTTTGAACCTATGCACATGTTCTTGAAAGCAAATGGATCCTAAATTTGAGTAAATTAGTTGGTGTGCGCTGTAATTTAGGACTGTTAAACACTGAAAAGTTGAGATAGAGTTAATTTAGTTCCAGCTGAAAGGGGGGATGTTTTATTAGAGGTAATAAATTCAGTGCAGAACAAATTTATTCAGACTGTGCTGGTTAAATTGCCTGGATAATTAAAACCTATGATGGGTAAGATCACACGTGGTAGGAAAAGGTTAAATACTTAACTCATTTTCCTTTCATAGTTTGATTCATTGTAAGGTAAATACTACTTGTGTGGGGTATGTTAACTTTATTTCTAAAATGTGTTCACCCAGGCAGTGAATAGAGGTTATTTCACAAAGTTAAGAAAATAGAAAACTAAACTTTTATGACATTTGTATGGGCCAGCTTTAGTCAGAAAGATGTAAGCACTGAGGAAAATATAAGCACTGTAGAAAGTGTGTCATTTTGCCCATACAAGGGGCTAGCTGCCTGGGTAATGTCTGGCATTTATGTGAATTCCAGTTCTTGCAGATAGCTATTTTTATCCTTCCTTAAATTCTTCCTGGAGTGACACAACAGAAATCCCAGCGAAAACTGAAAATTGTTAGGAGTAGTTGCCAAATATTCTCTCACTTTTCTTGACATAACATTATGCAAATCTCATATTCCTGTGCTTTGTTTGGGAAAATTTGGGAGGATTCAAAATGAGGGATTATCCCACCTGTGCTGGCTGCCAGGACAGGAGGCTGTATGTCCCCTGACAAGAATTGCTGTCAAGTCCCCTGACAAGTTTCAATCACTCTGACAAAAGTGTTGCTACTTTTCCTGCTGGTTGATCGTAAAAACAAACTGAATCTTCCAGAATTTTCACCCAAAAATGACATTATGCTGGTATTTCACAGCCATTTGAAGGTTCTTTTGTGAGTTTTTGTTTGTTTGCTTGTTTTGCACATAGCAAAACCCATATTTCTACTTCTTAATATAGTGTGCATTTTGAAGAAGCACTTTCTGCTGTTATTCATATATTTTCATAGATGTTTGAGGCTGGTTTTTTCAACAGAGGGCAGAATTTGAATCACCATTTCTAAAGCTGAGAGGCTGCTGTCTGGGCTCAGACTGCCACCTAGCATTTTTAGTGGAAACACCAATCTCCAGTGGTTTTGGGGGCCACATTCTGACTCTTTCAACTCATGTTGCACCTAATTCTGCATGTCATCCCTGTGGAATGACTTCATTAACTGGATGAAATCATCCAATGTCATAAATAATCCAAGTATGGGAAGTTAGTCTGTAATTTCTCACTTAGTAGATGTGCTCTAATGAGGGCCATGGGATATTTACTCTATTTTTTTCTTGCATTATACTTCATGATATTTATGTAGGAAAGAGTGGTTTTGACACATTTAGGACCCTGTTTTGCTTGTGTCTCTTTGTTTTGTTCACCTGACATCACTTTACAGTAAATGAGAAGTTACAGTAAATGAGACCAGAATATTTTTCCCCTTGAGATAATCTTTAATATAGTGGGAGGATATTGTAAATCTACCTTTGTTTAGCCCACTCTTAGCAGCCTGAATCAAACAGTTGAGATTGCTTCTCACCACAGGTGATATCATGTGCTCTTTTGTTAATGTAAATATTCTCCAGCACCGGGAATGATGGTTTGTGCATCTCTTTTCTGCAGCAATATGAGAACTGGAGACCAAACCAGCCAGACAGCTTCTTTTCTGCTGGAGAAGACTGTGTTGTTATAATCTGGCATGAGAATGGGCAGTGGAATGATGTCCCATGCAATTACCACCTCACTTATACCTGCAAGAAAGGAACAGGTACAAACTTTGCAGTGACAAAAGCATAATTTGCTGAATTGCCATTCAGTACTTCTGACCATGTTCTCTGGACCTTAAAGGATCCATCAGTTTTCAGTCCTTTTGAATATGCCACTGAGGATGACATGAAGAGCCCTGAAAAAAGGACTTTTTCCTTAAATGCTTGTAGTAACTTCACTGCTTTTCAGGTTTCTTTGTGTGAGTATGGCAACTTTTGGCTTGAATTTACATTTAGAATTTAAACAAAAAAGGCACTACTGACCACAATATCTGTCATTTTTCCAATTTCCAACACTATTAGTTTTGGTTTACAAGACTGGAGATCTGCAGGGCAGACTGATCCCCTTGTCCTTGTCTGGATGTTCCTTTGGGAATCCAGCTGAGGTCCCTTGTCACCTTCCCTTAGCCAGGGCTCAGAGGCTGGTCCCAGCCCAAACTGGGATCACAAACTCAAGTTTTGGGTGATGCTCTCTCTTCCTTCCAGTGGCTTGTGGCCAGCCTCCTGTGGTGGAAAATGCAAAGACCTTTGGGAAGATGAAGCCTCGCTATGAGATCAACTCCCTCATCAGATACCACTGCAAGGATGGCTTCATCCAGCGCCACATCCCGACCATCCGCTGCCAGGGGAACGGACGATGGGATATGCCCAAAATTACTTGCATGAATCGTGAGTTCTCTGAAAGGAAAACACTGGCACATCAGAAACACCGGGCTAATTTGAGATTAATAAGTAATGAATGGGTATTTTAAGAGAGGAGCAAGTCTGGTAGGACAGATTATAGTGAAAAAACAGCAAGCATCCAAAACTACTGGAAATTTTCCTCTTCTGTGTCTACTGATGCTTTGGAGTGGTTGCCTAAAAGAGGGGCTGGATAAGATTAAGAGAATAAAGTGGGTATTTATTAAAGGCCTTCAGTAGGTACACTTTGGGCAGTCAGAAGGCTACACCCAAAATGGACAATGGTCATGAGTTTTTCAGGCAATTATAACTTTGGTCCATTTACATATCAGAGTTTAATCCTCCAATTACAGCTTCAGATAATGAACTAATTTACCCCCAGTTTGCTGCCCCCAATTCACTTTTGTTTATACTTTTGGGGCCTGAGCCTGTCCTCAGGCCTAGAGGAGTTGTGTTGTCTGACCAAGATGTGAAGACAGTAACTAACACTTTATATGGAGTTTAGAGTTATACCCTAGAGCAGCACAGGATTTTAAAACCACAAAGGCTAAAATCTTAAGGCATCATTCCAGAAGGCCTTAAGATTATTTTAAAGTCAGAAAATCCTGCCATCAACAGGTTCCTAATAATGCTAATGACTCTTTTTGCAGCTGTGTGTATGCCTGTAACACTGCCACAGCTCCAGCTAATCATTTGTTTACCCTCTAATTAACAAGGAATAAACACAACTGTGTTGTGAAGTGTAGCCGGCCTATTCACAGCTTAATTTTAAACGAATTTCCCCCTCTTTTTTTCCCCTTCTCCCTTCTGTCTGCAGCCTCCACATACCAAAGGACTTACTCTAAGAAATACTACTACAAACACTCCTCATCAGGCAAGGGGACGTCGTTAAACTCGTCCAAGCACTACCACCGCTGGATCAGGACGTGGCAGGACTCGAGGCGCTGAGAGCTAAATGGTGAATTGGGGATTTCCACCATTTCAGCCAAAGTCATAACTTTCTGTGCCTTTTTCTATCACTTATAGGAGTATTATCGAATCGTTTTGAAACTACGGACTGCAGTATTCACGGCGCGTTTTGCAAAAAAGAAAAAAAAAGGAAAAAAATAAAAAATTGCGGTGTTTATCAGAAAATTTAAGAAATAAATAAAAAAGAGGAGAAGTGCTTATGGGGATAAAAGGAAACCATTTCCAGCCTATAAAGATTATTAGTTTTCTATATGCCATCGGTGTGGACCATTTTATGATATGTACCAGCCTTCTGCAATATTTAAACAGCTCAATTTTAGCACCAATGAAAATGTAAATAAGATGAGTTTAATGTTGTTTGACTGTGTGTTGTTTTTAAAATCCTGTATATAAAATGAAAAGTCACACTACTTTCAGGCATATTTATGGTTAGAACGGCCTCAGAGGTCTTCAGTCACTTATGACGTTGTTTATGTGTTGTTTACCTAGGCTGGAAATGGTTGAAATAAAGACTTCACTGACTGAAATTTGCAATTATCAGGTGAAGATAAACACACAAGTGACATGACTTTTTTTTTTTTTTTTTCAAATGGGAGCTGTGCCAATTCCCACCCAAGGTACAGTTTGTGTCCCATGAGATGAAAAGTTTAGGCAGAGCACATAAAAGTGGCACGAAGCATGAACTAGGGACTGCAATACGGAACGTTTTTGCTGCTCTCCATTCCAGCTTCAGCACATGTGAGAAAGGACTGTGTGGAGGAGTTGTGTATGGCAAGGAGAGCCTGTAAAATTCCAAGTGCTAATACATTAACTTTATCAACCAGGGCCACTTTTTTTCTTTTGTTTAGGTTTTTGTTTGTTTGTTTGTTTTGGTTTTTTTGAGAAGAGAAAAAAAAGGAAACAAGGAAAAAATTTACTTTCATGATATTAACCACAAGGTCTATATTACAGGTCTCTGCATTCTAAAATGGAGGTAGACCTGGTGTTTGGGGGATTTTTTTTTGTAGAAAACAAACAAAAATCAAAAAAGTAAATAATTTTGTATATATAACCATTTTTTAATCTTTTTATAAAGTAATGAATGTTTGTGTATGAATGCTGCAGCTGTGAAGCGTACATAAATAAATGAAGTAAGCCATACTGATTTAATTTATTGGATGTTATTTTACCCATACAAAGAACATTCAAAGAGCTCACCAGTGCAGTATTAGCCCCTGAGCTCCACTTTTGGAACCATCTTTCAGTTCAGCTTGCTCTTTTTCCCCGGAGAACAAAAATTCCTGCTAAACAGGATAATTTGTTGGCGGCTAGATGGGTGAGAGCTGTGTGTGACCCACAGAAGAATCAGGATCTTGGCTTTCTCTAAAGAAGTGTGTGCACAGATTGGTTCTAGGTTGTAGTTTGGTGCAGTGTGTACGTAGGAGTTTTCTGCTATGATTTTCTTGCCCTGGTCAGTGCCACCGCTGACCCAGATGTGTACAGTGAGTGTAGGAGGTGACGTTTGAAACGGCCTCTCCACGGAAAGGACTGTTGTTCCTGCAAAGTGCCTTGCACACCTTTGGGCACAGGACAAAAAAAAAAAAAAAAGTAAAAAAAAAAGTTTTAAAAAAAGGAAAAAATATAATAACAGTTTAAAAAAACCCGTGAAAATAAAGTAAGTTCCTTAGGATGTACCTTTTAAAGTAACATGAAAAGCACACACAGAAGCGTGAGGTTTACGCCTCTGTGTTCGCGTGGGGTTGTGACGGGGACAAAAAAACTGAGAGGGAAAGGAGAAGAATTGAAATGCAGCCAACAGGGCAGAGCTGCCCACGGAGTGACCTTGCCACAGCTGAAAGCAGAGTTCACACAACATCACCTGACCCGAGGAATGGCAGGGGCTGCTCCCCACCCTTGTGGCAGGACTCCCTGCATTGGCTGGTCCACTCCCCACCCCTCACCCCCGAACAATGCACATAATACTTTTCTCTATTTATATTATTATCTTGTATAGTGTATAATGTGAATGTCTGGGGTTTGGTTTTTTTTTTTTTTTTTTTTTTTTTGGAATGAAAGTCTAAAATCTTTGTAACTTTTATATCTGCTTCTGTTTCACCAAAGAAACAAGGTTTTGCTATACTGTGACTTGTCTTGTTATTGCATGTCTTCCTGTTTAAATCTATGCAATGTGATTTTTTTCATATGAATACAACTAGACTGTCAGGTACTTAACAATTACCATGGGCTTGGTCAAGTGCCCACTGGAGTCAAAGAGTCAGCTGGCTGAACTTTAGTAGGTGCTGGATTTGACTTTATATGAGCAGCTTTAGGGGATATTTTAAGATATACATTGTATGTTTTGAAGTCGATTATTGCTTGTAAAAGTCAAGGCTCTGTTCATTAAATATACACTACTCTACACATCACTTCCTTGTACCAGAAACACACAAAACAAAAAATATATTTTAACACTTTGCAAACTTTCTCACCATATGTATAAAAAAACCCTGCATAGATTTGTTGTTTTCTTGTCTACTTGTTGGATTTAACAATGTTGTAAGACATTCAGATAACATTGTGATTGTAGTTTTAATTAGGTTAGATGCAGTGCTTATATTGATTTTTTTTCACCTCCTTCTATTACGCATAATAAAATAGGTCTGACAACATTCCTTATTAAAAAAAAAACAACAACAAAAAACCACTAAAAAAACCTGTCACCCATGCTTGTTTATTTAGACAGGGAATGACAAGTTATTCAGCTCTGGAGAATTGTTATAATACTGATGTGAACCCCAAAATGTTTCTGTACCAACACCCTGGAAAATGCACACACCTTTTGTATCCAGGGGTGGCTCTGCTGTGCAGCCAAGGTGCTACCATGATAAATGCCATCATTCCTTCACCTGGAGCATCCCTGAACTCCAGTCTGGGCAACAATGCTGGGGTGGAAATGGAGGCATAGAAGACAAAACCAGAGATGTCACAAGGGTCTGGAGTGCCAGGACAAAAGGAGATGGCTTCACACTGGGAGAGAGCAAGGCTGGCTGGGATCTTGGGAATTGGCAATTGTTCCCTGGCAGGGTGGGCAGGCCCTGGCACAGGGTGCCCAGAGCAGCTGGGGCTGCCCCTGCATCCCTGGCAGTGCCCAAGGCCAGGCTGGACACTGGGGCTGGGAGCACCTGGGACAGTGGGAGGTGTCCCTGCCATGGCAGGGTGACACTTTTAATCCGTTTTCAACCCCAACTCTTCTATGGCTCTATGATTTGAATGCAGATTTTGCAATTTGCATGCCCATGACAGTCTGCAGAATACCCAGTGCTGCTCTGAACATCCTCCTGTCCCTTCAGACACCAACAGAGTTTGAATTCCTGGGGTGACCCCCACAGGGCACAAATCAGCCAGGACAACTCCTTTGGGACACCTCAAACAGCAAGGGAAGGAGCTGGTTGGGGCACACATTCGTGAAATTAGATAGAGACATCTCCACGATGGCAGAACTTTGGTTTTATGGGATCTCCTGCCTGAGACATCCCAACTTGTCAGAGGCTGGGGATGGAGGAGCCCTGTAGGACCTGGAATTGCAGCAGTGGGGCCAGCAGGATGCAGGCAGGCTGGCAGGGGGGCTGCCAGTGGAAAGGATTTGCTGCCAAGAGGGCTTTGCCATCAGAAATTGCTTTGCCAGGGCAGTTACTGGAGGAACATCAAGGTTCACCACATGGGTATGGTTAAGGTCAATGTGATACCCTTTCTAAGAGAAAATTCTTCATTTCTGTAGGTGACACCTCTGCCCTGAGCACAAGCAGAGACCATCCCTGGGCCGTGGGAGTTGAAACAGCTGATGCAAAAAGAAAAATCCATTCTTTTCCAGAGAAAACACACAACTTGTGTTGTTGATTTTAAGCAGTGATGTGTGCAGGACTCCATGAGCCCACTGTTCTTCCTGATGAATGATGAAAAAGACACAAACAATGCTTGGAGGAAACATGGACAAAAGCTTGAAGGCCACACAAAGAGCTGTCAGCTTGGCATAGAAAAGAAGTAAGGACAGAAACATCACCCAGAAAAAGGTGTATTGTTTCAGCCCTCCAGCAGCAGACCTGGAAGGAAGCTTAAGGACTTGTACTGTGCAATTTGATAGGAAATTTTGTTTTTTATAGCAAATAAATACTTCCAGGTGGGGAAGCCATCAGCTGTCAGTGCAGCACAGGCTCAGTCACTGTGTAAACACTGACAGAACAGAAAAGCAGAACCTTGTGTTCTATGATTGAGGAATTTATTGCCGGGGCATGGATGGATTGGTGGCAGTACCAAAATGCCTCCAGATTTCCAAAAGGTGGGACAAATGAAATGAAGCTGAAAGTGGCCCAGCAGCCATTTTTTCACCCAATTTCTGTGGTGGTTGGAGGAGAAAGTAAAAGTAAGTCAAACACTGTTGGTGGTCCTGCATGGATGCAGCAGTGTGAGGAGCAAGGCTGCTGGGATTAAGCTCTGGAAGTTGCATCATGCAGTGGTGAGCAGCCCCCTGGCAGTAAAAGCCCTTTTTGAGACAGGAGGGCAATCAGTTTAGGGAAGGGAATAAATGGTGTGGTTGTCTCTGGTAGCAGGAGAATGGCAGGAATTCGGGTCCTGCGTTTCTTACAGCCTTCGAGGTGATAATTGCACGTAAAGTTCCTACTTGGTAGGGGAAAAAGAGCAAAGCAGAGGTTTGGCACAGGTCACACAGAAAGATCTGTGGCAGACCTGAGTGTTCACTAAAGGCCCTGTTCTTCCACAGGTTTGAAAAAAATAAAAAGAGGAAAAAGAAAAAACTGACTTTTCTAAGCAGGTGATGGAAGATTTAATTGCAAAAGCCAGCAGGATCCCAGTTTAGTCTTCTCAGAGTTAGAACAAACGTTGGGCTCACCCAAGCACCATGACTTTGCCAAAACAAATATTCTTAATAAGCTTGGGAAAGGAGGAAGAAGCACCAGATATTGCTGATGGTGCTGTTTGCTAGCTGGATGAGAGATCCTTTTGGTTCTTCCTGAAGGGAACTTCTTTCAGCTCTGCTTAAACCAGGGCAGCTTCCAGATGTGCTGAAATCCTTAGCAGAGATCCAAAATCCAGGAATTGAAAGGATCTTGGATTGCCAAAGATCAAAATTTCTTACCAAGGACCAAAAATTCCAAAATACATGGATTTTTTTTAGTACCTGGCAGGGTAACATCCCCGGTGTCTCCCAAAACTGCATTTCCACAGGAACACATGCTCTGCTAACAAAACACGTGGATTTTAGTGAATTTCAAACCATGCTGCAGCTAGGCTGATATTTGCAGCTTGAAAACAGCTGATGGCAAAAGGCTGAAATGCCAGACCATCCCCTTTGCTTTTGGGGGAAATAAAGATGTTTTTTCCTCTCATCAACCTGAACAGGTTGTGCTGGTTTCTTCATCCTCTCAGTTTATAAAGAGAACCTGGAGCAAAGTTCTGTGCCCTTGCACTCTGCAATCACCCACAGATCAGTGGATGAGGATTTAAGGGAAAATATATTATTGGGAATGCTCATTTTCTCCCCCACATCCTTCCCATGCCCTCAGCCTGGCTCACTCCCTGTGGAAAACCTTTCCAGGCTGACAGAGGGAGAGTAAGAAAGGTGAAAATCATCAGGAAATAATGTTGTTGTGAAAGGGGAATTCTGATGGCAGCGATGAAAAGGCAGGAAGGGGGATGTGAGGAAAAGTTTGTTGGTATTGATTTGAAAAGGGAAAATCAATCTGGGCAAGTTTTGTATTAGGCAGGAATTTGAATTTATGCCAACAAATTTAGACCAAGCAGACAGTGACATCCCCAGGAAATGCACATCAGTAGAGCATCTATATATGATGAAAAGCATATGCTATTTTAGTTTTTTAGAAACTGGCTTAAATGTGTTTTGTTTGCACTTTATAATGACAGGTTGTTTTTTTTAAGAAAAAGCTACTTCAGTCCTTCAGGATCTTTTTTTTTAAGACATGACCTTTTAGCCCATGCTTTCTTAAGTGGGCTACACTTCCTGTCACTCTCTAGTCCTTGTAAATTGTTAGGAACAGCTGTTTGCACTTGTAATTTCAAACTTTTGATTTTAAAATGACAGGCTGTGTGAACACAGGGATTTGTCAAGTTGAAGTGACGTTAACTATCATTAATAAGTGATATTGCTGGAGTGAAATGTCTTCTAAAGATAAAGGTTTGGACATCCAGCATCACTTAGTGCTGCTCTTGGGAGATTCTTCCTGAAGAAGAGACTCCAGATGTGAAAGTTCAGGAGAAATTTGGGGTTTAGACTATTTTTGAGATTCACAATATGCTGGACACTGGCTAGCTGGATTGGCCCCAAACCAGGGGACAGATACTCGCTTGATTTTGGATGTGAAATGCCCAGTTTCACACCTCTGAGCTGTTTTATGGCAAGCACAGCTCAGAGTCTGACCTCCCTGCACAGCCTGTGGAGAGTTTTGGGGTCACCTTGGGAGCTATTCCTGTGTTCCTTTAACCTTGAGGCACAGCAGCACCCAGGTCTAATGCAAACCTCTTCCCCCCCTTCCCCTCAAACCCACTGCTGACACTTTGTGCTGAGGGAAACTCATATTTTTCTGCATTCTTTGCTTTTTTTCTGCCAACGTTAGGATTAAATCACAAGATGGTGTTTCATGTTTGGACTCAGACGTTTATTAATTCTTATCCATATTACAGTCTCACAAACTGTGAGTTCTACAGCACTTTAACAAACTAAAGTGGAGCCTCCTCTCTCTCTCTCTCTCTCTCCAAGGCCTTTTAAGGAAAAGCTATCCAATTAAGAAATGGCACGTAAATTATTTTTACTTTTAACCCAATAACCAACCACCTGTGGCCCACAATGAGGACTTTTTATCCAATGACACAAAAGGAGAAGGAGAAGGAGAAGGAGAAGGAGAAGGAGAAGGAGAAGGAGAAAGAAGGAGAAGGAGAAGGAGAAGGAGAAGGAGAAGGAGAAGGAGAAGGAGAAGGAGAAGGAGAAGGAGAAGGAGGACCAGTCTCTGCCCTAAAACCTCCATTTTGCCTTATTACTATACTAGTATAGTAATACATTACTATATTTTAAAACCTTAAACTCTAAGTTTTCCACCCTGTGATATATCACATTTCTATCAAAACTCCACCCCACAATCCCAGTTCTGTCATTCCATTTTGGAAGCTTCTCCATGGCCTCAGGTCAATGCAGTGTTTTCTTGGGAGGCAGTTCCTGGCAGCACAGAATGCTCAAAATTCTCAGTATCCAGGGTTCCGACACCCTTCAACACTCAGAAAAGTTTACATGAGGTATTAGGAACAATTTCTACACTGAAAGTATTTTCCAGCCCCCTGGAGCACTCCAGGCTGGGGCAGAGGGGCTGGGGAGCTGGGACAGGCCCTGGGGTGCTGTGGTGACAAGGTCTCTGGTGTTGAGGTGACCCCCAGGTGTCAGAAAGTCTCTTTTTACCCAGCCCCGAGAGCAAAGCAGAAGCCAAGATGTATCAGTTCTGCCTTTCAAGGTTGTTTATTTTTTCTTATTTATAACATTCTTTCTCTGACCTGCCCAGGTCTGTCTGGCAGGTTGGGTTGTGGCACACTGACCACCCTCAGGGCAGTGTTATCTTTTTATACTAAAATCTACTTGTACTTTATTTACCATAACTTCCCAATACCTATCACCTATGTTAGACAGTGAGTTTCTATCTTAAACCAACCCAAAAGTGCCACCATCACAGCAGAAGATGGAGGCCAAGAAGAAACAGGAGGGAGGACAGGTCAGGCCCAGATTCCTCCATCTTGCCTCCTGAACCCCCATTCTAAACAACCCAAAATTCTCCATTTTCACCCTGGGATAAATTCACTAACATTCTACTCAAGCCCTTGTGGCCTGTAAAAAAGCTGGTAATTGTTGTTTCCAGGGGTTACAATCGAAGGCCCAGCTGTCTCTGAGCCCCTGCCCAGGCTCTGAGGGCAGCCAGAGGAATGTCCTGGGCTCCAGCACTGTGCCAGCAGCTGGGCACAGCCCAGGGGTGCCTGGGGCCGAGGGCCGATGGCCCCTGGGCTGTGCCAGCCGTGGGGCGGCAGCAGGAGCGGGGCAGGGCCGTCCTGTGCCGGCCCTGCTGAGGCCGCACCTCGAGGGCTGGGTCACCTCTGGGCCCTCACACAGGAATGGAGGGGCTGCAGCGTGGCCGGGGCAGGGGCCGGAGCTGGGGAGGGAATGGAGCCCCAGGAGGCTGGGGAGCTGGGCAGGGAATGGAGCCCCAGGAGGGGCTGAGGGAGCTGGGAGGGAATGGAGCCCCGGGAGAGGCTGAGGGAGCTGGGAGGGAATGGAGCCCCAGGAGGCTGAGGGAGCTGGGGAGGAATGGAGCCCGGGAGGGGCTGAGGGAGCTGGGCAGGGCTCAGCCTGGAGGCTGAGGAGGCTGGGGGCCCTGGAGCCCTGGAGAGGCAGGGAGCTGGGCAGGAGGGCACACCTGGAGGGAGGCTCAGGGGCCCTGTGCTCCAGGAACTCCTGCCACAGGGGCAGAGGGAACGGCCTCAGGCTGGGGCAGGGCAGGCTCAGGGTGGGCACAGCAGGAATTTCCCCATGGAAAGGGGGCTCAGGAACTGCCTGGGCACTGCCCGGGGGGGTTGCAGTGCCCAGTCCTGCAGATGTCACCTGGAGGTGGCACTCAGAGCTCTGGGCTGGGGACAGGGTGGGGACTGGGCCCAGCTGGGACTCCATGGCCTGGGAGGGATTTTTCAGCCTCTGTGATTCTGTGGAATCTATTCTGTGAGATCACAAAATTCAAGCACAAGAGGTGTTTTATGCAGCCTTTCCTTAAAAATGGGGAAAAGCATCCAATTTAGCACAAACTTCAGAAGCAGATTATACACATCTATTAATGTATTACATATCTGATTCATGAGTAGGTGAGAAGGAGCTGGAGAGAAGAGAAATATTATGAAAAGCTTGTCTTCTGGGGTTAAGTTGTCGTGGATGTTAGTAAGTGTCCTTCCAAGATCAGCCTCTCCACACTCAAGAATAAGATAAACTGCAGGAAGGATTGAACAACATGGATTTTATTCACAATTACAACATCTTCAACTTCACACATGAGGGAAAATTAAACTCATATACCTGTGCCCAAGGGCAAAACATCTCTGGGTGAAACAGCCAGTGGGGTGACAGTAGCAGAATGGAAATTTTTGCATTTTAAGGGGCTGTATCTCTCTGTTTTGTACCCTTCCTGCATCTGCCTAACCTCTGAGATACTCTCATTCAGGCACCTGAACATGAAAAATCTTTCTTTGCTTCCCTGTATTTTTTATTTTAAAAATAAAACTACTTACTGAAAATTCAAAAGTGAGACAAAAAACTCAGGAAAAAGGGAAAACTAATCAGGATTTTTTTTTTTCCAAAATCTCAAGATGAAGAAAAATACCTGAACAGAATAAATATTTGCTATCTTTACAGAGAATTCACTACCTTAAGTATTTTCTTGTTGATGATAGATTCCCAAGTGACTAAGAGAATTTTAATTCCTGGGAGGTTATCAAGATGATGTTGAATTTTGACATGTCTTGCAAACCTGTAGCATACATTTGTGTTCACTGATAATTAATATTGCTGTTCAGCTGCTGAAAGGAATGCTTTGGCTGCCTACAATGCCACTTTTATATCATTACCAGTTTTATGCAATCTGATCTGACATGGATCAGGGCCAGGAAGGAAAAAATACAATAGAATAAAGAATGAGTGTACTAATTGCTAATCAGTGTACAAGCAATGGCAAAAAGCCATGTTTTCTAAAGCATCATCCTGCAGGTAAATGCCTACACCCAAGGATCCTGTGGAAATGCATTAATATAAAGAACTTGGTCTTACAAGATTTTAAACCTCCACACCCCTTGTTCTTCATTTAGATCTGGGCTTGTGCAAACAACTTTCCAACACAAAATGTTTCAGCACACCTGATATTTCAGGCTTTGCTCCAGAATTCCCGGTTGCCACACAGTGTGTGATTTTGCAGTGTGATTAACATGAGGCCCAGAGGCAATATTTACCAATAAGAAGTGAAAAACAAACGATGGGACTTCCATAACTTTCCTCACGGTGCGCTCACAGGAGCAAATTCAGAGTGGCGGGGCTGAAGCTCTAAACACCAACACCAGCAAGATCAAACACTCAGACAGAAAATGAGTCCCGAGGAAAGTGTTTGCCATCAGCACAGCCCAATTTTTAGTTTTTAAATCTTCCCTGGTAAGTCTGTGGAAGTGGCCTTGGGGTCTCCTGTGCCCATCCTGTCCTTCTGCCCCCACTAGGAGCATATTGAAATTCTCCCTCCCCTCATGGCTGCAGGTCAGGCTTTTCCCAGTCCTCCTCCCATGGTAGCAACAATCCCTTTAATCTGTTACCACAAGGAAGTGCTGGGATGTTACTGATTTTCAATTTTTTTTTAAGGTTTTGCTAGGAAACCCTAAAAAGGTTTTTTAAGGTTTTTTAAAGGTGATTTTTTCCTGCTAGGAAACTACTAGGCAGAACATTTCTGCTTTTTAAGAAAGTCTGCCTAGCTGAGTGTTTTGGAAAATCAAGAAATCCACCCAAATATTATAGGGCCTGTGGTGTAAGAGTTGATTCTGATGCCTTCATAGTACACTGGAAAAAACAGCTTCTCTGGTGATAGGCAGACACACAAGCACATTCAAAAGTCAAATTTGAGGCATAAAGGTTTGCGCCAACAACTATGGTGTGCATTTTATGAACATCATCATCATCATCATAATCATCATCATCAATAATAATAGTAATAAAAACAATAATAATTTACCATGCTAATAATCAATAAATAATAATAATTTTAATTTATTTTTATTAATAATTCTATCATGAACTGATATGGAAAACTCCAGTGCCTTTATATTTTTTTTTGTGATTGTTAAAGTTTTTTGAACTGAAAGAAAAAAGAAGTGTATTATTTTCGTGCACTATTTGAGTCTTCACGGTGGCACTGTGTATCCTTTATTAAAGCAGAGAACACTGATGAGTGTGTTAAAAAGTGGGTTTTCAGAGAAAATGCTGCTTGAGTTTTTTTTGTCTCCATGCATTTGTCACCTCAAGGGAAAATTGGACTTTCTGACCAGATCAGGACCTGTTTTCATATTTGGCCTCAAAGCAGGAGGGTAGAATGTTTTCCTCCTGTTCATCAGCCACATGAAAGGCTTTCAGCTCCAGTCTGTCCTCACACAACAACAATCCTGGAATATCGGGTTATTTTTCTGTCCTCTCTGTGTATTTTGCTGAAGTGACGCAAGGCCCATTTAAGGACAGATTGGTCAAGCCCAAGCACACAGAGAGAACATGCAAAACTCTTCCTCTTCAGCACAAAAGTGTAGGTGTGGTCAAGGATTTGTGCAGGTGAATTTAGGGAGAAGAAGGAAAACCAAATTTCTGTGATTTACAGGGATTTGTAATTTAACAGATTCTACCTAAGGATTAGTGCCCGCAGGCTTTGAGGTTATTATGTTAGCTTTTTGTTTTTAAATCCTATGCAACCAGCTAAGGGCTGTGATAGGGGTTTTGAGTTAAATATCAGTGTTTTATAAGCCAAGACTTTCTAAATTGGTTTCCCAGGCATCTGATTCCCTGCTGCTCCTCTGGAGTTTTATTTCCTGTAAGTAGCTGGGTATGGGCAGAGTTATTTTTATTAGCTCTGTGATTAGTTACAGCCCCCCTGCAATATGAGGTGTCCCTCTCAGATTCTGATTTGGCTTCTGGCAGAGACAGGCCAACCCAAAAGTCTCAAATTCTCCATCTGTTGATGTTTCCAGCTCGTGAGAAAAAGTGACCTCATGTGGCCTGTGAATTCATATTTTCTGCCTTTTTTTAACAAGGAAAATGTGCCACGTGTTTTGTCCTGCATGGAGGAGGAATATACTTGGATCTTACCACAATGATCTGCAGCCACAGTGGACTGCAAGTTACTCTTTGTGTATGGATGGGGCACAAAAATTTGGTTTTATGCAGATTCAAGTCACAGCTCTGCAGTTTGACCTAAATATCTTCTGCATTGGGAGGGAAAAGAAAGCACTGCACTCCCAGAAACTATTAGTTTTGTGTGGAAAAAGAGGATTGAAAGGGTTTCATTTCCCCCTGCCCTGTAAAAATGTCTTTTTCTACATCAGATCAGTTAAAGGAATGAAAAATCCTCTACCTTCCTATAACCTTTCCCTTTTTTTTAATATAAATATATCCATAGACAGCCTTGGCTAAAATAGCAAATTTAATCCTAAGCCAGAAACACTATTTCAAATGGAAACTAAAACCGATGTGCTTAAAACCCATGTTTCTTCTTCCTATCAGCTAGTCAACAAGAAGGGCTCCTGAGGATTTTATTTTGGGTTTTTTTTTGTTGGGGTTTTTTTTGTTTGTTTGTTTGTTTGTTTGATTTTTTCTGTTCTGTGAATTTCCCCCTAGCAATAACTGATAGAGGTGGGATTCCAAAGAAGGTGCAGAGCTGAGGGTGGGTTCACAGCAGTACCCAGAGGATTGAGGGACACACAAGAATTGCTTGCTTTCTGTTCAGCTTATTTTTTTTTTTTACTTACAATACTGAAAAAAAACTCTCCTCTGCACTTTATTTATTGGGCCTGTCCACTGACAAGGGCTGCAATTGCAAATGTCAACGACTCTTGGTGGCAGTGGTCATTACATTCGTATCCAATTAAGGACCTGAAACACTACTCAGGCATTCCTGGCAATTTGTATGG
Organism: Emberiza elegans; assembly: GCA_024865655.1. Classification (NCBI taxonomy): domain Eukaryota; kingdom Metazoa; phylum Chordata; class Aves; order Passeriformes; family Fringillidae; genus Emberiza; species Emberiza elegans. Next base: position 2,044,561 of record JALJVW010000034.1, read on the forward strand.
AAATTAGAGCACTAAAGCACTCTCAGAGAAGTTCCTTTCCTTAACTGATTTCTGGTTATGAACTGCCCAGAGAACACCTGTGAACCCTCCTTTTATTCACTCTTTAAATGAAATAAACTCGGTTAATTCGTTTCGGGTTCATTACGAGTAATAGCCTTGCTGGACTGGATCAAGGCAATTTCATGCCTGTTATCAAATAATTGCATCACAATAATGCATTTATTGGAATGGCTGGGGTGACCTGGATGAGCCCTGAACTCCAGGTCCTTTTCCCCTTTTTTTCCTTTAGGGAGCGTGGCAGGGCCAACGCCCTCAGCACCCAGGGGGTGACACTGGTGGGGGACAGCAGTGCCACCACCTGCTCGCCCCAAATGTCCCCTCCTGCCTCCTCTTCCCTGCAGAGCAGCACGCACAGGGCTCTCAGAACCTTGTCCTTAGAGCAAGCCAACGCTAGATGTCACACACAGGAGGGTTATTGCAAGGGGAAGCAGCCTGCCAGGAGAAATTTTATAATTTTTTTTCCTCTTTAACTTTATTTTCACTTCTTTCAGCCTCACCCATTGGTTAACTCGCGATGCTCCAGCAGATCCCTGAAGGCTGGTTGCTAGAAAAAATAAAAATTATGCATTCCATGAGTTATCCAAAGGGGAAAATAATCCCTTGCTCCTGTCACAGGACCAACAACTGAGGTCTGGGCTCTTTGTCTCAAGGCCTCCAGATTTCAGCATGACTGTGTCGTAATTTAGGCTTGTTTAATTTCTCTTGAAGATGGTAGGTGCCATTTGAAGGTGAATATTTTTTAAAATTGTGGGGTTTTATTACTTAAAATTGTGTTTCCAGATAATGGAGATTGCTGGTGGAAGTTGCAATCGAAATTGCAGCTCTTGCTGCAATTGCAAGGACAACATGGGAAATTCAAATGAAGCCAAATCTGCAATAGATGCTTCAGATAAACCATAAATATCCTCTGCACACAGAGTGTTTCCCTGACTAACTTTGGATAGTTCATCTTTTCATTAATATCCTCAGTTTTTAGTCTTATGCAATGACTAGAAGAGTCATAAAAGCCAATATTTCATGGCTTTATAAAGAAAATTTGATAAGGTTTTTTTTCCCCCTGGTTGTAAAGTTCAGTAGTTTTATTAGTTAAAGTCTAAGCTTTAAAGTAATGAGCCTCAAATTTACCCTAAGTTATGCAGAATTCCATAAATCATGTTTGCAATCCTTTAATTACTTCATCTTGGAGACTCTGGGGCAGGGGGACAGTTATGTCTTATTATGTATATCAACAGATATTCAGATATGTCTCTTATTTCTATTAAAATGACCACCTCTGCCCACTGCAGTTTCATTTGCAGTCTGGTTGCCTTTATTGCTGAGTGAACATTTTAAATGATTAATTGATGCCTGTAAAACAGAACCTCTAACTTGAATTTTGTGTGCTTTGTTACCTGAATCATCAACAATCATATACTTGTGATGTGGAAGAATCTGATTTAAAAATGGAAATTTGCTGGTGAAAGTGTGCTAACTTGAAAATGCAAGGGGAAATATCCTGTGGTGTAAAATCAGTGAGTCCTCTGCATTTTCAGGCTTCTAAAATCTCTGTGTTTTCCTCCTGGGAGTTAATACTTCACGATTTTGTTTCTCTTACCTCTGCAACAGCCCATGTTCTTCTTTCCCTGCCACTTTCCCCAGCCCAGGACTGTGGGCCTTTTCAGCATGTGAAAAATACATGTTTACAGGATTTTTGGAAATGGTGAAAAAGCCAGGAATGAGGAAAAAAGGCTCCAGTTGTTCTGGTTTGGTCACAGTGAGCAGGAATGGGCAACCACTATTGTTGGAGCAAGACAAAGAATAAAGAAAACACATTTTCCATTGTCTCTACAATTACCACTGGGAACTTTTGGTCTTTCTGTGGCTTGTTGTTACCAAGATAAAACTGGACACCCTTCTGGAAGGGAAATACTGGGCAGGAGTGTGGGGCACCTTGGATATCTCAGGGTAGCAGAATGTCAGTTTCCACGTTCATCTTCCAGAAGATGTCTCGGGGTCATGAATTATGTAGAAAATGGTGACTGGAATAGCTGAAACCTTAAATTATTAAGACTTTTTACACTTAGTTTGTTGCTGGGGGAAGAAGGAGGTGTTGACTTACAGGTAGTGTGGTTTAATTACTCCAAGAAAAACAGGTGAGGATAAAAAGGAAACGAGAGGAATTTGTATTAAAACTTCAGGTGACATTATTGCAATGTCTCATTGAAAATGTGGCACTGTTACACCTTCATTTAGTTGGAATTACAACATCTGAGGATGGGGATGACACCTCTGGAGCCACCCTGTGCCAACCTCCTTGCTTCAGGATGGGTCAGCCAGACCAAGCTGACTGGGAGTTTTGATTATTTCCTTTTTGGAGACTTTATAATCTCTCTGAACATAATTTCCCAGTGTTTGACCACCCTCACAATTAAATAATTTTTTCTCTTGTGCTGAGCTTCTGCCCTTTGCTTCCTCTCCTGTTTCTGAGTGTTGCTGAGAGGAGATGGGCTCTGTTCCTTTGCTCCAGAACTCAGTGGCCAGGCTTTACAAAGGTCATTCCTAAGTTATGTTGTCTTGTGGATGGGCCAGGCAGTAATGCCTTTTGCCTGAGCGCCCTGCTGATGTATTTATCTGCCAAGTAATGTCAGCCTTTTAATCAAATAAATAATTCATGGCTGGCGTGTGATGATACCAGCGCCTGGGAATTGTGCACTGGATGGAGTGAAATAAAGCTGTCTGTGGGAAAGGGCAGTGTTGGAGCCCGAGATGGATCAATTGAAGCAGAAGAACATTTCTATTTGGTTTATAACTAAGTGGTCTTTTTTGGAAGGTCTCATTTTACAGAACTGTACTCTGGTGATTGCCTTCTTCCATCATCAGCCAAGATCCAAGGAGTTTTGAATAACCTGAGCATCTTCATTGTATTTTAAACTTTACCTTTATTTTAGTTAAATGACAAATTCTGTTTTTTAAGTAAATTCAGTGACATTTTCAATGGATTTGATTTGGGTAGACATACCAACAATGAAACAACTCATATTCAACCAGTGCTCCACAACTGTCGGAAAACACCCTTGGGGCAAACGGCCCATTTGGCTACTCACAACTTTCTGCAAGACTTGCCAGTTATTCTTCACCCAAATACTGGACTTAGACCTGGTTGAGACCTGAGTTCTTCCTCCTGAGGCAGCTGGGGATGAGCACCTTCCCTCCTGGAGCAAAATGTCCCGCAGAGCTGCTGTTGTATTTGTGGGGTTCCCAGAGCACGGAAGGAATGATGAATCTGATCGCGTGCTCTCAGAAGGCTGATTTATTACTTTATGATCTATATTATATTAAAGAATACTAAAGTAAACTACACTAAAGAACACAGAAAGGATACAGAATACTAAAAAGAAGAATAATAAAAACTCGTGACTCCTTCCAGAGCCCCGACACAGCTTGGCCATGCTTGGTCTAGGAGTCAAAATGAAACCAATGAAACAACCACCTGTTGGTAAACAGTTTCCAACCACATTCCAAAGCAGCACAACACAGGAGAAGCAAATCAGATAATTGTTGTTTTCCTTTTTCTCTGAGGCTCTTCAGCTTCCCAGGAGAAGAAACCCTGGGCAAAGGGATTTTTCCAGAAAATATGACAGCGACAAGCTGCGGTGGCCCAGGGCAAATGACAGCCAGGGAATTTCATCTTGTGGTCCCAACAAAAATCCGAGCACACTCACGGATGAGGAGATATTGCTGAGTGAGGAGAGAAACAACATTTTCATGGGCTGCCGACAGCTGGCCAGAGCTGTGATTAATTCTGGATTAAGTTTGTGTTTGTGCTCAAGTGGCCGCGTTCGTGTGGGACCGCCTGAGGATCAGTTTGGAAATCCACTGCTCATCAAATCTAACCCTCAGTGATAACAACAGCTTGGCTGTGCTTTGTTTTTTGCTATTTGTAGTGGTTTTGGTTTGTTAATTTGAGATTTTGTTAATTTTGAGGTTTTCTGGTTAATGTGTTAATGAACCTGGTGTGCTTAATGTTGGTTAATTATTAGTGTATTTATTTTTTGTTGTGAGGTAGGGTTAGGAGAAAGGTACAGTAGGTATAAAGAAAAATTTATTAATAGTAATTAAAAGAAAGAGTAACAAGAATTAGAACAAAACTTTTAGGATACTTCTCCTCTCCTCACAACCTTTTTTTTCCTTATTGATAATGTAAAGAAATAAAACTTCAAATTTCAGTTAGTTTACTATTTTTAGAATAGTCTTTTTTAGTTTATTTTGGGATAGAAGGTTTTTTTTTGTTAATGTTATGGAGACATTTTTATATAAACAATTAGTTTTTGTGTTTTTTTTCATGAATAGTAGTTGTTTTATTTGTTCTTAAGCTGAAGAAATAAAATGAATCTTTTTATTAATTTATTTTTGTAAAACCTCTCCCTGTATGTAGAATTTACAAAAAAAAATGCTGCTGAATGCTCTCATTGGTTTGGTGAATTGCCTGGTCACACGACTAAAACCCCATTGGAGCTTGAATGCAACCTACTAATAATGAGTAACAAAAAATTGCCTAACATTAGGAAAAAATAGCAATTATTTTCTCTTGTTCTTGTTCTTGTTCTTCTTCTTTTTCTTCTTCCTCTTCTTCTTCTGCACCATTATATTTCAATTATTTTTCTTTACTTTGATTTATACTTTTAATTTTTTTGTTTAAAAGATGTATTTTTCCTTTCCCGTTCTCCTCATGTCTTCTTCTTTGCACAGTTATCCCCCGCCTTTGCCCCAGACTTTGTTAAAACCTTGATACTGACTTTTTTATTAGCATAGCACCGAACCAGCCAAGCTGGACGCCTAATTTTAGAAATACTGCAGTGTTTTACCCAAGGAAAGTGGCGCGCAGGCAGCTTGGAGCAGGAATTATCAGCAATGGCATCTGCACAGTTTCTTCTGTCAGTGACACAGAACCTCTGCAGCTTTCACATGGGTTCTTATTTCTTCCAAAAACAGGTCTCCAAAAAAACCTCCGAAGGCACCACTTGTGTGGAGCAAAGGGATTCTGTGGAAGGTGGTTCAGTGTTCTTCCCTCCGCAGTGGGGCTGCTGTTATAACTGGCTTTTTGCAGTTTTAACTTGCAAGAGGAACACAATTGTGAGTCTGTGCTGCATCTCCACAGCGCAGCACCCTCGCAATCTCCACTCAAAACTTGTCAAGTAGACAAAGAGTGGGAAATGTGCAATTATTTGCACATTGCCTGCAAGAGGAATGCCTTCAGTGCAAACCAAGTCAGCTTTGCATTTACTTGTCATCGGGCGAAGGGCTGGAATTGAGCTGAGGATCAAACCCAACATCTGGGCGTGCCAAAGGCATCAGTCTCTCCCTGAGACAAAGGTTACTTCTGCTAGCTAAAATCTCCTCCAGAGTGAAATTTGTTTATCTAAACTTTGTTTACTGTGAAACGCCTGGAAGCTATTTTCATTAGAATCTTGCCTTTTTTTTTTTTTTTTTTTTAATATGTGTGTGTGTGTGTCCGTTGCTGGTTGTTTTTGTTTTCTTTTGCAATTTGATTAACATGATCTCAATTCCTTACTCAGTCACGGAACTGGTGGGTGAAACAGGCAAACTTCAGCAGGGCTCAAATAGCAAAGAGGTGCATTTATGATTGCTCAAAATGGATATTATTGTGCAGATATGAGCAAAAGAAAACCAAAGTAATGAGGAATATTGGATATTTCTGATGACAAACTGAGGGCAGTGCTGAGGGGTGGGATTCTCTCCCTGAGCAGGGTCCTGAGCCTCACAGACATTTTTTCCTCTGTTGGAAACAGCAGCTCTCAACATCAATTGGGAGAGCTCTGGTCACAGCAGAGGCTCTCAGACCATTTCCAAGACCTCTTAGGGAAAAATCCAGCTGCCCCTGAAGGTTTATGGGGTATCCCCAGACCCTGATGGGCAGATCTCAGCATCCTGCTGTGCCCACTGCTGCTTCCAGTCCCATCAGGCAGCAAAGCACGATTTGGAACGTTGAACCAAGCGCAGAATTTTCTGGAAGACACCCCTGGACGCTGCATGGCAACGGTGCGAGGCACAGGAGCTGTAGCTGCAGAGGCTTGGCAGCAAAGGGGACCATCAAGCACTGCACAACGTGCTAAATTATGAGACAAAAATTGGGATAAGACGTTTCTGTGACTCCTGTGACCACAGCTGTGAGCTCCAGCTGAGATGCAGACAAAACTTGCTGATTTCTTGGCAAGAAGCAGCAAGCAGCAGGACTGTCTCTTCAAAAGAGGCCTGGCAGTTTATCTTGAGGTGTCCAGTCAGTGAGGCTAAGTCAACATTTAAGATGAAGGGGTTAGTGATCCCTCTTTTCTCCCCTCTGCGGGCCCAGAGCCCTCTCCTGCCTGATTTATGAGTTCCTGCTGGTTTCCAAATGGCCCCTGATCCTCCCTCTGAAATCTGAGATCCAAAGGGCCCTCCAGAATTTCTCCCTCACGCTCAAGTGAAAAATAAGAAAAAAAAAAAAAAAATCAGTCTCCAAGATTCCTAGGGGGATATTTTGTGCCCAGCACCCTTCCATCCTCTCCCCACCCATGCCAGCAGAGGAGAGTGGATGTGGATTATGACATGCCTCATAACAGCCCACATGGAGCAAGGCAAAGTGATCTCAATTTAGAGTGACACACAGGAAAGCCACACAATCCAGACCGCACCAATCCCTTCCCTGAATCCTCACTGCACGAAGGATTTGCTGGTCGAGTGAGAGGCAATTGTAAAAAAAAAAAAATCAATCCAAAAAGTGAGGTGCTCATTCAGTGGTTTCCAGTGAAATTTATTGCGTGTCATCTTCCTGACAGGTTCCTTCAGAATGCCCAGACCTTGAGGGACATTGGTGGTGTTTGGCAGTGGGAAGTGTGATCTGTTTTGGGGGTATTTGCTGTGTTTTCCTTACACATTGGGTCCTTATTATTTCTTCCACTATCTTTGTGCAGACTGGAGCAGGATGCTGTGAGCTAACGTGTAAATATTTGGCAGCTGAGCAATGGAGCCTGATGTTTTTGGCAGGGGGGAAGTGGATGCCACAGCAGTGCTGGAGTAGGTGCTGTGTTGGAGACATCCCTCAGCTTCCTAAGGAGGTCTTTTCCCTGAGTTTTAAATGCAGGGTTTCAGATCTTGTTCAGTGTTTTAAATGCATGTGTCTTCCCCATGGGCCAGGTGAGGTGTCTGACTAGGCCAGGACCAAGAGTCCTCTAAAATCCATGGCCATAAAATGAAAAAAAAAAACCAAAAATCCCAAAAAAACAACCCAGGACTGAGTGGCTTTCAGAAAGTGCTTGGCCAAACTCCATAGAATCTTGGGGATATTTGTAATTAACACAGAAAACTTGCTGGAAACTCTGAGTTGTGACTCCTAAAGAGTTTAAAGGACTTGGGCAAAAAACATCTTGTTTTTGTCCATCAGGAAGCAAACTCAGGGGATGTGTCAGGAACCTTGTGTCCCTTGTCCCCTGTGCTGCACATCACTGCCTGGAGCAGCTGGATGTGTCCATTTTGGGGCTGTTACTGTGGGAAAAGAGCAGGTGACACCTGGAGGGGTGACTGGCTGGATATTTGTTCAAAACAAATGCCCCATTCTACCCCAGAGGTCCTGAATTTAGTTTGCTGAAGTGAATTTATCCAGTGCTAACACAGTATAATGTCACTATAGGACAGGAAACAACAACACACTGCTGCTCTCAAGGTGAAAAAAGGGGAGTTTATTTTCTTACTCCAACATTTATAGATTTCCAAAAGTGACGGTGGATTGGAGGGTGACAGTGCCACCTCTGATGACACTGGACAAACCAACAGTCCAACAAATTTCTCCTCCTCCATAAAAGAATGCAAAACAATGAGTTATTTACAGAGAGTGTGCGAGAAAGTTCGTTACAAGAATGTAAATGTCAGAAGGCTTAAAGCATATTAAAAAATCAAAACAACAGTATAAAGCAGTGATGTTCAAAAATCCAGATTCCACCCTTGCCGTGGTGGTGGTTGCTTTATCTCCCAAACCCTTGGTTCTGTGTTGATCAGGAGAAAGAACACTGATTTCTTTATTTTGTTCTGCAGTCACTTGATAAAAGATAAGATATCTGCAGGCTCCAGAGTTGATGGTGTGAGTAATAGGAATTTGCTGTCTTCCCAAATTTTCTTCCACCAATGGGTGGCCCTTGCTATCTCCCTTGGATGGGTGCCCCGTTCCTGAACACACTTTTGTGTGTTCACACCCCACCAGCTGCTCCTCCAGAATCAAGATCTCCGTGCCTTTCCACAAAAAGATGGGAAGAGCGCTGCACTCCTTGGCTTTCCCTCCTCCTTTTCTCCATCCCAATCAGTCTGTGAGGAGACTTGCCACTGTTCTTTTTCATGAAATAATCCACGGAGCCAGAACACTGTGGAGCCAGGCAGAGGTGCCAACCAAAACTGAGTCACACACACAGAGCAATGAATCATCTGGGGCTCAGCTGAGACCTTGGCACACGTAGGGCTGTCCCACACAGGGACATGTTTTTGCTGCTGATTGTGCTCGGGGTTCCTCACACTCTGTGTCAGACACCTGACAGTGAGACTCCTCTAAATATTTTTATTTAGATGTCGAGTGGGACGTGTATACCGCAGATACATCTAAATAAAAATTCTTGACATCTAAATAAAAATATTTAGAGGAGTCTCACTGCTCTGTAGGAGGTAAACCCAGGCTAAGACAGGTTTTGGTGCTGGTTCTGGGTCTGCTGTGTGCAGCTGGAGCATTCACAAGTCTGCCCTGGGAATACAGGCAGGTTAAAATACAAGTGTGTGCTGCCTGTGGGGCTTTGGGGGAGCAGAACAGGGGTGGTGTGCAGGAATGTGCTTTTTGTTGACAGAGTGACAGAACTATTTTTTGTTTCCTTAAAAAGGAAAAGAAGCTTAGAAGTTTCTTTTTTTGATTAGGTGAAAAAGACACTTCAAAGGACTTCGGAGACTTCAAATTTAAGGATAGCTAATTGGACAGAAGCTAGTTTTACTCTGGTTGTTATTTTGCCTTTTGTTAAACCTTTTTGTTTCCAACACTGCAACAGAAGCCATCCTGCTGATTTTTATGCCTCCAAAGGTAGCTGAGCTATCTTGGGTGTGTTTATAGGCCTCCAAGAGCTCATGAGACCTGGCTTGAGGAGGCTCATATAACACTGGTGCAGCCAGCCACTGGACCTGGAGTGCTCAAAGGAGCTGATCTGGAGGGTCCATGCACTCAGGAAGGGATGTGGGATGCAGGATGCCCATCCAAACCACAGCAGAGATCCCAACCAACCAAGAACAACCCAGAAACTGGGAAGGACTTCCATTGCTTCAGAAGGAAAGTGAAGTTTGTGGGGTGGATGCATTGGGAAACTCTGCTTTGCTCTGCTGAATTCGTCTTTAAGGATGTTGTCATTCTGCAAACTGCTGAAAAGCGTTTAGTTTAAGGGTTTGTGTTTGTTTTTTTCACTGTGCCTGGAAAAAAGGATAGGCCAGACAGGCTAATGCACGTCGGCAGAGATGCCAAAGCCTGGCTGTGCCCTGCAGCACTTTATTTTTTTGTGCAAAGCATCAAAAAAAGTGAGTGAGAGGGGAGTGGTGGGCCCTTAGAGCCAGGGACACAGCTTGTTTTGGGATCCGCTTAATTAGCACCATGCTTCATTAGGGCTTCATTAAAGCCCTCCCTTTCTCTCTCCAGGACCAGCCTGCTTAGCAGGAGGGTTTGCTGCTTCACAAGGCTATTTCTTCACAAAAATGTGCAGCAAAATTCACGCCCCGACAGCCACGTGGAAATATTTGTCTGCATTTGCTTCTGACTCCAGACAATTTCAGACCTAAGTGTTGGGAAGGGTGAAAGTTTGACAAGCAAGTCTCACAGGTATGAGTGCTTGGCAGAAAGATTTTTAAATGTAGAGTCTGAAGAAGGAATAGAGATGGAAGCAAGTTTTGATACAGAAGAAAAGAATTGCTGAGCCAGTCTCACTGGATAACCAAGGAGGCAAAGGGTGTGTTAGTCTGAAGGGGTTTGTATGGCTTAGAGCAAAGGATAAACCCACCCCAAACAAGAAGATGTTTTTACCAAGCAGAAAGAGAGCACAGGCAAACAAGGCAGCAAATGTGGCAAGCAGGAAAAGGTCTCAGAATTTTGCACTGCAAGAAAACTGAAAAACAACTTCTACATTAAACTGTGATGTACTGACTTGGAGTGATGGGAGAACAGTGACATGGATATGGTAATTACAGCAGTTATGATGGGCTGTAGGTAAGAGTTAAGGTGTAGATTGGTTCTGCTGTATGAAGATGCTCAGCAAAGAAAAGTCTATAATGCATTGTGACCAAAAGAAAAGTCTATAATGCACTGTAACCAAAAGAAAAGTCTATAATGCACTATAAGCAAAAGAAAAGTATAAAATGCACTGTAACCAAACCCAAAGTGTCTCCAGGCCTGCCTGCAGCTGGAGCTGGCAGCTGTGGGCACAGCTCTGGGCTGCTGTAACACCTTGGGTGGAATAAACTGCATTTTGGAGAGCCCCTGCAGTCCCACATCCCCATTCGGGCTCTTACACCTCAGGACCAGTCTGTGAGAGATGGCCCCTGAAATGTGATGTAAATGCTGTAAACTGGGATGTGAAATGCTGCCCCTTCCCTCCTCCCTCCTCTCCTTTGGCACGGGGCTGGGGATTGCTCAAGCCCTTGGAGCTGCCTGGAGCACAAACCTCGGCAGGAGCACGCAGGGAAGGAAATCATCTGCAGCCCAGGAGAGATAAGGACGTGCACGGAGCCCTGGGACTGTGTGAGAGTCAGCACAACAAATCTGGAGACACCATCACACAGATGAGTTTGTAGTAAACATGTGCCCTTCCAAATGGGCTGGAAAAAAAGTTGTGGGCAGCCTTTCCCCCCCTGCCACCTCAGGATGAATTCCCTAAATGGGAAGGAAGGGAGTGAGAAAGTTGGAGTTTGAAAAGTTCAATTGTTCTTGGAAACGATTTCTGGGTTTTTTTCCTTTAAAAAAAATAATAAAACAAGCTGATTCATGAACCTTCATCCCCATCCATACCTGGTCCCTTTTAATTTCCATTTTGGACTGTGCCAGCTCAGGTTTTCTCTGTGTTGCAAGATGCATGAAGCACCTTGGAAAAAAAAAAAAATTGCAAAGATATAGCTGTTGTCCAATTGCCTGTACCAGATAGGGCAACATGGATCCAGATTGAATGAATTAAGCTTTTATTTTGGAACTTTTAGGGCAGGAAAGCAGCTACATTGTCTGTTCTAATGAGGCCAATGCTCCCTGCAGACTCTATTTGTCATCGAGGCCCTTTCTTTTGTCCCAGTCCTGACAGATTTCCAGTGCATTTTTCACTTGGTCCTTGTGAATACATGATAGGGCTGGAGAAGGCCAGAGCTGGTCAGAAAAATGCCAGCTGAGAAATGTCTGGGGCCTTCATAAATTTCATCAGGGCTACAGGGCTCTCTGCAATTCAGAATGGACAATTTCCATTACCTTTCATGCACAATTTGGACTCCACAGAACTGTAAATTTCACCCAGTGGCTTTCAGTTCTATCCCAATTATTTGCTAAGTGCTGTTTGTTAAGAAGTCATCTGGTCTTTATTTAAAGGCTGGGAAATTAATTGAAACTGATGGAGGACTTCCACAAATGACAAACTCCATCAAACTCGTCGGTTTCAAGCCGATTGAAACAATACTTCAGAATTTTTTTGACCTAATGTTTGTTTTTATGGATAAGTTGGGGAAGAATGAATGGCCCCTTTTGTGAAGTGCTGCCTTCAGACTGTGGTGCTGCCCAGCCAGGTTTTCATTATAATTACTTTTTATGCTGCAAGTCAGTCACTAATTCAATATAAACTCAACATAACAGGAGTTTCAAATGTGTCCAAAGCGAGTTCTTAAATACTGATCTAAACTCATTATGAGCATGAACTGGCATGGAGTTTTAGCCCTGTAAGTTCAAAAATAAATTAAGCCAATAAATGGAGTGTGGGAATTAAATGGCACATCCTGACTCAGTTTTCATTCATTCTTTTGCTCATTAGCCTCAGTGCGTGTGTTTTTCCCTCTCTCCGTGAGGGGAAAAATGTTGGACAGGCCTGGTGGGAGAGATCAGAGCAGCAGTTGTGACTCTGCTGTCCTTCAGGAAGGTCTCAGGGACTAAATCATGGCTCTGCTCAGTCAGAACCTGACTGTGTCTCACCATAGTTACTATTTCAGCCACAGATTCTGAACGTGAGCGACTCAAACTCATCCTGTGCGGGGTAAATGTGGTGACAGAAAACACAAAGCTTCAAAGCCACCGGCCTGGTGTCATCTGGCAACCACAATTATCAGTTTTATTCCCATATTCCCCTCCTATAAATAAAAAAAAAGCAATTTCAAGGCCACTGTGGAGGGTGTCGGAGTGCTGGGGGCAGTGGTGACCTTGCTTTGAAGGGTGCCCAGAGCAGCTGGGGCTGGCCCTGGATCCATGGAAATGTCCCAGGCCAGGTTGGATATTGGGGCTGGGAGCACCTGGGACAGTGGAAGGTGTCCCTGCCACGGCACGGGGTGGGACAAAATGAGATTTATTGTCCCTTCCAACCCAAACCATTCTGTGGTTCCATGGTTTGTGTTTATCCAGTGAGAACTCCTTTGACCCAAAGCTTTCGGCTGGTTGGGTGAAGAAGGTGAAGTCAACAAAATTATCGTGTTGATGCTTCCAACCTGAAGAAAATAAGAGGTAAAACAGGTTAAGAGTCAAAGTACGGACACGGAAATGTAAGGATCCTGGATTCCTCAGACCTCAAGCTCAAAAGCAAAACTCAAAACTGGCCTCTGCTTTCCCCTTCCCTACCAGAACATATATCTGCTTGGTCCTTTAGGCCCTAAGGATGAGTCCTTCCTCCCTTGTGTTCTGAGAAATCAGAGAGAAACAGGCAAAAAGGAATCTCTGGTAAAGCACGGTACAGAATCAGCCTATTTTATTTTTCCAGTGTGGAAACATCACTGAAAGGCATTTTTTCTTTCAACTGATTGGGGTAGTGTTTTCCTCATGTCTAGATCTGACTTCCTGAGCAGAAGACGTACTTTTACAGAATGCTGTTCATTTAAATTTAGGGATTAAAAAAAAAAAAAAAGGCATGGGGGAGGGGGTCAGAGAAAATATTTTCTCCCTTAGCTTCTAAAAAAATATTATATTTTCTGTATTTTTTGATTTTGGCAAAGACTGCAGTGTATGCCAGCCAGAAAGTAAGTAAAATACAGTCAAAGCCTGCCCTTGTCCACATGGTTTGAAACGGACTACCAAAAATGCATCATTTTTTCCAACATTTCTGCTGGGTGGAGCGCAGAAGGTGATTCCCCCTTCACACCCTAACATAAATATTTATACAGAACAGCTCTAGCCTAACCTGAAAGGAAAATTCTGAGAGTGCTTCAGAAGGCCTGTGGCAGGAAATAAAACCCTAAAAACAATTTCCATTAAATTTTCTGGCTCCCGAACGCGATGCCGTGGGCTTGGCACACGCCGTGGGTTTGGAGTCGAACAAACGGCCCCACAGAAAACCCTGAGGTTTCTTTTGACTACATCCTCACAAACTGTCTCTGTTACTCGCCAGCCGCTGGAAAAGGAGAGGAGGAAACGCGGCACTGCCTTGGGAGAGCGCTTTAAATAAGCCTGCTGTCCCTGGCCACCTCCTCCTCGCTGAAAAGCAGAAGAATAGTGAAAGGACACCCTATCCAAGGAGGGAAAAAATTGCACAGCGCCACAGACACAAAGGGCATGTATAAGGGAATCACAGGACAGGCACTTGCTTCAAAAATAAAAGGGCCTTTTGTAACAGGATTGAAGGTTTGGGTTTGCTGCAGATTGCCCAGCTCTTGCTGTGCCATCCCCTCCTCACCCAGCAAAGGGAAAAAACAAATCCAGGAACGTGCCCCCCGAGTGTTCACCTTGCACTAATTAAATCTCGCATTAAGCCAAATTTTAGAATGTCTTTTTCCAATATAATGCTGCTGATGTGGAGGAAGTATTCAGGAAGACCACATTATCAGCAAGAATGATTTTCTGTACTTTGTACGCTATGGTTTTATGTTGAGGGATCTCCAAGCACTCCGTAATTGTTAACCTAAGGTGGGAAATGTCACCATCGCTGGGATGAAGCATGATGTCTGAATGAGCACCAAAGATGCACATCTCACTCTTCATGTTATGTATTCTTAGCAGCTTTCAGCTCGGGGAAATGCAAATAAATGAGTAAATGCATTTATAGTGTGTTATAAATAAAATTTATTTAGCTGAGCTGAGCACTGGAGTTAGGCCTGGCCCTGGTTTGGGTTAAGCCTCATAATTATCCTGTGGCCACTTTGCCAGTGCCTCAGCCTGGAGGTTTCTCTGCTGTGGGAGGACAGAGCTGAGGCTGGAGCACAATCCCTGCCCTGGCTTTACCCTTCTTGCACATTCTTGCCCTCCTTTTACCCTTCTTGCCCTGGGACCAGCCCTGGTTTAAAACTAAGGACACAAACCCAATGCATCATTAACCTGAAAGTAGACATCCTTGAAAACCAGTAAATTTTGGCTTTGTTCTGTGAGGGAACTCTTGTTTTTCACTCTATTCCCATCCCATGCATGCCCACTGACTTAACCACTCCTGGTTAAGCACCTGAGGAAACGGGGAGCAAAGGAATGAAGGCCTCACTGCTCATCCTGACATCACCATGCCAGCTGAGGTCACTACTTTGATGGTGGCCCTGCCAGGTGGACAGAAATCCCATAAGAGTTTGGCAAAAAATCTGTAATTCTAGGCCAACATTTATATAAATAAGCAAATAAATAAACAAATAAATAAATAATTTATTTATTTATGTATCCAATACATATATTTTCATATAAATATTATATATAATATATAAAATATAAAGATGTAAAATATTTATTTCTATATTTATCTATATTTAGTTTTATTTATATTTATATAATATATAAATAATATAATATTTATAAATAATTATAGTTGTAATATATAAATAATATATATTATATATACTATATATACGATTATATATATATATATATATATATATATATAATTTTAAATATATAATATTTAAATATATATTTATATATATAATTATTTAAATTTTTATATATTTATTTTTATATATTTATAAATTATTATATAATTATTTAAATATAAATAATATATGACATATACATATATATTATATGTTATTTATATATTATATATAATACAAATATAATATTAATATAAAATATATTTATATATTTATATACATTATTTATATTTATAATGATAATATATTATATATATTTAATATATTATTATTTTAATATATTCTATTGTAACTGAATTTAAATATAATCCTGTATATTTAACACAATGCCAAGGATTTTAATGCCAAATATAATTACAGCAACACTGTAGGAAAATGCCTTAACACTCAGAGCTTTGTGGGCTGTACTAATGAGATGAGAGGTGTTTGTTCCCAGCATTCTGGGACATTTCTTCCAAGTGGGCTGGTTTGGGATGAGTGTGGAGGATTGGGCAGCACCAACCCCTCTCTGAATTCCCTGCATGTGCTGAAGCACCACTGTGCAGTTATCTCAGAAACCCAGAGTCCAGCCTATCTGCTTTAATCAGCCCTAAATTGCTCTGTCTAATTAGCCAATTAGCAGCTGTCAGCGAGCCCTAAATCATCTCTCCCTATCTGGGATCTCTGGAAGCCGCAACAATTCTTGGGTGTTCATATCCCAAAAGGAGGCAACGCCTTTTATTCCATTTGGAGGGCTGTGTTCAGATTGTGAATCTGCACTGCCATTACCCAGGGAAGTGAAAAATCCCTCCTCAGGACACCTGGAAATAGGATGAAATGCAGTGTTAGCCTGGAAGAGGTGTAAAGAGGCTACTTCAGTTCACCATAGCTCATTAAAATTACTTTTTGAGCACTTAAACCCCGAATACTTCATTTTCTGGCTGAAAATCTCAATGGTCCGCCCAGGACCTGGAGAAGCCTCCGGTGGGAGTGATTTGGGATGAAAGGGTGGCTCTGGGAGTGTTGCTGAACGAGTGGGCTGTGAAAATGTGACCCTTGCAGTGTCTCTCAGGTTTTATCTGATGGCTTTCTCCAGCTGGGTGGGCACTGCCTCGGCTGCATCCGTGATAAAGGTGTGAATAATTTGTGGTGGAGCAGAAATACCTCAGAGTCCTCGGTTTTCTTTCACTCCGTGAGTTAGGCCACAGCTTCAGAGGAAAAAAAAAATTAAAAATTAAATATACACAGTGCTTTGCACTCTTAATGCTTATAAATTGGGAATCCTTGAGCAGCAGAGGAAACATCACAACTTTAAAGCAAATAGTTGCAGCAGGTTTTTTCACTGAAGAGTTCTGATTAATAGACCCTTTGCTTTGCGTTTGGGAAATGTGGTGGATTTATTAATGTGGACTTTTAATCCCTGCCACGCTGGAAATATTGCACAGCGCTGTTCGGATATTTGATCTCAGAGTTCTCCTTCATAAATCTAAGTCACATTTCCTGGATATAATTTTTAGCCTGCTAAATAAGGTTCAGGCAAAGGCTTTGATAAAAGTGTTTATGTTTTAGGATGCGGCTCGAGATGGACTTCTGTGTGAAAGCTGGACTGGAACGACTTCTTAATTTCTAATGGAAATGAAGTTTAGGAAGCTGTGCAAGAGCAGATGGGAATTGCTGATTAGTCGGGGCCTCCTCTTCCCACTGAAATGCATAAATTTTGTCACAAGGGAGACTCTAAGGTGTGTGGCATTCACATTCTCTGGAAAAATCCCTTCGCCCAGGATTTTTCTCCTGGGAGGCTGAGAAGCCTCAGAGAAAAGGAAAACAATTCTTATCTCATTTGCTTCTCCTGTGCTCACATGTGGAATGTGTTTGGAGATTGTTTACCCACAGGTGATTGCTCCATTGGACTCTGCTGTGAGTTGTTTTCACATTTTGGGCAATCAGTGCCAAGCTGTGTCAGGGCTCTGGAGAGAGTCACGAGTTTTCATTATTATTTTAGCCTTCTGTAGGTATCCTTTCTGTATTCTTTAGTATAGTGTTCTTTAATACAATATAGTATTATAAAATAATAAATTAGCGTTCTGGGAGCACGGAGTCAGGCGCATTGTTCCTTCCTTCCTTTGTCGGGGCACCCCACAAACGCAACGCAGGCGCACCCAAATCATGGTTCTGTGGTGATTGTGGGGTGCCAGGTCTCACAGTTTTGGCTGAAGCACCCTCTGGGCAGAGGACTTTCCTGCAGGAGGCTGAGCTGGGGGCGGCTGCACTCGGCAGGACGGGGCTGCCCCACAGCAGCTGCAATGAGCAATATCCTGGGCGTGCTCTGGGCGAGGCATGACAAGTCCAGGTGCAACCCCAAAATCTCATTTAGATATTTTTCTTGAAGTCAGAAAAGAGTTTGGGTTGAAAAGGACCTTCATCCAGTCCACTCCCGGCCATGGCAGGGACACATTCCACTATCCCAGGGTGTTCCAAGCCCCATTCCACCAGAATTTGGGCACTGCCAGGGATCCAGGGGCAGCCACAGAGCCTTGTTCAACGCCTTGGAAAAGTCACGACTTCTGAAAAAGGCAGAAAATGGCTGAAAATGTGTAAAATTAATCATCTTGAAACCTTCAAGAAGGACGACTGGCCGTTGTTGAACAGAAGGCTGCTGGTGCAATTCCTGAGTAAATGAGAGAAGGGCTAAACCCCATGGCAGTGTTCTTGATTTCTTGAGGGTTTGGGTGAAAATCTTCACATTTCTGGTTTTGAGGCAGCTCCATCAAGTCTTCAAGAAGGCATTTTGGGCAGGTCCAATGTCTGGGCAGAGAGCCCTGGCACGACCAACGTGTTCATGCAGGATTGTGTTCAGCAACCTCCATCCTCACCCCCTCAGCATGGAGTGACTGCCCCTGGCTCTTTGCTCCCATTTTCCATGGGATCTTTAGGAAAAAAGACAGAAAATTTGGTTCCCTCTTAGCACCAAACCAGCTGATGGAGCTGTTGGCTGGGCTGACTGCCTTGATGGCTCTTCCTCACACAAGGTTTTAATAATTTAATCTCCAGTGGCCATCAGAGATTGGAAAAAACTATAAAGTGGGGAGATATTTCATCCACACTGCTCATTGCAACTCCTCCTACTTAAGTTATATTTTAAGCAAAACCATCCTCTATCTGCATCCAAAGCTATCACATAGGGTTATATATTTTTATATATTTTATCTTTTTTTGTTGTTACTGCCCCACCTGGGGCAGAAGAAAGGCTGTAGTCCCTGTGTGACACTCCATGAAAAGTTTCTCAGCTTTTAATTTTTTTGATCCCTAATTGTGTTTTAAAAGTGAGGACAATCCAAATGCAAATTCACATTAATAATTATATTGATGCCCTTGTTCCGAAAAGTTCTAAATGAAATGCAATATAGATAAAATGAAAAATCTTCTAGTCTGTGAGAAATAAAAATTTCCCCCTTGAACTGCTGAATTCTTTGTACAGTTAACCTTGCTTGAATGATTACTGCATTGGTGCTGCAGCTTAGACATACCCAAGAAAAGCCTTTTTAAAGAATTTGTCACAGGTATGGCTGAAAATTGCCAAATTCATCTCTATTGTGGATCAGTGCTGAAACTTCAGCCTTGCAAAATGCATTGGAAAGATGAACATCTCTATAAATAATGTTAATTGTGATTAAGAGTTATTATAAAGAATAATTCATAATCATCATCTAGGAGTGTGCTTATTTTAAAGGGGTTTTTCTTTCTGGGTTTTTTTGTTTTTGTTTTTTTGGTTTGGGGTTGAAGTTTTTTTAGTTTTTTGGTTTTTAGTTTTTAATTTACAATTCATTTCCCTTTCTGCAGAGAAGATTGAGACTTACATGCTATCTTTAGAGATTTCTAAGGGTGGGTATCAACTTTTCTGGAAGTATTCAGCCTGGAAGGTCATGTTTTAAAAGTGGGAAAGTCAGTTTTTCCTGGCGCCATCCTTGACACAGCCCTTTTTTGATAACTGTCCCTGAGATAACTTGAGAAGTGTTTGTGGAAGCCGTGAGAATTGAAGACCTTTTTTGTAGCTCTGTATTTTGGGGATATTCTTGTGGTTTTTTTGTGCCACCTCTTGGGGTAGAAAAGGTTGAAGGTGTTACTGTGGAACCGAGATGCAGAGAAATTGAAAAAAAAAAAAAAAGAAAAAAAGGGTTAAAAATACCCCAAATGTTAGTTTTGTGCTGAGCACTCTATTTTCCAGAACTGAATATCCCAAGAAACTCCCCTGAGACAAGCTGGTGCAGTAAAGCTGAGCTACACTTGATTGCAGTCAGTAACAGCATAAAATCTTATTTTAACTGGCTTTGCACAACAGCAACGGGCTGGGTGCATGCTAATCACACTGTGCTGCCCTGATCTCTAAACAAAGAAATGTTTTGTCGGTTTCCCATAAAGAGTGGACGGAAACCAGATTACCTGGATCTTTTGGAGCTGATTAGGGTGTGGAGGCTTGATGAAAGTGGGATGATTGCAGTTTAGTGCTGCCAGCTTGCAACACAGTCACTGAGCTCAAAAGCAACTCTAAATCCTTGTTTTTTGTTTTTGGTGATTTTGGTTTTGTTTTGTTTTGGTTTGGTTTGGTTTGGTTTGGTTTTTGTTTGGTTTTTTGCTGGTTTTTTTTTTAATATCATTGTTTTGGTAGGCTGCAAAAGACCCCCCCAGTTGAAAATGGAATTTTTTTTGAGTGCCCTGGTTGTTGGCTAAGTGTTTTTAGGAGCACTCAGTGTCCAAATCAAATGCCATCAAACCCCAAACCCAACACCTCTCCATGGGAGGGCTTGGAAAGGAGAGCAGGCTCTTTGGATTGCCCTCCAAACTGGAGCAACTGGATTTTCAGCACTGACCACAGCCAGACACATCTGCATCTGCACAGTGTTGAGTTTTAGGGCTTTTTTTTCATCAGGTTGCATTTTAGTTCAGTCCCTGGAACAAAAATCCATGCTATGGATGAAAATGTCCCAGGGCTCAAGGGTTGGATCAAGCTGCTGTATTCCCCTTATGGATGGGATGAATTTGATATCCCACCTCATCCTGAGCTTCAAATTTAGTTTCCTCCAAAGAAAACCTAAATCACAAAAAAAAAAAAAAAAAAAAGCACAAAAACTGTATTGAACAAGACAAAAGGGCAAAAAGGTGGAGGTCATTGGGAGCTGCACTTCAAAACCACAGAGCTGCCCTCAGTTAATTGCCCTCAATTAATTGCACTGATTTTTTTTTAAATGCAGATATGTAGGTGACCTTAACCTGTGTGCCCAGCATCTAAATTGTCAGCTAACTAGGGAGATCACTGTTATTTTTGTTATAATCAAGCATCTAGAAACACTTTGCTAGCAGATGTTTAAGTCCAAGGAAGGGCTAAGCAGGGTCAAGTGATCACTTTAAGTACTTCTGCCACTAGAGAACATTAATGACATAAATGTGAATTTCAGCTTGACAGAAATGCTGTTGGCTTCTTCCTGTCATCATCCTTCCCTCTGGTTTTTGAGGCATAGTTTTTTGAGATGTGGGGTTTTTTTGAGGTGTGGTTTTCGAGGCCTGGTTTTCTTGTTCCTGGTGAAAATCAAAGATTCCAAACCAGGGGTGCTAACAGAGAGCTAAAACCTCCCTAAAAACATCCTTGAAAGTGAGGGAAGTGCAGCATCACTGACAGCTCGTGCTTGCTAAACACAGATGGTAAATTCATTTCATGCTGTGGTTTTTTTCCTAATTAATTGTAAGGGGCAGGCCCGGTTCTGCTGCAAAGAAGGTTTCTCCATCTGAATCTCTTTGTGTTTCAGCTGGAACGCCAAAATTTTTAAATGTGACCTTTTTCTGCATAAAAGGAAACAAGGAACTTAAATTTCTTCCAGCTATTAAAGAAATCAGGATGAAATTAAGTGGCAAGCAAACAGCACCATGTATGTAAGTACAGTGAATATCTGTGTAGGAAGCAAGGAGCTGAAATGCCTGACAATGTGTCTTTTAAGCAAAGAACAAACCCCAAACTGTCCTTATTCAGTACTAAGAAATACCATTTTGGATTTGTTTTGCTGGCATTTAAAAAAAATTAATCCATTAAATACCCACCGGGAGCACTGGAATATATACCAGTGAATAATTCATTAGCTGAGGCCTCTGTTAGGGCTGTTGTCTTTTGTTAAACAAGTGCTTGCCTCTGGCAAAATATTGGAGAAATAGATGGGCTTTACAGTTTACACTGGTGTAGCTTTATGGATTGAGACATTCTGAGATCCCTCCCCCCAAAAAAATTCCTCCAGATCAAGGCTTGGCAAAGAAAAAGAAGAAATCCCTTCCAAACTTTTGATTTACTATTAATCTGGATGTGTTTTAAAAAAAATTATACCATTAAATATGTAACCCAATAATTATTATTAGACAAAATATAACATACTCTGAGTGAAAGATGAGGAACTAAATTATTATTTTCTGTTGTCTTTCCTTCTTCTTCAAGAGCCTTCCAGAAGCCTGCATGTTTTAAAGGGAAAATCACTGTTCATGGCACAGGAAGAAGAGAGATTATTTTTCAGTTGTTATCATTAAAAAATTTTAAATTAGCAGTGGTGAGTGTGGGTTTTTTTGGGGTTTTTTTGGTTTTTTTTGGTTTGTTGTTTTTTTGTTTTTTTGTTTTTTTTTTGTTTTGGGTTTTAAAGTTCCTTTTGGTTTTAAAAAGGTGTTTCTTTCCTTTTTTTTTTTTCTCTTTTTAAGTTTGAAGGCCAGAGAAATCTTGTCTCTTTATATAAGAAACTACCTGGCGCCTCACATTTTTGTGCTGCATGATCTATTTGTTAATGCTGCTTCTGGAAAAGGGAAAAAATGGCTAAGAAATGTGTAAAATTCATCTTCTTGAAAGCTTCAGGAAGGACAACTGGCTGCTGCTGAACAGAAATCTGCTGGTATAATTCCTGATTAAATGAGAGAAGGGCTAAGCACATGGCAGCCTTCTCCTTCATTTTCTGAGAGTTTGGGTGAAAATCTTCACATTTCTGGTTTTGAGGTACTTCCATCAAGTCTTAAATCCAGCCACTTCCAAGCACAAAGACAGTGACTATTTTGAACAGCAAAATAACGTTGCAGGAGTCTGCTGCTATTAATTAAAATCCTTATCACTGAGTGACTGTTTATTCAAAAGGCAGTTTTAATAGTGTTGTGAAGTGCAAATGTGGCAAGTTTTAAGTTTTTTTAAACTAAATTGTTAGAAAGTGAAGGATATTAATCTCAACCATATATAAATGATAACATAGATTTCCCTTGTTTTGAGTGACAAATTGTCCAGAGCTTTTTTTGTCCTGTTTCTAAACATGACCAAAGTACCAAAACTTTATGGAATATTAGTGTTTTCCAGAAAAATGGTGCAGTGCAGGCAAGTTTCAGTGTTAACTTTCTGGCACAGATCAATAAGAGAATGCAGAAATGGTGTGATTGCAGAAGCTGAAAAGCTGGCCAACTGCTTTGAATAATTAATTCTTGCTTGGCGCTGGAAATTTTTCTTGTTTCACTTTACAAAGAGAGATTTTTGTTGGGTTTTAATTTCTAAGGCTGGAGGATTATATAAATAATGTAATGAATTTTCTCATACATGAAACACTGTTCTGCATCCAATTTCTAGAGATGGATGTGCAGTGTCATATCAACCACAACTATGAAAATAATTTAAAAAGCACCTTCTTTATTTATGGTTTATTTTATTTTAGAAGATGGCAGAAAACACAAAGAAGAAATTGGTGCTTGTACTTCTACTTTAAAAAATGCTTCAAAGAAGCATAAACCAAAAGATTTGAAATACAGTTCTCTTTATTTTCTTTGTGAATCATATTCACAGAGTAGTCTTTCCCCTCCCACCCCTTAGTTTCATAATCATGTTGTTTAATATGGCAAAGGAAGTATTTTCATATTTTGATTTTCCCTATTTGTGTTTTCTGAGACAGAAGGAGAGGAATGGTCAGTCAATAAGGAGAAATCATTATATTGGAAAGAACAATGTGATTTAATTGTTGTTAATTCATGGGCATTAAAATTCTGATACATTGTGAAATAGAAGATAATGACAGAGAACACGACGCTAACAATATTCTCTCATGAACAGAAAATAGCACAGGCTTTAATCCAGTTAATAAGCTGCTTTTCAAAGTTTTTATTCAAGCACCTAGCTAGCTTAGTTGAAAATAAGAAAACATCCTGACATTTGACATTACAAAAGGAAATGGAGTCATTGGCTGTAAAAATAAATACAATTCGTGTCTTTTTGTCTATTTGTGCCCACTTCTCAGGTAATCATACACATTTCATACGGTTTTTACACTTGCTTACATCAGAACTAATTTTTTTTTTTTTTACACACTTATTCTTTTTTTTCCCGTACAAACGCATTTTCACCAGGCTGTCCGATCGGCTGTTATAATAGCGTTGCATATTGACGCACAGACCTAAGTCTAGCCTGATCCCAAGTTGGACTACCGAGCTCCTGCTGGGCAGCACGGCGGGTGTGAGCCCACACCCTGTGGCTCCACACGCGGAATTCACCACCCCAAGCCAGCGGTGCCTCCAGCGTGAGCTCGCGGGCGGCAAAACCCAGCGGTTTTGGTAAAATTTGGCCATCTGCGGTCAGCTCGGCGTCCCCCTGGACACCCGGGCCCCTCGTTGCCTTCCTCGTGCTGCCAAGACAGGGGGAGTCCCCTGGGTGGGTGGTGCAGAGCCTGCTCAGCCGCCCTCCCGGGGTTGTGCTGGGGTTTGGGGGATGCTGGAAGCAGGGCAGGGTCAGGGGATGCTACGCCCGGGCCGTGTCTTGGCCAGGGGAAGGAGTGGACACAGAAGGCAAAGACAAGGGCAAGCCTGAGATTGCTGTGATTCGGGACCTGACCAGCCATCCCCAGAGCGTTGCAAAGTCGGTGAAAGGCTGAGCTTGGCCTTTCCAGCAGTGCCTTTGGTCTAGCAGTGAGAGCACTTCAGCCAGCCCCACGAGTGGGTTGGATGTGTACATTATTATTTAATTTTTTTTTAATGCAGGCAAAATATAATCCCCATTCCTGCAAAAAACCAAACCAAAACAAAACAAAACAAAAAACCAAAAAGATGATGTGTCTGGGTGAAACCCTGTGAGGGGTTTCTTTGGAGAGGTACAAAAAAAAAAAAAAATTTCATGAGGGTCTCTTCACCTCTGTGCAATAAGAAAACCATGCAGCCTCCTCCAGATGTAGCAGATCTTTGGGGAGGGTAGAGCCAGCTACAAAAGGCTCCCCTCTTTACAGCAACTCTGGATCTAGCTGTGGTAATTACTTGGATATTCTCTACAGCTTTTCCCACCCTACAACCTTCCTGTCCAAACTTCAGAAGAAAAATTGTAGAATAATTTGCATTTTTTCAAATTTTCTGAAGGTTGGATGGAGGAATGACATGTATTCCTCTTGATCATGGTCCACTCCTGCATATCCCACTCCTTTTCCTTGTTGGGTACTTAACATTTCTATTTCCATTTCCATTGTTTTTCTCCAAAGACTTCAGAGAAGGCTCTGAATGGCCCCAGAAAATGTATGAAATGGGCATGGATTTAGGAAACGGTTGTTCAAGAAAGGTTGCATGGTTTAGGGACTTGACCTGTAGTAAGTCTTTATTTACAGCTAAGGGATACCATTTTGAGAAAATCCAATTCCTTGTGGATTAAAAAAAAAGGAGGGGGTTTGGCACTGAGATTGCTCCATCAGTAAAGTACGAACAGATATCCACAGAGGATGGAAATTTGCTTCTGAGTTCAGTGGGAATGAACTCCAATAAAATACACCTTATGCTACAGCCCCTTTCCATATCTTATTTATCCATGCCTTGCTCACAGAGTCTTAAAAATGGACCACAACCACTCTGGGAAAGAGATTTATTTACTCACGTCCATGGGAAAATAGCTACACAAAACCATCCATGAAAGCATACAGGTTGTGTCCTAGTTGGATAAATACCACTATACCTTGTTTAAATTATGGAAACAGTGGGCCGCTATAAAAATTGGTGTAAATACAAATGTTGGTCCTCTGAGTTCTTTGTAGTCAGCAAGAGTAGAGTAGGAAAAAAGAGTTCTCCATTTTTAAGTGGTAGAACCAATACTGGATAGAGAACATCAAAAAACGCTGAAGAGATTACCCGAGACCAAGACATTTTTAATCAGTGGCCTCTCTGCCTTTTTCTTTTATTATTATTTTTTTTTTTGGATATCCAGCTTGAGACACCATAAGTGGAGTAAATTTTCAGAAAGCCTCGAGCACCTGCTCTCTGAAAAACTGGTTGCATTAAGGTAGCTGAAGATGAGCACCAAGAATTGCTGCATCCAAAGTGAGTTTGCATTAGAAATCCCAAATTCCCTCAAACTGGTACTTAGGGAGGACCTAGTGCTTTAGGCAGCTCTGAAAATCCTAGGCACCATGCACAGTGCGTGTTTTTCTCTGACACTGGCAGATTTAGGTAAACATCTTCCACCTAGACCACTGCAGATTTAGTGTAAAGAAGTATTTCAATAGCTTTATTTTCTCTTAACTCTAAGGAGGACTAACTAAATAATTCAGGGCTAGCGATACTATATTATCTCGCTGATAGTTTTAAAAACAGATGTATTTTTTAGATACAAATAAGATGCAAGGAAATGAAGTTTTTTTTCCTTTTTCTCTTCTAAAACTTAATGGCTGGTTTCAGATTTTGTCTAATAGTCTAAGACTTCACCATTTTAAATATTTTTTTTCTGATTTTTGTTTATTGTGATGTGTAAATAGCTAAGAAATATTAAATACTGTAATGTTCTTTAATTAAGACCATAACATTTCAAAGGCTAATGTAAAATCAAGCTGCTAAAGTTTACAATTTCTCTGTCCAGCAGTTCATTTATACAACTGCCCTGAGTAGATGCTATTATGCTGCTTAGCAAATGGCCTTTAAGAGTTTAAAAATAGCTCAGTAAAGCTACTCAAAGGTAATACAACACTTCTCAGGCATCTTTAATTGGAGAGAAGAAGAAAAGAAGAGTTTTCTCGTCAGTTACTTATTCACTCAATGATTTACACACAATGAAAACACAATTGAAATGTTCAGAAGAACTAATTGTGCTTCTTCCTATGCATGGGACCATAAGCTTATTTTTCAGAAAGGCAAGGTTTGAAATTTTAAAACTAGTCCTACTTTTGTGGACCGTTTTAGCTGCTTTTGTTAAACTCTCTGTTGTTCCCATGTGAACCAGTGAAAACAGTTATTTGCTAACATATATTGTTGTGAGATTTCTTTCCGAAACCCCACTGATCCCCTTTAACAAAAAGATTGTTTTATTTTAAAATTCCTGTCATAATCAATTTGCAGTGTTTCTCAAACTGGTACAAATATGTAAAATCTGTGCTTTTAAAAGCTTCTGCTTTGAGTAGCCTTACACTCCATAATTGTGCCCTAGCAATTGTCAAGCTCTATTGCATGCCCCATTCACGAAAATTATAATTTTTTTGGGATGACATAGCTTAAAGAATTTGAATCTAAAAAGTTCCTTACCTAGAGCTCCCATTAAATTATATTAATTTAAAATATCTATGGTATGATATTTTCACAAAAAAAACCAAAACAAAAAAAAAATCAAAAAAGCAAAACACTAAAACAAAACAAACCCCAAAACCAAACCAATGGGTTTGGGGGAGGGAGTGTCTACGAAAATGACTCTTTACAGTAAGTAAAAGAGGTTTATCACAGTTTTGGCAGCTTGCATGAGTTCATACAAAAAAAAAAAAAAACCCATAACCCCCCAAAAACCAAAAAAAAAAAAACAAAAAAAAAGACATCTTTCACACTTAAAAAAAAAAAACCAACAAAAAAGCCAAAAATCTTTCACGCTCTAGGCGTGCCCTCTCAGTTGTAGGCCCTGAAGCAGTAGACCCCGTAGAGCTTGTGCTTCTTGTCGGGGAAGCCGACGAAGCGCACGGCGGCCTCGCTGGGGCTGCAGCGCTTGCGCGGCCGCGAGATGGGGTAGCGCACGCTGCCGTCCGCCAGCCAGCCCGCGTCGCAGCGGTCGTAGCCCAGCAGCTTCCAGGCCGCGAAGATCTGCCCCACCTTGGCGATCTGGGAGCCGTCCTTCAGGCAGGCCTGCACGGCCTCGTCGTAGGTCAGCTTGGTGGGGTGGATCAGGTAGTAGAAGCGACCTGGGGAGAAAGGGGGGAAAGGCGGAGTCGTTAGCGGCGCGGAGGTTGGGTGTCGGCGGTGCTGGAGGTGTTTTTCAGGCTTTAAGTCTTGAAAATCTTAAATCTTAATCGCAGGATCACACAGAATCTCAGAGTTCCAGGTTGGAAGAGACCTTCAAGATCATCGAGTCCAACCACAGAATGAACCAGGTTGGAAGAGACCTTCAAGATCATTGAGTCTAACCATAGAATTCCAGGTTGGAAGAGACCTTCAAGATCATCGAGTCCAACCATCCAAATGAAATTCCAGGTTGGAAGAGACCTTCAAGATCATCAAGTCCAACCATCCAACCACAGAATTCCAGGTTGGAAGAGACCTTCAAGATCATCGAGTCCAACCATCCAACCACAGAATTCCAGGTTGGAAGAGACCTTCAAGACCATCAAGTGCAATCCAGCCCCAACACTCCAACTGAACCCTGGCCCCCAGTGCCACATCCAGGCTTTGTTAAACACATCCCAGGGATGGGGACTCCACCACCTCCCTGGGCAGCCATTCCAGAACTTTATCACCCTTTCTGTAAAAAATTTTTCCTCCTATCCAACCTATATTTCCATTGGAGAATCTCGAGACTGCCTTCTCTGGTTCTGTCAGTGCTGCCTGGAGAAAGAGACCAACCCCACCTGACTACAAAACCTTTCAGGTGATTCTGTGACCTCAACGGTGTTGCCAAAAAGAATTTTTAATTTTTATGCACTTTTCATACATCCACTGCTCTGTATACCAGTTATACAGCTCCTGGTATTTCTCCTTCCCTTTCTCTAAGATTTTATAGTAATAAGCTGACCTTTTAGCACATTCCTGAAATACTTTTTCTCTTATTTTCAAGTAGAGAACCTATAAGAAAACATGACAGGAATTGGGGCATAGAAACCCTTGCACCAACCCGAGAGGTAACTAAATCTCCTATTGGATGTACTTCTTAGGTATCCTAATTAATTAACATTATAAAAACTGTACAAATTTGATAACAATGTGCCCATAACCCAAGACTATGGACACACCTGGAAGCCTCCAATAAGGAACTTCTTTTTTATCTTAACATTTTAATACTGTGGCAAGACTTTTTTTCTGCTTTGATTTCAGGCAACAATACTATAACACTGACTTTTGAGGAGAAATGGAGATGTTCTGTTGAAGGATCATGTGAAACAGTGGTTAATTTGGGTCTGTGACAGTTGGAGGTTGTGTTATTAAAAATATTGTGATTTTTTTTTTTTTTGGTGAATTGATAAGTGTCAGGAGGAAAAAAAAAACTTACCCCAAAACCAGCCACAGGTACAGAAAACAGACTAATTGAACAAGGAAAAAAAAAGAAACAAAAAACCCCCCAAAAACAAAAACAAAAAAAAAAAAACAAAAAAAAAAAAAAAAAAAAGGCAATGCTACATTTATTTCTTCTAATCTAAAAGGATGGCATCTCCACCTGAAGTCATATTCAGTGATATCATTTTAGGGGAGGGCAGCTGCAGGTGGCACATGCTCTTTTTCTCTCTGACAAGGTGGTGACCCTGTTTCTGATTAAATAGAAGCAAAAAAAAAAAATTTTTTTTTTTTTTTTTTTTGAGAAAGCCAAGGTATCCAACAGTTTCTCAGAAGGAGGGTTTGAGCCTGTGGTGGAGCAAAATTATGTCTGTTGTAAGTCTTCACCAGCAGTTCTGCAGCTCTGTTTCTCTTTAGGCATCAAAGGGAATATCCTCACCACAACACGAGACTGAGCTGATAGTGCTGCTGAGAGAAATGTTCCCTGTCTCAAGGAAATGAAAATATATGCCAGAAAATAAAGCCCCAAAAGCAAACTCTACCCTACTAATCCATACGCAGCGATAATATTGGTATTGATTCCATTTATCAAGGCAATAAAAATTCATTGAGAGCATTTCATTCATTATGCTTGGGGCCATTTATCATCACTGCTTTGACAGCCGAGCGGACTGCAGAAGAATCGTGTTTCTTTGAAGGCATTCAATAATTTCCAAATAAATTCACAACTTTTCAGTCTGCCTGTTCCTGAAGAGGAGATTTTTAGCTGAAAAAAAGGAAGGACTTCAATCTTCTGGGCACCTTCTAATTCCAGAGCACACTCTTTAGTGATTAATTAAGAATGTACTCCAAGACAATATCCACTTTCTGCCTCACAAAAATCAGGTACATGCACAGAACTATGCCTAGTATGAGATTGCTTTCTTGATGAAGAAAAAGTGGTGAGCAAGTTAGGAGTTAAATCAGCTTCATATTCCTGCAGAAATCAAACAGGATTTTTTTTTAAATGAAGGAAAGTCAGGTCAGATCACAATATAAAGGTAATTGAATTAACTCTGTCTAAAGGTTGGAAATTGTACATCAAGACGAGAACATGTTTTAAAAAGGCATTTACATTGCAGCTGGGGTGGAAAAGAAACTTTAAAAAAATTCATTGATGTCAGAGACAATATCTACAGAATTTCCATAGAAAACTCTTGAGAACAGGTAATCACCCCTCTGTAGAACACTTTTTAA
The DNA here is from genome assembly GCA_024865655.1 of Emberiza elegans. Lineage (NCBI taxonomy): Eukaryota > Metazoa > Chordata > Aves > Passeriformes > Fringillidae > Emberiza > Emberiza elegans. The sequence goes on from JALJVW010000034.1 coordinate 2,074,378, forward strand.
AACTCTGTTTTGGCAAGCTGAGAGCATTTACAACGTGCTGCTAAAGGGAATGTTTGCTTAATGGAATCCTGTTACTGATACACTCTTCAGAGGTTTCCCCAAAGCAAACAGGATTTCTGATTTAGGGGAACAGGGGTTTGGACTGATAGTGGGTAAACTTCACCTAGTTTGTGAATTCCTCTTCAGGCCATATGTCAATGGAATGTAATTTCCTAGGGATTTGCAGTGAGGTCAGGCTTTTGACACATGACATCAATAATAAAAAACTCCTATACTCTGCTCCTCCTCCAAACAAGAGAAATTTAACAGTAAACCCCACAGGGGCGCAATGTGTATCCAGAACGTCTGATTACATAAAATCCCATTAATAAACTCTGTGCAGATTTGCAGTTTTCCCCCCTGACATTAGTTGGGAAGGGTTCCTGACTGTTCAGTCTCAGAATTTATGAATTGATGTGGAAGGATAGAGAGGAATTTTCTGTCTCTCTCTCATGACTGCCTGGTGCTTGGGTCACTTCTGCAGAGGATCCTGCCTGATTTGACTCCTCACACCCAAACCATGGGGCAGAGGGTTTGTGCAAACCTGCCCAAACCCCATCTGTAGCAGCTATTTTAAGATTTTTGTGTGTAACAGAACAGCTGAAAGAGGAAAACTCCAGCCCCTGGCCTACACACCCCACACCCTGACTGTGGAAGTTTGAGGGATGAATCACACTTGGAGATTTCCTCAAGCTTAGTGCTCAGTTGAGAGGTTTATTAGTAAGTTTCTCTTATTTAAAAATAAAAATTAAAAAAAAGAGAGAGATATTTAAGACCTGGTAAATATTTTGACATCCAGTGATCCTCTCAAATAACTAATTTTGAATTAAATATGTGAGGAAAAAAAAATTTAAACACATCAATACCAGTAATGACTCTGGTGAGTCAGAAGCCACCACTGCTAATAAAGGGTGTGTGATTTTTTTTGGGGTTAAATTTCTCCTTTTGGAACAGTTGCTATGTGTTCCCAGTGATAAAATACTCTGAAATAGTCAAATGAACAGTCAGCCTTATTCAGACAGGACTTTCCACTGCTTTCTCCCATTTAAATGTGACAATTGCTTGCCACATGCACTGCTGTAATAAACAGGTGGCTCACAGCTGTGCTTTTAACACGCTCTCAGAAGTGTATTCCTCATGTCCTTAACTCTGTTAAAACAAGATTTTTACTTGATTCTCCTAGAGCTGATGAAAGATCAATTATGTACTGTGGTTCTGTGGAAAAGGTATATAATAAAATGCATGTTATTGAGGGAAGGTGTGATGCAAGCTGTACTTGTACTTTGTTTTATTTTCTTTTAATATGTTTAATTATAGAGGACCTGATGAATTTACATTTAGCTCTTTTAGCACTTTTCAGTGCGAAAGATTCTCAGGGATTTTCCTTCAGAAAAGAAAAAAAAAAAGAACAGACGTCCTTCAGAAGACCTTTGAAAACAAAGAATAACCACTCAGCTCTTCCATTATACATTCCTTGGTTTATGGCTGTTAAAGTGGGGAAGATTGTAACAAAAAGGTTTTATCTGCATTTATTTCCTCAAATTGATCATCTGGAGAGGTTGCACGGGAGAGGAACATCATCATTCCTTGGGACAAGGAAAGGAGAGAAATTGGGAAAACTTTGGATCACCTCAGCTTTACTAAAGATGACATGGACTAAAGTGGCTTCCATTGGGCAGGACAAGTGAAGGACAAATTGGCTGTGAGAGACCAAAGCTGAACCCTAAGACACCAGGAAATTCCAATGTGGAATTTTCAAATTTAAGTTCGACCTTCCCCAGTTGTGTACATTCATTTTCAACAGCCTTTATTAGCACAAGGAATGCAAAAAACAGATTGGGAAACATATTGCCACCCAGTGCAGGCAGACAAAAATTTGTTATTTCAAAATATTTTGATGGATTTCTCAGACAGCATCAGGCTGGTGTTACTCTTTGCTTTGTTTTATGAAAGACATATATATCTTTATAAACTGGTAGATTGCTGGTACTATAAGATATAAAGGGTATGAAATTATTTCATGTTCTTGGATACAAAACATGAACAGATCTTTTATGAACCAACAGAAAGATCTGAGTATAAATCAGCTAATTTGAGTATAAATCAGTAAAAAACAGGCAGAACAAAATGTGTGTCGTATTTGCCTTATGAAAGGTCATCATGGAGGGTAATTTCATAAAGCCACAGGATTATTTGATATTGCAGCTTTGCTCGAGCTATTTTCTTGTGCAGGAAACAGAAAAGCATGTGAATTTTTTTTACTAATGGTATGATACCTTCGTTTTTAGCCATTATTTTTTGTGTATCCAGGTCATTATAGTTGGGATATAATAATTCCACAGTGAAAACACTGAACCTGGATTTGAATTCACTGCATTGATGATCACAATTTCATTTTTTTAGGCAAATGGCTAAATACTATGGCTTTTACTTTTCTTCTTCAGGTAAAAAACAAGTTTTGCATGTATTTCAGACCAAGATATTTTGCTTTTACAGCTGAATCATTTGAAATGGAACCTTTTTTTAATAATCCCTGAGATCATGATCTATTTGGGGGAATTTTTTTCCCTACAGAGAAACCATTTAGAAGGCATCTAGACCTCACTCTTTTTTTTTTTTTTTATAGAAGCTCTCACAACTTTTTCTTTTTTTTTTTTTAAATTCTCCTTATCCTTCCCTGCTCCTGTGGCCCTTGGAATTTTCCCACCTCCATTACATAAAGTTGAAGGCTCCTCTGTTTCCTACTATCAGGAGAGTCCAGCAGCCACTGGGAATGCACTGTGTCCCAACCACCTCTCATTTTCCTTGGCTGCTCCTGAGCTGACAGAGTCAATATTGGGACTTGCAGTAATAGGGGTTTGTTGTTTTTGTTGGTTTTTTTTCCTCCTTTTGGTGCTTTTTCTTTTTTTCTTTTTTTTTTTTTCTTCTTCCTCATTTTGGTGGGGGTTTTTTGTGTTTTTATTTTTTTGTTGGGTTTTTTTTTTTTTTTTTTTTTTTTTCTTCTTTGGTTTGGTTTGGTTTTTGCTGATGTCATGAGAGACATTTGACACTGAATTGTGGGGAATATCTATATGTATCTATATCTATATGTATATCTATATCTATATCATCTATATATCTATATGTATATCTATATCATCTATATATCTATATATTTATATCTAATCTATATCTATATCTCTATCTCTATATCTCTATATATCTGTATCTATATCTATATTTGTATCTATCTATATATCTATATCTATATCTATCTATATGTATATCTATATGTATATCAATATCTATATATCTATATCTATATCTAATCTATATCTATATCTCTATCTCTACATCTCTATATATCTGTATCTATCTATATCTATATTTGTATCTATCTATATAATTTATCTAGATCTATATCTATAAACTGTATCTTATCTATAGCATCTATATCTATGGCATCTATATCTACATATCTATCTAGATATATATTTATATACCTATGTATCTATATATCTATATAGCATCTATATATCCATACCTAGCTCTTGATCTATCTATCTACACTTTCTCTCTCTCTCTTTTTCTAATATTTATCTAAGTCAGTACTTATTATTCTTTCTTTCCCCCAGAAATTATGCTTTTTCTTCCTTAAAAGATGCTGCTCAGCACCTACTGTGTAAAAGGGTGGGGATCACTCAGCAGTAGTCACAAGGTTTTACTCTGCAAGCATTAGGAAAAAAGTGCAGCTATCATATTTTTTTATTTCTGTTTTATTATTTAATATCCTGGTGATATTTCTATAGCGCAGGGTTAAATCTGTATAGAAGAGATGAGTTCCTACAGGATTTCAGCTCGGATAAGTGAAGCAAGAAAAATTGAGCCAGCTTTTAATGGGATGAAGCAGTATGATAAAGAAATCAGCCAAACTTTTGTTTCAGATCACTTTGAACCTAATGTAATACTGTTGGCTTGAGCATTTGTTTGGGTTTTCCTGTTGTATTTTTTTTTTTTGGTGGGGGTTTTAATCTTGTATGTATTATTTTTTTGTTTTGTGGTGGGTTTTTTGGCTTTTTCTTTGTTTAATTTTTATTTTTAATTTTTGTTTTGGGAGGGTAGGGTTTTTTTTGTTTTTTTTTTGGTTCTTTTTTCTTTTGTTTGGGTGGGTCTTTTTCTGTGGAGTGTGGTGCAGACTTAGCACTGGAGCACATCTTCTGAAACCAAGGCTTATGTTTATTTTTTGCTGTGCTGTAGGACAAAACTGCTTCACTGTGGCTAAGCAATCTGTGCATAAATATAAAAAAGGACACACTCCATGGTCTGAGTGGGCTGCAAGCCAAACCTGTGCAGAGTTGTGTAGGAATTATCCACAAGTAGGATGCTGTAGAGGATTTGACATTCATAACAATGCTTTCTAAATCTTTTCCTGACACTATGTAAACCCTGAAATGATAGCAAGCTGAGATTGGGTCGTTTAATTTCATTTCATACCTAAAAAAAAATTAGATCAAATGATATCATAAAAAAGCTTGCAGAGCTAAAGTAAGGTTTACAGAGGTCCAACTTCAGAGCAAAAATGATCAGTGGCTTGGCACTGTACTAAGATTAGAAATCTAAATTATGAATAAATCTAGAAATAGGTCTGCTGATAAGGAACTATTAGTCTTATTAGACCTGGTATGTGAGCAGGAGCTGCTGGACACTGAAGAATAGGTGCAGTGATGATCCAAATTTTGTTTTGGTGACATATTTAACCAACAGGAGCAGAATTATTGACTTCAACAGGAAACCTCAGTTAATAAAATGCAGGTTTGAAGGCTGAACTGAATTAAACTGGTTACACACCAGCATTAAAAGGATGGGTAGAAATTTTAATGTGGTATGAATAAAGGGTATGTATAAATTTTAAAGGGGTGAAAGGGAAGACATTAGAAAATCCTGCCAGTACAAGTCCTGAGTTGTAAAAACTATCTATGTGGCCATGTCACAGACATCTTTTATGAAAACCCTTTCCTTAGGATTTTTCCTTCTGAGAAGCTGGGAGGCCTCAGGAACAAAATGCAAACAATGGTTATCTGCTGCTGTGGGATGCAACAGGTGCATCTGGGATTGGGCTCATGTGGTTGTTTCTAATTAATGGCAAATCACAGCCCAGCTGGCTCGGACAGAGAGTCCGAGCCACAAGCCTTTGTTATCATTCTTTCCTATTCTATTCTTAGCCAGCCTTCTGATGAAATCCTTTCTTCTATTCTTCTAGTATAGTTTCAATGTAATATTATATCATAAGATAATAAATCAAGCCTTCTGAAACATGGAGTCAGATCCTCGTCTCTTCCCTCATCCAAGAACCCCTGTGAACACCATCACATGGCCATGTGGCAAACACGACTTTACTCCGCGCGCGTACCCTTGAAAATCCCACAATTACTTCATTACCTTGATTATTTAATTCCCAGAACCTTCCAGGTTTAACACAAGTTTTGACAAACCAAACACCCCTTTCTGCCCGTGGAGCACCTTGCCTAAGCACAGCCATTTCACGAGGGAAAGGCCGAGGAAACGCTCTCACCGTTGAAGTTGGACGTGAAGCAGAAGACGTCGTAGCGGCTCTTGTCCTTGTCCCAGAACCCGTAATTCCTGACCCCGGGCACGGTGTTCCTGCCCCCGCAGGGCTCCCTGGGCTTGGTGATGGGGTACTGCACGGAGCCATCGCTGAGCCAGCCGGCGTTGCACCAGTCCAGCCCCGACCTCCAGGCGTCGTAGAGCTGGTCGAAGGAGGCCATCACCGAGTCCTGCTCCGCGCACGCCCGCTGCGCCTCGTGGAAGTTCAGGTTGTACCGCCCCAGCCGCGGGGAGTAGGGGAACACCACACCTGGGGCAGGGGGGGAGAGAGAGAGAGAGAGTTACCAGGCACTGAGACTGAGGCGTAAACTTTGAAGAGTTCAGGGATTTTGTAGGAGCTGGGGTTTTAGTTAGAGATAAGATTTGTTAATAAAAAATAAATGGGTAGGCCTTGATGAAGTTAAGAGTTAGTAGTTAACTAATAATTGATTGCTTGTCAAGGACGCCATTTAGTTAGCTGGGTTTATAATGAAGAATATAGAAACTGATAAATAGCTTTTGGGAACATAAGGCAGTTGTGGGCCTCCTGTGTTTGGAAACCAATTGAAGATGGGGAATGGGAGTTCTACCAAGGGTTCATTTGTCAGATTTGCATGGAAAAGGTAGAAAGGTTAGAATGAGGAAGACTTCATTTACTTCCTCATTTTGGGACCCCTCCCCATGAAAGGGACCACCGATCCCTTTCAAGGAATAAACTATGCATGCTTAATAGCTTTTAAACTAATTACCATACGAAGCAAGGAATGAGATGGGCCAAAATTATGAATATGCATTTGTCTTTTGGGTATTCAATACTTGTACAGATAAAAGGACTCTGTAATCACCTGTAAATCACAGTGTGTATTTGGGAGCTATCCCACAATAAACATACACTTTCTAACTTTAAACTGTTAGAGAGTCTTTGTCCGTCACAGTTGGATATCGGTACTAGATCAATATTCATATTTTTTAATAAATCAAGATGGCAGGGAGAAGGGGAACAGCTTTGGCAGCCACCTGGAGGAGGAGTAAAGGGGAGCTAAAGGTTGGATCAGTGATGTGTGGCAATGTCGATTTTTTGGGGGGAAAAATGCCCCATCAGCAGTGCAGCAGCTCTGGTTTTGGGAGGAGGTGTCACCGTCATATTTTCTGAAAAATCCCTTCGCCCAGGATTTCTTCCCCTGCGAAGCTGAGAAGCCTCAGAAAAAAATGAAAACAACAATTATCTGATTTGCTTCTCCTGTGTTTTGCTGCTTTGGAATGTGTTTGGAGATTGTTTATCCAACAGGTGGTTGTTCGATTGGTTTCATGTGATTTGTTTTGACTTAATGACCAATCACCTTCAGCTGTGTTGGGACTCTGGAGGCAGTCGTGAGTTTTCATGATCATTCTTTGTAGCCTTCTGTCTGTGTCCTTTCTCTATTCTTTAGTATAGTACTAATATAATATAATATAATATAATATAATATAATATAATATAATATAATATAATATAATATAATATAATATAATATAATATAATATAATATAATATAATATAATATAATATAATATAATATAATATAATATAATATAATATAATATAATATAATATAATATAATATAATATAACATAACATAACATAACATAACATAACATAACATAACAGTAAATTAGCCTTCTAAGAATGTGGAGTCAGATTCATCAATTCCTCCTTTGTCCTGGGGACCCAGCAAATAAAGAGGTTAGGGCTGCTGCCTTACCTCTTCAGCTGTGCCAAGGAAAGTTTGGGTCAGATGTCGGAAAGAAATTCTTCACTGAAAGAGGGATTGGGCACTGGAATGGGCTGACCAGGGAGGTGGTGGAGTCACCATCCCTGGATTGGCTTAAAAAAGACTGGATGTGGTGTTGGGTGCCAGGGTTTAGTTGATGAGGATGTGTTGGGTCATGGGTTGGACTAGAGGGTCCTAAAGGTCTTTTCCAGCCTAGCTCATCCTGTGATTCTGTGGTTGATTCTGTGATTCTGTGGTTGATTCTGTGATTAATTCTGTGATTAATTCTGTGATTCTGTGGTTCATTCTGTGATTCTGTGATTCTGTGCTGCCTTACCTAGCAGGATCATCTCCCCTCATCCCCTTCCCAATGGGAATCCTGCCAGGTCTGCATGCTGCTCCCACCTGCACCTTGCTGTCACCGAGGTGGTCTCAGTGCCCTCCTCTCACAGAGCTAGCTGGCATTATGCAACTACACATTTTTCATGGAAAATTTCCATTTATCCATTTTAAGGTCAATTTCTCATTTTAAAGAATGTCAAACCCTATCATAGCTTTACTTTTTGAATTTGTTTGGTTTTTTTGTGGCTGTTTTTCTTTGCTTATTTTAATTTTGTTTGTTTGGGTGATTGTTTCTTTGTTTTGCTTTGTTTTGGGGACTTTTTAGGGTTTTTTTTTCTTTTTTTTTTTTTTGGCATGTATTTCTGTTTGTTGCTTGGTTGGTTTGGTGGGGTTTTTTTTTAGAGTGGAATGGGAGTAGGGGAGTTCCTGGCAGCTATTTAGAAAGAAGAAATTGTTGAATGAATAGCTGAATCTCTATGAATTATTTCTTTTGATTCATAGACATTAAGATGAAATGTTTTGATCTACATAAATGAGCATTGTGTTCTTTCCATGAACCCCTGCCAAGATTTCCTGAGAGATTGAGGACAGTTGCTTTTTGTTTGCACTTTTCGTGGGGTGGCTTTTTTTTTTTCCCTAAATTTTTTTTTTAAAATTTCGCATTATTCCAGGAATAATGTCTGCCTTAACAGCAGCGTTTCATGGCTCATCTGGTAGGAGGCTCAATTTTAGCATCCCGAGGTCTTAAAGCTGTGGGGAAATGCAACCAGTGAAGTTGTGTGGGAGATTTTTCTGCCGGTTTGGGGCCGTTTGCCAGCACTGAGGGAGGGAGAGCTCCTCACAGAGGACAATTTTTCTTCTGCTTGTTTTATGGACAATATCAGAAGTTAAACGTATTTCCTTGGAGCATGAAAGCAGAAAGCACTGGAGAACCACCTCCCCATGTGGGTTTGATAAAGCAGAAAAGAGAGACTTGAAACAAAAGTTTGGATCAGACCACCCTAATCTTTGGCAGGGCTTGGAAACTTAACCCAGACCTAAATTTTACAGCTGGCTTTAGCCCAGTCTCATAATAAGCTGAAATAAAGTGGTATTAGAGAAGATCCAGCTCAGAATGTTTATCCTCAGACTTCTCTGTAGAACTGAGTGCTGTAGGACTTGGGGGGACTGAAGACAAGATAACACATGAGCTAAAAGCTTTGCACTGGTATAAATATCCACCTTCCTTTTTACTTTTTTTCCTGCTGTTGGATCCTCTTGCCTACAACAATTTCTTTGTCCTCAGGGCAGAGCAGAATAGGATGGAGAAATTACCCCATGGTCAAGCAAGGCAGTCACCATGAAGCCACTCTTCTTTCAGAACAATTTAACCCATTTCTGTATCTATTCCACCAGTTTCCTAAAGTCCCCTTGCCTCCTCTTCTCTCCCTCACCCTTCTGTCGTCCAAGTGTTATTTTTGTTTAACAAAATCTTTGCTATTACTAAACCTCAGTGACTTGGTCCAAGAAAATAAAGCATGCAAATGTAAACTTGGCAGGGTAATAATAAACAGTGTTTTGCTCTGCTTCATCAATTAGCTGGAGAGTCTGCTTGAGTTCTTTCCTTCTGTAAATCCTTTGTTAAAAGGCTTTTCTGTTATGTGATGTTCTGAACTGCAGTGTATGAATGTAATGTAACACAATGTGTGTTAAATTCGACTTCATAAACAAGACACTGAAGATGTTTCCTATTTTTCTGGATCTCTGTCTTTTTCCTTCATCACGTCTTTGTTAAAAAATATCCATTCCTTGTCAGTGCTAATGGATAGAAATATCACTGGGTATAAGAAAAATTTAGCAAATTCAATAGGAATCCAAGCCCTTTTACTTAATTAGAAATCTAATACTTATTTTTTTCAGAACTACATTTCCCCAGACAACAGACTTCTTTTCCAGTACATGTGTTTGATTTGCATATACATTAAAAAAACACCCTACAAGTAGGAAAGATCAAGATATAAACTTACATACTTCTAAAAACTGAGCAACAACTAGTTGATAACTATTTAAACAGATTCGATTCCTTAAGGTTTCCAAAATCACTTCTCAAAAGGGGCTAAACTGTGTAAGTAAATGTGTTACAAATCTTGAGTTTGACAGTTTGGGACATAATGTTTTTATAACATAAATATGCACTAAACTGTAATATTAGCTTTGGGCTATATTGGAGCAGACTGCATAGAAGCTGATTTTTTGCTGGAGTTCATCTGCAGTACAAGCCTGCAACTGATTAGCATTAATTTCACCCTGCAGCTGGGGGTGGCCAGGGCTGATTTTGCTGAGGAGAATGTACTGGGTATGTGCTTTGTGCAGCTTTGAATTACCTTGCAATTTTGTTAATTTTTTTTTGTTTTTCCTTCACCTCCCTATCAAACCTTGCTGAAATTCTTAGCGAGAGCTCGATATTCATCTCCCCTTCCTTTTATGCTTTAACAGTGCTGATCTTTAGTTAATGGCAGGGCGTCTTCCTCAGTCCTGGACCTTAGAAACCCATCAAAGTATAATCCATCCCATCTGTTCCTGAATGGACAAAAGCTGTCCTGAGGCTCCTTGCTGTTCCCAAAGCACAGGCTGAGCCTCAATTTCTGACTCCATCCCCGTGCTCTGCCACTAGACAAAACACCCGCTCCCAAACCTTAACAAATTCAGCTTAAAAAAGGGAGGGAGGCAAAAAAACTTCCAGCCTCAGAAGGTTAAAATCTGATTACTTTGTGGGAAGGCAGAGCTGAGGAGCCTTAGCTTGACCTTGGTGATTCCAATCCCTACCCATGTGGAGGCTGGGTGGGGACATTAATTCCCACTATAAGGAATCATGGTGTGGCTGCTCTCCCAAATCCACGGATCTCTGGAAAAGGTTCTGCCCCCAGGGAAGGACCTCCTTGCTCCCAAAGGAGGCAGGAAGAGCCTGAGACACATCAGCTCAGCAGAGAATGAATCTGTCGGTGAGAAACCAGGGGATGCATGCACCTGTGACCGAGCAACTGCAGTTTGGAAAATGAATCCTGTGATGGAAATTGGGATTTCTACCAAAAATGGATGTATTATACATCCTCCTTACAGCAACACCAATATTTCTATGGATTTCTCATTCAAGTGAGCAAATGTACAACTCTTCTCCACTTGCAGAGTTTTTCTGGGAGTGTATTTGTCTTATTTGCATTTCAGAGTCTTATATGAACCCATTACATGAACCCCTAAAATTCAGTGCAAGTGAATTCACTTCACACACACTGTCAGTGCAAGGAGCTGGAGCATTTACCCAGGACAACAAGGTGAGGAAATAACCTCAGAAAGTTCAACCCCTGTAATGATTTATGTGTGTTAATGAAGCCAGCACCACGCACAATTAGCAGTTTCAAGAGTATTGACACGTGGAAACAGAATAACACAAATTTCTGTTGATCCATATGGGGAAAAAAATGGTTTTTTTCACAGCCAGAGTAAAGGAATAGGTTTTCTTAAGTTTTAGCCTAAACTGAAAAGTAAGTTTTCTCCCAGCCAGTGCAAACATGGGGCAGCATGGGTTTGCTCTTTACTGTACTGTAGGGCACAGTTTTATACTGGCAGGTTCATACACTCAATGGCAAAATTTTCCTTGCTGGATTCCTAAAATTCCATAAAAACTGGTGGCCCCCTCATTTTCACAGAGTCTCCACGTCCATTTTCCTGCCTGTCAGAACTTTCAGATGTCTGATCATCCAGCCACTGGCTGTCAATCTCAGGTATCAACGTCCTAAAAATGAAACTGAACCCTGAAATATTGTCCCTCCAGCATCCCATAGCTGTCAGCGGGGTTGCTTGCTTCTAACCAATAAAAACATATAAAATACACTGATATGGCCCAGGGCAGATTATTCCCTTGTATTTCTACAGCCTTTATCAAAAATTTGGGGACCGTTGCCTTTCTCTGCTCTTCTTAGCTTAATTATTCCAATTTTTTTTTTTTTTGACACTTTACTTTTGTGTCACCAATTTCAGACAATGTTTTAAACTTTTTGTTTGACCTGCATCATTCAAGGACCATTTCTTGGAGCATGTGCAACCACAGCTCTGTCTGCAAATCCCTGTCACAGAAGGAATTCCATTGGTCTGCCATGAGTTACTCTTGACAGCCCCTCTTTGGTTTTTGTTCCAGGCACCCACAAAAAGTGTGTCCTATGAAATCAGCTTTTCAGGGAGTAGAACAGATCATCACACAGGGGATATTAGAAATATGTGGGGTTTTTTTGGTGTGTGTATGGATGGAATGGCAACACACAGAGGAAACAAATGACATTATTAGGCTACCTCTGATTTCTCCTGCTCTTGAGAGCATGGAGTTGATTTCCTGTTGGTTTCAACTCTGAATTCCCCATTGCTTACATCCAGCTGAAGACCAAATGAACAGATTAAAAAATGATTGTTTTGACAGTTTGAAAAAATTTGTTTATATGAAGCTTATGGATCTGCTTGAGCCATTTTGAAGTAGAGTCTGGTTTTTAAAGAGATGCCTGTTTTTTTTAATTTTTTTCTTTCTTGGATCTAAAGGCCAACATATATCAGAGCAAGAACATGAGTGCTGGTGTTTTTTGGTTCTTGGGGAGCCACATGAAGAGTTAGCTTCTACCTAGAAGCTGCTTTCTACAGAGGCTTTTAATGTTATCCAGATCTTCGAATTCCCAGTAGCGTTGGATGTAAAAGTTAATTATTTTACAGCCTTTATAGTGTTGCAAACTTGTTGTGCTCAACTCTCACCTCCCTTGGAAGAAACGATTAAAAAATTATTTATTTATTTATTTATTTATTTATTTATTTATGTATTTATTTATTTAAAATAATTTGTTTTGGTAAAATCCTGCCTCTGGCTGTTTAGCATTGTCCCACTTGCTCTGCCGCCCCTGCCCTGGTTCTCCTGCAGGGAGGGCACACAAAACCTGTGCCTGGGCAGCACCTGAGGGCTGGAGCCTGGGAGGCCAAACCCACGGACCCGGAGCACCGAGATTCATCACAGTGCCAGGTATTCATGAGGAAATAAACTAGCAAAGCGCAAACATAAAGAAAATTTAGTGTGGGACCGTAAAAAGCTGCCGTAAATAAAATTTAATGTGAGATGAGGATCCTTCTTTTTTTTTGCTCACGACTGGGACAACGGTATCTGGCTGCTGTCAGAGACCTTTTATTATATCAGCCTTTTGCCTTTCAGGGCACTGAACAAAGAGTGTAAAACTCATGATCCATATTTTATGGCAGGAGGAGAGTAAGGCCATTTCGGGGGGAAGGTGGCTTTGGTGATGAGGTTGGTTCTCCATAAAGAATATCCTGCTTTTCTCAGTACTTAACACTTCTTGCTGAGCCCAGACCAACCCTGACCAACCCTTAGGCCAGTCCTGGTGCTTCAGGCTGAAAATTGGGACATGATTTAGGACATGAACAGATCCTGAAGCTTGTGGTTGTGGAGGGCTGCAGTGGGTTCCAGTTCTCAGCTTTAGCTGGTGCTCTCTGCACAATCTCTCTGGTCTAGCGGAAAAATGCTGTGGCTCCCAATTAATGAAAATGAAGAAAACATATCACAAAAATGTAAGGTATGTGGCAAATTCAGACTGACTCTGACTTCAGAGTTTTGGTTTTTTTTTCAAAGCTAAAAGTGCCCAGTTATTATGAGTGGTTTATTTAATAACAACACGAGGAGGCCTTTAAAGGCTGGACAAAATAAAATGCTATCACAGTGGGAGAAGAAAAAAGGTCTGTGGAGGTCAAGAATTTTGGTATTGATACAGGGCCATGGGTTTTGCACAGGGAGCCATCAGCTGCTTTGCACTGCTCTTGGGCATTCCTGGGTGTAAATGACTTTTCCCTGCTGCCACTTAACATCCTTGAGGCCACCAGCTCAGGACATCAGGCTACTGATGCAAATCACTCCCACTGTGAGATTAACCTGATTATTTGCACCAGACTGTAGAATGTTGAAATGGGGTGATATATTTTAATTTTTGTCCAAATATTGTGGGGTTTTTTTCCTTCCCTGGTCTCTTCTGCTTTGTTCAAATACATGAAATGGAAATTAATACCAGAACTACATAAAGCTGCAAGAGTGTTTAAAAAATAGGCACAAGGCCATGCAAACAGAGGAATATGTTCTAACAGTTATATATCTCCAGTGTAATATTATTATATCTTAATACTTATTTTTTTTATTAGGAAACTTCAGTGTGCCATAGACCCAGAACTACTGGGTTCAGTCAACACAAGCAGGGCTGACACTGAAATTCTCACCACTCTTATCTTACTTGAAATGTTACATTTTACCATGAGGACTTGCAGAGAAAATGTTCATTCCAGTTTAAGAAACACCACTCCACAATGTCAGAAATGAACATTACACCTGTCCCGTGTGAGGCAAAAATCACTGAAAAACCATTGTTCCTTACGTTAGTCCGTCACTGGTTAAAATAGATAAACTTTCATTTGAGAGCAGGTTGGAACACACTTGGCTGAGGAAATATGATTCCTCCTCTGAATCATATTTCCTTGAATGAAATATGATTTTTCCATGTATTTCCTTACTTTGGAGGAAGGACCCTGACCTTGTATCCAAGGCTGGTGCTGTATTACGAAACAGCAACAGTAAAAAAGGTAGAAAATCTCCTTTTCTAAAACAGATCTCCCTTGTGTGATTGCATGCAGCAAAAAAAATCGTTTCCTCACTGCTTTCTCACTGCAGCTTTAATCCAATAGTGAAATTTCAGGTGTGGATTTCTGTGTGTGCACAAGCATTTTGTACCAAGCTTCAGGCAAACTTGCTCTGCTTCCACGTCCATCAGCATCTCCCCTTCCCAGGCATGGCAGGAAGCATTCCCAGCACAATTCCCTTGCTTTTCACAGCAGAAAAAATAATGAACTTTTGCTGCAGAGGAAGCAAGAGCCTGGGCAGGTGGGGAGAGCTGTTTCACTCAGGGAAAGCTGAGCCTGCCAAGAGGAATTTTCTCCCTTCAGGGTCTGAGCAGCCCCTGAAGAGCCTGCCCCAGTGGAGAGGAGGCCGAACACATGAGAGCTTGTGGCCAGCAGAGAAAAAAAAGATTTTTATCCTCCAATTCATTTCTGTCTTCACTTATAACTGCTTTACAGAACTTAAGCTAAATACGTAGTATCCAGTTCTCTTTATCTCATAAGTTTGAAAAGAACAGGGTTCATTCTTGTTGAAGATGAATTATGTGGGGTGGAACAACCTAAATGCACCACCCCACTGGCATGGAAACTGGGCAGGGTTTTCCTGCAATCCCAAATGGGAAGTTTCTGTGGCCTCCAGCCAGAAACAGAAGAATAGATGTAAAGAAGTAAAATAAGCCCATTATGTTTACTTGGCTCCAAAAACCACTCAGACATCCTTATTGTGCAGGGCAGCTGTATCCTTTTTCCTTTTTTCCTTTTCTCCTTTTCCTTTTCCTTTTTTCTTTACCCCTTTTCCTTTCCCTTTTTTCATTACCCCTTTTCCTTTCCTCCTTTCCTTCTTTTCCCTTTCCCTTTTTCACCTTTGTCCTGTCCTCCTTCTCCTTCTCCTTCTCCTTCTCCTTCTCCTTCTCCTTCTCCTTCTCCTTCTCCTTCTCCTTCTCCTTCTCCTTCTCCTTCTCCTTCTCCTTCTCCATCTCTCCTTCTTCTTTTCTTCTTTCCCCTTTTCCCCTTTCCCCCTTTCTCCATTTTCCCCTTTTCCTCTTTTCCTCATTTTTTCTTGTTCCCCTTTTTTGTTTACCTATGTGTTCAGTGCAGTGCTTTGGGAAAAAAAAAGAAAGGGTCAAACCACTCTTTTACATGTATTGAAACTCACTAAATGTATCTGAATTGCATAAGAAGTATGGAAAGCTGAAATTTTGTCCTCTTTAAACCTTTTTCATTACTTTTTCACTCTACTGTTTTCAAGAATAATGCTGAAGAAAATGACGAGGCACTACCTGTAGGAGTTGTCCTGGCAGACAATATAAACATCTAATTTATCTAATTATAAGGCTGGAAAAATGCAAACCCACTGTCTCTGGATAACTACTGTAACTTTTTTTATCCTTAAAAGAATTTTTGAATTTGCTTGATAATCTAAAATACTCCAAAGTTTTGGAAAATTACCATAGGGAGTGAATTTGATATAATTTCACCTAGGTGAAAAGATGCAGCTGCTTCTGCAAAATGACAGGAGAAAATCAAAACCACATGGAACTCTCAACACTGTGTGTGCTCATCCATTTTTGGCTTCTCTCACACCAGGTCTGGCTGGAATTTGGACACGCCATAGGCCAGTGTAAGTTATAGTAGCCAGGACGATGTTCCAATTTATGATTGTTGTCAGGCCAGGATTCCCCAGAGCACAATGAATTCTGCTTCCTCAGCTTGCTGTTATCACTGATAACACACAAAATCAGTGGTGACACAAAATCAGTGACAACACAGTCAGCGATAACACAAAATCAGTGACAACACAACGTTGCCGATAACGCAACGTCAACTATAAGGCAACATCTGATAACGCAACACCAGCAGGAGGGAAAAAACCCCCAGGAATTCCCTAACACCACATCAATCCCACTCAAGACGTGTCCCAGGGCGTCACCTACCTTCCAAATTGAGGGTCACCACTGCCGTGTCATCCTCCAGCCCCTCGATCACCTCGCACTTGTACCTGCCGTAGTCCTCCAGCCTGATGTTGGTGATGACGAGCGAGGCGTCGTTCTCGCTGCTCTCCCGCAGGGACACCCTGCCCTGGTAGCCCCGTAGCTCTTCCTGTGGTGCCCCATGGCCACGAACACGTCCACCTCCTTGAGGTAATCGTAGGTGAGTTTGGTCCACTTGACGCGGATTTTGTGTGTTCCTGAGCCGGTGGCGGCGGAGGAGTGCTCGTGGTAGAATTTGCATGGCAGTGTCACGTTGCCACCACGGTGGGAGAAGATCTTGGCTTGCTCTGCTACCACCAGGAGACGGGGCCCGTTTTCTGTGGGATTTAAGGAGGAAAAGTTAAAAAAAAAACCCCAAAAAACCCAACACCCACTGTGGTTTGGTTTTGCAGGGTGTGCCGGGATGAGAATCTTGACTCCATGTTTCAGAAGGCTGATTTATTATTGTTTTATGATATATATTATATTAAAAGAAAATTATATACCAAGACTATTCTAAAAGAAAAGAGAAAAGAGACATCAGAAGCTAGCAAAGGAAAAGAATAGAATGATAATAAAATCGAGGTGTTTGCAGGAGTCCCGGGATGAGGGAAGGGATGAGAATCTTGACTCCATGTTTCAAAAGGCTGATTTATTATTATTTTATGATATATATTATATTAAAAGAAAATTATATACTAAGACTATACTAAAAGAAAAGAGACATCAGAAAGCTAGCAAAAGAAAAGAAAAGGATGATAATAAAATCTTGTGACTGCTCACAGCCTCGACACATGTGGTTGTGATTGGCCATTAATTAAAAACAATTCACATGCTGGGTAAACAATTCTCCAGACCACATTCCAAAGCAGCAAAACATGGAGAAGCTGACGCTTCCCAGCTTCTCAGGAGAAAAAATCCTAACGAAAAGGATTTTTCATGTCTGTGACAAACCGCCCTCCAAGAATTGGTTTGCAGTCTTCCTTTTACAGAAGGGTTGTGGTCAATGCTGTTGGCATCTCAAGTTTTAGCTTTTACATTTTTCAGATTTTGTGCTGCTCTAGTGTAGCTCTGAGCTTCAAGTTTAGTGTTAGCAAGTTCTCCTCCTAGGGTAGGTAGGAAAAGGAAAACAACTCATTTTCCAGTTTGACCAAAGACAATAGTTAAAAGCTCCAGGTCCAAAAATTATAAACAACAGTAAATTGAAGAGAGAAAAACTATGATGGGACTGCATGGGCTAAAGCTGGGATGGGACAATGAACTGCAAGGTGCCAATGGAGCAGAACTGATAGAAGTGAGAGACCCTGTGCCCAGTTGTGCATTTTGGGGCCATTTGGGTTCATCTTGGGTGCAGCCCTGGCTGGGCTCTGGTGCTGCCCAAGGTGGATCCATGGAGGAGGAGATCCTTTCAATAAATCTCTGATTTATTCTGGAACTCTGTCCAGCCTCTGTTCTAGCTCAGCCTTCACCAGCTGCATCTGCAGGATCACCACCCTGCAATCATTATGGACCTATTCAGTAATCAGGTTTCTAAACCAGTTATAAATAAGTGTTTGTCATTATTATTTAATCATGACAATAAAATATTAAATATTATAATATATATAAAATATTCTAATATATTATTTAATTATTTGTGCACAAAGCATCTCAGTGCCACTCACACAGGCAGAGACCATCCTATACTTTTGAAGAGGGAGTTGTGTAAATAGATTTAGAGTGTTGTATTGCTGATGAATAAATGCCATCACCCATAAAAGGCTTCAAAACCCTTCCCATATTTTCCTTGTTCAAGAGTTCTATATCAATGCTTTATTTTTTATTTTCATAATTCATAGTTTTTCTGGAGGGATTCTGCTTAGGCAGCAGCACACAGAGTTCCTCACAGTCTGGGATGCAGAGAATCCTCCTCACAAAGCAGAAAAACCATTAATGCATCAAACAGCATTATTTATACTGACATGAAAAGCGTCAGCAAAATTATAAAGTAGAGATTTAGGCATTTGTACTCTAACTTTTGAGTATAAGTTCCTCTTGTGACCAGAGTAAGGAAGTCCTGTTGCTCTTCAAATGTAAAATCTGATCCTCTGCTGCCCATCCTCTTCATCATCCCAGTGCGGTTTTTCCTCGTCTTTTTTTTTATTTTTTGATGTCCTTAAAACTCTATCTTTTATATTTTGATCTCACTTTTCATGCAAACCTGTATGTGACTGTCTGTCTCCTCTCCCCCTCACCCCAGGTTTCCTGCTTTCCTTCCCTCTAGCAGCAGATGTTGCCCTGTGAAATAATTTTGCTCAAGACAGTCAGCTGGGACAGGTGCTCTCTTCCAGCCCTGAGTCTCTGGGGATTTTACAGGCTGTGCTGCCTTGGGAAAACCCTGGGAAATGCAGATTTCATGTGCTAGTCAGCAGACATACCCAAAAGTGAGAGTTTTGCCTCCTTTCAGTACCTCTTGCCTCGCTCCTTGTGCGAAGTTGGCAAAACGGGCAGAGCGAGCTCAGCACTCCCGTTGGGTTTGCTGTCCTTGAGCCCTGAGAGAGCGAGCAAACCCCCAGTAAAGCACCACCAACCTCCCTCTGCACTCACAGGCTGTGAAAAGAGACTTTGCAACCCCCTGTGCACGTCCAGCAGGTCGATGTGGCTGCCCAAAAATGCAATTCCCCGCTATGAGGCTCGACCTGGCTCCCTCTGAATCCAGCAAAAGCTGTGGGTGAGCTCCCAAAAAAACACAGAGGCTGCTGAGAGGGTGGCCCTGTGAAGGCTAGAAGCAATTTTTTGGGCTGGTTCGGACAAAACTGATGAAAAAAATGTCATCAGCCAGGGAGATGTGGGTGGCTGGAGGAGGGAAGGACTGGGATGGATGTGGAGTGTCTATCCCACCCCTCCAGCTGTCTGTCCACAGCACTGCAGGAACCTGTGGTGTGCCCACAGCATGAGGGGCATGCAGGCACACTTTTGGATCTCTCCAGACAGTCCCAGGCTTCTGAGGGCTGGTGGCAGGTCTGTGGGTAAAGGAAATATCTGCCCAAACTGGAGCCTCAGCTGGAATTCCCTCTCTGCCCACTGCTGCGCCCCAGAGAACGCAGGATTTTGTGTTTATGCAAACACAAAATGAGGGTGGTATTTGCAAAGACAAGCTTGCTGAGTGCAAATGTGCATCTGCTTGGGGAAAACAGGTATCCCAAAGGCAGAGTTCTTGGCTGGGAGGTGCTGTGTCCAGAGCATTGCTGTTGTTCCCTGCACAGGTCAGGGCTCCACATTCCTCAAGAATGGGCAAATTTGAGTGCTGCAAGGTGTTTTGCCAGGGTGAGAGATGTTCCTGCCTGGTGGAAAAGCAAAGCTGCAGAGCAGGTTGCCTACAGCCCCTTTTAAATGATGTTCTTTTTCCCTGCCCTCCTTTCCAGAGGCTCAGGGATGCTCCAATAATCCATTCCCGAGGAGAGCATCCAAGGAGAGAGGTGATCTGAGGCAAGGCACCATGGAAAGCTTTACCAGCAGTTTCCACAGGAGGAGGAGGAGGAGGAGAAGGAGGAAAGTGAAGACAGCCAGCACAGTTTGTCCGCAAACTTTCCTGTTTCCTTTGGGGACAAAGACGTTCCACAGCGCTCTGTCCACCTTGGGAGGAGAAATGTTATGCTTTGGGGCGGTTATTACCAAGAAATCCGACTCAGAGCTCAGCTATGTTGGGCTTTTAGTGCTGAAATGGTCAAGTTACTAAATATTTAGCAGAAAGGACTGTGAGGCTGTGACTCAGGCTGTTAATGGCCACTCTTTCTAACAACTGGGGCTGTGCCAGCAGGGCCTGGAGGCTTTCCCAGAGCACTGCCAACTCTGACTCCAGCAGCAGCACCCTAATTTGGGGATGTTCCTCCCTGCTGGCTGCCTCCCACCTCCTGTGGCCCTCTGCAGCGGCCACGAGCTGAGTCCGAGTGGGTGTAAAGAGACAGAGGGGATGGAAACCTGGGAAGGGAAAAGGAAAGGGAAAGGGAAAGGGAAAGGGAAAGGGAAAGGGAAAGGAAAGGGAAAAAAGGAAAGGAAAAAGGGAAAACAAAAGGGAATAAAAGGAAAGGAAATAGGAAAGAAAATAGGAAAGGAAAAAAATGAGAAAGGGGAAGGGGACAGGGACGGGGATGGAAGGGAAGGGAAGGGAGGAAGGGAAGGAAGGGAAGGAAGGGAAGGAAAGGGGAAGGGAAGGGAAGGGAAGGGAAGGGAAGGGAAGGGAAGGAAAGGAAAGGAAAGGAAAGGAAAGGAAAGGAAAGGAAAGGAAAGGAAAGGAAAGGAAAGGAAAGGAAAGGAAAGGAAAGGAAAGGAAAGGAAAGGAAAGGAAAGGAAAGGAAAGGAAAGGAAAGGAAAGGAAAGGAAAGGAAAGGAAAGGAAAGGAAAGGAAAGGAAAGGAAAGGAAAGGAAAGGAAAGGAAAGGAAAGGAGAAAAGGCAGAGGAAAAGGAAAAGGAAAAGGAAAAGGAAAAGGAAAAGGAAAAGGAAAAGGAAAAGGAAAAGGAAAAGGAAAAGGAAAAGGAAAAGGAAAAGGAAAAGGAAAAGGAAAAGGAAAAGGAAAAGGAAAAGGAAAAGGAAAAGGAAAAGATGTTTTTTCTCATCCTGAAATATCTCCTTTGACCCTGGATGTTCCAAGGGAGATGTGACACCTGAAATGTGCCTCCACTCACCAGTTTTGCAAAAGCCAGCTCTTTTTTTACAGAAAATGGGATGATGTGCCCTTCTCACTGGAAAGACAGTGAGGCAGAAAATGACATTGCTGCTGCTGCTTCTCCCAGAGAGGAGGAAGGATCCCTGGGAGAGGGGGAAGGATCCCTGCCTTTCGAGGAAAAGCAGATGTCAGGCTGGGGAATGAGGCACAGCTTGGGCAGCAGGGACTTGGGGCTGAAAATGAGATGACAGGGGTTTGGCAAGAGGCCCAGAGGTCTTCATTATCCAGTAGCCAGTGAGAGCCAGGCCCAAATCTACCCAAACTGAACATTTCTGGGAGTATGGCACAATGAATTGTCCCGCTCTTCCTGGAGCTGACAAATGAAAAAAGAAAAACCCAAACCCCCAAGAAACCAAACAGAGAGTAAAGCAGAATTTGTTCACTTAAAATATGTGATTGTGTCTGGTATTACTGTTGTGAAACTGAGCTCACATGAGCAACACATTCTTCTTGCTGGGTTATCTTAGTGAAACAAGGACTGATCTGTTGTGAAACGGTGATGGGAGATGGAGGAAGCACTGGTTTGAAGGGTTTTAGCTCCCTGGCTGCTCCCACCATGGGCATTCTGACAAGGCTAATCCTTGTAAATAAAAATTATTTCTGTCTCTAAGGGGCAGGAACATCTGGAAGGTGCCTGCAAGAAGCAGAAAGGATGGGACACCCAGGTGTGGTCAGTTGAGGAGGACAACACTTCTTCCCCAGAGAAATTCTTTCAGAAATGAACTTCCTTCAGAAATGCCATCAGAGAACTTGGGAGGTGACCAGCCAAACAGCTGTGAACTCTGAGACCCCTGGGTTAGGGAGGGTTTGGCCCTCACTGAGGAGTTTTCCTTGCAAACAGCGCGGTCTGGATCTCGGCTGGGGACAAGGCAGCTCAGGTGTGCCCCTCCTGAGCCTCAGACGGTGCAAGGGCAGGGCTGGGCAGCTCCCAGCTGCTCCTTCTGCTGGGGACAGAGGTGGCAACAGCCTGGGGGCTGCCTCTGGATGTGGGAATCCACGGAATCAGGGGGTTTTGGGAAAGCTGCAAAAGGCAGGCCTCAGAGACAGCAGGACTGTGAGCAGAGCTAAGCAGCAGCCATGAGATTGGTCAGCAGAAAATTTATGTAAAAAATAGAAAAGTAAGGACAAATAGAGCAATGGTCTGTGTATTAATGCTTGTCTAGAATAACTCCCTAAGCTGCAGAAAAGTTTATCAGTGAGATATTAGGAAGTTCTAAGCTTAATAATGGAGCTGTGTGCGTTGTGTTTGAAGGCTCACAAGCAGGTGTTGGATTTGAAATAAGCAAGCATTGTTTAACCAAAGGTACCTGTGCTTAGAGTGATTGGATGGAACTCCTGTCAATATAGAATATATACTGTACAGATATAAATGCTGCCAATGTGCTTTTGCTCTGTGTGAGTGGGCAAAACACTCATGGAGTGAGCTGTGACATTGAGTTCTGTGTGTGCTGCCCGGGCTGTGAGCTGGTGGCATCTTCCCATTGCCATCACCGTGCAATGAGCCTGATGGTGGAAATCAAACAGCTCCAGGCACGTTCCCAGCAGCCCTGTCCTGTCTGGGATTTGTACACAGACCCCGGCCGGTGATATCTGGACTCAGCTCCAAGGGCAGAATTGGGATGAGAAAGATTCCCCAGGTGGGGCTTCCCACCCTTCCAGGCACAGTTTGCATGGTCGGTCGGGCAGCAGCCGAGCTGTCAGCACAGCCCCAGGCCCCACTGGTGACCAATTTGCAGTGCTTTTTCCCACTCCTGCTTCCCTGCTCTTGATTCTGACAGACCGTGGCCTTTTGCCGATCCTCTTGGAGCACTTAGAAGGATGACAAGGGAACAGAGCTGGTCCAGGACAGAACACGACCCTGGGAGCTGCTTTCCCCAAGCTGTAGCGAAAGGCTGCCTGACAGAAAGCAAAACTCACTCAAAAAGCTGATTTTTGGGCTGGCTTTGCTGTACCTCAGCGGTGCCAAACCTGGTATGAGCTGCAAGGGAAAGGATATTTTGCTGCCTTAAATGAAAAGGCACAGGTTGAGCACCTGTTCTGTCATCCTCCTTATCTTCCTCATCCTCCTCATCCTCCTCTCTGCCTCCCCAGCCTGAGAGCTGCACAAGGAGCAGTCCTGCTCTGGTGGTCATTGCTTGGTCCATTTCTAGCCCTGGTGCTGGTCAGTGTGATGCCCATTTCAAGGACAGAAAGGGGGATTTGCCCTGTTGGAGCTCTCGCTTCAGCCTCACCTGCTGCCTTATGGGTTTAGCTCCAAATTTTACTGCTGGGCTTGTTTTAAGGGGGTTTTTTTTGACTTTTTAGTTGAGGGCTGATTGTTGGGTTGTGTTGTGATATTTTGGGCTTGTATTGGTGGGCTTTTTTTGTAGGTTTTTTTTGTGTGTGTCTGTTTTTTGTTTGTTGGGTTTTTTGTGTTTTGGGTTGTTTTTTGGAGTTTTTGTTTTGTTTTGTTTGTTTGTTTTTTTTTTCTGTTTTGGGTTGTTTTTTGGAGTTTTTTTTGTTTTGTTTGTTTGTTGGTTTTTTGTGTTAAGGGTAGTTTTTTGGAGTTTTTTTTTTTTTGTTAGTCTGTTGGGGTTTTTTGTGTTTTAGGTTGTTTTTTGGATTTTGTTTTGGTTTGGTTTTGGTTTTGTTTGTTTGTTTTGGGGTTTTTGGGGGTTTTTGTTTGTGGGGTTTTGGTTTTTGAATGAGTTTTTTGGGTTTTTTTGGTTGTTTTGGGGGTTTTTGTTTGTTTGGTTTTGGTTTTGGGCTGTTTTGGGGGGGTTGTTTTTGTTTTGCTTTGGTTTTGTTTTTGGGTTTTTTTTTTTTTTTTGTTTTTGGCATGTTTTAATTATACTTTTGCTGTGGGGTTTCCTCCCTGTTTCCTTTTAATATTTTCCTCCCTTAACTGGGTTCTGCACACCAGAATGATGGCAAGCCAGGCTTATAGGGGGCCAAGAACACAGTGTGGGGCAGAGAGGATGTTTCACCCCACAACCCTTGGCAAACACCTTTATCTGCTTTATCCACCAGGATAAAGTGCTGTCCACAGTCCTGTGCTGAGCTGGCTACAGAAATTGATTATTCCAGCATTTTCGTGGAGCTCCTCACAAAGTGACAGCGGAGGAAAAGATGTGCCTTTTTACAGACAGGAAAAACAAGATCATAAGCCATTATGATGGTGTTACAGAAGTGTTTTGTCAGATAAATTCATGTATTCCCTAAATGTTCCACACTGTTAGCAAGCCCCTAGCTTAATGCTATCCTGTGCCATTATGTTTTAAATAAACAGAGTTGTTGCTGCCTTTCCTGTGGTGTTTCCAGGGACTTGAGCTGATGCTAAAATATTCTCACTCTTCCCACAGCAGTGTCTAGATGCTACCCTCAATTTCTTTTTGTCTAAAATTTTACTTAAAATTAATAAATATTTTCTGTGACAACAATGGTTCCAGTTTTGTGCAATATGTAGAGAAATGCATTATTGATGAACTCCTATAGGGGTATATCAGTCAAAGAATACTGAGGAAAAACATGAGGGAGAATCACACACACATTTTGCACATAGTGCACATTTTTTCTATTTGTATTTTAACTAATTACCTTTTTCCTTTTGCTTTTGGGAAATAGAATCCTGAAATCTTTTATAGATCATCTGCAGGACTGGTAAAATATGGGTGTTTTTTTGGCTCAATAACTAATGCAGTTTTGCTGTGTCATGAGAAAGAAAAGGCAAGGATCCACCTCCTGTGTTCCTGCCTCTGAACAGACAGGACAGAACACCCCCAACACACTCTTAAGTTTTGACATAAAACTAGTAAGAAAAATGCTAGATAAATCTTATTTAGAAGCTTCGGTTTCCAAATAATAGGACAGCTAAAAAATAGTAAAGCTGGTTTATATATGACAGAGAAGAAATCAGTCTCTGTAACAAAGACATTACAAAGCTGAGATAAAACATTTTTCAGCTGATTCCATCTCCTCAGCTTGGGGAGGGAATTGTTAAAGAGGACATATTAACTCAGGTTTAGGTTTCTAGGAGACCTAAGAGCACATAAAACCATCAGGGGAATAACAAACTTCATCTCTCCTAAATTATTGCCTTAAATAACTTCTAAGTGTGTTTTGCTTGGGTGTAGATAAATTTCATGGAGATCAGGTGTCACAGAGCAGAGCAGAGCAGAAATCAAGGCAAAGTCTCTGCTCTCCTTCCTCACAGATGTAAATCTTCATGGGTGGCAGGAGGACCATTTGACAAAACCAAAATATTACACAGAAACTGCATGGAGCCCTTCCAGTCCCTTAATCACCCCCAAATGCTATTTGTAAATATGGAATTCCACTGACATAACCAGCAAAGGGAAATTAATGATTTAAATTCGTGTTCCACGTGAACCCTTGTGTTTCTGTAATTATATTTTTAAATAACCCAAATAACCTGGCACCCATCAGTTAAGGTCTGCTCCAGGATGCCTTCAAAGAGGGCACATTTTTGTTTCCATTTTTGTTATTGTTTTTTGTATTTTGGTTTTTTTGGTAGTGTTTTTTTTTTTTTTTTTTGGAATTTTGGTGGGTGGAATTTCTGCTCTCTCCTGACTTTTCTATCCCCTGCTGTTGTGCCAGGCCATGATCTGAGGAGGGAAGCAAGTTGTGTGGAAATCAAAGGAAAAGCTCAATGGCGACAAGAGACAGGAAAATGCATCGTGGCATCTTCAAAATTCTCCTGAATGGCAAAACAAAAGGCAAGAAAAAAAAAATAAACACAACAAAACAAAAACCCAGACATAAAGCAGAAAACACAAAGGCAAGGAAATGGAAAGAAATGTCAGTGTCATGGAAAATGGAAAAATGCAGAAAGGTGGAAAAAAGGAAAGAAGTCAAAAGTAAAGTGAAAAACCATGAAGATAACCAAGATTATCTTGAGCAGATAAGAATTAGTATAAGATGTCAGATGAGCACTGCATTTAATCTTTTATCAGAATTTTAGCTGGCCCAGAAACTCTGTTCAGATTCTTACTCTCTGTTGGTGCTGACTTGATTTGAAGGAAAAGAAGTGGACAGTAAATCAAACTCATTATACTGGAGAGTGAGTTGGTCAAAGACTTCCTCTGCTTTTGTTGTTGGTTAATTGATTTAACTCATTTGTGTGTGCTTAGGGCTTTTTTATGTTGTTGTTGTTTGTTTGCTCCAACTAGGCAGCATTAAAAAGTTTTCTGTTCGTTCCACATTGAATTTTTTTGGGTATGCATAAATAAATATGTGTAGGGATCTTGATAGGCGAAGGGTGCATACTTTCACAGCAAAATGAATGAATATGAATATGAATATGAATATGAATATGAATATGAATATGAATTTCTTATGTTCAGAGGCAAGCTGAAATGTTATATTTGATGCTCCACAAACCAAACTTTGTGTTCCCATCTCTGCCTTTTCTTGTGCTTCTACTACCTGAACAAGCTGCAGTAGTGTTAAAGGTTTGGCTCTCTTTGGGTAATTAATTCAGGAATTACTGTGGTGGCTTAGTCAACTCTGATTATTTTTCAGGGCAGCTACTCCCAGGGGAGTGCCCTTATCTCTGAGGGGAGCTCTGTGTTTTTGGATAATTGGTCAGTGAGCAGCACACGAGCAGCTCAGAGAGATGGACAAAGTGAGCACTGAAAGGAGCCATCCTCTCTCAAAACTCAGGGAGACTTTGCAGGTGTTCAGGAGAAAAATCTGAGTTTCTGATTACATTGCTGTGCTGGGGAAATATTGTTTTCTTGTGGGCATCCATGTGGTGCGGGGATGCTTCAGTCCCATTTTTTGCACCCACCAGATTATTTCATTTATGGTTGTGGGTTTTCTGAAGAGCGAAAGTGGTGTCTTCCTTGGGCACACAGGGTTTTTCTGGGGTGTGGGGTTTCTGGGGTTTTCATTTTTTTATCCCCAAAAGTGAGACTGGAATGACAAACTGTGAGAGGAATGGGATGGGGTCAAGGAGCCTGGATAAAAGGGCAAAACCATGAAATCCACCACAGGTTTCAGCAAAGAAAATAAAGCCACGGAAGTCATAACATGCAGCTTTTCATTTAAAATATAAATTTTATAAATTGATTAATTTTGTGGAATGAAACCCAAGGAGGAAAAAAAATATAAAAAAAGGAACTGGGACAGAGGAAATAAGCTGAAAACTTTGTGAAAAGTAGGGAGGTAAAACTGTCTTGCAGATGAGAAATTTTGTTCAAGTCCAATTTAACTGTATTAACCAACAAGGAGAGAACCAAGAGCTAGAACTGACACTGTCAGCAGAGCTGGTGATGAAACCAGTAAATAATTTCTAGAAAAACCTGAAATATTTAAAAGCAAGCACAGACACAGAACTATGTCTGTTGCAGTGTTGGAGACTAGGACAATGTTTAGTAAAAATAAAGAAAACTCTCTTTTCCAGAGAGTGGACATTTGAAAGGCAGAGCTCTGTGTCCTTGAAAGCAAAGTATAATTGCAGAGCAATAACAATTTATGAAACACTGTTTGTTCTGGTTGACAAATACTGAGTTTGAGAGGGGGTGTCAGGAGATTTTACACAGATGGAGGGGCAGAAAATTGGGGTACCCAAAACTACTGACACTGCTGTGGCCTCACCTGTCACTTTAGGACAGTACCTAAAGTGTTTCTGGACAGCAGCAAAATAACAAATTCATGTAAAGAAAGTAATTAAAGCATTAACCAGTTAATCAGTAGGACCTCAGCAGCAAACAGGACTTTGGAACAAATTTTGGAGGAAAGTTTTTGAACAACAGGAATAGAGTCAGTGCTAGAAAGAGGGATAAGGTTAAGCAGATATTTGCCAAAGAAAGTCAGAGTAATCTGATATCAGGTATGTAACAAAAACAAATGTATAAGGCTGAGGAATGTGATGTATCATTTGCTTGGAGCTTAGGGAGTTGAATGATATAGAAAAAAAATATAAAAAAGGTCAGTGAACAGTACAATTTCTCTAATATTTCCACTAATTTTATCTTATAAAGTAATTGCGACTTTTGGATAAATAAAATTTTCACATGGCTTATTAAGCAGCACTGAAGGGAGAATAGTGGGCCTTTAAAACATTTGAAGAAAGAAAGATGGAAAAAGAAGGATATCATTTAAAGCTGGAAGCAAAACTCAGCTTTTTGTGGTCTAGGATGAAAAATTCTTGATATAGAGCTTGCACTTGTTAATTTCAAGTGGCAGTGAGGGAGACTGACTGCTAAATACTGTCTATCACCACAGACTATAGATCAGCACTGCAGCACAGCTGGGAGCAGCAAATTTGATCCAAGGTCTGAAGAACAAAGCACGGAAACTGGAAAACAGAAACACTGAGGCCAAAGGAGGATTTTATCTGGAATAAAATAAAATTTTATCTGGAATAAAATCCTGGCTGGATGCACTCAGGGAGTAAGAATTCAGATGAGAACCAGCGTAAAGATGAAATCCTGATATTAACAGGTTGCAATGTCCAATTAGGACAGAAATCTGGAGGTGATACACTTGGAGAAGGATTTGAAGAAGCACACTCAAATGGTAGCTGTGGGGATATGGTGTTATTGATGCTTTAAAGTGAACCTCAAAGAAGAAAAAATATTATTGAAACCCAAAGAATGAGAAGAATAAGACCATAAAATAAACATGGAGGATTAGGAGGGTGTTTTCCCTGTCAGAAAAGAAGGGTGCAGAGCCCTTTTGCAGTGAGAAGACCTGAAACCCAGCATTTCAACAAATAAAACTCAGCCTACAGGGGATTGCATGATGTAAAGAACAGGGAATATAACACAGTTCCCTTCTCTGCCTCAGGAAATCCCTTTCACACCTTCTGCAATTCCAAGGCATTCCCAGGCAGGCAACCCTGGCAGAGTTTAGCCACACATCTCCTGGATTTCAGCTGTGGAGAGGGATGCTGGGCTTTGTTAATGTGATTAAAAACACCCAAACATCTACAGTGTTCCCTGAGCTCCATCCCATCTCCAGGTGTAGATTTTTTATAATGTTAATTTTTTTGGGTTTTTTTTTTTTTTTTTTGTGCAGCACTGGGCAGAGAGGGATCCCAGCCCTGTTGGGGTTCCACAATGCAGAGAGGAATGGCAAAAATCAGAAGCAGAAATGCCACATCCCCAGCAGCTTCAGTCCCTTTGATTTGCGGCTCCGTGCATTTCTGAGCCTGAACCAGCTTGTGAGGAGAGGGTTTGTGGTAGAGCTCAAATTTAAATCTTTATCCAGCTCTCCTTCAAGGAATAAACTCTTGAGGTACAGGTGAGTTTTCACAGGGAGGGAGAAGGGTCCCCATGGAAACTTCTGTCAGCTTTGAACTGCTTGGGTTAGTGACAATTGGCACGCATGGCTCCTGAATTGCACTTAAGTGCTGGATATCACACTGATTTCATTTTCCAAAAAAAGTCAAGCTTAGAGACAAAAAGCTGCATTATACAAGGAAAGGCAAAATATATGTTTGTTACACATGGATGTCTGATTTGAAATTTGCCCTGGGAAACAAGTAAAATTAAGATCTGTCACTCAGGGCAGTGATGGATCCTCATTTTACATTTGATAACACATTCCTGTGACCTTCATCCTCAGAGGGAGAGCAGCTGCCTTCTACTCCCTGCCTGACCTTGACAATCCCTGTTTTAATAGGTACAGGGTGCCTTTAACTTCTCTGCCTCTCCTGTGAACTCCTGAACGTTCAAACCCTTCCTGGTACCCTGCTCTAGCTTGGTAATTCATATTTACACAAACAGCACGATTTTCTGGCTGTTGAGAGAAATAAATCAAACTTTAAAAAGAGAGACGGGGAGTGAGAGAGAGACAGAGAGAGAGGAGGGGCAGTAATTGTGCGTTCCTCAATTTTGCAAAATTAATTTTTTCCAGGCTGAGGGAAGGTAGGGGTGAAAGCAGGAGAATCCCTCTTCATTCTGCCTGTCCTCACTGCATAAACCCCTGATTTTTCTTGTGCAGGATAACCCTCAAGGACTGAAGCTGGGACTGGAAAAAACAGCTGCATTGTGCTGCAGGCTCCAATCCTGCCACAGCTATAATCTCTGGGACTCAAACAGGATTCTGCAGAAGGCCAGGATAACATTTAGTGTGAATTAAAGGTATGAGGAAAGGCACATTTCTTTCAGGGTAAGTTACATTTTTTTTTTTTTTTTTTTACCGGTTTACGTTGCCCAGTTATGATCTCTGATGTGCTGAGCCTTTTTAAATGAACCACAGCAATAAATATCTGTGCTGTGGAGAGCTGTGTATTGCAGACCTCTTAAAATCAAATCTATTCCACAATAAACTGAAGTATTTCAACCCACTGCAGTTGTTTATGACTTTAGGATGCATGCTTTTTCTCTTTGTCTTAAATCATGCTGTACTTTACTCACTAACCTTTGCAAGGTTGTGACTAAGTTCTATTAAACAGTGCAACTTTCTTTTTTTGACTTTTCTTAGGAGAAATAATAATGCAACAGAACCAGAAAAGAAAACATTTGGTCACCAGAAATACAAGTAT
The DNA here is from genome assembly GCA_024865655.1 of Emberiza elegans. NCBI lineage: Eukaryota > Metazoa > Chordata > Aves > Passeriformes > Fringillidae > Emberiza > Emberiza elegans. The sequence goes on from JALJVW010000034.1 coordinate 2,104,947, forward strand.
TTAAAAAATAGTGTGACAGCATTAAAAAAAAAAAAAAAAAAGTAAATTAAGCATCATTAAGCACATTATTCTGTTTTCCTCATCAACATGAAGATATTTCTATTTTCTCACTTATTTTCTTACCTTGAATGTGAACAATTCTTTCATGCTCCAGGCTTGAGTTGCCAGGGTGAGGTTCAGCCCCACAGGCAGAGATCAGCACCAGAAAAAGCAGAGTCTTCATCTTTACAGGCAAAAGAATCTTCTTCACTGTAAGGGCATCACACACGAAGAGGATTGTGAATTTTGGGAAACCTTTTACAGTGTTGCAGTGCTCAACTTGTTAGAGCAGTGATCTTATGAGGGTTTTTTTAATTTTTTTTTTCTAATGTATTGAACCCACTCAGCTGGCAGAAGTAACAACAGCTGCTAATTTTTTTTTTTTGGCATGAATATTGGACCACTTTATTGTGGACTTTAAGTGAAACTACAAAACCATGTTTAACTCTGCCTATGCAGGAATGCAACAACTGAAAAAAAACCAAGGTGCACAGACCAATATTCCCAAGCCAAACTCCTTGCAAGACCACACATAAGCAGTACCTGTGCTTCAAAAGAGGTTCTGGTTTACTTTTGATTTCCCAGACCTACTCTATTTCTGGTCTGCAAATACAATTAAAACAATCAAAGCTCTATCACGGTATCTCTATCCACTGCATGATGCAATCTGCTGGTGACAGGTTCTCAAGATTAAAACAATCTTCTTGTAGGTTTTGGCACTTCAGTCAAGTCTGCAGCTTAACTTAGCAGTCAGGGTGGCAAATCTGCTCCAGCTAAGCAGCAAAGATGACAAAACACTTATGAGGCTAAGGAAGATCAATTTTACTTCAGATCCACTTACCATTTAAAAAAAAAAAAAAGCCTGAACAGACAATGAAATGTTTGAAACCATGCACAAAGTAGGTTAGAGTTGAAAATGCTATCACTGCAGCTGCCCTGATTGATTTTTCATTCATTTCCACCCAGAATGCTGACACACGGGCTGAGTGTGCCAGGTAAGGTCTCTGCAGTCAGCAGAGCCCAGCGCTGCAGGGAAAATCTCTGCCAGCCTCTGAGAACTAATTAGGCAAATGAGGACCTGAAATAGAAGAGGAGGCATAAAATACAAGAGGGTTTTGTGTGGTTTTTTTGGGCTGCTGTTGTGTTTTATGGCTGTAGTTTCTGTGAATCTGACTCCTTGAAATAAAAGGTAGCTATTTTCCAACTTTGCCTTTAAAGAGAGCAGGATTCCCCCCTCCCATATCATATATTTGGATTTTTTTCTCAAATGCACAGAGATAATTCTTTCCTCCTTTTTTTTTTCCCCCCATCAGAGCTAGAAACGCATACAATTTGCAGAGCACTCAGTCAAAACCAGGGTCTAGGTGTGAGTCCCGAAAACATTCCCCTACCCCCAAACAGACACAAACCCTGAAGTGCTTCAAGTCCAGATCTAAACGCTGTAACCCGAACCAACCTCTGCTGCAGACTGGGAAAAAAAAAAACAAAAAAAACCATTTTTCCATATCAGAACATGCACGTTTACTTGCCTGCCCTTCCATTTCTTCACAGCCAGCTCGGGGTGGGGAGCTCAAAACGAACTCAGCATCCCTCAGTCCTTCCTGTGGAGTGCCTAGAGGCGGAGGACAAGTGCTGGCTGCACTCTCTTTCCCAGGTGGTCCAGGCTCAGTAACTCCAGCCTCGGCCACTCCCTCTTTCCTGGAAAGCCTGGGAGGCTGGTGACCTCCATCTGGGACAGCAAGGACAGATGTGGCTCCCTCTAGAGCACATCAGCCCCAGCCTGGGCTCAGGGAGGGTCACCCCAGGGCACCCGGGTGCTCCTTCTGAATGCCTTTAGGGTGTGAGCATTTATATTTTTTCAGATTTTGTACTGAATTAGTAGTGCATAACTCTGAGCTCCATATGGAGTGTTAGTTGCTGTCTTCACATTTTGGTCAGACAAAATTCCTCTGGGCCTGAAATTCAAGGACAGCCTCAAGCTCCAAAAGTATAAACAAAAGTGGGTTTAGGGTGGGGGGGAAATTTGGAGTAAATGGCTTCATTATCTGAAGCTGTAATTGGAGGATAAACCCCTGAAATGCAAATGGACCGAACTTATAATTGTGTGAAAAACTCGTGACCATTGTCCATCTTGGGTGCAGCCTCTGGGAGGCTTCTGACTGCTCAAAATGCACCTTTTGCAGGCCTTTAATAAACATCCACTTTATTATCTTGATCTTATCCAGCCTGTGCTCCGGGCGGCCCCTCCAAGGCCTCACTCCTGCACTGACACCACCCTGCCCTGTCCCTCACAAACCCCACACCGTGTGTTCCCTCTCAGACTCCAAAATCCCGTAAGTTTGGGGTCTGGGGTTGGTTTTTTTTTTTTCCTTCTGGCTGTTGGCTGACATCTGACAATTCTTTTTTATTAATGATTTTTATTGATTTAGACGTGGCCTGTTTAACAAAAGAGCTTTGGTTGGGAAGGCAAGGCCTGTGGGAGTATTCCAGCTTGGAGGCAAAACCTCTGGGCTCTGTGTGAGTGAGGAGAAGCCCACAGGGGCTCTGCAGATCAGCTCATTTTGACTTCTAGCCACACATTTGCCTTTTTCTGTGACAAAAAAAATAAAAACAATCACAGGGATTTTTTGGGGACAGGAACCCCATCTATTCCAAGCACAGTGTGCACAGGCCCTGCTGAGGAGTGAGGAATATTTCTCCTGATAAAGTGGATGGAGAGCTCCACATGTACCCCCCTTTCCCTGCCTACACTGATGGGGGAAACTCCTCCATGCAGCACCATCTGTTGATGATTTCCAGAGGAAATAATTTCAGGATGAAGGATACACCTTTTGGGGATATTAACCTGGTACCTCCAGGCAGGTAGGATCTGATTTTGGAGTGTTTATGTGGTAGCATCGCACAGGCAGGATGAAAGGCAGGCCGGTGCTGACCCGGAATTCTGTTTTTCCTTTTCCTCAGTGTCCAGCTGATCAATCCCACATGTCACAGACATGGCTAGAGATCACCACACAGGTCTTTTTTGGGGGGAGGATTTACCCAATTTGGTGGCATTTTTAGTCTTGTTAAAAGGCAGAATTTGTGAGGAATGACCTGGTACCTCTCTCCTCCTGGGATTCCCCACGATGGGAGTGGGGGCACAGAGCCAAGGCAATGTTACCAGGCCAAGAATCTGACCCCTGGTGCTTTGTAGGTTATCCAAAAAGGCAATTAGCCAGAGGAATTCACATCCTCAGCCTCCAGCCAAAGCAATAGAAGTCAGACTCCATTTCTGCAGCAGCCTGGGAGGACCTCAGGGGAGACATGATAGGTGTGGATGTTTTCATATTAAAATTAATAAAGTCTTGGCTAGGACTGGGTGATTTTTTTTCTTTTTTTTTCTTTTTTTTGGTGGGGGGGTGGGGGGGAAGGAATGGTAAAGATTAGTCATACTCAAGAAATTCACACTGGTTTCAATTACTGCAGGTTATGAATCTGCTATCTCCCTGGACAGGCACACAAAGGAGCTGGGAAGGAGTTTGAAAGGGAGAACCTCAAGGCTCAGGGAAGTGTTCAAGGTCACTCAGTGTTTAAATTCTCCAGGACTGCTCATTCTCAGATACATTTTTAAGTTCCGACATTAATCACCATTTTTCAATACTTATGTAGCCTTAATTCATCTACTATTGGCATATTGAAAAGCACCAAGTTTTGTATTTTAACACAATAATCTAGGAGTTTACAGAATGCTTTCAAGCAGTTTGGCTGCTTTAGTGACAAGTATCTCTCTGAAGGGCAGAGCACTGAAAAGCAGCATTACCCACCAATGTCTGTTTTGAATAGAATAACATATTTCTTATTTCCTTTTGCAATGCTGCCTAGCTGCAGAACATGCAAACATCCACTGAGGACAAGGGCCACCTACCTCAATATTCCCTCTCTGGCAGTAGTTAAAAGCCTTTAAAGTGGAAAGATTTTTGCTCACAGGAGTTAATTTTTGCCTTATGTGAAGAGGTGATGGTGTCTTACACCAAAAGTTTGTTTCCCTGAGTTGCAAGACCTGTGGAAGCCTGAACTGAAAATGGCACAGGAGAAGCCCAAACTCCTTGGGCAGAAACAGGAGGCTTCCTAATGAAACTTTCTGCCTTTCTGTGGAGTATTCTAAACTTAGTAAAATGAGGCTCAGCAACTAAAAGAATCAGTGGCATCTAAAGCAGGGAACAGAATACATTAAATCAATCTTGATAACTTGGGGTTGAAATAGCCCCCAAATCTGTTATTATTCACACAAACCTACTGTATAATATAAACCTTTACAAGGTCCTCTCTGTGGAGCTCAGACCCATCTGGGAGCTATGTTAAACAGAGACAAATATCTATTAACAGAACAAAATACGTGTATTTTCAGGGAGCAGTAATGAAGGGTCTCTCATCTTTAGGCACTTCTGGTGGGTAACAGAATAAGAAGAGGACCAGTCCAGGCAGTACTCACCCACTCCCTTCAGCAGCTTTTCTTAAAACTGGTGACTTGGAGCAGAACACTTCAATCCAGCTGATTAAACAGATTTTCTGCTCAGTCCCAAGGCTGCTACAGATCTAAATGTTATCTGTGTGTGTAAGCCCCTGGGCTTTGGCAGCTGAGTCAGACCACGAAAATGGAATTCAGCTCCAGATTGTGGGCACCTGAGCTATTTTGTCTGTGCACAAAATGTTTACATCCCACTCAAACTATTGTCACAGTCAGTTTGTACCTGGTCAATGTGGTCAGTGGAAGGGAGGTGTGTGTCTGACTGACCTAGGATGACTTTTGTCCATTAATTTTTGTTTTTTTAATAACTTCCTTCTCCTCCAGAAACCTTCCATTCTCCAAAGGCAAAAATAAAATGTTAATTCCCAGCTACAGACTTGGGACCTCAGTCCCCAAATCTGATGAAAATCCAGTTCTTGCCATGGCTACCCTTACAATGCCTGCTCTGGATTCTGCTTCTCACTCATTTTGCTAAGATAATTTTCTTTTTCCTTGTAGAAATCCCCCAGAGTGATGGAATCAAGGCAGGACGGACCCAGCAGAATGATCCCCAAATTGCTAAATTTTTCTTGAAAAATGAAATCTGCTGGTGCCGTGGTGAAACAGAAAGAGCAATTTGGTGGCGTGGGAATGACAATATTTGCATCCTCTATTAGGATGACTTAAAGGTCGCATTCCAAGGCCTCCTCCTCCCTTGGCACTCCAGTTTTTAAGGCAATTTGTGAGGGATCTGGGGCCATCTGAGGTGGCAGACAGTGGCTGTCTGGAGAACAGCTTGTTCCTCGTGGCTCTCCAGCCCTGGGCAGAGCAGCTCAGTGCAAAAAAAGCAGCAGGACACCCCAAGCACGTCTGGAATCCCCTGCAGCCCAACAATTTCCCAGGAGGAATGCTGATAAATGGCTTGCAGGGAGAATGAAAATGGCCTTTACGTGCCTTTGAAGTGCCTGCCTTGCGCCAGATATGGAATTTATTCCAGAATTTATTCCAGAAACACAGGGTAAAAGCAATTCTGTCATTATTGGTAGGGTAGAGTCAGGGTCATGTGGTGCAGAATATTTGGTACTCTAGGTTTTAAATAGAATTGGGGATAAAGCAAATGTGGCTTAGGATATATCCTGGAAGAAATTGTGTTCACTCAGTGACTCCAGTGGTTTTATTTATTGAGTTTTCTTGGAGCTTTTTTTTTTTTTTTCTTTTTTTTACTTTTTTTTGTTTTGTTTTGCTTTTGTTTGTTTGGGTTTTTTTGGGTTTTTTTTGTTTTTTGGGGTTTTTGGTTTTGGTTTGGTTAGGTTTTGCTTTTTAAATTTTATCTTAATAACACTCTGAATAAACATATTTTTAGTTCAGGAGTTTGGATTGTTTTTTGCTTTCAGTATGGCAGTGGGATGTTCTTGGATAACACAGAAAGGCAAATTTGCTTTTCCTGTTATAAACTGGACTTTTTTTTTTTTTTTGCAGTCCCTTCCTTTAGAGAAAGCTTTTGCTTCAATCTCCACTTATCAGTGGTCTTCAAAAAAGTTGAGAGCTGTCTTTCCAGACAAACTGTGTTTGTGTTCTGACCCTTCTTCAGCAAAAATCTCTTCTTGAGCAAACAAGCATGGAGGTCAGCGAGAGTCAGTAGAAAACTTGATCTCTCCCCCTCAATTTCTTTGCCTTTTGGTCCTATTTACAAAACTGGTTTTTCCTCGGGGCTTTTCTGCTCCTCAGGCCCTGTAAAATTACCCACACTTTTCCTCAGGGTGATTTCTTGGTGGCAGGAATATTTTCCTGCTGCAAAACTTCTGCAAGGAATTGGGAATTTCTGCCAGGGGGTTTTGGGTGTTTCTGGTACCTCCTGTTCTTTCCTGCATGCTTGGATTTCTACAGGGTCATAAATGTTTTAATTTTCTAGTGCTCTATCCCCCTGCCAAAGGTGAACATAAGCTGAGTGCCTGACTTCTTTAGACAATTAAAAAAAATCTCATCTATCAAATAACATAAGGAAGTTTCTCACAAACTGTTCTTTTAACTTTTACAATATGATTATATTATTAACAATAATATTATGTTATCATTGTAATTGATGTCTTTGTGAGCTTGAACTGCCTTTCTGTACCTAAACCAGTTGTGCCAGATTTCATGCCTTAAATTGAACAATTAGTCCAGTCCACCCACCTTTTATAATTGGTCAGACAGAATTTTTGAGGTTTTCATGTGCAGTGAAAAGGCAAATAATTTACTCAAAGCCCATTCAGGCTGGTGGACGTTTTGAAATTTAATTAATTAGGACGACACTGGGGTATTTGAGTAGGGAGGCTCTAGGGTTAATTCCCACTACCAATTTTCAGGCAACTTAGGTACCAAAGCAGCACCACCTTCTAGATTCTGCCAGGCACAGCACCCAGGATGACAAAAATGGGTTTTTCCCTAAATTGTAGTCCCATTTAATAGTTTTTTGTGGTGAGTGGTTGCTCATCCCTCCCACAACCCACGCCATGTCTCCCCACAGAGTCTCCCCATGCCCTCCCAGCCACTGAAATTATGATGGGGCTTTGAGCCAGACCTAAAAGATGAATCTGTACAATCTAAACCTTCTCCAGTTCCCACCAAAAATATGTAAATCCTCGATGGAAAAACTGTTATTGCATGTGGAAAAGACAATGAGCCTCAAACACCAACAAGCCTCACACCCCAAAAAGCTCAGAGAAAAGTTTATTATCTGCAAACATGGCACAAATGAATTGTTGAAAAGTAGACAGGTAAACCACCAAGTGATACTCTGTGTATAAATTCTGTGTCTGTGTTCAAGGTCACCCAGTGTTTAAATTCTGTGTTAAAATTCACCGCAGGGCGCTGGTTTCCAAACCCATCTCTGATCATCACTTCAAATTTACCCCTAGATTGTTTGCTTGGGAAACATTGTAAAAGTCATAGGAATGCTGGGGAACTGTCCATGCAATGATAATAATCTGGAAATGGGCCAGGTGCTCTCTGCTCCCTCCAGCAGCATCTCCTTTCTGACCCACATTTTATGTGGTGGAGCCCCCATTCCTTTCCCCCCCAGCCAAGCTGGCTGTACCAGCAAGATGAAAATTGAAATTTAAACCATCAACAGCGCCTTCACACCCTTCAAGGATGCCACTCTGTGAGAGAACAGATGCACTGCCAGACTTCCTGAGCAGGGGCTGGTGCCAGCCCGCTGCAAGGAATTACAGGCAGTAAAATATTTTTGTCATGGGTCCTGGTGCAGAGCATAAAACAGGACTCCTTGTCCAGCCAGCCATGAGAGCTCACTCCTGTCCTCCCTCTTTGTATTTTATTTTTTGTCTTGTGGCCTGAGAACTGCACTGCCTGCACTCTCAATGTCATTGAGGACGACTTTAAGAAGCCACTCATTCTCATGAAGAAATAACACCAACGGTACAATACCCTGAATATTTTCACATTGAAAATTTGAAAATATTTCCATGTTGCCAGGGCAAGCCCCAGCTGAATCAGTGCTTCTGAGAAGGCAAACACTTTAACTTCACAACAGCACTGTTTTCATCAAACATCTGCAAATGCACTCGGGTTTTCTTTGGGCGTTTGGTGGTGGGGAATTGGCTGGGGGTGCAGCCAGATCAAAGCCATGTGGGGATCACTTGTGAAAGCACAGCTCTTCCAGCAATTTCCATAATTGAATTAATCTGCAATTGATGGCAAAACATACTTTCTACTGAGATCAGTGGCTTTGCAGACAGGGGAGGTCTCGGGGTCAGGCCATGGGCTCAGGTTTTGGGGACACTTGAGTTCAACCCTTCATGGGGGGAAGGTGGAAGGAGGATTAATTTTCTTTCCTAAACTCCCTTTTGGTGGCACCATGATGATCTTTTTTTTGCTTAAAAATCATGGAAGTGATTTTTTAATATTTTTTTAATATTTTTGAATATTTTTAGGGTTAGAAGGAGCTGCAACATGGCTGCAATGAGACTTTATCAGCACCTAGAACAGATTTGGGGCTTTTCATGAGCCCATCACTAAAAAAAACCCAAATATTTCCACAGTCTGAGGCCCTGTGTGATAGCTGACCATGTGTTTACACACAGGAGAACATTCAGATGTCCACTTGTGCCATTTACCCCCCTTCCCTGCTTTTCTTAAGTATCTTTTCATTGCTGTGTCTTAGGCCTGAGAACACTGGAAAAACACATGAGTCATATGATTGTTTAGTTAAAGCCTTGTTAGCTAAATTCAGTTGAAAACAAATAATAAACAATTGTAAGACTGTGGATGTCTGTAAGAAAATATTTCCAGATAAAGACAAGCCTTTCAAAGTTTTAAAGTAAACAGTGTCACCTCAGTATTATACATACACCTTTTTGTTTGTTTGGATTTTTTTTGGTTTTGTTTTGGGGTTTTTTTTGGAGTTAGATTTATAAAAAAATCAACAATACCAAGAAAACACCAAATTCAAACTATGGTCTGAAAACCACCTTTTGTTTCGGGTCCAGAAATGCATGACTCATTTATTTAAAAGGGAAAATAAAAAAAGTTCTTTACTGATTTACAGCAATGATAACAGAGATTTACACAGCCATCCTTGGTCAGTCAGATGTGAGAAAGATGACAGAAATTAGTATTTTTTCAAAGGTCCAGACTCCCTATATCTGCAGTTGCAGATGATGACAAGAAAACTGCAGTTCTGCGCTTTGAACTAAATAAGTCAACAGCGGCACTAGAAAGAAATAGGAAAAGGATTTGCTGGGCTCCAGAGGAAAGGACAATAATTTGAAAACTGATGCTGCAAACAGACAGTGCTGCAGAAATACCTCTGTGAGGGAATTCAATAATAAATAAACAAGTATATTGCTCGTGACACGCAAACAGTCAATGTGCCAGCAGTGGAGAAAAGCTTCACCAGAGGCAGATGACACCAGAAAAGTTCTGATAAGGTGGAAAAGGTGTCTAGATAAGGACTTGAAAAGGAAAGCACCAGAACATTGGTGGTGACTCAGCATCAGGAATTATCACTTGGGATAGAGGAGGGAGGGACTGGGTTTAAGGAGGCAAAGAATTTTAAAAATAATGGGTGATTTTAGCTGTGCTAAACCTCAGAACTTTGCCTCAGAGGAGTCCAGGGAAGGGAATCAGCAATGTGGCACCAGAATTAATGGGTGGGTGGCTGCCTGGCCTGCAGAGGTGCTGAAAAAGAAGATTTTTGGCAACAGGGAGGAGCATCCAAGAGCTGGAGTGGCCGCTGGGTTTCACCAGCACCTTGGCAACCTCTCCTCCCTCTCCCAGCCACTGGCAGCATCCTCAGGCAGAATTCCCAACTCCTGGTCCCTGGGATGGGGATGGAATGCCCTAAAACTGGACAAGGCAAAAGTTTATGACTGCAACCAGAGGAAAGGAAAACCCGTCTATAAAAAGAGGCCAAAAGAGCCTGACTTGGTTACTCTGGCAAAACACACCTCAGTAAGGTTATAATTGCCCTCCATAACTATATCACAGAGCAAATGCCTGAGAAGCTAGAGGATATTTCAGCTAAGACCTGGGAACAGAACTGGTGGGGCCATAAATAAGTTTAAGCTGGAAATGGTATAATTTTAAGCTGTAGGAAAACTTCACAACCTCCATGAAGACATTTTAGGGTGGAGGAAAGAAACACTAGTTTTAAATCACAATTTTAAATCACAATTTTAAATCACAATTTTAAATCACAATTTTAAATCACAATTTTAAATCACAATTTTAAATCACAATTTTAAATCACAATTTTAAATCACAATTTGCTTGCTCTATGAGAAACTGTCTTGGATGAAGGGGAATGTGGATAGAGAGGACCAGGTTATGACACAGGGGATCCCTTTTTTTCCTTCCCGTATGCCTGATTTTTGGCAAAACCCTCAATATAAGTAAGACAATCGATTCCTAATTCAGTCAGAATTCTTTTCCTTCCCTCCCATGACAGGTCCAAACTCTCCTGGCGGATGATCCTAATGACAGAATCCAACCCATTCAGATGGAATGGCTTCCTATTGATCCTACAAACCTGCTCCCAGTAACTCTCAGCACTGCCAGCAAAGCACCTTTCTCATCTCTGGGCTTCTCTCACGGTGCCTGACTCCAATAATTTCCTAAGTGGACTCTCTGCTTTAAGCAGCAGCTCTGTTCCCCCTGATAAGGATCATTAAATATCTGCAAATGAAATGGAGGCACTTGTGGCTGGCTTAAATGGCTTGGCTGCTGAAATGCTTGGTCATGCAGGAGGTTTCTGCCTGCCTGCTGCAATGGTTATGTGCAAAATGTGAATTTCCCACCCTTGCGTCCCAGAAAGAAAGGAAAAATGGCAGCTCTGTTTCCACTCTGGACCTCTAAGAGTGGTTCAGGGTATTAAGTAATGAAAATAAAGGTAATTTCAGCACATGCTTGTAAATCAAAGGTGTAACATGAAAAGAAAAATAAAAATGCAGGAACTCCCCTGAACAAACCACCCTGATGAAAAAGGAATACTGGAAATAATGGAAAACCAAAATGGTCTGAGCAAATCTGAGAAAATGCAAAGCAGAGGATTAACTGGTCAATTTGCAACTGCTTGACAAAATCATGATGCAGAACATATCATGGCAAATAAAAACCTCTGAAGCTGTGTAAGCATCAGGGCTTGCAGAGCAGGCAGTTCAGTGCACCCTGTACAATTACAAAACTGCATCATATTTTAGGTTCATTCAGATGTAGGAAGGCATGACTGAAGAGTCTGTGCCTTGGAGACCCATTCTGAAGAGAAAAGTGATTTATATTTGGAGAAATAATGAGTAGAAATCCAGAAACAGGAGAGAATTGTGTTTAGCATACACAGAGTTTGGGAGAACCAAAGTCCCAGGACGGGGTTTAATTTGTGGAGCTGTGACATGAAACAGAAGACATTAAAAAAAAACATTGATGTAATTGGTAAATGGACTGGCTTGAGACTTATTTTTGTCTGCCAGCAAGATCTGCTGGCTTGTGGTCAGTCCTGAAGATAAAGTAAACCTGTGCAGATTTCAGTAAAAAAAAACCAACAAAAAAAACCAAAACAAAAGCAAGCCAAACCAAAACATTAACCCAACAGCAGGTTCTCTTGGCAATATCTGAACCGGGAAACTCAATTAGAGAGGAAATGGTATTGATTTGTTTTAAGCCAGATGAGGTTATATGCTTGCTTAATCAACAAGAATACCCACATTAGCAGGCCGAAATGAGTTGTGATTCAAAGATTAAATTAATGGCAAATGGATAGCATTCACTTTTTTTTTTTTTCTTGCAAGTTCCTCCAAACTTAGCTAATTACAGGGATCAGCAGTTCTACAATAATCCAGAATAAACCCCAGGCTTTTGCCTGGGTTTCCATGTCCTCAGGACTATGCAGGCTGTTTTTCAGCCTCACAGATATTATTCCAGGTGCTCCAAAAGCACCTGCCAGGGCTTTTGAACACCTCAAATCCACATCCTTACCCTCCTGAGGCAGGAATTATCACGCTCTGGAGGGTGACATCCCTACAACAGATAGGGATCTCTCACAGGATACACAGGACAGAAGGCCTGCACTCATCCTACCTATATTTTTTTAAATTCCATCCTTAAAAAATTACAGGGGATCACTGGTCACAGGGCAAGGATGACTTTTGCCTTGATGCATTATAGACATTCTCTATTTTTATTTTTTTTTTCAGTTACCAAAGCTTCACTGAGCTTTTACACCAAATACCTGCACCAGGCACAAGGAGAAAATCTCCATTATAAGCTCCACTGACTGCAAGCAGTGCTGTTAAAAACTGTGGCCTGGGGTGAAGAACCCAAAAGCAGCAGAAACAATGCATCTCCAAAACTGCCTGACAGGAGAATCCCTGCCCCACAGTGCTGCTTTTGGGAAAAGGATTGGGGTTTTTTGGGGGTTCTTTTTTGGTGTGCTAATGGCAGAGGTTGCAGCCCCAAAGGAAAGAGGGGAGAGCAGGAAGATCTGCTGAGGATTTCCCTGAAAAGCTGATATTTCTGCTCATTTCCTCCCAGATGCTCCACAGCCATGGGAAAATTGTAATTTTTCTCCACACCCCATGCAGCATCCCCTGCCTCGGGTATTTGTCGCACCATGAGGGATCTGTGCCCCATCAAAGCTTAAAATTCCCTTAGTGCTTTTAGAAGTTAGGGTTGTGATTTTCCACCAGGACCATAAATTACCAAATAAATCACCTTGAGGTACTGGCTCCTGCCTAGGCCAGCTTTCATCTCAGTGACACACATAAATTTCCCAAGCTACAAAAATTGCAGGTCGGGCATGGGATCCTGTTCCAGGACCTCTCACTTACCAGGAGCTTAAATCTTGTGGGGTCAGCTCAGCTTCATTTCAGGGCAAAGGCCCAGGTTCCCTTGCATCCAAAAGTCAGGTCTTGCACTCTAAATGCTGCTCCCCAGGGTTTTTAAAGAGTCAAATAGCAGGGGTTAAAAAAACCAAAAAAAACCAAAAAAACCCCAAATGACCAAACCTATTCTGGGCAGGCCTAAATAAACCCAGCCCAGCACAGCTCCACCTCCCAGCCTGAGGGCTGCCTGACAGAACTGGGAGCTGTGCTAATCCCTAATTAAGTTTAATCAACACTAGAGAGGGTTTGTTGATTTAGCTAGATGGGTAGGGAGAGGCTGACAGGTTAGTCCTGGTGTTGAGGGGGGGAAAAAACCCTCCAAGAGCATAATTGGTAGCAGTTGAATTAGTAGTCATTCTTTCTTCAGAGCAGATGATAACATACATGGATGGTTCAGGAGTGAAAAAGAGAGGAAAATTATTTTATTATTATATTTATGTATATATTTATGTATATATTTATATGTAGTGTATTATATGAATATATTTATTAATATAATGTAATTGAATATAATATTATAGTATAGTATATAATAATATATTAATAATTAATATAATATATTATCTATTATATATAAAATATGTAATAACACATATATTATATAATATATGGTGGCATAATATATTAATATATTATATATATATTATGCAATATATTATAATATAATAATATATAAGAATTTATTAGTATTATATTGAAATATAATTCTAAAATATATTTATATTTATTATATTATAGTATTATATTTATTATTAGTTTTATTATTAATACAATATAGATATTAATATATTAATACACTATATAATATATTATGATATATGTAGAATATATAATAATATGATATATAAATATATTATAATACAATAATTTATAAGAATGTATTATTATATTTAAATATAATTATGATTATGATGATAATATAATGAATAATATCTGTCAGTTGTAGTATTAAAATTATTATTATTATTATTATTATTATTATTATTATTATTATTATTATTATTATTATTATTATTATTATTATTATTATTAGTCATGAATAATACCTGTTAATTGTAGACTACTAATTAGTAAAATGAATGCTCATTGTAGAAAACGTGTTTATCTGTATAGTACACATGCGTGGATGGCAATCCCAGCTTTGGTTGTTGATAACACCCTGATAAAGCAAGATATGTTTTTGGTCGACATGACTGCGCCAGTGAAAGCTGGTTAGAATAACCAATGCTCAGGAATTTGTTCTTCCTCTCTCTAGAGGGAAATTACCAAACATGAAAACTGCAATAAAAATAAATTTCCCTTGTTTTTCACTCTTGAGGCATCAATATATTTTATTATCTGCTCTGGAGAAAGAATGACTGCTCATGCAGCTACTGTGGGTCCCTGGCAGAAAGTGAACACTTATTTATAAACTCATTTATAAACTCTATGTCTGTTAACCTCCTGTTCTCTGGGACTGGAACCTGGGCTTGAGCAGAGCCCAGGTGCAACCTCCATGCCCACCCGTCCTTCAGACCTGGCTGATGTTTAATCTGTTCCTAAAGTGGGTTATTCACGTGGAACAGCCACTTCAACATTCTCACAGGAGCTGCGTATCCAAGGGGAGAATATCTGCTCGTTTCAGGGGCCACAGCTGTTAATGCAGCAAAAAGAAGTAGAGAAAATGTCACTGACAAGAGAAGATTAGAAAACAGGATTCCACTAGCTGATACATCAAGGGGATAATGGAAAATATTCCTGTCTTTCGGTCATTTGGAGGAAATGGATACTCTTTAAAAAGCAGTTTCTTAGCATCAAAATGAGATAATCTGAGAGGCATAAATATAGTTGATGAGCTTTTTAATGGTCTAGTCTCACTGGAAGGGCTGTAGACAGTAGAAATCTCTTCCCCAAAAAAATCAGGTCGTTGCTCTAATTAGATCTGGCACAGACATAAGAACTTGCATATAAACCCTGCATTCAGTGAAGACAAATTTCTCACCTCCAACGTGCCACTAGAAGATTACACCAGATAGAATTAATGCCTTTGAGCCCTGCTGTTTTAATCTCAGATTTATACAACACATCTTTTGAGATGCAGCCACAGGTGTGTTTTGTGCAAACCCAGAGTAAGGGACCATTTCCCTGGTGCTTCCAGGCTAACTTGAGGCATTTGGCTTTGATGTTTGCTGGTGCCGGGCTGGGACAATCCCTGCCTTGAGGTACCAGAGGTATTCCAGGCTCAGGGAGTCACAGAGTCCCAGATGTGCTGCAGGGGAAAAATCAATTAAAGAAATGCGACACCTTCCCTGCCGTGGAAGGGGACAGCAATTGTGGCAACAAAACAAGGTTTTTGGGTTCGTTTTTTATTTTTTTAACTACAAGAATGTGGGTGAGGAGCTGAAGGGGAGAGGAGAAGAACAAATTCTGGGCATCTGACTGGGACCTCAGTTCTCGCTGTGCAGTGAGAGCAAAAGGGGGAAGCCCAAACCAGAGGAACTGGGGATGTGCTGTGGCCCCTTCCACCACAGTTTTTGTCTGAGGTTCTGGGTGACATTTATTTCAAAGGCTCTAAAATCTGACGCCATTTAAAAACCCAGAGATTCCCTTCGTTATTACTATAAAAGGACTGGCACACATATTTTATGAAGGATTTCACGTTGGTCATCAGAAAAGGTAAAGAAAAAAAAAAAAAAGATTTTGATGTTATTCTTCCACTCCAAGCACCTCTGTTTAAATGTCTCAAATTAGATTTTGTTGGAAAAAAAGGCACTGGCACAGTCATAACCTGACATACTTTCCATTATAAACTCATTTCTACTATAAACTCTGAACATAAAAGCTATAAATAGCCCCTCCACTACAACTCAGATTTTCCTTACGCGCTCTGAATTCAGCAACAATATTTGGACTTCAGCTGATTTCTTTCTTTATAATTCTATGTAAATAAATCCTAGCACCTATTTATTATTTATTTAATTTTTTTTAACAAATAAAATTTTGTTAAGAATCTATTTTCTGTCTTGTTCTTCTGGGGATAAGAGATGTGTTTGTAGCTCAGTGAGGGACACAGAGCAGCTCCCTGTTTTTCCATGGTAGAGCAAGCAGAAAATCCCAGAAAAAAAAAAAAAGAAATCCAAGACCATGGCCCAGGATCCATCTCTCTCTGCTCACTTCAAACTTCTGCAGCTGTCAAGCACCTATAATTTCTCAGTTAATTTTAATTTCAGCCAAAATGATATTTTCTTTTTACCTCTCCTCAGGTTTCCTTCCCTTCATGAGAAGTTGTAAATATTTCTGCATTGTCCTCCCACCTGTGTGCTCCTCTCCTCTCAAAAGGACATTCAGCTGGAAAAGAGTCTCACAAATCTTATTTCTTTTGCTGGGATGTTAAGGATACAAGAGAATAAGATCTAACAACCTGGCATCCACCAGGACATCTAGAAATGGTTCCTCCACATGTCCTAAAACACCTGGGATAATGCTGAAACCTGAAAAAAACCCCATGAAAACCTGAAAAAATACTCAAAAAATCCCCTCAACTGTATGAAACACAAATCTGCCAAAAAAATACACACAGGAAAAAAAAAAAAACAAAAAAATCCCCAAACTAATGAAAATAATGAAAATATTTCGGAAGTATGCAAAGTTATTTGGGACTTCTGTGTTTTAATATTTTAAGTATTTTAATATTTTTAAGGATAAAGCTGTGAAGGCCCAGCTTTCCTTTTGCTGGCCATCAGAAAAGAAAAGGAAAAGTGACTTAATTTTGTAGCACTGGCAAAACAGTGCAGTGGGTGCTGCCAAAGATAAATACGGTTTGGTTTCCAGCAGGAAAAATGAGAGGTTCAGCAACACTGTCTATGGTTCCTGGTCACTGGAGCAAAGATATTAATTTCACAAGAGACATCCACAGCTGCAAATTCAAGAAACACTTTCAGCTGTTGCAGGGCAGCTGGGGGAGGAATATCCTCACCTGGAAATGTTTTCTGGCCCAAGCGTTCCTTGCTGGGCTGTTCCTTGAGTCTATAAATGTGTATTTGGGTTTCTCTGCATTGTGGGTATGTACAAGAAAAAAAAAACAACCCACAAGATTTCTCTTTGGTTTGGACTGATGAAGGTGATCCAGAACACCAGGTTTAATTTCAAATAAATAAATAAATAAATAAATAAATAAATAAATAAATAAATATTTATAGTTATAGTTATAGTTATAGTTATAGTTTAGTTATAGTATAGTTATAGTTATAGTTATAGTTATATAGTTATAGTTATAGTTATAGTTATAATTATATTTAGTTATAGTTATATTTATACTCATGTAATTATATATTTATTTTTTATAATCTATATATTTATAGGTATAGTTGTATACAATTTTATATTTATATACATTTTAATATACATATTTATGTATGTATGTATATAAATCTTAATCTACATAAATATATATATATATAAATAAATAGATAAATAGATTTAAAAAAATATATAAAATGTTAACTTTGGGTCCATTTAAATTACTTGATGCTGGCTGCCATCTCTCTCTTTTGGCATTTAAGATGAAGGGATGAAAATCAATTTGCAAGAGCCACATGTTATGTTCATGGTTCTGAAGGAATCCTCCTGAGGATGAGCTGTGGCAATGTTGCTGGAGGACATTGCAGTACTCTGCCATTTCTCAGAGAGTCCCACAGCTCCTATTTCTTTTAAAGCCTGAAAATATAATGTCAGAAGTGTAGCAATTTGCTGTTAAAATGCAACATAATTAATGCCTTCATGGGGAATATCTTTTCCAAGCTGTTTGTCAAAGTTCATGTTGGCTTTCCTGAAACCCCAAGGTCAGAAATGTGCCCAAATCCCACGTGCCAAAATCTGGAAAACCCCAAATTGCCTAAAATCTGTGGCATCTCCTCATGCAATAAATAAAAGTGATTTTTACTTTGTGACATCTCTTTTCAAGCACATACCCACAGAAAAATCAGCAGAGCAAGGGGCCAGCATGAAATAATTTTACCTGCTTTGAATAAAAAGTACATAAAATCCTTCAGATGATGCCTACGGATCTATAAATCAGTAATTTCAGAGGCTATCCGTATACTTTAACAGGAAAATGAAGTCAGAAAATCAAACGAAATATTATTGGCCTCTGAGTCAATGAGTCAGAAGACATTAGCACACACAGCCCTCACTGTAATTACTCCAGATTTTTCAGGCTGCTGTATTAACCTTTAGAAAAGTAAATAGTGGAAAGCTGCATGACTGTCTTCAACAAGGCTTGAGCCAGAACTGCCTTTTTTGTCTTCTGCAGAAAGAACAATAACCTCATTGCTCAAGGCGTTTTGACCAGATTTTTGTTTTCCTTTGACTCATGTAGACATTTATTTATCTTGGTAAAGTAAGTGCACAGCATTCACATGCAATACATCTTCAGCAAAGTGAATAAGTGGGGGTTTTCCTTGCATTCAAAAAGATGCACTGATTTCCATATATAATTTCTATTATTAGATGCATTTTTTAAATTTTAATTTTTCTCGCTAAAATGTGTCATTTATAAGTGACAATCTGCATGAGTTTTAGGTCGGTTTTCTCTTTGTTTTCACACCTTCCCTGAATAATTTGTATTTTTTCCTGGAAGCAAGTTGGAAAGTTGAAAAAAAATAAATTTCCCCTAGACGATTCCCAGTACTTTCAGGCAATCTAGATCCTTTAATTTCACTCCCATCCACTTTCACTGCAGTCTGCAACACCCAGACATCTCTCCTGAGTTTGGAATAATGCCTGTTGGAAGATGGTCGCCCAAAACTCCATTTTCTAAAGGAATTGCTGCTGTGGGCTCAGTGGCTCAACATCTCACCAAAGCTCACAAACCCTGCTGGAGTCTAAATTTAAAAAAAAAAAAAAAAGTGAGTTTGTATTAAAAAAAAAAAAGTGATGTGTTACCAAGTGAGCAGAGATTGATGACAGAGATGCACTTGCCATGCAGCTCCTCTGGATTCCTCCCTGATAATCCCTCCCAAAGCCATGGGAGGTGGCCAGGACCAGGCTGGCTTGCACGAGGAGGATGGGACAAGGGACAATGCCATGGGAAATAAACATTTCCCTGAGATGAAAGGCACAACTGGCCTTGCTTGACCCAGCTGGCTGCTCAGACACATTTCACAGGTGCCAGGTAAACTGCTGAGGCTGCCTGCAGGAATATCTGCGTCCCCACACCACCCCTGTGAGCAGGGGGAGTTTTGTCATCTCATTTTGGTGGGTGGAGGGATGGAGGACCGAGAGCCTCCAAATCATTCAAAGTCACAGGAGGATTTAAATCTGAGCAGGGGAGTGAAGCAATGCTCCACCAGCAGCAGCAAATATCCTTACAGGAAAGTGTCCTAACTACTCAGCACTCCTCTCTCTCTCCTATTAAAAGCAAGACATAATTAAAAGGCAACAGTTAATATTGGTTTTTCAGGTGCCTGGATCTCAAAATGATGCTGTGCCACGTCCTCTGCTGGCACAGCAAGTTCTCCCCTTGGAACAGGGAGGAGTTAGGACGGCACCAATGATCCCTGGAAATCCTGTGTGGGCCCTCCATTTTGCATTGAGATGTTGTTGTCTTGAGTGACAGCAAGATAATATTATTAATATCAATATTTTTAATGAAGGGATGTGACTACAGTCGGGTTAAAAATTATTTATGGCTCAGATAAATATCAGTTTTAAAGGCTGTGAGATTTAAGAGGGCGAGTAGTTGGCTATAGCTTAAAGTGGTCATAAATTCTTTGTTACAAGACAATATATGACTTTTTAATCTAATGGACAGTTGCTACAAAGTTTATTTTGCTTTTCTAACCTATCACTTTTACTTAATTCTAGTGCAATGTTTATCCAATGAGCTACTATGTATTATTGCATGTACACACAAATGCTTCTATTATAACATCTAAACTCTTAACTTTGTATAATTACCTTACGTAACACTATAAACCCCTTCACTATCTTACCTAATACAATTTCTTACTTACTTAAGGCATTATAGAAACATAAGTTTATGATTTCTCTGCCTAATTTCAGTGCCCTTTTATTTTTACATCAATCCAAGCCTCTCCCAAGGCTGCAGATCAAACTCTTCCTGTGTCTGTGGAAGTTTCCATTTCTTTCCATTTCCCACAAGATTTGAGCAGCAAAGCGCTGGGATTCAGCTTCTCAATGAAGCTGCCTGACTTGCAATCACCCCAGAATTCCTTTAGGAATGATGAAACTGCATTGGAGGGATGCAGCAGGGATTTATTCACAATTCTGTGCACCTCTGGCTGTCCTCTCTGCGGTTTTATTTCGGGAAAAGGGAAGCAAAGGTCAGCACCACAGCCTGCTGCTGGCTCATCCCTCACTGTCCCAGCAGAGCACTCCCTGGAATTCATCCCAGGTGGTTTTGGGATGAAACACAGCAAATGCAGCACTCCAAGAGGGTCTCCCAGCACTGAATCAAGCATCCCACAGCTCCCTGGACCAGTCTGGAGAAGATGATCATCAGCTCAGGGCTGGGGAATCGCACCAAAGGTCAAAGCCAGGAGCAATTAAGGGCTGGGTGGCAGGAAATGGAGGACTCAGCAAATGAGCCCTGTGTTTTCTGTGTTCTGTCCTGCCTTCCTTCACTCTCTACATTCAGTTAAACACAGTTCTGATGAGACTTTTAAACGTTTTACAGCAGTGCCTACCATGCACAGAAGAGCTGAGCTTCCCCATCACACCCCTCTGTTCTTCTTGGAGGAAAAAGCAAGACCACAATTTTGATATATTTTGGTTTTTTTCCCCACTATTTTTACCTTCCTTTTTCCTTGAAAGGCTCTAGAAAATGCTGCTAAACTGGAGCTTTGGCCTCATTTTGTAATATCTTCTCCTTTTTTTATTCTTCATTCTCCCCAGTTTACTCCTGCAGTTCATATGTTTGAGCTTTCCATTGTAAGCACAAAGGCCAAAAGACTTTTCCTAATGGGAATCAAGGCTCTTATCTGATATTATGGCTTCAAAACTGATGACTTAATAAAACAAACCCACAAAATGTTATGAGAATTTTTTTTTTTTTATGTTTTCTAGGCCACCTGCCCTATTTAAGCTTCCATGACAGAGGAACATGAACCAAATTTTCCTTGAGGTAAACCCACTTGTATTTCCTGTGTGTTCTGCTGTCCTTACTAAAGTCTGGGAAAAGCTTATGCACCTGCAGAGAATCAGAATTGCCTTTTTCATGGCAATAGTTATGAGAATAAAAAGAGAATAAAAAGTTACGGCTGTTGACCAGAAGAGCATTTTATTTGTCCTTTTGCTCATTTTTATTAGCACATTTTAACTGAAACTGCAAATATTTAGTTGCAAAAGAAGAGGAGTATCCTTCTTCTGGTTTTCCTCCAGATAACAAATTTCCATCTATAAATTTCCCTGATAATGGGGTGTGAGTCCATGGGCAAAAGAGCCATTCCTCATAGATGGCACAAACAGAAAGCCAAAATGGATAGAGCTTTAGGGAATATTCAAGCCAGACACAAAACAAAACAAAAAAAACCCCACAAAACAAAAAGAAACCCAACCAACCAAACAAAAAAACTGAAAAAAAAAAAAACAAAGAAAAAGAAAAAAAAAATCAAATTGGCTGTTTGATGTCAAAAAGAAACTCCACCTCCCTCTCTTTAGGTATTTTTCAGGGTGAGCTCTTGCCCTCCACCATGTGGTCACCATTTTTATACTTAAAATCATAAGATTTTGTTTTATTTTATGTGGTAAACCTGATATAAATGGAAAGTTGCTACATATATATACATATACATATATATATATATATATATATATACACACACATATATAGATATATATATGTACATATATATATATGCATACACACAGAGATATTATATAAATAAATAAATAAATACATATATATATATATAAATACATACATCATCATTCCATTCCATTCCATAACTCTGCAGTTACAATAATGAAGAGTTGATGAATATCACTGTGTGTGGAAGGAGGGTGGTTGTCTGACACAATTCCCTTGCACACTGCAAAGTCACGGGAATAAATGCAGATTTACAGAAAGCTGTAACCAGCTGGAAGTAAAGCCACATTTCCCCAGCACCATGTCAGGAAAAGGCTGAAGTACAAAAAAAAAAAAATTGCAATAATTCACCAGTGATGCAGAGATCAACCAACGTTCCTCAGATAAAATAAAAGAATCTCTATCAATCACCAGATGCTGCAAAAATAAGTCACTTTAGAAATATGGCTTGACAGAATCTGTGTCTCCTGGTCTGGAAATAAATGTCTGTGCTTTCTCTTGACACTTGCAGAGTTTTCCCTAAGTGTGGCAGTTTAACTTTTTATAGGCAACCATTATTCCTTGGAAAAGTCCTATTTATGGGACATTATCTCATAATTCTCTGCATAATTTGCTGCCTGATAGGTCTTGAAAAACAGCAAATCTGAAATTTCTATCAACTTGGTATGCAAAATGGATCACGCTGCACAGTAACATTCACAAGTGAGGATGCCTCTTCTGTCTCAGATGTGCAGAATGTGATTGAAAACAAATAATTTTTAAGTTTTAAGCGCCCACATGAGTTTTGAAGTCAGATTGGGGTGAACTGTTCCTGTATTTGAATTACTTTGTTGAGGAACAGAGTTATGATTTGGGCTGCAAAGTGTGAACTGTCATTTGCCTCTTTAGATTTTGTTAAATATTTTCCTGCTTTTTCAGATGCCAAAACCTCTTTGTAGGTTGTTCTACTGGTGCCTCAGGTTACCCCATTCTGTTTTGTGAAAACACTATTTTCCTTTTTTTTTTTTTTAATTATTTATTTTATTTCCCCAGTCAGGCAAAACCGTTTAAAGGAAAAAAAAAAACCAAACAAAAACAAAACCAACAACTTCAAAGGGAAAATAATTCAGTCTCTTCCTACTTTGCATATTTCTAAAAACCTTCGCATATTTTCTATTCAATTTCCAAGGAATAGAAAATGAAAAACCTTGAAGGACACCAATGCTGACCAGCCCTGCCAAAACCCCATTTGAAACGCGCCTCTATTGTCACAGCGAGCCATTTATTTCCTAACCACTTTTGAAAACATGTCACGCTGGTTTTGCCAAGGAAACATCTCCCCAGCTCCCTTACGAAGACGTTAAACTTGCCACTGCTGTTCCTCCATCCTGCTGGGGAAATGCCCTGCTGGGCTGCAAAGTTTTTCTTTTTGTCTGGTTTGATCAGAGCAGAGCTCACACGAAAATGCAGATGGAGACAGCTACGGGGGTTGTTTCGGGAGGAAAAAAAAATTTTAAAAAAATAAAAGCAATATCTGCATTTTTCTCTTAGCCTGGTCATGGGGAGAAAACATGAAATGGCTGGAAATTGGGAGCAACAACTCAAGAATTGTCGATATTTTCTGCATCAGCAACAACAGCTGAATTAGTGGTCTCCCTATCTGCTTTTTCAGCTGGGAAAAACCTAGAAAATGCTTGGGAGATCAACATCTTTGCTGCTTTTCCCTGGATCTGGGCTCACGGAGACGGCCACCAAGCCCCCACAGCACAACAAAGAGACACAGGATGATAAATGTGACCAGGCACAGGCTGCACCAAGCACAGCCACTGCATTTGCACAGCTCTCAGAATGGTTTGGCTTGGAGAAGAGCTTCAGGACCATCAAGTTTATCTACTAGTGGATGGGTTCTAATGAAGCCAAACAAGGAATAAATACAGCAACAACTGGAAAAACCCAACCCAACCCAACAAGATCTCTCTGCCTGATGTGCTGATAAAAGCTGAGTCATGTTTTGTGCACACGTTTTAGGTCTATAAAATCAAAGCCATCAGAAAAACAAGCCACAAAGACTCAGCAAAACCTCGCATTTTGCCGCAGATATTTGAAAATCCAGAAATGGAGCCTCTCTGAAAATAACAGTGCGTGCATAAATCCTCCAGGTTAAGCACTGAAATTAAAATCCCAGACCTTCCCTGCCGTGGGTGCAGCACCTTGGGGGTAAAAAAAGCTGAGCAAATCACCTCAGGCCATGAGCAGCGTGGTCAGAAAGCGGTGACACCACCATGGTCTGCTGCAGTTGCACCTCGTGTGCACCACTGAAATTTCAGCAGGGAAACCACCACACATCCTGTGACATTATTTTTCTCTGATATGGTTCTTATAAATCTTTCGACTGGGCCCAACACTCCAGCGTTTTCACATTTTTTCAGTGTGCTTTTCCTATTTCTAGGCAGTATTATTTTTATGTGGCTCAGGGGTGGTTTTCTTTTTTGCTTGAAAATAAGTTTATGGAAAAAAAAAAAACAAACCCCAAAACCAGCAATCACATAAATATATTGGAGTGTAGCATGTTAATGAATAGGCGGATAGCTAATTTTCAATTGGAGAGTTTGGGAAGTTATTTTGGCAATGAAAGTTATTTTTTCCTACATTAATCAGGTCCTTCTTCCATAGGCACAGGGCTTGGTTGCTCTACTCTTTGCAAATGCGCAGAGTTTTGCTGAATGCCTCATTGACATCACCTTATAGGTACTCACATCTATAAAATCTGAGCAGATCTGGGGCTTTATGAGCTGCTTCCTGATCGGCCATGCGTGTATGCAAATAGATGAAAAGTTTTATTCACTGAGGGCTGTTTGAGCTTCTGTTAATTCCACCCAGTCACTGACGTGAGCAGTGCTGATTATTTGTGTTTTTCCTGGACCAGAATCTCCCAGAGCAGAGGATGCACACAGGCTTGCCACTTCTCCCTGTGTGTAGGCAGCACGGCAGGAAAGGGATTCTGGGCATTGAAAAGTGTTAATCACAGCAGATTTAGGGATTCCTCATGGCAGAGTTCACTTGTTGACACAATTCAGGTGCCAGCTGAATTATCAGGCGCCATGGCACAGGAAAATTAACATAAGGCACGGGAAAAACCCCTTAATGCACCCCAAGCAAAACTGATCAAACACAAATTTGAGCTATCTCTGAGTAACCCCATGGCAGAGGAGCTGGAACTAGATCACCTTTAAGGCCCCCTTCCAACCCAAATAATTCCATGTCTCCAACTTTTCCCTCTTTTTGCGCTGGAGCAGTTTGAAACTTTTTGTTTCTTACCACCTAACATTTCTGTCAAGCCCATTTCCATTCCAACCTGCCTCCAATGCCCCACATTTTCCCTGCATTAGATATATTTCCTTGTATTTCCTCGCTTAAGGTAATTAGAAGCTGTTATTAATGGAAAGATGTCTCAAGATAATGGTCTCCTGCAGTAAGGCAAATGCCAAGATGACATTTTTTGGAGCATGACACATTTATCCAGGGACATCCTTCTGTCTCATGCCTTATGCTTTTTTTTTTTTTTTTTTCCCTGCCATGCCAAGCCATTAATGATGCAGATTTTGCCCTGATGTGCCCTGGAGTGGAAGTGGAAAACTTGGTCCCAGCAGCCTTGCAGAGCCCCTCATTAATCAAGTTTGTGTTTCTTTCCCCTGTGATTCACAGCACCAGGCTGGGCAGAGCTGAAGGGAAAGGTAAAGCCACCTATGAAGCACAGGACTGAGCCAATTAGCTCACTTGCTGCTGTGATATTTTGCCTTCCTAGTCTGTAATTCACAAACTTTTCCTGATTAATGGGAAAGCAGGCTTTAGCCATTAACTCACGATTTTGTTAACAACCTCCTGTGGCAATATTTCATGTGAGCCTTGGGAAAAGGTGCCAGGGGCAGCCAGGGCAGGCTGCTGCTCTGTGACTTCTTCATGCATCCTTTAAAATGTTTTGGTTTTTTATTTCTTCTATTTTTTTTTTTTTTTTTTTTTTTTTTTTGAGCTATTGATCATGTTTGAGACAGCCAGCCTGTTGTCCTAATCTAAATAATACCAAAAAAAAAAGTGTTTTCCAAGCTGACAGAAGGAGAAGGGCACAGGAATTGTCTGTTCTGCTGAGCGTGACGTTGCCATTTGATTTCCTGCTCAGTGATGGAAACCAGGAGAAAGTTAAGCACAGGGGAGCGTGAATTAGCCATATATTTTAATAACTCTTTTGCTCCAAGAGCCACTCATTTTAAAACTGTAGGATCAGAACCACGCGCTCACCTCGTTTGGGTGATGTGCAGTGGAAGCTGTGTTGATGGTGGCATTTAAAAAAAAAAAAAAAAGCTGAGGAAGTGGAAGCCTGTGAGCTGTCCAGATCCCATAAATCCCATCACAAAGTACATCCAGATGCATGTTTGCCTGCCTAAAACTTTGTCGTGGATGGGATTGTTTTTCAGATCTACGAGAACGGACAGCGCCTGAATACCTACCACTGAATAAACAATCCTTGCAATGGTTAAATAAACAATTTTCCTTTCCCCAGTAAAGAAAGGCAATTTAATTTTAGCTATGAGTGTGTCTGACATCTGAAGAAGGTGGGGGTAAACAGCAGGTTGAAAAAGGAAAACAAAAAAAAAAGTTTATGACCTTTTATCAGATATTAGAAATAATAGATTTTCTTCGCCTACGCTTATCATTGACACAATATTCAGGAAAAAAAAAACAACAAACAAATGGGGTTAAGAAAAGCACATTCTATGTGATCAAGGACTTTTGGAAGGAGCTTTGAAAGCCTTGCTTCTCCTGACACAATATTTGTGCATAAAATTTCCTCACTTGTACACTAACAGCCCAACTGATTGTTAAGTTGTGGCTTTTTTTTTTTGACAGAGTGGTTTAAAAAGTCTCTGAAAACAGATGTTAGTGGCAAATTATAAGTAGAAACCAAACTGATTTTTGTCGTATCTAACGGGCGCTCAAAACACACACATAACCTCCCCTGAAAATATAATTTAAAACTACCCCAAAAACCAACTGATTTTGGTTTTCAATGGTAAACGTGAATAAAACTAACCACTCACAGCTAAACTGCACCTGAATTAGTTACAGATGCCGAGAATTTGAGAAAATTCTGCCAAAAGACTCGGCAACATCCGCTAGGTGGCATCCAGCGACCGCGTTTGGGCCGCCTTATCTCCACAAAACCTCCCATTCATACGGCAGATAAAGAGCTGCATTATTAATTTATACCACTGCATCCACTCCACACCTAATATTTGTTTAGCCAGCTGCTTCCTCTAATCCTCCTTAAACGCCATTGATGGAAATCCTAAGTATATTCAGAGTTTTTAAATTTTTTTTTTATTTTTATTTTTTTTTTCCTCACTCGTTTTTTTCCCCCTACCCCAAAGAACATTTTGTTACCTGCGAGTTACAAGCTGCCTTTTCAGGCGCAGCACTGTGTGCTACAGTTCCTACCAGCGGAGACGGAATGTCTAATACTTCCTCACCAGCAACAGAAGCAGCTTGTCGTGTGAAAATAACTTTTTTTTTGGCTGTTGTTGTTGTTCCCCACAAAAAAATTTTTCATTTCCATAGAGTTCGAGCAGCGAAGCACGCCGCCTGGTTTACAACGAAACAGAAATGCTGAATATTTCAACTTCCAGGAATGGCTGAAGCGCTGCTTCAGTGAGAAAAGGCAAATGAAAAGCAGAAAACATTAATTCCAGTTTTCGCACCTTAATCCTTGCAGCGAATTGGAAAACTTTTAATATATTTAAATGCAAGCAATTGCAAAGTCTCCCTCCACTTGAGGATCCCAGAACACCTTTTAAGGGGTGGTCCATAGTGGTTCCAGATTTTTTAGTGACTTCGTTAAATATTGATAACTTTCCTTTTGGTTCCAAGCTGTGACAAAAATACTCCTTTTAATCACATATCAGCATAAAAATAGCCACTGTTGGGGACATACAGTAGAAAACACACTTCTTACCAATTTTACAAAGTGTAATGCAACATAAACCCTCCATCTTTTTCCTGAAACCTTTTCTCCCTCTGCCCCAAGCTTTTGAAGCTCTCTAGGGCTTTGTTTTGTTGGCTTTTTAGTTTAACTTTTAATTCCTTGGGTTGTTTTTAACCAGGCTCAGTGGCATGCATGGGGAGGAACTGGAGCCCCTGGGTTTGGGATGGGAGGATGCTCTGCTGCGGACTGTGCTGCGAGCCTCTGGCAGGGACAACATTTTCCTTCCTGGTGGGCTTTTTTCCTCTTGCTGGAATCTGCTGACACACCCAGGAATCTTATCACAAAGACTGGCCTTTTGGCAAAATTTCGGTAAAGACTGGCAGCGTCTTCACTATTACATTTATTTTTTAAGGGGGGGGGGTCCTAACTTGTAAAAGCTGCTCTGCATCCGCATCTTTCCCACCTACCTCGCTTCAAAGTGTTGAAAATCATCACTAACTGGGTTTTTTTGGGTTTTTTTTTGTTGTCGTTTTTCTTTTTCCCTCCTGCATTCTTCCTCCTTCCCTTTCCCCTTGGCAGGTGTGTAAGGGCTGGGGTCTGAGGGTGATGCACTCAGGACAACTTTGCTGAGCTGCGCTTTACAAGACCGAGCATCTGTGGCCTCAGCAGGCCCAAAACCCCAGGGAAACCAGAAAAACCCATGCCTGTGTGTGTGGCAGGAGGGCTCTGCCACACCTTGGCACTGCAGATCCCTTCCTCACAGCTGCCAGTGATGATTTGTGCCCATCGCGATCTGCATCTCCCCACCTGTCTCCAGAAGCTGTGTTTATTGAGAAGGGGGTCTGTACCCACATCCACACGACCCAAATTCATCTGTGCTGTCAAATACCACACCACACGCTCTCCTGACAACAACAGGGCTCTTTCCAGAGCTCCTTCTTCCCACCTTCAGGCATTGAAACAGACATAAATACAAATCCATTGCTGCTCATCACCTACAAGACACCAAGCACCGACATGTATGGCAGCACTTTGCTGCCCTGAAGGACCCCAGCAGCAATTAGACCCTCACTAATTATACACAAACAGCAATAAACCCCCCTAATTCAAACGCACAGAAAGCTCTCCAGCCCTTCCTATCTAAACCCACCACACAGGGAGTTTTTCCATGAAAAAAAAAACGCTCTGAATGGCACCTTCCTATGGGTTTGACCCCAAAGGAACAGGCAGGAAAATGATGGAGCTCTCAGAGCCCTGGACCAGCTCATGTGCAGCTACATCTGTAAAATGTTCATCTGTTAAAGGATAAAGCTGAGGCATCCCAGCTCCATCAGGGAGTGGAGATGGTGCAGGAACCTGTGCCAAAAACCTTATTCAGGCTTCCCTTGACAATAAATAGCCAAATATGACATCAGTATGCAACATATCACATCTTATCAAAATCCTCTTGCTTCTAACTGGATGGGCAGAACTTTGCGCAGATTCTGCTTCCAGACCTCGAAACTTTTATTTTTTATACTCTACCATGCCCCTTTTCCCTGAAAACTTCTGAAAGCATCTGAACGGATGGAGAAATACTTAAAAGAGCAAAACAAACAAACAAACAAACAAATAAAGAAAAGAAAGGACAAATCTCTGTGAGGAGAACAATCCCACAGGAGGAAGCCACAGAGCAGAACTTTTTTTGTCTTTCTGCAGCCTGCAACACGATCCCTCCTTTGGTAACACAGAGCGCTTAAAAGCCAAAGACACTGAAGTTTCGCCGGTCTCAATCCGCCTTTCGCCCTCCTCAGCTGCCAAACCAGAGCTCCCAAAAAAGCCCCTCCAGAGCAGGCAGCCCCGCAGCTGATGCCACAGGCGCTGCCTGCCGGTCCCCCAAAAAAAAGTAAAAAAAAAAACCAACAAAAAAGCCAAAAAAAAAAAAAACAGAAAAACTTTCCCAAAAGTTTGATAGTTTGTTTTTTTTTTTTTTTCCTTCCCCTTTACCTTGCGAGTGGAGATGCTGTCGGGACTCTCCAGCAGCTGGGGACGGAGGGCAGAGAAGCGCAGGAGGGAGATTTTGGTGCTCACCTTAACTCAGAGCTCTGCGTGCGAGAGTGTGCGTGCGTGTCCGTGTCCCGAGTGTCTCTGGTGGACCCGATCCAGGCAAGGGAGAGCCACTTTCTCACCGAGAGGAAAAGAAAAGCAACACGTCATGAGTTAAGTACGCCTCCAAGATGTCTTAATTACAGCCCAACGTGCTCCCAGGAATGAGACGGGAGCGGGGGGGGGGGGTGTGGAATTAAACCCGCAGGATCGCGGTTTTTCCCCCTGCGGTTCGCACACACCCACACACACCCAAACCCCCGGAGCATCGGGATGCTCCAGGTCCCTGTCCTCGCCCCTCGGGTCCAGCCCGCCCAGATCCGCACCTAAAAAAGCCTCTCTCAAACTCCACTGCGAGTCCTGAGCTAAAAACTACGCGCGACTTAAAAAAAAAAAAAAAAAAAAAAAAAAAAAAAAGGGGGAAAAAAAAAGGGGGGGGGAGAGAAAAGAAAGAAGTTGGTAGTGAGTTCCTCATGAAGAGACCATTGAGTTTAGGGATTTAGGGTGAGAAACATGACACTTTTCCGACCGCTTGCCTCCCAGCCCCCCCGCTCTCTTTTGCCTTTTTTACCCCCCGCACTCCCATTAACTCCGAGGGAAAGCAGGAAAGCAGGAAAGCGGGGGTGGGAGCAGCTGGACCCAACAGGATCCCCCCTCCTCTGTTCTTCCTTCACCCCCAGCCTCCAGCAGGGTCACAAACCCAGGAAACAAACCCCCCTTCTCTTATCACACCCCAAAACCAGAGCACACCTTGCTCAGGGCCCTGGCGTCCCCAAATCCCAGGACTTCATGCAATTCCTGAACGCCACCCCAGGCCAAGGTGTTTCCTCCAGCATCAAAAATTTAAAATTTCTGTGCCGTTGTGCCCCTACACCTTGTAAGACAACACAGCCCCAAAGGGATCTGCCAAAAACCCGCCGAGCCGTGTGGCTTTAACCCCTTAAATGCCACGGCACGAAAAGCACGCGCAGAGTCAAATCTCGCACCTGACAACTGGAGGCAGAAGGTGTGGGTGGTGTTGCCCCTCTGAACGTGTCTAAATCTAAAAAAGCAACCGAGCAAACGCAAAACCCCAAATCAAACAGCAGCAGATGAAAGGGACAGCGGGGGGGGGAAAAAGGCCAAGCCTTGTTGGTGCGCTACACGTTGGCAAGTTTGGGCTCCACTGATGTCACTTGCGCAAAGCAGGTGCTGGTTTTCACTCCGCTTGAGGAAAACGAGGTTCTTGATGTCTGAATCCCCCAACAGCACCAGGAAATAAATGAGTTCTTTACTCCTAAAATTCGCTGGGTTGAAAAGCACAGGTGGTCCAGCCAGCTCGGTCCTGTGGATGGATTTTTTTGCTTTCCCTTTCCCCCTCCCTCCCACCCTCTCCATCTCCAGTGCTGAGCAGAAGAACGCGGCCGTGTCACACCCACTGCAAATCCCCAACATCATTTTCCGGCCGGGACCCCGCTCAGCTTTTATCGTGGTGGGTGTCAAAACTCTCAGCCCTCGCCATCAAAAGAGGCTGCAGCCCATCAATCCAGGAAATGCCAGAGCCGGACACATCGCGGAGCCGAGGCACTTCTGAGGGGACACGGGCTCCTTCCAGCACAGCCCTCTGGAAGGGAAAAGAAAACGAAAATAAAACAAACCCCGGGCAAATAAACACGGCTCTGTCTGGAATCATGCAGCGTCCTGACATGGAAAGGAACCATAAGGATCATCAGAGCCTGGCTTCACAGGATACCCTGACAATCCCACAAAGTGTCAGGGTATCAGTGTGAGGTTACAATTAAACCTCAGGTTTATTAATTAACGGTTATTCATTAAAATTTGGTGGGGGAAGGGGGTGTGAAAGGTGTTGCATGTCTGTGCAGTGAAATATCGAGGCGCAGGAGGCCTCAGGGATGGTGCTCAGGGACCAAGGATGCTGGGACATGGCCGGGGTTGGGTCCCCATCCCAGGGACACCAAGCCAAGGATGCTGGGACACGGCCGGGGTTGGGTCCCCATCCCAGGGACACCGAGCCAAGGATGCTGGGACACGGCCGGGGTTGGGTCCCCATTCCAGGGACACCGAGCCAAGGATGCTCGGACATGGACAGGGGTTGGGTCCCCATTCCAGGGACACCGAGCCAAGGATGCTGGGACACAGCCAGGGTTGGGTCCCCATCCCAGGGACACCGAGCCAAGGATGCTCAGGCACGGCCGGGGTTGGGTCCCCATCCCAGGGACACCGAGCCAAGGATGCTCGGACACAGACAGGGGTTGGGTCCCCATCCCGGGGACACTGAGCCAAGGATGCTCAGGCACGGCCGGGGCTGGGTCCCCATCCCAGGGACATCGAGCCAAGGATGCTCAGGCACGGCCGGGGTCGGGTCCCCATCCCAGGGACACCGAGCCAAGGATGCTGGGACACAGCTGGGGTTGGGTCCCCATCCCAGGGACACCAAGCCAAGGATGCTGGGACACGGCCGGGGGTTGGATCCCCCATTGCAGGGACACCGAGCCAAGGGTGCTCAGGCACGGCCGGGGTTGGGTCCCCATCCCAGGGACACCGAGCCAAGGGTGCTCGGACACGGCCGGGGCTGGGTCCCCATCCCAGGGACACCGAGCCAAGGATGCTGGGACACAGCCGGGGTTGGCTCCCCATCCTGGGGACACCGAGCCAAGGATGCTCGGACGTGGCCGGGGCTGGGTCCCCATCCCAGGGACACCGAGCCGGGGCACCCCGGGGGTCGGGCAGGGGCTGCCCACCCTCCTGGGGGCCGAGGGGCCGCGGGAGCCCCTCCCGGCCGAACAAAGGGGCGATTCTTCGGGGCGACCGTCCGTCCGTCCGTCCGTCCGTCCGTCCGTCCGTCCGTCCGTCCGTCCGTCCGTCCGTCCGTCCGTCCGTCCGTCCGTCCGTCCGTCCGTCCGTCCGTCCGTCCGTCCGTCCGTCCGTCCGTCCCCGCCTCCGCAGCGGAGGAAGCGGGCTCGGATTTCAATAACAGAGGGGGCTTTGATGGGGCACGGCGAGAAAACGCAGCTCCGGCGGCGGGGCCGGGGCCGGGAGGGCGGGAGGGGCCGCGGGGACCCGCGGGAGGGCGGGATGCGGGATGCGGGATGTGGGATGACGGATGCGGGATGTGGGACGAGGGATGCGGGATGCGGGATGTGGGATGTGGGATGCGGGATGCGGGATGTGGGATGCGGGATGCGGGATGTGGGATGAGGGATGCGGGATGAGGGATGCGGGATGCGGGATGCGGGATGCGGGACAAGGGATGCGGGATGAGGGATGTGGGATGGGGGATGTGGGATGTGGGATGGGGTGCGGGATGCGGGATGTGGGATGGGGAATGGGGAATGAGGGATGCGGGTTGGAGAGCGGGATGTGGGATGCGGGATGTGGGATGAGGGCGGGATGTGGGATGGGGACCGGGATGAGGGATATGGGATGTGGGATGCGGGATGCGGGATGGGAAGCGGGACAGGGAGCGGAATGTGGGATGCGGGATGCGGGATATGGGATGGGGAGTGGGATGGGATGGGATGTGGGATGCGGGATGCAGGCAGGGTGCAGGGGGCAGGATACAGGGCAGGATTTGGGATGGGGAGCGGGATGCGGGATGGGGAGCAGGGTGCAGGATGAGAGGCACGATGCGGGATGCGGGGCAGAACGTGGGATGAGGGATGCGGAGCAGGATGTGGGAGCGGGATGCAGGACGTGGGATGCAAGATGCAGGATGGGGAGCGGGATGTGGGATGTGGGATGTGGGATGCGAAGCGGGATGCGAAGTGGGATGTAGGGTGGGATGCAGGAAGCAGGGTACATGGCAGGATGCGGGATGTGGGGCAGGATGCGGGACGGCACGCGGGATGAGGGATGGGATGTGGGATCCGGGGTGGGATGTGGATGCGGGGCAGGATGTAGGATTCAGGGAGGGATGCGGGGCGGGATGTGTGGTGGGATGCAGGCAGGATGTGGGATGAGGCCCAGGATGCAGGGCGGTGTGCGGGGCAGGATGTGGAGCGGGATGCGGGATTTGGATGCAGGGCAGGATGCAGGATGTGGGATGTGGGTGGGATGCAGGATGCGGGATGCAGGATGCGGGGTGGGATGTGGGTGGGATGCAGGTGGGATGCAGGATGTGGGGTGTGGGTGGGATGTGGGTGGGATGCAGGATGTGTGATGCAGGATGCGGGATGTGGGTAGGATGCAGGATGCGGGATATGGGTGGGATGTGGGTGGGATGAGGGATGAGAGATGCGGGATGTGGGATGCAGGATGCGGGATGCGGGATGCGGGTGGGATGCAGGATGCAGGATGCAGGGTGTGGGTGGGATGCAGGATGTGGGATGTGGGTGGGATGCAGGATGCAGGATGCAGGATGCGGGATGCGGGTGGGAAGCAGGATGTGGGATGCGGGATGCGGGATGCAGGTGGGATGCAGGACAGCATCCCCCTCCCGTTCCCGCCCTCGGGGCCCTTCTCGCCTCGCTGTCCCCACCCTGTCCCTCCCCTCCGAGGGGAGCTGCCGCAGGGAGAGCCATGAAAGTGACCAGAAATGGGCATTTCGCCGAGTTTCTTCGCTGCCCTCATGTTTCATGATGTTTGTTTCCCCGGCGCTCTTCCTCGGGCTCTTTACTCGTTTTATTTGCAGCGGGTTTGGGCTGAGAGACTCCAGCTCATCCGCACCCTGTGCTGTGGGGTTTGGGTCAGCAAGGCTTTTAGGAGCCCTATTTTTGGTTTAGAGCCTCTCTTTTTTGGTTAGAGCCTCTCTTTTTTGGTTTATTAGACGGACTAAACCAAAAGGAACTGCAAAGTGAACCTGTGTGGTTTTCCATTGCATTTTTTTTCTAGTTATAAGTCAGGTTCAGGTAACCAACAGGGTGAAACATCACAGAGTCCTAAAATAAAGCCTTTTTTAAAAATCCTACAATTAATTCTAGCACCTTATGGAGGTTTGAAGACCAGCTAATGGAGCTGCTGGATACCAAGAGGATAGATCTGTGGCAAGTTCATTTTTTCTTGGCTTTTCCACAGTCATCCTTCAGGCCCCCACAACTGCACACTCTCTAGCCAGATGCTGGGCACAGGAATGCCATTTTTGGGCAATACGTATGTTATCATTTTGTTGACCAAAGGCATGGGTTCAAAACAAGCAGAATGTTAATTACAATCTTTGCTTGAGGAGAGAAATGCATGAGTTTTGGGTTAAACCCAAAATCTCTGCCCAGCATGGCACTGAGCTGCTGCGCTGTCTCAAAGGAACCCGCCTGATTAGCACTCAACAGAAGTTATAAAAACAACAAAAAAACCCCTGATTTCACAGAGTTCTGACACTTCTGGAGGCCTAATCTGCACATCTTGATGGTGATGTTCGAGCATCAGCCCCGTGGAGGGGTTTTTGAGAGACGTGGAGTTAACTGCAGCTGAAGAGCTGCTCCTCATGCAGAGCACTGCTCCGCGCGCATCCCCACGCATTAAACAACCGTATCTACAACAGTGATCAGGGATGCTCACTGCCTTTCTTCCAAGCATAGCTCAGGTGGTGTTTTTCTCCTTCCCCCTCCCAGTATCTGACCATGAAAGGGTGCAGAGTGAAAGCTGTTTGCTTAAACCCAGCTCAGATAAGATGAACAGATACAAGGTTTGCTTTTACCTAGGAGCACTGTCACCACAGGCAGCTTCACAGGCCTGCTGGTTATTATTGCTGGCACCTCAGACCACAGCAACAACTCAAAAAAAAAAAAAAAAAGAACATTCAGTACCATTTTGTGAAAGATTCTTGAGTTTTCCTTTTTAATGCGGTTGCAAAGATGGCATTCTCTGCCGAAGCAAGTATTGCCATTCGTGTTGCACAGGGTTACAATGGAAAAAAAATTTTGGAAACTCCCACTGTTGCCACTTAAAATTGGCTATTTTTCAGGCTTGGAGGAGAAGGACACTGGGAAAACAGCACCTACAGCATAATCTTCCAAATAAACCTAAAAAATCAGGGGAGGAAGAGTTTTAGGGTTTGCTTTCAGCAGGTTTATCACTTTGATTTTGCGTTGCTCACTTCTTGAGGGACTTGCTTTTAAAGCTTGTAAAAGTTCTGCCATCCAGAAATCCTTAAAATTTTCAAACCACAGGAGTTGGTGCCCATCAGGGTTTTTTGTGTGTGTGTGTGACACAAAAAGGAGATAAAACCATAAACATACACAACTGATATAAAAATTTGGGTTCTTTAGTGCCACGGTGAGGTGCATTTAGGATTCGTCAGAAAAATCAGGTGCTGGCGGGCACATCTTCCTGCAGGATTATCCTGCATGAAATGCATAGTCCATTTTCTCTGTGCAACCGCTTTTGGCACCTCTTTTATTGCCTGATGCCTTCAAATTTCACAATTATTCCTCCTGCACAAGTCTTGCAGGCCAGCGGTGCGTCTGCTGCTGGTCCCCAAGGCACCCCAGACATCTCCTCCTTCACCCTTCCTGTGGCACCTCACCCTGAATTTCATTTTCAGGGAGGTGCTCCCTCTGAACCCAGGGAAACGGAGGGACTCGGGCAGCAGAAATGAAGCACTCTTGATCCCACTGGGGAAGATGTGGGGTAAAAGCTAAGAATATGATGAAAAATGTGAGTTATGCACTTCCTCTGCTTGGAAAATTCAGCAGGGTGGACGCTATGAGTCACTGGTACAAAGCTACTGAAATCTGCAGGAGAAAAAAAAAAAGGCAGCAGAACATATTT
Source organism: Emberiza elegans (assembly GCA_024865655.1). Classification (NCBI taxonomy): domain Eukaryota; kingdom Metazoa; phylum Chordata; class Aves; order Passeriformes; family Fringillidae; genus Emberiza; species Emberiza elegans. The sequence goes on from JALJVW010000034.1 coordinate 2,141,402, forward strand.
TTTTTTATTTATTATTTTTTTTTCTGGAAAAAAGCCTACACATTCATTCAATTTTTTTTACTGAAAAGAAGAAAAAAAAAACACAGAAGAGAGGTACAAATATGGTGACAAATAAAGTAACACCCATTAAAAATTATTTAGTCAAAAGAAAATATATGAAAGGACTGGTTTTCCAAACTGACTGAAAATAAAGGAAATTATTTTATGCCAGCTGAACAGTCAGCTTTCCATTTGAGATTATTTATAGATTCTCAGTCTACAGAGTTTTCTCCTTCTTTTTTACAAGTTGGGCTTGTTACACTATGAGGTTGTTTCCCTCAGACTGGTTGTCAGGTTTCAGTGAGATATTTGTAGCTCCTTAATACTCCTGTCTACATAATCCTTTCCTTTTTCACAGTATTCTCATTCCTACGGCTTAAGAAATGGAACGCCAACAAAAAAATTCGTGGAAAAAAAAAATTCAGATTATCTCTCTCCTAACATCACTTTCTCTGGAGATGGATGGATGGGCCCTGCAAAAGGAATTTGCATGGTCTCCATCCTGCCTGATTGTATCAGGAGAATGACTTTCATGTAAACACACTTTTGACACGGCGCTTCATCACGCGATCTTCACGCAGCCCTCTCCAGAATATTCATCGATTTTTGTCTCCCGGTCCGCCTTATCCCTGCCTTGCCCTGGAAGCTGATTTGACTCATTAGCACGTTGCTGTTGGCCCCGTGTCCCGGCTTTTCTGGGAATTCTTTTGCTGTGGATTCTGCATCTCGCGAGTGGCTGTGCCAGGCTGGGGGTGCTCCCTGAGCTCCTGCAAGCCCAAAATGTGAATCAGGTTTTTCTGCTCTCCTGACGGACCCTGGGGGTGAATTGGTGGGGCAGAAATGGAGAGTGACCCTCGGGAAGCCGAGAAGGAAGCCAAGAAGGAAGATGAGGAGCAATGACTTGTAATAAATAGCGTAGGAGCGGGAGCAGGAAAGTTTCTGCCACCAGCACTCAGGTCAGCAAAATACTTTGCATTTTCACCATGCCTCCTTCAGCTCTTACAGGTGTCATGAGTGTTTGTGCTCTGCACACCCCAAAAATGAGAGAGTTTTATTCCATGAGACAGCAGAAATCTGGTTTAGGGAGTGATAAAAGGGAAATATTGAAGGCAACCTTTGGACTGAACAGGTTCAGTAGTGGATAAGAGACTTTTAAAGGCAAACTACCAACTTCTAGTTGTCTTAAGCACTGGTTTTTCAGGTAAGTTGAAAGGAAATAATAAGTTCTTGTAAATTACTTGATTTGCTCTCGCTGCTCTCATTTTTTAAAGTTACACATATGAGTGCAATGCCAGCTGAGTCTCAGGAACAGCAAATATCCACTGTGACTGCTGGAAAAATCAGTGAATTCTCCATATGTGGGGACTGCATCATCCCACAAAGATCACAGGTACCCTCCCACACAGATTACAGTTTTCCAGTCTGTACGAACAGGACTGATTTTTTGGTGTCTAACACCACAAACCACACGATTTCAGGCAATTGTGGCTCCCTCAAAGCTTAGAAGTGACTCCAAGGAGTGACATTTTCACATGGAAAACAGAGCTAGTTTCTACCCAGTGTTGGACCACCATCAACAAAATGCTGCTAAACTGTCTGTGCTACCATCTTTCAAGGCATTCAGATAGAAAAAAAAAAAAAACCACTTTTTATGACTGAAATAAGGCAGCCCAAGCCAATAGAAATGAGAACAGGACCAAAACTCTGAAGATTCTGGCCAATCTTCAAAACAGCCACTGAGCCATCTGAGTGCAGCCTCTAACCTGGTACAAACTGAGGCAGCTCAGCTTTCCAGGGGCACATTCCCAAGTGCAGGGAAGAGACAGTGCCAGTGGTGTCTGCTCCTGGCTAGGATATCTTTCAATAACCACGAGAAGCTCTGGTATCAGTTCCTTATTTGGGTACTGTTTTTACTGGTTTCTTACGGGATGAGCCCCAAACGAGAGGTCTTAACACCCGAAAAATATTTAATGAGAGACACCTTGTGAAAGGTTTCTTAGGGGTTTTGCCATTTGCAGAGCTTAAAAGGCACTTCTGATTGCTGTCTTGAATTCTGCTTGAGGTTTTTGTGTCCTGGATACGCAGGAATATTTTGTCTGTGCCTCCTGGGAGAGTGCTGCAGGGCTTGCAGTGCTCTGCTCCTGTGCTGGGTGGTGTTCTCTGAGCCGTGTGGGAATGCGGGGAGCCGTGGTTATGCCCACATTGTGGTGCTTCCAGGGATCTCAGCTTTGGAGGAGCTTGGATCACGGATGCCACACAGGAGCCAGCAGCCACTTGGCTGCCAGGAAGGACACCAGGACACCAAAAACCAGCTGGTATCCAGAGGCAGAGCCCCTCAAGGCTCACACCCTGAGGCCAGCTGGCCCAGGGATGGGTGGCACTGACACTGTCACACGCTTTAGGGAGGGGCTGTCGCAGACAACTTCTATGAAAAATCCTTCCCTTAGGATTTTTCCTCCTGAGAAGCTGAGAGGCCTCAGGAACAAAATGCAAACAATGGTTATCTGCTGCTGTGGGATGCAACAGGTGCATCTGGGATTGGGCTCATGTGGTTGTTTCTAACTAATGGCCAATCACAATCAGCTGGCTCAGACAGAGAGTCCGAGACACAAACCTTTGTTATCATTCCTTCTTTTTCTATTCTTAGCTGGCCTTTGGATGAAATCCTTTCCTCTATTCTTTTAGTACAGTTTTAATGTAATATATATATCATAAAATAATAAATCAAGCCTTCTTAAACACGGAGTCAGATCCTCATCTCTTCCCCAGTCCAAGAACCCCTGTGAGCACGGTCACAAGGGGGGTCCCTTGGGTTTGCGGATGCAGCCCAAGGTTTGGATGGGTGAATATTTTTGGCATTCCCACTGCATCCAAAAGGCTCAGACGTCTGTGCTTATGAGCAGGAGCTGATCCAGAGAGCTCTCTAAGGAGCCACTGGCTCTCCCTGACTTATTTTACAGCTTCCATGCTCTGTAAGGAGCTCTTGTATTACACGTAGCAGCGCACAAACCCCATTCCTTCCGCATCTGACTCAAACAAGAGACAGGCTTGGTGTCCCACTCATTTTGGGGGAATTATCAGCACTTGCTCAGGCCCACTGCAGCAGGATTTCCAGCGTGAGTAAAGGAGCTGTCTAGTCCCAATTATCTGCTCTTTCAGCTGCATGTTCCGTGTGGGGAGATGAGGAAACGTGAACTGCAACGCTGTCAGTGTGTGACTGGTGCACCTCTTACATCTCTGAGCAAGGCTCTTCATTAGTTCTGCTTCCCAGGGGTTGTGAGCAAAATTAAAATTTCTGTAAGAACACATTCCCCGGAGGCCTAGGGTGACCTCTTTTCTCGTTTTGCATGATAGGCCCTTAAATCAAATGCAACAGTTTTCAGTTAATATATTTCATTTGCTGACAGCGTGACATTGTTGGTATTTAGGCTTAAATTCATATTCTGTCAAATCTCATTAGTTTATTTTAATAAGGATCATCTTGATTGCAGCTCCCTGGCTTCAATTATAGCTAGGATATCTTTTAATAACCATGAGAAGCTCTGATATCAGTTCCCCGTTTGAGAACACCTGACTGCCTTGTGAAAGGTTTCTTATGGGATTTGCAGAGCTTAAAAGGCAGAGGTCTTAACACCTGAAAAAATTTTCATGAGAGAATTTGCTGTCTTAAATTCTGAGGTTTTTGTGTCCTGGATCACGAGGGAATATTTTGTCTGTTTTGCCATTTGCCTTAAAAAGGGATTGAGTCTTGAATTCTGCAGGGCTTGCAGTGCTCTGCTCCTGTGCTGGGTGGTGTTCTCCTGTGCCGTGTGTGGGAATGCGGGGGAGCCGTGGTTATGCCCACATTGTGGTGCTTCCAGGGATCTCAGCTTTGGAGGAGCTTGGATCACGGACGCCACACAGGAGCCAGCAGCCACTTGGCTGCCAGGAAGGACACCAGGACACCAAAAACCAGCTGGTATCCAGAGGCAGAGCCCCTCAAGGCTCACACCCTGAGGCCAGCTGGCCCAGGGATGGGTGGCACTGACACTGTCACACGCTTTAGGGAGGGGCTGTCGCAGACAACTTCTATGAAAAATCCTTCCCTTAGGATTTTTTCCTCCTGAGAAGCTGAGAGGCCTCAGGAACAAAATGTAAGCAATGGTTATCTGCTGCTGTGGAATGCAACAGGTGCATCTGGGATTGGTCTCATGGGGTTGTTTCTAATTAATGGCCAATCACAGCCCAGCTGGCTCGGACAGAGAGCCGAGCCACAAGCCTTTGTTATCATTCTTTCTTTTTCTATTCTTAGCTAGCCTTCTGATGAAATCCTTTCTTCTATTCTTTTAGTACAGTTTTAATGTAATATATATATCATAAAATAATAAATCAAGCCTTTTGAAACACGGAGTCAGATCCTCATCTCTTCCCCAACCCAAGAACCCCTGTGAACACGGTCACAAGGGGGGTCCCTTGGGTTTGCGGATGCAGCCCGAGGTTTGGATGGGTGAATATTTTTGGCATTCCCACTGCATCCAAAAGGCTCAGACGTGTGCACATACGAGCAGGAGCTGATCCAGAGAGCTCTCTAAGGAGCCACTGGCTCTCCCTGACTTATTTTACAGCTTCCATGCTCTGTAAGGAGCTCTTGTATTACACGTAGCAACGCACAAACCCCATTCCTTCCGCATCTGACTCAAACAAGAGACAGGCTTGGTGTCCCACTCATTTTGGGGAGATTATCAGCACTTGCTCAGGCCCACTGCAGCAGGATTTCCAGTGTGAGTAAAGGAGCTGTCTAGTCCCAATTATCTGCTCTTTCAGCTGCATGTTCCGTGTAGGGAGATGAGGAAACGTGAACTGCAGCGCTGTCAGTGTGTGACTGGTGCACCTCTTACATCTCTGAGCAAGGCTCTTCATTAGTTCTGCTTCCCAGGGGTTGTGAGCAAAATTAAAATTTCTGTAAGAACACATTCCCCGGAGGCCTAGGGTGACCTCTTTTCTCGTTTTGCATGATAGGGCCTTAAATCAAATGCAACAGTTTTCAGTTAATATATTTCATTTGCTGACAGCGTGACATTGTTGGTATTTAGGCTTAAATTCATATTCTGTCAAATCTCATTAGTTTATTTTAATAAGGATCATCTTGATTGCAGCTCCCTGGCTTCAATTATAGCTAGGATATCTTTTAATAACCATGAGAAGCTCTGATATCAGTTCCCTGTTTGAGAACTGCTTTGTGCTTTCTTATGGGATGCGCCTCAAAGGAGAGGTCTTAACACCTGAAAAATATTTCATGAGAGACACCTTGTGAAGGGTTTCTTAGAGGTTTTGCCATTTGCAGAGCTTAAAAGGCAGTTCTGATTGTTGTCTTGAATTCTGCTTAAGGTTCTTGTGTCCTGGATATCCAGGAATATTTTCTCCAAGGAGTTTGATGGGTTGTGATGAGCTGTCCTGGCAATTCCATACCTACTGTTGGAATTTATTGTGCTGCTGCTTGGAAGTGATGGATAGAACGGTTCCCTGCAAAGGAAGCAGTCACTTCGTCTTTCGAGCCCATTAACACATTTTCTGTGGGGAGGTTTCTGTGGTGATAGAATGCTCCTTTTTTTTTTTTTTTTTTTTGACAGCAGTATTTCTACCCGCAGGTGTGGCTCTCGTGGTGGTTTTTTTGGGATTTGCTAGAATTGCTGCTCATTATTTGAGTAGGTATATATAAATATACATATATATATAGGTCAACACAAATAACTTTGCTTGTCCTCTGTGCAGGGTTTCCATCAGTGCAGCCGAGGGAAAGCTGGATGCAGTTATTCTCATTTCCTGTTTACTCGTTCTTGGGAAAAAAAAAATTGTCAAAAGGGATGAAAACCCCGTCTGACTTGGTGACAAGACCCAGTGAATCCCTCCTGATACCATCTCGTGATCCCTATCTGGTGGAGCATTTTGAAGTGGAGTCTCTGTCAGTGCAAATACATTAAACATATGCACACATAAGGCAGGGCTGCCAAGAGCTTAATGAATTTAAGTGTTCAGGAGTGCAGCAGTTGTACACTGGGGTGTGTTCTCACCATGATTTTAAATGCTGTTGGTTTTAATTTCTTGAATGATTCAGTGTGGAAAATATTCATCGGGTTATAAAAACGTGTTGACTTTGATCCTTCTTTATTTTCTTTTTAGTAAGACTGAAAAATCTTTGCCGTCACAGTAAGTGGAAAATCAATATAATAAGAAAATGATGATTTACCTTTTCATATGGAAATATGTCTTCTGAGCACAGTTAGAAAAAGACCCTTAAAGAGAGCAGAATTCAGAGCATTTCTCCTTTTTAAATGAGGATGGTTATTTAAGAAAAACAATTTAAATGGGAGAAAAAAAAATCCTTTTCACCAGTGCTGAAATTAACTTCACCTGCATAAATTCTGAGTTCTAATCTATGAAACCATTCATATGAGGAGAACCAAATGCTGCTGGAATGCTGAAGTTTTACAGTTGTGAGCTACGCCACAAAAATCAAGTCCTACATAGTAAAAGCCTTTCAGCTGAGCCCAGCCTTCCTCCTTTTTGCAATAAATGCAAAAGGTACATCCTCAGCAACGTGAGAATTTATCTGTCTGAAAAGGCACATTATTACTCTGCAGAGAACCCAGAAGAAAGGAAACGGACTTAAACGCATCAAAACTGGTAAAATAACATTAAAAATAATGGTGATGAAGCCTTGCCGGCCAAAACACAGAATGAATAGAGGGGTTGTGTCCCTTGTGGGGGATGCAAACTAAAATAGCAGTTCAGGATATAGCCCTGCGGAGCTCCAGCCACAGGGACCCTCACCCTGATCCAAAAAGAGGATTGGAGTGTTTAAAAAAAGGGTTTCCTACCCTCAGAGTCTCTGCTTCTTTCGAGCTGCACCACCAACCAGTCACCACAAGCAGCAAATAACTGGCTGAGCTGGGGATGAACTGCAAAAAAAAAACCCAAAAAACTGCTTAGATTAAAAAAAAAAAAAACAAAACCACCCAAGCCAAACAAACAAACAAAAAAAGTTGTTCTTGTGCTATTTTGTGTCGGTGAATAATCACAGCGATGCTTTCATAGCATCACAGATAAATACCTAAATGCCTTCCTAAAATACCTGAAAAGCCAACTTTGAAATTTCTGTGTCGTTTGTGCTTTTAAAAGTAGTTGCTATGTATATGTGTGTTCTTTTTTTGAACCTGACAGTATTTCTGTCCCCACCAATGAAATATTCTGTGGAAAAATGCCACAATCAATAAAAAAACCCCTTTCTTCAGTTTTTTCCTGCGTCATATACTAGTTTTTGGGTAGATCTACTATTACCTTTTTGTGCATTTTACCAATTTTGTGCATATCACCAATTCTTGGTGCATTTTTGGGTAATACCAAGAGAGGTTAAACAATTTGTTTTACAGTCTTCATTTTCTGAGGGGGCCTTTGTGACAAGAGAGCACCACCAAAACAATGGGTGAAAAGAATTATCCTTCTTTCCAGCAGTGAAAAAAAAATTTATGGTCACAGCAAACTCTTAAAACAAGGATGAACAATGAGGGCAGCATTGTTGTATTTTCTAGTATTTAGTGAATAATTTAACTATTACATTATTTTCTTCTTGCCAGGAGATTTTTCAGCCCTGCAGATTAAGGCAGCTGGGCAATACACTGGGCAGAAACCCAGTCTGAAAGAAGTGGGTTTCTGAATTTTGAATTTTATTTTCTCCACATTCCTTTAACACAACAATAAACCAAAATTCTACTTTCTCTTTTAGTCAGAATACTTTGCTGGTCTTGGTTGCAGCTTTCCAGTGCTAGGGACTACAAAGGGAGAGCCTTAATTACAAAGAAAAATAAAAATCCTAGTTTACTTAGGAAGTTCCTTATTAATTTCCATTTTAGGGAACCAGAACATTGTGTTGCTCAAAAAATAAGTGTTTATGAGGCATTGGGTGCAGCAGGATTATTAAATTTTATAAGCAGATCCGATCCGGAGCGGTGAAAGAATTCAGTGTTTTTTGCACACATAATCTAAAATTTCCATGTATTCTGTAGATCTGCCTAATTATTTCCTTATTAAAAACCAGATTTTTACTTCTGAAGCCACTTAGCTCCTTGAACAGTGCTCTGAAAGAGTTACAAAAACAAACACAGAGGAAAGTACACCTGCCTGTGCCCAATTTGATGCTGATTCACAGTAAACTGAGCGTGCACAACCAGTGAAATGCACCCCGAATAGATTTAGTGGTAAGCTCTGTGATCTGATCCAGAGAGGAATAATTCAAATGCCTGAATTAGGCTGCAGAAAGTCAGAATGAGGGCTTGGGCAGGTACAGAAGGTAGAATTTGCCATCTAATAGGCATCTGAATTTGAATTTAGCTACCCACATTTAACCTGTATTTTAGTTTTTGGACCTACAGCACTGACTTGGGACTTGCTTTATCACATAATCTTATATCAAATATCCCCTGCTCATACAATGGGTTTTTTTTTCAAGGTGATGAGCAAATTGCTGTTGTCATCTCTAAGCATGAAATAAAATAAAATGCCGTGATTTTGGTGCCACAATTTCAAGGTAAAAAGAGCAATTGGTGTGGGCTGGCTAAGATTAGAGATTAGATTGGTGCTCCCATGTATTTTTGTGAGACCTGCATAGATTTACTTCCTGTAAAGGGTATTGATGCAAATTGAACTTATTTCACAAGAAAATGAACGTAGAAACTTTCACAGGACAAGACAAATTCAGTCTGAATAAAATTTCCAAAGTATGGCCTTAAATGCCCTTAAAAAAAAAAAAAAACTAACAAATTCACACCTTAGTTAAAGAAACTAACTTAATTAAACACGGCATCTAAAACCTTTGTGTACAAAAAAATATTCATCCTTCCAGAATCAGTCTTGAGTATCTGCTGTGAGAAATTTAGGGTCTATAGGTGAAAAATTTCTGGCCTTCAGGTGAGAAATGGAGGTGAGAAATTAAGAGCAGCTTGGTTTGAAAAAAGGAAAGGTGAAAGAGGTCTGGGTGCTGCAGCTAAAAACCAACAGAGGAGTGCTATTTTCTTGTTGGAACCCTGGATATTGAGAATTTTGGGCTTTCTGCGCTGACCCCCAAGAGAACACTGCATTTTTACCTGAGGCTGTGGAGAAACTTCCAAAATGGAATGACAGAACTGGGATTGTGAGTGTGGAGTTTGGATAGAAGTGTGGGATACCACAGGGTGGGAAACTTAAGAGTTTAAGGGTGTAGAATATAGTAATGTATATAAAGCAAGAGGGAGGTTTTCTTCACCTTCTTCCCCATGGGTTTGGGTGGTTTTGTGTAACTGGATAAAAAGTCCTCATTGTGGGCCACAGGTGGTTGGTTATTGGGCTAAAAGTAAAAATAATTTAGGTGTCATTCCTTAATTGGACAGTTTATCCTTAAAAGGCCTTGTATAGGAAGACTGCCATTTTGTAGTTTTTCAGTGAAATGCTGTAGAAATCACAACTTGTAGAACTGTGACATGGATAAGAAATGATAAACATTTGAGTCTGAACACCAAACACCATCCCTAACACTTCAAATCCCAACCCTGACAGAGGCAGAAGGAGGAAGCCGAGAACCAGCAATGGATAAACAGCCCAGAAGATGATTTTTCCCTGGATTGGGCGCCAGAATTGCCGCTGGAGCAGGATTGCCCATCCCGCTTCAGCTCCGTGGCTCTCTCCCGAGGGACGCCAGCAGGGTGAACTCTCACGGGGCAGCACACTGCCAAAAAATTCCAGGGGAGGCAGGGAGGAATTGCGCATCTCTGGCCGGGAGCCGGAGGTCTGTGCTTGCAATGAGCCAGAATTTGTGAGTGTGGGAGGCTCTGGAGGCACAGCCACCCTGCAGGGTGATGGGGAGGCCACTGAGCCAGGTCCTTCCAAGGATGTGTTGGAGAATTTTTTTTTTTTTTTTTTTTTCTCTCATGCATGGGACAGGGCTGCTTGGAGATGTTCCTTGAGCTTTTATTGCAGCCTCAGCTTTATTACGTGGTTGAGACAATAGGAAGATGACAAAAACTCATGTACTTCCAGCAACAGCCAAAGACTTCTTTGCTACAGAGCATTTAAAAACTTTCTAGCCAATAGCACATTGCTGAAGCTTACAGATATTTATTTGTTCTAGCCAATCACTAAAAACACGCACGTACTTACTTCACACAATGCTTGTCTTCTTTCTATTAACACTGCACAAAACTTCATTATTAAGCTTAAAACCTTCTAGTATCTTACTAAACATATTTTTCAGCAGTCATAAAACTCAGGCTATTGTTTAATGTCCTTACTTGCTATACTGTTGTGACTTTTTCTACCTTCAGACTTTGCAGCTGCAGCCAGTTCTAAGTTCTCTGCTCTTTCTTTTTCTAAAGCCTGATTTCCCAGCTTTCTAAAAAAATTTCTTACCTCTACTATTTCCCACACAAGGACTCATTTTTTTTGCTGAGCTGGGCATGTTAACCAGCAAAAAAAAAAAAAAAAAAAAAAAATAGAAAAAAGCAGTGTATGCCATTGTAGAGGGAATTCCAGTTTGGAGAGAACTCTGTAATTAAACTTCTCCCAGCACCTGGAGCATCTCCTGTCTGTGCCTAGCTGGGTGGACATCCTTGCCCTGCAACAAGTGCCTGGAAATTCCAAGATGCACTTAAAGATCCTGCTTTATGTCAAACAGCAAGCTCCAGGCAGTGAGGTTTGAAGCTTTGCCAGATCTGGGTGCTGATTCAGGTTCACCCAGCGGGGCGTGCTGGAAATTAATAACGAGCAACGTGATGCATCTCAGCATCAGTCAGAGGGATTTTCCCACCCCTGCCTTCCCCCTGCTCTGTTCCTCTGAGCAGTTACTCCCTCTCAGGTCAGATGTTCACTTCAAATGTATGTGGGCTTTTCTGGATCACCAATCTTAATCTTTCCCAGTCACTTTCCTGGCTCATTTCTCTTCTGTGCTGATTTCCCTTGAAAATATCAAGTCCTGCTCTGTTACAGTGCTGAATTTACCCTTTTTCCTCCCTACCTTTCTCTCCCCCCAGGCACTTCACCAGTGTTTTGTGTCCCCACTGAACAGAAGGAGCACTCCTTGCATACTGCAGTTAAAAAAAATTGGTGTTTAACGTTTGCATGCATTGAGGCTTTTCACAGGCATCGCTCACGACCTTTTCTGCAGTTCCTGGGACTGTGATTTGCAATTATTCGGGATATTTTTCCCACCAGGTCCATTTTTCCCCCCATACTTTCACAGCTGAACTTAAAGCAGGCACTGACTGCCCTGTGCTGTTCATCTGCTGCATGGAGATAACATGGAGTTTACAAAGGGTTCTTTTTGGCTACCCTGCATCAGTTAAAAATGATTTTTGATTGCAAATTCCATGGCAGATGCTTCAGCTGATCTTAGTTTTTGATTAATAAATCTGCAGCTGCTTTTTGTTGTTTTTTTGTTGGAGAGGGTGGAAAAAGAATGAGCAGTGGCAGGGTTAAATTTGACTTCTGAGGTGGGCATTTGAGCAAAAAATAAGTCATGGTGAATGAAGCCATAATTTGTTACATTTTCCCTGGAGGAAAAGACTCCACTCTCCCAAAATGACTTTATGAAGATGTGGTGGTTTTAGTTTGAAAACTGGGTGGAAATACTAATTTGGTGTAGTGGGTTTGGTCTGTTAATTTAAGATTTGTGTAATTTTGAGATTTCTCAACTAATGTGCTGATGAGTGTGGTCAGTTTTATTTTTGGTTAATTATTTATTGTGAGATAGGGAGGTAGGACTAGGAGAAAGGCAAAGTGGGTTTGAAACTTTAAAAAGATATAAAGAAAATTTTATTGACAGTAACTAAGAGGAAAAAAAAGTAGTAAGAATCAAAACAAACCCTCCAGAACACTCGCCCCCCAACTTTTCCTTTCCTACTGACAATGTGAAGAAACAAAACCTACAAATTTTAGGCATTAATGTTTAAAATGTAAGCAATGCCTAAATTTGTAAGTAATGCTTGACACCAGTGCAAAAAAAAAAAAAAAGGAAAGAAAGAAATTACAAAATAAGAAAAAAATTACAAAAATAAGAAAGAAATTACAAAATAAGAAATTACAAAAATAAGAAAGAAATTACAAAATAAGAAAATACAAAAATAAGAAAGAAATTACAAAAAAAAGACAGAAATGTGGGTTAAAGTCAGCAGGTGGAGATGCCAAGTGCTGCTGGGGTAGAGCAAATGGAGTTCTCATATCTTCTGGAGGGTGTGAAATTTCCTGCATTTCCCTGACCAATGTCTGCAACCTGCCCTGCAGAGCAAGGGAAGAGGAGGGAGAAGAGCCTGCCCAGATCTCCCATTGAAGTCCCACTGCTTTGAATAAATAATTAATTATTTATTATTATTATTAATAAATAATTATTTAATTAATAACACCATCCCGTGTCTGCTCTCACCAACTGCTTCAGTAATTTTTTTGGGGTGGGGGGAAAGAGAAGCATTGCAGTGCCAGAACATTGATGAAAACAGTTGCGCCCATGCACAGATCTGCCTCCATTTTCCAGTTTTATTGAAAAAGAACAAAATTTTCCTGGCTCTCGGGCATCTGGGTGAAACCTCTGGGTGCTGGAGTTTGTCCTGGAGGGTGTTTGGGTATTTGTGCAGCATGGGATGGTTTTTGAGAGGAAGGGCAGAGCTCCAGTTTGGGCACTGTGATTTGTCCCCACAGTCACAAGAGGAAGGTGACTTGGAAGAATCCTACAATTTCCAATATTCCACATAGCAGCTGGACTTCAATACAGCTGTGATTTAACAGAAATTAAATACTTTGAATTTTTTTTTTTTGTTTGTTTGAAAAAACTAGAATGCCAGCTACAGCACTGGAAATGGCTCAGTTTTAGTTTTCCTCTGTAGGTAGGCACTGAAGTGACATCAGTTTAGTAACAGACTGACCAGACCCTAGGGGAGAATGACTGACCTTGAAATATTAAAAAAAAAAATCAAAATATAAAGCCTGTGTAATGAGACCAGAAAAATGGAAGCCAAACGCTCTGGTGAGGGCAAATGGCATATATGAAAATATTAAACAGCTGCTGGCAACGTGGCACTGAAATATCAGATAATGCCAGCTCTGTTCTCAGATGAATTCCAAAGGCATTTCTTCTTGGAGGCTCGCTTAACTCTGGTAAGAGCCATCTGAATTTTTCATACACCTTGATGGGTTGCAAATTAGCTGTGATCACTCTGGAGGAAGACCTGTGCCCCACAGGAGGAAAAACTCGACGAGAACATCTGCTCAGCTGTGCCTTGGTGGTCAAGGAAGCAAAGAACTCACCGGGTTGTGTCGGGGAAAATGTGTAGAACAAAGCTGGAATTCCAGCATTGCTGCTGTGCGTTGTCTTCATTTCTTTTCTTAATGCTTCAGGAATTCCAGGATGAATGCCAGGGAAAATGCTAAAAGTGTGCAGGCTTGATGTCTGACTACCCTTTGTTTGGTTTTTAAGGTGAGAAATGACAGCTCGTTTTATTTTTATTTATAGCCCTGTTTTCATTGCATAAAAATAGTGCTTAAAGCTTGAACAAGTATTAACTCTCGTGGCCCTATCATAAATAAAAGTGAGAGAAAATCTTTATATTAAGGTCATCCTGTCTTAAATAAAGATTCAAGCACAAAGCACATCATTTGAGATGTCAGAGGACTTTTCACGTGGAGAGGGCTTGAAACAATGGAAAAAGTTTGAATTATTGAGTGTGTAGAGGAATTGTGGCCATAGTAGGAAAAAAGATCCCCAGAAGATGGAGCAACAGAGGGAGCTGAGACCCTTTCCTTTCCTCACAGGAGAACTGAGGGATGGATGCTCAGTGAAATGAAAAGATGGCAAAGACGTTTCAGGAATGCTGAAGGTGTCAATGCCACTACCCTGGTCAGGACTTTGCAATTGCTCCCCCAATTTCTGGTGTTCTCGGGAGATCTCAATGTCCAAAATGGCATCTGCTCATGAGTCACTCTCCTTTTATTAATTATTATTATTTTTTTAATAATTTATAAGAGGAAAAAAAATATAGACGCAAAGAAAAATACATCAATGCAAAACAGAACAGCTGGTATTTGCCTAAAATAAAACTTTTGGTAAATGGTAAACGTCTCAATTTCCTCTCGAGCAGAGAAATCAGGATGATCTGAAGTTTGACTGATGCCATTGTGGGCTAAAGCTCTCTGCTCTCACCCAGTTCCTGTTAACTCACCACAACCTGTTTAGATTTTCATGAAATACAGTTCCCCTCCTGCTGTGTTTTTTTTTTTACAGTGGTGTCCCAGAAAAAACAGGGGACATTCAGCTTAACAAGGCTCTTGCCACTATTAAAAAGTGGTGTCAGATTTAGAGACAATGAGGAACATTTATTCTGCCTTTCAGAATATTTGTGAGGGTTGTCCATCCCCAGCTGTCACAAATCTGTCTTGCAGTATTTTGGTGTGTGGTTCATGATGTTTTCCATTAATAAGCCCTTGATCTGGGGCTATTTCTTAGTATATTATTAAGTTTCTAACTTAATAATGTTTTACTTTTAGCATGTTACCTGGATTTTTGGCAAGGTAGTGGAGGAACTGATTTGAGCAAAGAACCTTCTGCAGCTCAAACCTTCCACATCCCACTTCAAGATGCATTTTTAGACACACTTAATTCTTTGGAAAATTTAGAGGATAAAATCATGCAATCTTTTAGGCTGGGAAAGCCTGTAAGCTCATCCAGTCCTGTCTATGTTATTAAGAATTGGTCATTGAAAGGCACTAAATATTTCAGTCTGGGGCCTGTGTTGGCAAGGTGGGAAGAATAATTTTGTAGAGAACAGATGTGGCAGAATTGTTTCCTTATATATTGAGGACAAAAGATAAATTTGTAGATCATTGTTATTCAGTAGAGAGACAGATTTTGAGCTGTTCCCTTCTGTATAATTCAGGAGCATCCCATTATGGTGGGGATGGCTGCCTAAAACCAAATTAATTTTTCACCTGGCACGGGAGAACTTTGTTCTTCCCCTGGAATCTGTGCATCTTTGCTCTCCCAGGAGATATTGGCAAGGATGAGAGATGGAAGCTGCACATCCCATGGGAGCCGAGTCCTCCTCCTCTGCTGGATGTGGCTTTGGAGCTGCTTCATTGCAGGAGGGGATGTTTTAGGATTTTGGCTTTTATAATTTCCATGTATTTGTGATCCTGCAGTTCTTTAGTGTGTAACTCCAAACTCCACATTCAGTGTCAGCTGCTGCTGTCCCATTTTGGGCAGACACAACAATTCCTCTCCAGGCCTGGCAACCAAGGACACCTCACTGCCTCAGGGCCCAGAAATGCACACAAAAGTGACTTTGGTGGGCAAACTTGGGGTAAATGACTTCATTACCTGAAGCTGGAATTGTTAGAATAACCCCCAATATACAAATGGACCAAACTTAGAGAAGTGTGAAAATCTGTGACCCATCATTCATGTAGCCCCTGGATGGGCTTGGTCTTGCCCTAAATGTACCTGAAGGTCCTTCAATAAATGTAATCACTTTTCATTCCCTTAATTTTGTCTGGCCTCTGATTTTAGGCAGTCCCAGCAAGGCATCAGTGAAACCAAAAGGCCAGACACCCAACTCTGTTCACATTTCTGGGACACCTCATCTCACACAACTCCTCTATTTACACCCATTTTGGTGGGGCGGAGGGGCCGAGCAGGTTTCTCTCTGGTCTCTTGGTTTTGGTGACTTGTTGAGAAGTCAGTGTACCTTTTTTTTTGGAAGAGTTCTGCCTAATGCCCAGCAGGAATGCCTCCACGGTGTTATTTTCCCCAGTGAAAATGAACGGGAAGCTGGCCAGAGGCTCCCCAGTTTTTGCTGTGTGCCGTGGCAATGCACTTGATGCTCACGGAGCAGCGGCCCCTGCATCTTCTGCTGCCAGTGCTGTCCCAAACCAAAGAGATCCCAAGGGAGATAACAGATAAAAAGGACCTGGGGGCAGAGAAGGAGGTCAGCAAGAGACAAGAACACTGCCACTTTCACAGGAACAAATGGCAAAGGCTGGAGGGAAAAACGTCCCTTTGATGTTTCAAAATGACCACAGAAATCGGCGATCAACCCCGAGACAAGTTTGTTATTGACTTTTTTTTTGGTGTTCTAAGCAAGCAGTTTTGCACCCTCGACAAAGGAAGGGTGGAGTTAGAATTTATAAATGATTGTACACGGCAGGCAATTGTATCAGTAGTGAGAAGGGACTGTTGAAATCTGAAGATCAGAAGCTCTCCTAGGCAGATAAGGTAGTGCTGACACATGTGGTATCATGCTAACTGCTGCTATTTGTTGCCACAAATTCAATTATCTTGAATTTGTCATGTCGGGATGATGTTAAGAGTACTGCCAGACCCCGAGTCGGAATAGATTTACAGCATTGAAAAATCCATGTTCAGAAAAGCCAGTCAAGCGACCTAAAAAGAAGTAACTACTTCATATACATATGAAGGCTGATTTTCTGTGATTAAAAAAATAGTAAAAAGTGGAGTCTTTCCCAGTTTATTCCATTGCAAACTAGTAGAGTTTAAGTGTCAAAGCGGAGGAAACCTATTGAGATTAGAGACTAAAAAAGGGAAAAAGAGAAAAGCCACATATGTAACTGAGCTGTGCCAAACTACCATGCACTAGAAAATATATGACATTAATATCATATCTCTTGGGGTGAAAGTTAAAGCTTGCTCTTGATCCATGAATTACAAAAAAAGGTGAAAGATTGTAAAGAGTGGACTTTCACAGGAAAAACAAAAAGTGAGGAAACCTAAGTAACAATTGATGAATGTTGTTAGTAGTAGCCCTGGTCCAGCTGTTCTGAAGGCAAACATTAATACAACTATTCCAGGGGTATCTGGAGCAGTACTCAGGCAGGTTTGCTTAGTAAAAGTTGAGGAATGACTCCCAAAATAACGCAAAATACAGCAAATTAAAGATAAAAATTGTTCAGTTATTTATTCAGATCTGTCTTCTCCATTTAATGGTTTTAGTGTCTATGTTTGTACAGTTCTTTACATCTGTTTCTAAGAAGAAGACTAACACCCTTCCATCCCCAAATCACTGTTCCCTCAATTAAGAAATATTTTAATTATTATTAATCTCTGTTTCTGAGGGAGAAATAAACAATGCTGCAGTCTCATTTGTTCTGTGGCTGAGTTATTGATGCTGTGATTAAGACGTTAATTGATTTGGTGTGACAGCAGGCACAGAAAGCAGAGGTACTCAATCACAGAGCCACAGAGCCGTGGAACATTGAGGGGCTGGAAGGGACCTCGAGGAACATCCAGCCTCAATTCCCTCTGCCATCAGCAGGCATGCTTCCCACTGGACCAGGCTGGAGACAACATCCCCAGGTCAGTGGGATGGGATGGACAGGATGGATTTCATCCCGCAGCTCCTGTGCAGGGTGAGACATCTGTCACCTCTGGGACACCCAGGGATCACCCTGGTGCCCATACAAAGGTGAAGGGTGCACCCATATCCCAAACAATGCCAAGGGTCGGCTGAAGGGCGAGCTCCAGGCTGGCCAGCCCTGCTGGGAAACCCAGGAGCTCGTTCCTGGTGTGGGATGGAGGGGCCTGGGGCTGTCAGCGGGGGTGAAACCTCACCTGAGCCACCGGGCGTGCTGGGAGAGGCGGCTGCAGGGCCGGGGGCAGCAGAGGCTGCCCTGGGCTGGGCACTGCTGTGGGAGCCTGAATGGGGCATGTGGGACTGCAGGGGCTCTCCGAAATGCAGTTGGTTGTAGCCGTGAGTTACAGCAGCCCAGGGTCACAGGTGACAGAGCTGTGCCCACAGCTGTCAGCTCCAGCTGCAGGCAGGCCTGGAGACACTTTGGGTTTGGTCACAGTGCATTATAGACTTTTCTTTTGGTTACAGTGCATTACAGACTTTTCTTTTGGTTACAGTGCATTATAGATTTTGCTGAGCATCTTCATACAGCAGAACCAATCTACACCTTAACTCTTACCTATCATAACTACTGTAATTACCATATCCATGTTACTGTTCTCCCATCACTCCAAGTCAGTACATTACAGTTTAATGTAGAAGTTGTTTTTGAGTTTTCTTGCAGTGGAGAATTCTGAGACCTTTTCCTACTTGCCACATTTGCTGCCTTGTTTGCCTGTGCTCTCTTTCTGCTTGGTAAAAACATCTTCTTGTTTGGGGTGGGTTTATCCTTTGCTCTAAGCCATACAAACCCCTTCAGACTCACACACCCTCTGCCTCCTTGGTTATCCAGTGAGACTGGCTCAGCAATTCTTTTCTTCTAGATCTAACTCTGCTGGTATAACTGGGATATTTAATACACTGGGCTTGATGTGATTTTTTTTCTGGGAGAATATACTTCAGTTTATTTACCAGGTCATCTACCAATAACTCCAAATGAAAGCAGAGATGGAAAAAAGCCCTCTCTGGGTTGCTCTCCAGAGAAAGTGTAGGAGGAAGCTTAATCCTTATTTGTACTTTGAAATACTTAATTAAAAAACAAATCACAGCAAAGCTGTCTTTTGTATTTGATAATTTGTTCTTTCAGCACTGCTCCAACTTGATGGCAAATGACCCTGTGTCACCACAAATATCACATTTTTCTTATTACCAGGCCATATTTTTCTTATTACCATTCCCTCCCATAAGAATGGAGGGAAATCCTAATTTCATGCATGTGTTGCACTATCCATCTGCACTTTCAAGTGCTTTGTTGTGGGCTTCCACAGAGTGTTGAATTGTATTTTCTGATTTAAATGGTGTTTTCTGTTTTCCAAAGATTTCTACCCTGTGTTCAGAGTGTCACAATTAAGAGACAGAGGCATAATCTGGAGACTGACCAGCCTGAGAGGAACAGACTTTGTGGACTTAGGTGCACCAGGACCAGAAGTTCAAATCTTAATTTACACTGAAGAAGTTAAATTTTAATAAATTTGTTGGTATTTGCAGGATCTCATTGCCTTTTCATTCTGCCTTTTACTCTGGAATGGTTTCATTGTGTGTAACTTCATCTCTGAGAAATTTGTGGGGCTCTGCATTTTCTCTTTTCTTTCCTCTTCTTTCTCCTTTGAGGATGTGTGCAGATCTCAGTATCTGAGATACCGAAGGCAAACCCAGCTTATTAAAACGCCAGTGAAAGCTGATTAAAATGCCTGTAGGTTGCAGGAAAGCAACCATAAATGGGGCAATCTCTTGGAAGGCCCAGCACTGAAAAATCTTGGATGGGCCATCCATCTGTCAAAACCCAAACCTTGCAAATAGATCCTCATTTGGCAAATCATCCAGAGCTGGTACCAGCTCCTGAGTGGGAGCACGGATGTCGTATTTCACCCTGACCTAAACACCTGTCAGGCTGCCCTGAGCTGGCTTCTCAGGCACCAGCAAATCATAATGTACTTTTTTGTAGCTGTAAAACAGATAATGACTTCAGTATATAACAGATAAGGGTTGATTTTTTTTTTTTTGGTTGGTCTTTTGATTTTTTTCTTTTTTTTTAAATCCGGTTGGCAGATTGCCATCTTACCCTTTCCCCTTTGGCTCTGTGATTCTGCACTGGAAGCATGCTGCTTTCAGAACAGATACCCTGCAAAAAAAGTGAGTGGGCATCTCGCTGATCACAGCACCAAGGGTCACTGTAACGAGGAGACTGAGATTCATCTCGCATCACCGTCTGCAAAAATTTAATTTGACAGCCGCAGCACGTAAT
Source organism: Emberiza elegans (assembly GCA_024865655.1). Taxonomy (NCBI): domain Eukaryota; kingdom Metazoa; phylum Chordata; class Aves; order Passeriformes; family Fringillidae; genus Emberiza; species Emberiza elegans. The sequence goes on from JALJVW010000034.1 coordinate 2,161,139, forward strand.
GAGGAAACTGAGAGGAGCGTTTTGAGGCTCACATCAAGGCAGTCTTTCATTTTAAAAACAAGGGAGTCCACTGGCCCCACTGGGGGGCTGGGGTCTGTGAGGTTAATTTCAAGTCCCTCTCTAAAACAGGGTGCACACCTGAGCTTAGGCAGTTCACTTAGGTCAGGATTTTCTGAGGGCACAACACACAGAAAACACTGTGAGCTGAGCTTCAGCATAACCCTGGGGATTTGGCTGCAAAGGCCCCCAGATCTCAAGTCCTCCGTTGATTGTTTTCATTGAAGTGACAAGTAGAACAGGGATTGAATTAGGGTTGAATTATGTCTTGAGAATGACGCCTGAATTACGTTGTCTTTTGAGAAATTCTCTGCTTTAGAAACATCTCCATCCTTCCCTGGGAGCTTCAGCATGCTGAGCAAGGCAGGAGCCACTAAGGCCAGGCCTTGTGCCACCTGCCAAGGACACACCTCACCCACAGCCACAGTGTCCCCAGCATTCTGTGCTCACCTTGGCATGTCCCCAGGTGTCAGCACCCAGGACATCCCTCTGGCTGCCCTGAGCAGCCCAGACCCTGCCAGGGGGCTCAGAGACCCTGGCTCAGAGCCCAAAGATGAAGATCCCCATGGCAAATGGGTTTGATTTATCACAGGAAAAAAATAGATTTTTGGGTTTTTAGAATGAGGGTTCCAAGATGGAGGAAGTCCACCAACCTTGTCTTCTGCTGAAGATCTGCAAACCACTGTCTAAAATTTATTGGAAAGTAGAAACCTTGTGTGACAGTGAATTTATCACTGGGTGAAAAAAAAGAATATAGATTTTAAACAACCTTGGTTTTTTTTGAGAATGGGAAAGAGACTTTCTAACACATCTCGGGGTCACTGTGAGCAGATTCAGGGGCAAGATGGAGGGATCTGCAAGGACGTCTCCAACCTTTCTCCTTCTTCTTTTATCACAGGGTGATAAAGTTGGCCTCCATTTTCTGCTGTGATGTTGGCACCGGCCTTTCTCCTTTCTTCTTTGGTTTTCTGCTGTGAGAATTTGGGACTGTCTAACATAGGTGATAGGTATTGGAAAGTAATTATAAACATTGTGTATGCAGTTTTTAGTATAAAAAGATAACACCACCCCGGGGGAGGCAGAGTGCCTGTGACTGCCTTGCTGAGCAGGCCTCGGCTGGACAGGAGAAAGAATTTTATAGGTAAGGAACAATAAACAACCTTGAGACCAAGAAATGAAGAACCCTGACTCCTTCTTTGAGCACCAGGCTGGGAAAAGAGACTTTCTGACACATCTCGGGGTCACTGTGAGCAGATAGAGACCCCGACAGCCAGGGTGGCAGGCAGGAAGGCTGGGCACCAGGCTGCCAGCACCCCAGCTCCTGCAAGGACCAGGGACACAGCTCTGAGCTGAAAGGCGGCTCCGGACGAGGGTGGCAGCCCCATCTGGGGTGCCCAGAGGGATTTCTGGCAGCGCATTTCTGTTTGCACAGCAGGCTGGCCCCAGGTTATGCAGCTGGGCCGTACCAGAGCTGTTTGAACACAGCTGAGTGCCCAGGGAAGGGTGTGGGAGAAGGGTTTGCTCTCAGACCCTTAATTAAAAGCAGGTCTTCACCTTCCTGCGCCTCTAGCCCCTGAGTGGGAGATGCTGCACCTGGGTCAGGGCAATCCCCAGGACTGGTTCAGATAGGGGAAAGAGTGAATGGAGAGCAGTCCTACAAAGAAGAACCTCTGTGGACGCTGGTGAATGAAAAATTTGGCACGACTCATTTTGCCCAGCTGCAATGGACACAGAACTTGTGTGACCCTGAATCACAGGCTCCATGGTGCTTCCTCTGCCAGGCATGAGCAGATTAATTCACAACAGAATTGCATTAATGGCTGGGGTATCTCCACAGCAATTCAGAGACGTTACAGTTAAAAAAGACCAATTTGTACATTTTTTGTCCTCCTTCTCTATAAAGGCAGGGTTAAACCCTTTGCTCAACCACTCCAGTTTTGTCTCTCCAGCTCTATTTGTCTCAGGCCATAGGTTTTTCATCACACCCAAGGGAGTGCTCCATGGCATGATGCATTCCACTTCTAGGAGCTTATCCAGACACTTGGCTTACATTTTCCCTTGCTTAATTTTCATCTCATTAGGTTTTGGTTATTCTCCTTTCTGGTACCTGAGATATATCTTTTTTTTCTCTGCTTAGTTTTTCATATCCTTCAGCTATTTGTTAATGGTTATCTTGATGCCTTTAAAGCATTCCACAGCCAGACCATGTTTATTTAGATCTTTTCATCTTCCTTCATAAGTCAGTGCCTCCAGCCCACTTTAATCATATCAGTGGCTTTGCACTGACCTCTCTCAAATTTACAACTCTTCTCAATAATGAGAGTCTCAGGGCTAAACACAATTTTCTGAGAACGGCCATACAGTGCAGGGAAATGATTTTACCTGAGATTTCAAGTGTGATGTATTTGCAGCTGCAAACAATATTTTCCCCCCACAGTTTTGAATTGAAAGGTCTGTTTGCTGTCAAGATTACCTAATTTTCTATAAGATGTCCCCTTTTTTTTTTCCTCCTCCTTCAGATCCGTACACATCATGAATGAAAAAAAATGTTTCACAGGAACGTGGAGATCAAGGGCACATGGAAATATATGGAGGGGTTTTTGCATTTTTTACTCAAGAAGTCAGAAAAATGGGCATAGTTGCTATGTCTAAGCATCAGACTCAATGAATTTTCACTGCATATGGGAGAGCTGAGGAGGTGTAACTTCTGCATTCCTGGCAGTTTTTGGGTTTTATAATTTTCACCCAAACTGGTGATCTGCGTGAAAGTCCTTGTCCCTGCCAGTGGAGATGGAAGAATTTAGTGAACCCTGTCAGCCACCCTTGTGGAAGGCTCCCACAGTGAAAATCAGCAGCTTCGATTCGATGTGACAAAGGAAAAAAGCCAGCAGAGGGTAGCAAACAATAAAAGGATCAGCCACAGAAGGCTCATTTTGAGATTGCTTTTGTCAGGGGCATATCCTGAGCACGAACTGAGAGGAGTTTTGTTATGTAGGAAAGTGTTTGCTGCCGCTGAGAACGTCAGTGATGCACATTCTTTATTTAGAAAGACACCCACACCAGCAGAGGGGTGAATGGAGATCTGGTTTGTCACTTAATGAGTGATTTGTTGTTATTGTGAGCTCAACTTTTCTATTATTTCTGCCTTTCCTCATGGAGCAGTTTTGTTGTCAAGGTTCTCTCGAGTTCCTGGATAAACTAGAAGGGACTTGTAATGGGAAAAAATCCTGACTATGGCAAAAGTGGCAAGTGGAGAACAAATCATGCTCTGCAAAAACTTCAGGCAGGATTATGAGGAAGAAATATTGTACTTCTTTAAGATTCAAGTTAAAACCCACATTCATTGCTAACATGGCTCAGCAAGCATGCCTGTTATTTTTAGCTCATTTTTTTCCTACAGATTAACTACTGCAATGATCACACTGTATAACTTGTCACAAGAAGTACATGTTTCTCTTGAATACAGAATAGTGTCATAAAATGTAGATGACAGAACACGTAAATTATGCGTATTCTCACAATGCGATGAAATCTAGACTTTTTTTTTTTGGTGAAATATCAGATATTCAGTACTTTATCCAGATTGTCGGAATATTTATCTTGAATTTGTCTTCATTTTGCTGTGTCCTCCAGTGGAATTCATGTGATGAACTAAACGGTAAAAAACACAGGAGTCACCCCAGATTTATTTAGTGTAGAAAAAGGATATGACCGAAAGGAAAAGGGGACTGGATGTTTACTAGGTGAGTACTAGCAGCACAGACTGTCCTTTGATCTAATTTTCATCTCTATTTCTAACAACCTGGAGAAACTGGGTGTGACAAAAAAGGCCTTTAGAAATGCCACGTAAACTCGAACATTACAAATAGAAATAGTAACTCATATATTTTGGGTTCTCACCTCTGTTTGACTAATGATTCATATGAATAATCAGTATTCAGTCTAGTGGTTTTTCTGTGGCTCAGTTTTCAGACTAAAAGAGTGTATCCTTTCTCTGTTTAAATATATGTATGTTTATCCACGATGATTTAGCCATGGCCAGAACTCTAATGTGGAAAATACTATCATAAAACATTAAGTTTTTCTTTTAATGAGCCTGGTTTTCTTGGAGGAAGTCTTCATTTTGTATGTGATTCCACTGCAATTAATAAAGCTTCAGGTTCTAACCAGGATATAAATGGATGTCTGATTACTTATGTATTCAGAGCAGTTATTTCTAATTTAAAATACAGAATCTAATCATGCCACTTTCTTCATTTTGGGAGCCCTTGCTCTTATGTTTTGCCATTCATCACTTTCTTTCAACTTCCTGCAGATGCACAGAGATAAAGAGATGGCGAATTGTTCTTTTATGTTTCCTTAATGCATTTTGATGGGGAGGGAGTAAAAAAATTGTCATCCACATTCGTGTATATAATAGCAAAACGATATTTTCAACCTCTGCTAGTTGAAAGGAAAAAAAAAAAATCCCTGAAAATCATAAATGAGTAAAACTTATGAGAACAGATATTTAATTGAGACAAAGCCTAAGTACCCAGGGCTTTGATAGATGAAAAATGGAAGTCTCTTTGCAGAGTTAAAGAGTCAAGGAGTAACCACACACAATTCAGGTAGATAAGCTGGCTGGGCACTAAGTTACAACCTTTGATCTCCTGTGATCCTCACCCGCCTCTCCCGGGGAGCTGCAGCCTCAGCATCGCTTTAAGGCTGTGACCTCTCCTGTAAAAGGTCTCCAGGCTTCTGAAGTTTTATCTCAGCGCCCACTGGAAGCCCTTTAGAGGCAGCTGAACAGCACGCAGCTCTTGCAGACACTCTTGTGTGCTGCTTATTGATCTTTCTAGGGATCCCAATAATTTCGAATAAAGGTCCTCCAGAAATTGCCAAAGTCAGAGGAAGACCCTGAAGGCTTTTAATAAAAGATTTACTGCATTGGTAGAACTCTACAGATTTTATGCCAGACAGGAAAGTTAATCTGTATTTAACCATTATTGTGAAAAATATCCTTATGTGGTGGTTTTTTTTCACCCTTTCCTCTTTTGGTCTAAATTTTGAACAGCCAAGTGTCAGCTCTGATTGCAGGTGACACAACGTCCTTGATGGCCACAAGGCCACTGTTTCATCCTGCCAGCTGTGGGTAGCATCAGTTCAGCATCACGGGGTCCCACAGACACAGCAGAATCCCAGATTTTTGTTGTCATTTCAGCTCAGCTCAGCCTGGAAGGAAGTGACACCAAAGCCCATGGGATCCAATGCATCACCAGCACTGCGGAATTACCACCCGAGACAACCACACGTGGCTCTCCTTTCAGACAGCCCCAGAATAAAAAGTGTAATAAATAAAGGTGGTTATGATTATCCTAGGCTAAGTCATACCAGCTTTTCACACACAGGCATCTTGAAAAAAAAAAAATCAGTGAGATATCCAGAGAGGAGCAAGGATATACTTGTTATAAGAGAGATTAGCTTGGCTGCGTGTGTTTATGAGACACTAATCAAAGAGAATTGAGCTCTACAGTCTTTTCAGGTACAAGCATTCCTCTGAATTCATCAGGACTTGTCTTGTGCATAAGAAGAGCAGATCCTCACAGCCTTCTGCCTAAACTGAAGCTGTCATAATCAGGTACTAAACAGGATCACTGAGAGGTGAACCTGAGTCTGCTGCCAGCCCATTACAAGTCCGTGTCTGATTGTTTCAGAAGGCACAAGCTCAAATGACAGAATTGCTTTGTGCTCAGATAATAAAACTGATGTCATTCCGTGACATTTCTCTGGATTTATAGGAGCTCTGTGGGCAACTTAATGAAATTCAACCTGTTATTTTTAGAAAACATACAAATTGAGTCTCGGGACAAGTCTATATTGTTCCTGTTTAGCAATCATGTCTTCTCTGAATGAAGCACCTTACTTACTAGCTAAATATATTTTCAGTGTCTGCTGCAGCTTTGCTGAAGTAACAGACACTAAAAAACTATTTGTGCATTTAATTGTTCCTTTGCTGAAAAATAGTATTTCATGAGTGCTTTCCATGCACCTTTCAATGAAGTTGTTTTGCCTTCTTTCTGCTTCTCCCCTTTTCTGACTTACTCTTTCTCAGTGACACTTTATATGTTCAAAAAGTACAAAAAGTGTCAATTGTCCTGTCATTGTTTTGTTCTTCTCTCCTTCAAGAACTGACGCCTGTGATCTTGGCTTAGCAGCTAATAAATCACAACAACAATTATCTTAGCAGTGTTCACAATACGAGGAATGACTGATAAAGATGTGTATGTCCACGGAAATACCTGTATTATCCATTTCCTAAAGGCCTATAATGGCATATAAATCCCTGTTTTTTTGTAGGAGGGGTGCAAGGAATGGCACTCACACTGCCGTAATTATTTTCACCTGTCAAGAACAAACAAATTTCCAAACTCCACAGGGTTTCAACGCTGGACTCATCCACAATGAGATCCAGACAGTGAAACTACCACAGCCGTCTCGCTCTTGGTCCCTCCATCAGCAACAGGAGTCCCACTGTGCTGCCTCTGAATCCCTGACACTTTTGAGCAGCTGAATATCCGAGCTCTCAGGGCGAGATGGGGCCTGTGGCACAAACCCTGCTCCATCCAGGGCAGGACAGCTCCCACCCAGGGGCCGGGAGAGGAGAGAGGAGTGGGGTGGGGCCCAGAAATTTATGAAAAGCTTAAATTCGCTGTGCCCAACCCCAGGACAGGGTGGGAAGGGCAGCCTCCTGTAGCCCAGAAGCTGAGCTCTGGTTGCTGCATCAGATTCTCTGCCTGGCGTGCGGAGGAGAAATATTGGAGCCTTGATTCAGTGCTGCCCTGCAGTTTTTAATCCTCATTTGTTGTTGCAGCATAGTAAATCTGCACTGTACCATATCCTATCTGTACCAAATTAGGCAAATACCGGTGCCAATATACCTTCAAGCTTAGAGAAGAGAAAATTGAGGTGCTGAAGGGAATGTTGCCCTGAGATATCAGGGAGGCAAATAATAATTACACGCTGAAATCAAGTGGCATTTCAGTGCTGTTATGTACCAAAGTGCAAGTGCATTAGGAATTCCTGGATGTGCTCCTTCTTTACCTCCTCATCTCCAGTAATCACTTTTTCCTGTACATGTGTACTCCCTCACACACGCTGTTTTCAGAGAAAATTTTCAGAAAGTCCAAACACGAAACTTGAGTCATCCCTCAGTTTTTGGGCTGAATTTGAACTTTTTACCTAGCAGTCAAAAAAACTGCCTGAACATACTGTCGCCTTGTTCCATCCATCAGGTTTCCACAAAGGGACCATTTTTGTTACGGGAGCATGAGCACACTGCGGTGGGATTAATCATAAACCTGGGCCTGCGAGTGTCTGTGCGTGTGTGAATGATGCTTTCTGTGAGTTGAGCTGCGACCAAGAACAAAGTTAAGGCCCGAGCCTCAGAAAGCAGCCTCTGTGCTCTCCTTTAAATGCCCTAATTCATCTCTGGGCAAAGGGGACTAGAACATACCAGGCGGGTCCCCTGAGGTGCCCGGTGCCGTTTGTGTCGTGACGAACGCACAAGGCCGGGGCTTGTGTCAGGTGTACTGTGCGCCCCATTGACAGCTTGGGAAAGCTCTTCCAACATTTCCTGCCTTCCTGTGCGGATGAAAAACATTTCACCTCCAAATGGCGTGCGGCTGGGTGTGTGAATGTGTCAAGGAGAGGAAGAAAGAGGGGAAAGCTCGGCAAACTCCCGTCATTCCGCCTCGGTTCAAATCTGAGCACGAGCTGGCGTTTCAAGAGGAAATGTGGCAAAAATGATCACGCCTTGACAGTGTTCCTGAGTTTCCAGGCCATGGGGAAAGGGCCGTGGGGAAAGGTGTGCTCTGGAGTAAAACTTCCTACCCTGTGATTCAGTCCTGCCTGCTTTAAGGAGCCACTCAGCCACTGAGTGCCCTGAAAGGCAGCCCCAGGAAAATCAGCTCCAATGGGCTTGGCTAGGGCTAAAATAAAATATTGTGCTGCACACAGAGTAAAATATTACTAGTATTACTATTAGTATTATCACCATTATAATTATTAATATTTCTGGCTATACCCTAAAATGAGTCTGACTCCGGCCTCTTAGACACAATGAAATACTACCAATTTTTGGCTTGCTGGAATAAATCAGCAAGCTTTCAAAGCAGTCCTTCTGAATAATAAAATTTAGAAAACATAAGAAGGTAGCACAGCCCCAGGGACATCTTTTGACACGTTATTTCTGGAAGGTTCCCTACTGTGTCACCAGTTGTTTCTCTTCTTAATGGAGCAATTAAGCCAGCAGATCTGAATCTGAATTTAAACTTTATATTTCAGATCAAGTTACATAAAAGAAAAAGTTTCATCTCACCTCCTGTCTGGGGGGGCTCTTTGTGCCTTTGCTTGGCATGGGTTGTACCCTGCTTGTGCTGAATTGTGTGAGGAAAAAGCATCCTCCTTCACTAAGCTCAGCTGTCAAATTTGAGTGCTCTCTCTTGACAGCTCAGGAGTGTTGCCTGCGCTGGGAAGGTAAATGCAAAGTTGCTCCCCTGGTCCACCTAAGGCAGAAAACAGCCAGCCTCTGGCATTCCTTTTCAAGTCAAAATCTTGCTCCAGATGAAAAAGGAAAGATTTGTGTGTTTGTGATAGTTTCTTTAGTGCAGAAAGTATTGACTTCTATCACCTTTGTGGGCTGTTTCCCAGCACCTCAGGTTTCATTGTGCTCCAGAAGGTAATGATTATGTGACACTGTTCAGTGAACTTGGCTTCCCTGAGTTCAGCAATACTATCCCAAACATTATGAATTAATTTGATAGTTGATTAAAGCTGATGAGAATAAATTCGTTTAAACTGCATATAGAGGTCATCTGCTTTTCCAGATAGAGTGTGATGTGATTTTTGCAGCAGTTAATGGACATTTGTCATTGTGATTGAGTCTTCTGCAAGAAGATGAGAATAATGGCCTAGAATAACACTCATTCTTGTTGATACTTGAATAGCCAGTCTCTTATTTCAGTTAATGTCATAAGGAAATTAATTGGTAACAATCACATTTCTGGATTAACTTTTTGAGTCAGAGTTTGGTTGTTTTTTTTTTTTTTTCCCCAAAAGTGAGGTCACTTTTCCCTCCATGGCTTGAGCTCTCTCCTTTTTTTAAAAAAAATATGACCTTCATTATCAAAGTGCTTGAAGAATGATGAATTAATTCTCATACTGTACTCCAAGGCTGACCAAATGTCCTTCAAGTTCAGGGGCCTTAAGAACATGCAGCAAAATTAAATTAATGCGGAGCACCACCCTGCTTTCAATGTGTGCTTATTCAGATTTTATACAATAAACTGTGCTCCTCAGGAACTCAGCTATACATTCCTAGTGAACAAAATTCCCCCAACACCAAATAAATGCGTGCTTCAGTCATCACAGTTATAAAAGGCCTCTTCATAGCAGTCAGAAAACTCACACAGTCCCCACTGAAGGCAAGAAAAGTCAATTCACTCCAGGCTTGCACCTACCCCACCCCAGTGAGAGGAAAAATAGAGGAAGCTGGCTTCTTACCTAAAGGATTAAGGCATCAGAGCTCTCTGGCTGTAGTAGGAGACAGCCTGTAGGTGTTTTAAATTTACTTTTGAACCATCTCCACTGCTATGAATTGCAGCTGTGGAGGGTGAGACAAGAGGCAGTGCCTTAGCTTGCCACATCTGAAACCATGTTTTAGAGGTTAAAATTCAACACCACAGGATTCATCTGCCAGGACTTACCCTGAAACAGTGGAGCCATGGCTAAAATGCTGGACATTTTGCTCTACTTTTACTCCTTCTAGATTTAGAATGTGTAATTTTAAGTCTATAAAGGGCTGAAAAAGGAGCTCAAGGAGAGGTACAGCCTGTTTCCCTGCACTGAGATTAGCTGAAGTTATTTAAACCTCCCAAGACAGGTATTTCCCTGCCACAGTGCAGTGGTTCCCTCTCTGAGATGTGTCTGACTCTTCTTTAATGCAGGATACGACAGCCAGCATCCCATCTGAGAGTTTACTAATCACTCCAGAGCAGAGTAATTGGGTTTTACATCCTCTGCAAAAGAATACAGTGTTGATATAAAACATAATTTTAAAGCATAGTTATAAATTTGTGGTCTGCCTATAACCCCAGGGACCTTTTCTGCCACTTGACTCATGGTAGCTGCTTTGCCCTCATTTGGTATTTGTGAATTTGGGGTCCTCTGCCAAGCTAAGTTCCTTTCTAGATTTAAAAAAAACTTCTTATTTGATATAATTTTGAATTCTGAGTTGGTCTTTCAAAGCACTTTCACCTCTTAATTGTAACATGCTCCACCTTTAGTCATATATTAGAAATAAGTAAGTAAATCACGGGTGAGAGGGGAAAATTCCCCATGGCAATCAGGCTCACATTCACACTCAAGAGGAAAGTTTTGAGCAGGTCAGCTGGGTGATTGATTTTATTGCTCTTTGGTGATTGTCAAAGTAGGAAGCAGAGCCAGAACACAGGTGGAAGCACATGCACCTGTGAGAGCAGAGATGAGACTCCCACACAGATATAGAAGGGAAAAAAGTTTTAGGACACAAGCAGAGAAGCCAACATTAATATCCCCATGAAAAAACTCTTGTCAAAGGTTTTGAGCAAATTTAAATCTAGAAATAATCAAGGGGATGACACACAGCGCATCCTTTATAAATAAGTGCTAGTGGGATTCACTACTCAGTGCTACATTTTTAACCCTCCCTGTAGGAGACAGAACTTTAAAATCCCAACTCCTTGGTTCAAAGAGGCATCACAGGCCATGAATTTCTTTTGTGAGCAGGGTAAGGTTATGCCAGTGATTGCAGTGAGTGGAAATTCATTACAGGCTGCTGCAGGAAGGTCCTTTGGTACAAGTTGCAGACCACCAATTAAACCAAAGTTCATCAGCCAAAGGTTACATCATAAAGCTCTGTGATCTCCACATACTGTATGGATGCAGCTGGAGTGGATTTCCATGGGCTTTCTGGTATATTTTATGATCTGAATTGTATTTTTGCCCTGAAAATATTACAAGGTATTTACTTTTCTTTGCATCATGGTCCATTTTTACCGCCACTGGCATTGTGACAGGTATGCTGCAACAGCAGTCATGAATATTTGGTTGCGTATTTTAGTCATGAATATTTGGTTGCATATGGTGCCAGAATAGGCAGAAGGGAGATCGGGAAAATTCCTCATAGCAAGAATAAAATACCAACTCTAAACTGTAGGGAATTGGGCACATCCAATTTTAGGAGCTCAGGATATAAGAGTCATCCACTCCTGCACTCCTTGCAAAGGTCTTTGGGGTTACATGACTGTAAGCCTTTGTGATGATAATAGAATCATGTGGGAGCAGTCATATCTCCAGATGTTCAGGAATTTTTCTTTGAATCTTATCCTGGCAGCTTTTGTTGCCTCTTTATTCTCAGGCCTTTCTCATCACTGGTGGATTATCCCTTAAAATTCAGCAGCTTCCATGGAAGGCTGAGCTGTAGATGAAATGCCAGTCTTTGCCTTTCTGAATTTTCCGTAAAGAGGCTCTGACAAAAACAGAAGAATGTGTTGCTGATTCTGAAAGAACAGAGACAATTATTAGTCTTACCTTTCTGTCTCCCTCCTCACCTGTCTTGTGAGAGTGGCTGCTCCTGCAAACAGCCCCAGGCCTCTTGAATAATCCCAGTTCCCAACCCAAATCTTCCTGCTGCTTTTATTAAAGGTGGCTACTGCTGCTGGTGCACTCAGTCTCCAGCTGTTTCCTCCTGCACTAGAATTAAATGACAAAAGTGTTTATTCTTTCTTAGTAAGAGTTCTTAGTAAGAGTTCTGCTTCCTCGTTCCTTAGGCTCTGATTTGCATCAGTAATATGTGAATAAACCTCAACTATTTATTTTTTTTGTTTTTTTCAGGTTTCTACTTTCTGCACCTCTCCAGCTTCTTGTACCCTCATGTGGTGAGCTAGAACACAGAATTATCAGTCACCAAATTTTATTGTGGGATGCACAGGAAGAAGGGTTATTTTTTAAGATGAGGAAGATGCCATAAGCCGGATTTGCTCAGGTGCAGGAGCAGGTGTACAGGTACAGCAGAGGGGACTCAAAAGGTGCAGATGGGAGACAAAGGGGCAGATAAAAAGACTAATGCAGAATTATTGCCATGGCCTTGTGGGCACTCAATTAGGTCCTTTCCTTCTGCCCTCCTGCATGAGAGCTTTCAATTAACATTACTACTACACACCTTAATTGCTGCATTCCTGGCTTCAGGCTGCCTTCCCCAGCTTGCAGCTTCCTTAAAGTACAAAATTGTAATTTTACAAATGTGCAGTTTAGATATTCAGTGTGCAGCCCCTTCTTAAGGAGTAGAAGTTGTAAACTTGTGGGCTTTCCTTGGAGTCCATTTATGTAACTTGCAAGCACATAAAAAATGCTGATCTGAGTACGAAATGACCCTTTGTACTTTATAAGATTTAAGACCCCCAAATTATAGGTGTTGAGCTAGGCAATAGCCCAGGTAATTAGTAGTATTTAAATAACTGATTAGACAAAGGAGGGTTTAGCCTGTTATCACTTAAAGCTTTCTTTGAAGTGCAGAATTGTTCCCTTGTGCTTATCCCGGCTTCTTGCCAAAACTGGATGCAGTCACATTCCTCTGTGGCTGCCTTGAAATGACTATGCACTTTTCTTTTTATGAGTGGGACACAAATTCTGATTATCTCTATTTTTTTCACACCCATGGTGCAATTAATCTTACTGCATCTTCATTCTGTCAGTAAGTGCAAAGTTATTTTTATGGAGAAATTTATAAGGTTCTCTTCTGTGTCTTTCTGTAGGAAAGTAAACTCAACTTACTGAGCATACCAGAATTATTGCTTTCTGTTGATTCCTCTCTAATTTAGGTTTCTTTGTCTTTATCTAGTTCTGTATTCCAGACTTTGAAAAATTGTACTATGATCCAGGAAATCTATTTCTCTTTTCTTCCTGACACGTTGATCCTTGTGCTTTAGGAAGGCATTAACAATGCATGAAAAAGGAGTCATTACTCATAAGTAAGAGAAATGGTTGTTACAATTGGATTGTCTCAGTTTTAAATCAGTGTTTTGTATTATTGTTTGTAAGTTCCCTTCTTAATCCCCTGCCATCAACAAAGCAACCTAAGGAACGGGTTTAGCATTTGCAAAAACCGCCTCATGGCCAGAAATAGGAAAAATAATCCACGGAGTTTCTATTTACTGATAAGGCTGGAATATGGGTTTGAATCACGAAAACCAGATTGCTGAATATATTAAACACTGAAGGAGAACTTGCAGCTGGACCAGGTTTGCTAATGGATACTTCTGCAGCCTGTGGGAATAACTGCAGGTCCAAACAAGCATAAACATGAAGAGAAAAAAACACCTTCCAGAAAGGCAGAGAAGGTTAATGAGTTAGCCTTCCATTTTCTGGCTGCAGAGCAAAGTAATTAAAAGGTATCTAAGTGAATGTTATGAGCTGGTGTTCATTTCAAAGATGCAGAGAATATGTCAGCTACTGAATGGCGCATTAGTATGGGTGTGACCTGCTATTCTAATCAATTATCCCTTCCCCACAAACATGGGGAAAACACATTGATTTAATCTTGTGATTTTGTTTCTTTATACAGCCTAAATTGCTTTTGGCACCTTGAGCATGAGAGTAATTTACTCTGCTAGTACCATGCTTCGTGGTCTCGGGTGGATTTGAATACTGCAATTTCCTCTTATTAAGCTTCTGCTCTCCCCTTCAGCCCTCCCCCCACAAAAAGGTAAAAAAAAAAGAAATTAATGCTTTTGCAGGTTACTCTTTTGGTCTCTGAATAATCACCTTGTAGATTTTCCATGTAGAAAGTGATTAAGATTTAGAAAGAATATTTATTCTGCCCCTGGACTCTGTATACTGTAATTTGTGAAGTTTATATTGTAAATCTAACCAGTAATCAGCGTAACAGCATGAGATTTTGCATATCTCCTTCTTGAATTATCACACAGCTTTTGCCCTAAAATTGGCTGCTGCATGCAGACCTGGACCATTAGGATTCCTTTCATGGAAACTATTTCCTTAAGCCTCCATTTACTTTAATTTTCATGTGTGTTTCCTTCTCTTTTTATCAGTCACACTGAAATGAAAACGCCTTTATTCTGACATTCTCTACCACAGTTACATCATAGTACTCCTTTTTGGTTTCAACCCTTTTCCTTCCAAACATCCCTTTATGCTGTTTTAACCTTCTTTTTGTCTCTGATAATTTTATTTAGGGACCACAGTAATCCTTTTCGGTATCTGTCCATCTCATCCACGTTCATATATTGTAGTCAGAATTTGAAAAAGAAAAAAGTTACTGATGTCAGAGTACTTTTTAAAGTTCTCCAATGATTTCAGCAGATCTAAACCGGTTTCATTTCAGAAATATTCTCTCTCTTATTGACACTCCACGTTTCATGGTCCTCGACCAGAAAACCAAATGAAATGTTAGTGATCATTTATCATCCACAGATGAGAAAGAAGTCAGCATGCAAGGTGAGAACACTGGGATGCATCCCTCTGCTCTGCACACTTGGAGAGGCTGAAAGAGCTTCAATCTGAGCCCAAATGCGCACTCCTGAGGTGATGTCTCCTGTGAAGCTTTGGTGGGCTGCACATACTTCCAGGTGCATGGAAATGGGCAGACTTTTCCTCACCCCCCCCTAGAATCATTAGAAGGGAAAGCGATGAGTCCTTTCCTTTCCTTTCTCCTTTCCTTTCCTTTCTCGTTTCCTTTCCTTTCTCCTTGCCTTGCCTTTCCCTCTGCCTTTGCATTTTCTTTTCTTTTCTTTTCTTTTCTTTTCTTTTCTTTTCTTTTCTTTTCTTTTCTTTTTTTTCTTTCTTTTCTTTTCTTTCCTTTCTTTTCCTTTCCCTTTCCTTTTCCTTTCCTTTCCTTTCCTTTCCTTTTCCTTTCCTTTCCTTTCCTTTCCTTTCCTTTCCTTTTTCCTTTCCTTTCCTTTCCTTTTTTCCTTTCCTTTCCTTTCCTTTCCTTTCCTTTCCTTTCCTTTCCTTTCCTTTCCTTTTTCCTTTCCTTTCCTTTCCTTTCCTTTCCTTTCCTTTCCTTTCCTTTCCTTTCCTTTCCTTTTCTTTTTTTCTTTCTTTTTTTTCTCTGTTTTCTTTAGTTTTCCCCCTCCCCTCCCCTCCCCTTTGTGACACGGGCACCTTGTGTCACAGCCCTTTTGTGGTGCCCAAAGCCCTTTGTGACACGGGCACCTTGTGTCACAGCCCTCTTCACTGTGGTGCCCAAAGCCCTTTGTGACATGTGTACCTTGTGTCACAGCCCTGGGTGATGCTGTGGTGCCCAAAGCCCTTTGTGACACGGGCACCTTGTGTCACAGCCCTGGGTGCCACTGTGGTGCCCAAAGCCCTTTGTGACACGGGCACCTTGTGTTACAGCCCTGGGTGACGCTGTGGTGCCCAAAGCCCTTTGTGACGTGGCAGAGCCCCCCTGGCTGGGGGTATATAAGGGACAGCGGGCCCTGGCCTGGCCGGTGCCAGCAGAGCAGAGCGGCTGTGTGCTCCAGGAACCATCTGTGCCAGGGGACATCAGACAGGCAAGGGGACAAGGCAAAGCCTAACTCCCAACCCCCCAGCCCCTTTCCCAGCTGGCTGCCAGAGCAGGCGCTCAGTGGGCAGTGCCTGGGGCAGTGGGCTGCTCAGGCCTGCCCCTGTCAGAGAAGGGAGCTTTGTCACCATGGACCAGGAATGGGAATATGCCATGGATGAAGAGCTTTGCCACTGGGCAGGTGTCTGTCACTGAGAGCGCTGCCTGTGGGACGAAGTGAATGCCTGACTGTGCAGGTAGAGCAGGAGCCATACAAATGGGATGACGATGAGGACGGCAGGTGCCAAGAGTTGTCCCTGTGGGGAGAAGAAGTGACAGGCCAAGAGCTGTCCCCCATCCCCAGCCCCTTCACTGCAGGTACAGGAAGAGCTGGCCCTCAGGGGCGTGCCTGAGGATGGAAGATGTCAAGAGTTGACCCTGTGGGGACAAGAGGTGACAGGCCAAGATCTGTCCCCATGGGCAGAAAGTGTGACACTGCCGGTACAGCAGGAGCCATGCCAATGGGATGACGATGAGGACGGCAGGTGCCAAGAGTTGTTCCTGTGGGGACAATGCCTGACTGTGCAGGTCGAGCAGGAGCCGTACCAATGGGACAACGATGAGGACAACAGATGCCAAGAGCTGTCCCTGTTGGGAGAAGAAGTGACAGGCCAAGAGGTGTCCCAACGGGGAGAGAGTGTGACACTGCAGGTACAGCAGGAGCTATACCAATGGCATGACGATTAGGATGGCTGATTCCAAGAGTTGTCCCTATGGGGGCAAGAGGTGACAGGCCAAGAACTGTTCCTCTTGGAAGGAAGTGTGGCAGTGCAGATAAGGCGAGAGCTGTACCAGCGGGAAGATGACGAGGATGGAAGCTGTCAAGAGTTGTCCCTGTGAGGGCAAGAGGTGACATGCAGAGAGCTGTCCCCATGGGCAAGGAGTGTGACACTGCAGGTACAGCAGGAGCCATGCCAGTGAGATGGCGATGAGGATGGCAGGTGCCAAGAGTTGTTCCTGTGGGGACAAGAGGTGACAGGCCAAGAGCTGTCCCCATGGACAGAGAGTGTGACACGGCAGGTACAGGAGGAGCCATACCAATGAGATGACGATGAGGATGGCAGGTGCCAAGAGTTGTCCCTGTGGGGAGAATGCCTGACTGTGCAGGCAGAGCAGGAGCCGTACCAATGGGACAGCGATGAGGATGACAGATGCCAAGAGTTGTCCCTGTGGGGAGAAGAAGTGACAGGCCAAGAGCTGTCCCTGTGGGCAGGGAGTGTAACACTGCAGGTACAGCAGGAGACATACCAATGAGATGATGATGAGGATGGCAGGTGCCAAGAGTTGTTCCTGTGGGGACAAGAGGTGACAGGCCAAGAGCTGTCCCTGTGGGCAGAGAGTGTGACACTGCAGGTACAGCAGGAGCCATACCAATGGCATAATGATGAGGATGGCAGGTGCCAAGAGTTGTCCTTATGGGGCCAAGAGGTGACAGGCCAAGAACTGTTCCCCTTGGAAGGAAGTGTGACAGTGCAGATAAGGCGAGAGCTGTACCAGCGGGAAGATGACGAGGATGGAAGCTGTCAAGAGTTGTCCCTGTGAGGGCAAGAGGTGACATGCAGAGAGATGTCCCCATGGGCAGGGAATGTGACACTGCAGGTACAGCAGGAGCCATGCCAATGAGATGACGATGAGGATGGCAGGTGCCAAGAGTTGTTCCTGTGGGGACAAGAGGTGACAGGTCTAGAACTGTCCCCACTGGCAGAGTGTGTGACACTGCAGGTACAGAAAGAGCTGTAGCAGCGGGAGGAGGATGAGGATGGAAGATGTCACCAGTTGACCCTGTGGAAAGAAGGGGTGACAGGCCAAGAGCTGCCGGCTTGGAAGGAAGTGCGACAGTGCAGAGAAAGCAAGAGCTGTACCAACGGGATGATGATAAGGATGGAAGATGTCAAGAGTTGTCCCTGTGGGGACAGGAGGTGACAGGCCAAGAGCTGTCCCCATGGGCAGAAAGTGTGACACTGCCGGTACAGCAGGAGCCATGCCAATAGCATGACGATGAGGATGGCAGGTGTCAAGAGTTGTCCCTGTGGGGACAAGAGGTGACAGGCCAAGAGCTGTCCCCACAGGCAGAGAGTGTGACACTGCAGGTACAGCAGGAGCCATACCAATGGGATGACGATGAGGATGGCAGGTGCCAAGAGTTGTCCCTGTGGGGACAAGAAGTAACAGGCCAAGAGCTGTCCCCATGGACAGAGAGTGTGACACAGGAGGTACAGGAAGAGCTGTACCTGCGGGACGATGATGAGGATGGAAGATGTCAAGAGTTGTCCCTGTGGGGACAAGAGGTGACAGGCCAAGATCTGTCCCCATGGGCAGAGAGTGTGACACGGTAGGAAGAGCAGGAGCCATGCCAATGGGATGACGATGGATGGATGGAAGACAATGCCTGACTGTGCAGGTAGAGCAGGAACCTTGCCAATGGGACAACAATGAGGATGACAGATGCCAAGAGTTGTTCCTGGGGAGAAGAAGTGACAGGCCAGAGCTGTCCCCACGGGCAGAGAGTGTGACACTGTCCCCATACCAATGGGATGACGATGAGGATGGCAGGTGAAGAGTTGTTCCTGTGGGGACAAGAGGTGACAGGCCAAGAGCTGTCCCTGTGGGCAGGAGCCATGCCAGGAGCCATGCCAATGGCATGACGATGAGGATGGCAGGTGCCAAGAGTTGTTCCTGTGGGGACAATGCCTGACTGTGCAGGTCGAGCAGGAGCCGTACCAATGGGACAACGATGAGGACAACAGATGCCAAGAGTTGTTCCTGTTGGGAGAAGAAGTGACAGGCCAAGAGGTGTCCCAACGGGGAAAGAGTGTGACACTGCAGGTACAGCAGGAGCCATACCAATGGCATGACGATTAGGATGGCTGATTCCAAGAGTTGTCCCTATGGGGGCAAGAGGTGACAGGCCAAGAACTGTTCCTCTTGGAAGGAAGTGTGGCAGTGCAGATAAGGTGAGAGCTGTACCAGCGGGAAGATGACAAGGATGGAAGATGCCAAGAGTTGTCCCTGTGGGGCCAAGAGGTGACATGCAGAGAGCTGTCCCCATGGGCAGGGAGTGTGACACTGCAGGTACAGCAGGAGCCATACCAATCGGATGACGATGAGGATGGCAGGTCCCAAGAGTTGTCCCTGTTGGGAGATTGCCTGACTGTGCAGGCAGAGCAGGAGCCGTAGCAATGGGACAACGATGAGGATGACAGATGCCAAGAGTTGTCCCTGTGGGGAGAAGTGACAGGCCAAGAGCTGTCCCCACGGGCAGGGAGTGTAACACTGCAGGTACAGCAGGAGCCATACCAATGGGATAACGATGAGGATGGCAGGTGCCAAGAGTTGTCCTTATGGGGCCAAGAGGTGACAGGCCAAGAACTGTTCCCCTTGGAAGGAAGTGTGACAGTGCAGATAAGGTGAGAGCTGTACCAGCAGGAAGATGACGAGGATGGAAGCTGTCAAGAGTTGTCCCTGTGGGGCCAAGAGGTGACATGCAGAGAGCTGTCCCCATGGGCAGGGAGTGTGACACTGCAGGTACAGCAGGAGCCATGCCAATGAGATGACGATGAGGATGGCAGGTGCCAAGAGTTGTTCCTGTGGGGACAAGAGGTGACAGGTCTAGAACTGTCCCCACTGGCAGAGTGTGTGACACTGCAGGTACAGAAAGAGCTGTAGCAGCGGGAGGAGGATGAGGATGGAAGATGTCACCAGTTGACCCTGTGGAAAGAAGGGGTGATAGGCCAAGAGCTGCCGGCTTGGAAGGAAGTGCGACAGTGCAGAGAAAGCAAGAGCTGTACCAACGGGATGATGATAAGGATGGAAGATGTCAAGAGTTGTCCCTGTGGGGACAGGAGGTGACAGGCCAAGAGCTGTCCCCACGGGCAGGGAGTGTAACACTGCAGGTACAGGAGGAGCCATGCCAATGGCATAAGGATAAGGATGGAAGATGTCAAGAGTTGTCCCTGTGGGGACAGGAGGTGACAGGCCAAGAGCTGTCCCCATGGGCAGAAAGTGTGACACTGCCGGTAAGGTGAGGAGTCCAATAGCATGACGATGAGGATGGAGGTGGGAGTTGTCCCTGTGGGGACAAGAGGTGACAGGCCAAGAGCTGTCCCCACAGGCAGAGAGTGTGACACTGCAGGTACAGCAGGAGCCATACCAATGGGATGACGATGAGAATGGCAGGTGCCAAGAGTTGTCCCTGTGGGGACAAGAAGTAACAGGCCAAGAGCTGTCCCCATGGACAGAGAGTGTGACACAGGAGGTACAGGAAGAGCTGTACCTGCGGGACGATGATGAGGAGGGAAGATGTCAAGAGTTGTCTCTGTGGGGACAAGAGGTGACAGGCCAAGAGCTGTCCCCATGGGCAGAGTGTGACACGGTAGGTACAGCAGGAGCCATGCCAATGGGATGACGATTAGGATGGCAGGTGCCAAGAGTTGTCCCTCTGGGGACAATGCCTGACTGTGCAGGTAGAGCAGGAACCTTGCCAATGGGACAACAATGAGGATGACAGATGCCAAGAGTTGTTCCTGTGGTGAGAAGAAGTGACAGGCCAAGAGCTGTCCCCACGGGCAGAGAGTGTGACACTGCAGGTACAGCAGAAGCCATACCAATGGGATGACGATGAGGATGGCAGGTGCCAAGAGTTGTTCCTGTGGGGACAAGAGGTGACAGGCCAAGAGCTGTCCCTGTGGGCAGAGAGTGTGACACTGCAGGTACACCAGGAGCCATACCAATGGCATAACGATGAGGATGGCAGGTGCCAAGAGTTGTCCTTATGGGGCCAAGAGGTGACAGGCCAAGAACTGTTCCCCTTGGAAGGAAGTGTGACAGTGCAGATAAGGCGAGAGCTGTATCAGCAGGAAGATGACGAGGATGGAAGCTGTCAAGAGTTGTCCCTGTGAGGGCAAGAGGTGACATGCAGAGAGCTGTCCCCATGGGCAGGGAATGTGACACTGCAGGTACAGCAGGAGCCATGCCAATGAGATGACGATGAGGATGGCAGGTGCCAAGAGTTGTTCCTGTGGGGACAAGAGGTGACAGGCCTAGAACTGTCCCCACTGGCAGAGTGTGTGACACTGCAGGTACAGAAAGAGCTGTAGCAGCGGGAGGAGGATGAGGATGGAAGATGTCACCAGTTGACCCTGTGGAAACAAGGGGTGACAGGCCAAGAGCTGCTGGCTTGGAAGGAAGTGCGACAGTGCAGAGAAAGCAAGAGCTGTACCAACGGGATGATGATAAGGATGGAAGATGTCAAGAGTTGTCCCTGTGGGGAGAGGAGGTGACAGGCCAAGAGCTGTCCCCATGGGCAGAGAGTGACACTGCAGGTACAGGAGGAGCCATGCCAATGGCATAAGGATAAGGATGGAAGATGTCAAGAGTTTCCCTGTGGGGACAGGAGGTGACAGGCCAAGAGCTGTCCCCACGGGCAGGGAGTGTGACACTGCAGGTACAGCAGGAGCCATGCCAATAGCATGACGATGAGGATGGCAGGTGTCAAGAGTTTTCCCTGTGGGGACAAGAAGTAACAGGCCAAGAGCTGTCCCCATGGGCAGAGAGTGTGACACTGCAGGTACAGGAAGAGCTGTACCCGCGGGATGATGATGAGGATGGAAGATGTCAAGAGTTGTCCCTGAGGGGACAAGAGGTGACAGGCCCAGAGGTGTCCCCACGGGCAGAGAGTGTGACACAGCGGGTACAGGAAGAGCTGTACCCGCGGGATGATGATGAGGAGGGAAGATGTCAATAGTTGTCCCTGTGGGGACAAGAGGTGACAGGCCAAGAGCTGTCCCCATGGGCAGAGTGTGACATGGTAAGTACAGGAGGAGCCATGCCAATGGGATGACGATTAGGATGGCAGGTGCCAAGAGTTGTTCCTGTGGGGACAATGCCTGACTGTGCAGGTAGAGCAGGAGCCGTAGCAATGGGACAACGATGTGGACGACAGATGCCAAGAGTTGTTCCTGTGGTGAGAAGAAGTGACAGGACAAGACCTGTCCCCATGGGCAGAGAGTGTGACACTGCAGGTACAGCAGAAGCCATACCAATGGGATGACGATGAGGATGGCAGGTGCCAAGAGTTGTCCCTGTGGGGCCAAGAGGTGACAGGCCCAGAGGTGTCCCCACAGGCAGAGAGTGTGACACAGCAGGTACAGGAAGAGCTGTATCAGTGGGACGATGATGAGGATGGAAGATGCCAAGAGTTGACCCTATGGGGACAAGAGGTGACAGGCCAAGAGCTGTCCCCATGGGCAGAGAGTGTGACATGGCAGGTACAGTAAGAGTCATACCAATGGGATGAAGATGAGGATAGAAGATGTCAAGAGTTGTCCCTGTGGGGACAATGCCTGACTGTGCAGGCAGAGCAGGAACCTTGCCAATGGGACAGTGATGAGGATGACAGATGCCAAGAGTTGTCCCTGTGGGGAGAAGAAGTGACAGGCCAAGAACTGTTCCCCTTGGAAGGAAGTGTGACAGTGCAGATAAGGCAAGATCTGTACCAGCGGGACGATGATGAGGATGGAAGATGTCAAGAGCTGTCCCCATTGGAAGAAAGTGTGACCGTGCAGGTACAGCAGGAGTTGTACCAACGGGATGACAATGAGGGTGACCAACACCAAGAGCTGTTCCTGTTGGAAGAAGGTCTGACAGGCCTGGAAGACGAGATGACAGACCTAGAGCTGTCCCTGTGGGAAGGGCAGGGATACCAGGATCTGTCTCCTTTGGACGAAGATGTGCGAGGCCTTGTGCACATCTGCCAATGGGAAGAGGACGAGAGCGACTCCGAGAGCATCCTGCAGCTATGCCAAGGAGCAGACAGCAGGATTGAGGAGTTGCTCCAATGGGAAACAGACGTGAGGGAGGGAACGCCATCGCTAGAGGAAAAACGTGTTGGCTGCTGCTCCGGCCAGGGCCCAGAGCAGCAGAGGCAGCTGGAGCCCAGCCTGGCTGCACAGTGCAAAGCAGGATCTGCAGGATGCAGGGAAGAGAGCTCCATCTGTGCCCCATGCAGCCCCAGCAGTCCCTCCAAGGCCTGGCCCAGCCTGAAGGGAGGCCAAGCACAGCAGGGGCAGCCGGTTCCCCGTCATGAGGGCCCCTGGCTCTTCATGCAGCTCTGCTGCTGCTGCTGCTGCTGCTGCCTGCAGGCACAGCCCAAGCGGTAGCACCTGCCTGCAGCAGCACCGGGCACAGCTGGCCCACGGCCTGCCCCATGCCCTGAGGGAATGTCTGTCCCTGGGCTGAGCTCCATGTTCTGGGGGGACCTCAGCACCAAGGAGAGCTGATGGAGAGCGTCAATGGGATGCGGGACACGTTTGCATGCCTCCTCCCCCCCCCCCTCCCCCCCTCCCTCCCCTCCCTCCCCCCTCCCCTCCCTCCCTCCCTCCCCCCCTCCTCCCCCTCCCTCCCTCCCTCCCCCCCCTTCCCTCCCCTCCTTCCTTCCCCTCCCTCCTTCCTTCCTTCCTTCCTTCCTTCCTTTCCTTCCTTCCTTTCTTTCTTTTTCTTCCTTCCTTCTTTCCTTCCTTCCTTCCTTCCTTCCTTTCTTTCTTTCTTCCTTCCTTTTCTTCCTTTTCTTTCTTTCTTTCCTTCCTTTCTTCCTTTCTTTCCTTCCTTCCTTTCTTTTCCTTTCTTTCTTTCCTTTTCTTTCTTTCCTTCCTTCCTTCCTTCCTTCCTTCCTTCCTTCCTTCCTTCCTTCCTTCCTTCCTTCCTTCCTTCCTTCCTTCCTTCCTTCCTTCCTTCCTTCCTTCCTTCCTTCCGCCACTTCCTTCCTTCCTTCACTTCCGCCACTTCCTTCACTTCGCCACTTCCTTCCTTCTGCCACCACTTTCCGCCACTTCCTCCTTCCGCCCTCCTTCCTTCCTTTCCTCTTTTTTTCTTTTTTTCCTCCTTTCTTTTCTTTTCTTTTCTTTTTCTTTTCTTTCTTTTTTTTCTTTTTCTTTTCTTTTCTTTTCTTTTCTTTTCTTTTCTTTTCTTTTCTTTTCTTTTCTTTTCTTTTCTTTTCTTTTCTTTTCTTTTCTTTTCTTTTCTTTTCTTTTTTTCTTTTCTTTTTTCTTTCTTTTCTTTTTTTTTCTTTTTTTTTTTTCTTTTTCTTCTTCCCTTCCTTTTCTTTTTCTTCTTTCCTTCCTTTTCTTCCCTTCCCCTTTCCTTCCCTTCCCTTCCTTCCTTCCTTCCTTCCCTTCCTTCCTTCCTTCCCTTCCTTCCTTCCTTCCCTCCCCTTCCTTCCCTTCCTTCCCTTCCCTTCCCTTCCTTCCCTTCCCTTCCTTCCCTTCCCTTCCTTCCTTTCCTTCCTTCCCCTTCCCAAACCCCAAACCTTCCTTCCCTTCCCAAACCTTCCCTTCCCAAACCTTCCCTTCCCTTCCCTTCCCCTTCCAAACCTTCCTTTCCTTCCCTTCCCCCAAACCTTCCCTTCCTTCCCAAACCTTCCCTTCCCAAACCTTCCCAAACCTTCCCAAACCTTCCCAAACCTTCCCTTCCCAAACCTTCCCAAGCCTTCCCTTCCCTTCCCAAACCTTCCCTTCCCTTCCCAAACCTTCCCTTCCCAAACCTTCCCTTCCCTTCCCAAACCTTCCTTCCCTCCCTCCCCCTTCCCTTCCCCTTCCCCTTCCCCTTCCCCTTCCCCTTCCCCTTCCCCTTCCCCTTCCCCTTCCCCCTCCCCTCCCTTCCTCCCCTCTTTGCACATTTACTTAAAATCACCTTTTTTTTGCACTTAAAATAAAATAAGTGTTTCAAAATTTATCTGCTTGTACGTACTAGGAATGATTTTTTTGTTTGTTTTTTGGGTGGTTTTTTTTTTTTGTGGTTTGTTTTTGGGTTTTTTTGTTTTTCTTATTTCTGTCTGCACAATTAGACTTTGTTTACATATGTTTAAATTATCAAATTTCTCCTCCACTCTCATGCATAAAACATATTGATAGCCATTGGAATAATTGTTTGTCTATCACATATCCCTTCTCTTGACACTAATCTGCAGCAGCTTTTCAAGTCAGAGAATCCAATGGCAGAAGGAATAGGAGACTATGAATATTCCCCTTTTGTGCTGGATGTAATCTGACTTTTAGAAACTCTCCTGGACCATTTTTCATTCATTTTTTTTTCTTTATCACTGCAGTTATCTTACATTTCACATTTCAGGAAGTCCTTTTGCTCATTTATTTGTTTCGTTGCTCTGGGAAATCTACCCAGTGACCCTCCTTGACGGAAAGTTTTTCCTGGGATTTCCTTGCTGCACGGGGACCTCATCTAAGAGAACTTTAGAGCTCCTTACCGTTTTTCATTGTCCAGACACAGTTTCATTTCACTCACCCACACACAAGGGGACACACATCAATACGTTTATGAAGCTTAGGTATTTCTGTGCGTTTTCAAGAAAAATGATGTTCAAAAGCCTCCCATTGATTTTTTGATAAATGGTTCATGCAGAAACTTGCTTGACAGCCAACAGGAATGAATAAGCTTATTCCAATAAAATCACCACCATGTCTGATTACAATATTTTTCAATGGCCAGTTTTGTGCAGAGAAAGAGATCCCTACGGGGAGGTCATTTGTCAGCCTAAGTCAGAGCTTTAATGTTACTCTGAAATAGCTTAGTTGAAGTTGTGTGAGAGTTTCTCTTTCTCCTTTCAGAGGAATAAAAAAAAAAAGGGTATAAGGAAAGTAGAATAAAAAAACCAGAGAATCACAGCAGTTGTATAAATCAGGACACAGCGGCCAAAGTGATTTCC
Source organism: Emberiza elegans (assembly GCA_024865655.1). NCBI lineage: Eukaryota > Metazoa > Chordata > Aves > Passeriformes > Fringillidae > Emberiza > Emberiza elegans. The sequence continues at coordinate 2,186,554 of JALJVW010000034.1, forward strand.
TGCAAGCTCCTGGTGCCAGTGCATTCATTTTGTGTTGTAATGGGGCACTTATTTGAGAAAAGACTCTTTTACATTCTTCTACATCTACATTTCCTTTAAATCTATTGCAGCCTATTTTACCAGGGTCTGCTTCAGCACATTTTAATCATAAGACTATCAGATTCATGTTTATCAGTGCAGTGGCTACAATAATACATAGTCTGTCTCTAGGAATTAGTTTTGCTCTCAGCTCTTCCCATAATTATTTTTAACTAGACTGTTCTGTATCTGAAACAGTTTCTGCACTAAATAGTTTTTTGGTGGGATATGAAATTTAAATGGCAATAACTCTTGCTTTGCTCCACAGTTGCCAGCCAAACCAGATTTTTCTTTTTCCTGTGTTAAGTATGCATTTTTCTGGTCACATTAACCATTTCAACACCAGCTTGAACCTGCTATCCTCAGTTAACAGGGCCTAATTTTGGTCGAGTGACTGGATGAAGAGTGAAGGAAAGCTTTTTCTTCAGTGTGCTTAGCAAATTCTTGGTGGGACTGTGAGAAGTGCAAAGAGGAACAGTTGCTGTAGGTTGAGAGTAAAGCTTGAGGGAAGAAGGATTTCTCTTAGCTTTTCCAATTTCCTATTTTTCTGATCTGCAGCTGGAACTAAAAATATTCATTATTTTTGAGGAAAAGATCAAGCCAGGTTGGATGTGCCTCTGTGCTCTGCTACTCTTCTAGTTCTGCTAAGGCAATAACGTTTGGTGTCCCTTTGCTTCCAAAACACAACAAAAATTTAATTCCTAGCAGTGCCTACCCTTCACCTCTCTGTTTCTGAGAAGGGTAAATTTCACACATTAAATTTAATTAAAAATATTTTAAAAATCTATTCAGTTGTTGGGTGTTGTCAGGTAATTTTTAGGTGGCTTCTTGCCATGGCAGAGGGGCTGGAATTAGGTGATATTTGGGACCCCTTGCAACACAAACTATTCTAGGATTCTATGATTCTACCCAGAAGGAAATCCCAGTGATTGAGGTACTTCATGGGTGTGGAGTCTTAGCTTCTTTTTGCCAGGGTCGGGATTAAATGTGTGAGAGGGAATTTCTTCTTGGGACTCAGATGTTTATCAGTTCTTATCTATGTTACAGTCTCACAAATCCTGCCTTCTGCAGCACTTCACTCTGACAAATTAAAAATGGAGCTCCATCTCTCTTTCTATAAGGCCTTTTAAGGATAAACTGTCCAATTAAGGAACGACACCTACATTATTTTTACTTTGAACCCAATAATCAACCACCTGTGGCTGCAATGTGGACTTTTTTATCCAATTACACAAAACCACTCAAACCCATGGAGAAGAAGGTGAAGAAGGAGGAGAAGGAGAAGGAGAAGGAGAAGGAGAAGGAGAAGGAGAAGGAGAAGGAGAAGGAGAAGGAGAAGGAGAAGGAGAAGGAGAAGGAGAAGGAGAAGGAGAAGGAGAAGGAGAAGGAGAAGGAGAAGGAGAAGGAGAAGGAGGACCAGTCTCTGCCCTAAAACCTCCATCTTGTTTTATATATATTACTATATTCTACACCCTTTAACTCTAAGTTTCCCACCCTGTGATATTTCACACTTCTATCCAAACTCCACACCCACAGTCCCAGTTCTGTCATTCCATTTTGGAAGCTTCTCCATGGCCTCAGGTCAAAATGCAGTGTTCTCTTGGGGGTCAGTTCCTGTCAGTAGAGAATGCTCAAAAATCTCAGCATCCAGGGTTCCAACACCTTGGGACATGTCAGGAGAGAATCCAAATTTGTCAGGTTGATGAGCAGGGAATCTGGGTGGAGATAATCAAGGGATCATGGGGCCAGGTTGGACCCAAAACCTCGTCCTTCCCTGGATTTTGGCACTATTCAGAGTGAGACCATCAGGTGGTGCCTTCATCAGGGCTGGGAGGAAGGTCCTCTCCTGCAGTGCTGGGCAGAAAAGTTGCTGCCAGTGAGGGTTTTAAGGTGGCTGAAAGAATCAAAAGTGTTGGCAAAAGCAGGTTTAGTGCAAAAGCAAAAGTGCGGCGAAGTTTGCTGGCAAGGTTCACTCTGGTGCTGACTAGATGGTTAAAGAGCACAGAGAAAAAGCAAACAAAACCCTAAAATCAATCCATCTGAGCCCAAAATCAACCTAAAAATAATCTGTGTGGAGGCGGGGTAGTAGGCAAGGGGGGAAAGGGTGAGGGTAAGAAAGGGCAAAGATGAGAAGGAATAAAGAAATTCCCCTTTTTGAATCTCAAAGTTCAGAATGGATTCCAGGTTAAACTGAGCTGAGGACCTTGACCAACAATTAGGCCTAATGGTTTAACATAATTTAATCTTAACAATACTTAATAGATAAGTTAAAGATTTATAGGTTACAGCACAACAGTAACTAATTTTCAGGCCTAACTTACTTACAAGTCCCAGTTACTTAAGGATCTAGGAGAGGGACATTCCTGGTACATTTGATTGGCATTTTCATACGCCCACACACACAGACCTAAAGGTTTATATATGTGAAAAAGTGTCCTTGAATTCAGTGACTCATGCAGGACGCCTTTGCATCTTCTTAGGGGATGAAGGTTGGGGAGTGGGGGCATCAGATCAGGATCCACTGTCACTGCCAGTGCTCCAGGCACATCAAACTGGAGAGTTCACTGCCTCTCAGGGTGCCCCATTCCCAGGAAAATGCTGCTGCTGTCCAAGAGAGCTCAAAAGTCTCTTGACTGCTGTTTATGGGGTTGCAAAAGGTGGTTTAATCGTGATTTTTCACCCCAGCCATAATTCAGGTCAGTAACTTTCCTTGAATGTTCGATAACAAAAACATTATTTCACTTGGATTCAGGCAATAAAACTCTCCAAGGCTGTTGGTGAAAAAGCAGGGGCTCGTTAGACGAGATTCTTGGGAGCAGAAGGTGTTTCTAATGAGCTGGAGAGGGGCTCAGCCCAGGTGCTGCTCATCAAAGCCGAGGTCTAACGAGCAGTTCTGAGTTCATAGTGCAGCTCAAGAGCCTGGGGAGGGGGAGCTGAGTGCACCACCACATCCTCTCCTTAACCAGATGTGCCTGACAGGGAACCATGCCCATGGCAGCGAGGCTGGGACCACGATTTGGTTTAACCCAGGAGGTGACCAAGCACCTCAGAGCTGCTTGCTCACCTCGTGGGGTGGTGGGGAGATTTGGGAGGGTAAAACTGATAAAACTCATGGGGTGAGATTGATGTTAATTGAGTTCAACAGGCAAATCAAAAGCTGCATTAACAAGCAAGCAAAAGAAGCAATCCATTCTCTATTTCCAATGGCCATGAAGGTGTTCAGACCCCCCTGGAAATGCAGACTCTGCCACGTGCAGCAGTGACTTGGGAAGACAAACACCACCACTCCAAACATCCCCCTGCCACTCCTACAGCTTGCCCAGCTCCGCAGGCTGAGCAGGGCACCACATGGGATGTCCCTGTGGTCAGCTGGGGACAGCTGTCCTGGCCCTGTCCCCTCCTTGTGCTGGCCTGGGTGAGCAGCAGAGCAGCCCCTGGCTTTGTGTGGGCACCGCCCAGCAGGACCAAAACATCTCTGTGCCATCAACACCTTGTCCACCACAAACCCAAAACCACCTTTCTTGACAAAAATTTACTCTCTTCCCAGAGAGAGAATTGTCTCTCTGGAGATAATTCAGAGATAATTTTGTGCTGGCCTGGGTGAGCAGCAGAGCAGCCCCTGGCTCTGTGTGGGCACGGCCCAGCAGGACCAAAACATCTCTGTGCCATCAACACCTTTTCCACCACAAACCCAAACCAGCCCCAAACTGTGGGAATTCAGCACATCCCTCTGGGATGTTCAGAGCTACCGAGAACCCCTGGGGGAGCTCGGAGGTCCTGGAATGTTGCCAGAAGCACCTGGAGGCTTGACTTTGAGCCTTTTAGGGCTCTGCCACCTGTTTGTGGGGATGTGGGAATCACCTGGGTTTGAATGGTTTGTTCACAGGGTGAAAAATGTAGATTTTAGGATTTTGGTACAGGGGGGTTTGGGAGACAAGATGGAGGATTCAGGCCCCGACCTCGTGGTCTTTCTTCTTCTTCTTGGCATCCATCTTCTCGGTGATGTTGGCACTTGGGGATTGGTTTAGAGTAGAAGATCACTGTCTAACATAGGTGATGGGCATTGGAAGGTCATTGTAAATATGTTATACGTAGTTTGTGGTATAAGAAGGCACAGCTGCCCCGTGGGCGGGCAGAATGCCTCAGACGATCCTGCTAAGCTGACCTCGTCAGGGCAGGAGAAAGAATTTTATAGATAAGAAATAATAAACAACCTTGAGACCGTGAAATGAAGAGCCCTGACTCCTTCTTTAAGCGCCGGGCTGGGAACAGAGACTTTCCAACCATTTTCAGGATCACTCAGGCCAACTAATGATCCCACACCAAACCACTTTTCTTGACAAAAATTAACTCCATCCCAGCCCAAACCCTGCACTACCTGGATGATCTTGAAGGTTGCTTCCAACCCAAACCACTCTGTGATCCTGTGAAATGGGTGACTCTCAGAACAGAGGAGACTGGACGAGTGCTGTAATCTGATTTTGGGCATGAAAACTCATCCTCCATTGCTGCTGCAGTGCTGCAAAGAACACATTTCACACAGAGAGGATTTCCTCCGTGCTGTGGGAGAGTTGTGGGCAGAACCTTGTGTCAGGCCCTTGGAGATGATAGAGATGCCCTGAGCCCGGGTACCAGAGCCTGCTGAAAGCCCTGGGGCTGTGTTTTGCCTTTAGCTCTGTCAGCCTGAACTAAACACAAGATTTTTGATGTGAAACAAAATGAATTTTAAGCTGCTGAAGGGCAAAGTTAACAACGTGGTTGCTAGATTTGGATAGAGAAGGCAAAGAAACAAGGCAATTACAGCCCCTTATTAGCCAGCTGCACTTGGCTGGGGTTCCTGCCTCCACTCTGCCTGTTTGTTTGAGGGCTGGCAGGATGGATTCGAGCTTGTTAAGGGCTAGGACCAAGCTCCTGTAATGAGCCACATCCATCTGGCATCATCTGTCCCTCGCTGGAGCCTCCTACTTAGGACAGAGTCTGACTTTAATGAACTACTTTGCTCACCAAGGCTTCTGCTAAGTGTAAACACACCACAAAGGGAATTGTCAATAACCTCTGATCTTGTTGGTTAATCTGGTTACTGCTCGAATTTATGAGCTGGCTGCTGAAGTAAATCTGTCTGATTTCAGTATCAGCTGCTGATAACACAGACACGTTTCCAAAATAAAACTCCATGCTGGGTTGCCCAGTGTCTTGGTGTGAAAGGACAGGTGTCTGCTAAGGAAGGCAGGAGCATCCCCTGAAATGGAAAATGCAAACCCCCTCCCTCTGAATTATTGTAATTTTGAAATTAAGGGGCTCTCAGGCAAAGATATGGGAGCAGGAATAACAGTTCTGTACTAGGAAAATTAACAATACAAATGCAATAGTACAAAAACAATCCCATGCCAGAGTGAGAGCAGGCCCAGGGATCCTGCACAAGGGGGGAGTTTTCCTCTGCAGCTCCAGGGCTGCTGCAGATGGGCCTGGGCTCCCTCTGGCAATGCAGGGCAGCAGAAAGCTGCTCCTCTGGCAGTGCAGGGGGCACAGGCTGCTGGGGTGTCCCGGAGCTCAGATTGGATCCAGGCAGGAATGCTTGGCTCCTCCCCTGGGCGGGGCATCTCCCCGTGGGATGGTGGGATTGGATCAGCCCTGCAGGGACACTCCCTGGCCATGGACAGGAGGTGATTAATAATTAATAATGAATAATGAATGGCCCATGGACAGCAGAGATCTCCTAGAGGGAGGATTGGCTGTGGGACAGATAAAGAAAAGTGCCCAATGAACAGAACCCAACCTCTGACAGATGGGAATAGAATAAAGTCCCCTGTTTCCAGCCTAAGACACCCAGGTAGTTTTGTCACTCCCTTCATCAGCAGATGATGCATTAATTCCGTATAAATGCCATATAAATGTTGCTCTCAATGCATGGATGGTGAATGTACGTGGAATCCACTGAGCTTGTAAGGCTTTAAGTAATTAATTCTGCTAGCACATCAGATTTATTCATAACCATATCACTCCAGGGACAACTAAAATTATAGGCAAAACACTGGTGAACAAAGGGAAACAGCAAGTATAACATGGTTTTTTACTTGGGAAAATCTCAAAAAGCAAAGGATATGTTGTTCAGGTATTTGTCAACGGATTAAAAAACGTTTTAAAACTTTCATGTTTAAAAGTAAAGTAGGCATTTTTTTAGCTTCTTGTGAAATAACCAGAAATCAAAACAAGCAAAAAAAGTGAGCTGAAACTCTTTCTTGAATAGAAAGAGGCATGTAGTTTTGGGTTTGGGTTACATAACATTTGAATTCACCCCAAATTTTTGTCAGTTTTTCAGTAAAAATAGTGGTTTCAAAATGAAAAGCCATGAATGGTGAAATTTATTAAAATGTTGACTGCAAAATTTTGGGAAGTTCAAAATATTTTTTTTTAATTTCATTGTTATGTTGACCTCTTCCAGGTAACTTTGATATTAAAATTAATCTTGTGTTGGGAATATCCTCTTCATTGGGAGGGTTTTATCCTGCATCAGACCTTGGAGGACACATTGCTCTGAGTGACAGGTGAGACTGAAAAAAATGCTCAGCATCTGCAACCTAATTAAGGCTAATTGTCTGTTACTTCTTGATGATGTCCAGTGTGACAAACATTAGTTTTCTTCAGGGTTACTGATGAGCTGTGTTTTCAGGATTTGGGCTTTAGAGCTCAAATTCTGAACGAATTTTGTTTTGATGTCATTTGTGTCCATCTTGCCCAGGGCAACAGGGAATCTCTTATTACTGTTTTTAATCTTTCAGACTTGGAGTAAGTGGGAGTTTTATTTTGCCTTTACTTTTGTAGCAGTACCTGGTGATATGTAAAGTTTTTTGTACAACAAAAAGCTAAGACCAGGTTTACTAAAAGTTTATTTTTTTTTTCTTTTTTATAAGGAACCCCAAATTCACCAAGACTCCTGCTGACATCCCATTTATGTCTCATGGAAACAGAGAATATCCTGAGCTGGAAGAGACCTGAAAAGAACACTGAGTTCAACTCCTGGCCCTGCACAGGACAATCCCCACAATACCACCGTGTGTGTGTTGTCCAAATGCTTTTTTTGGCAAGGGAAATTCATTAATTCCTGATTGTGTCTGTGTCTTACCCCTTGCTCTACATCCCCCCGCCGAAATGTAGAGGTGTTTCTTTGCAGCGCAATAAACTAAAGCAAAGTAATAAATTATTTTTCCCTAGCAAATTTTGCTTCTTTCAGTGTATGTTTTCCCTGCAACCAGCAAAAAAAATTCACAGGACAAGCTGTCCTTATTTACACATTCACAAACCTTGCAGTGGTGTGCTCGTTTTGCAGAGGAATTGATGCAGTGCTCGAGGCAGTGCAAGGCTGGCAGCCCTGAAAAATGAAGTGTTTCAACCACTGCAAGGCCTCCAGACTGAGGCTTCTCAGGCTCATTTTGCCTGAACCTCTCCTGGACTGCCTGGAGCTCTGTTTTTTTTCATGGTGTAACCACATCAGTAATTTTTCTAAAGACCAGATGGCTATATCTAATTTATTTTACTCTTGCTCGTCTTTGTGTGATACAACCAGGGGTTTTTGTGCAGATAAGTGTAACAAGCCATTATTCTTCTGTAAAATGAAATGTTTTTGAGTGAGTGGTGTAGAGGAATGGAGTCCTGGAGTGGGAGAAGGGCTCTTGAGAAATGGAGGTGTGGGATGGGAAGAAGAGGAGCAGCCATGGGGTGGTAAAAGAGAGGCAGCACAGAAGACCTTATAGACAACTCATCTCTTTATTCAGTTAAATAAGTGAAAACTGGGCAAAATCATTTTTTTGGGGTTAAAAATGAGAACAAAAATCAAGTATGTAATGTGAGAAAGTCACTGTGCAAATTGTGAATTTGGACGGAATGTGACTCACAGGGTGATGAAGAAAGACCAAAGTGTAAAAGCACATTAATAAACATAAAATAACCCACAAGCAGGTCCTGGAGTAAAGAAGGAGAAACTGCCACCATCATCAAGCTGCTCCAAGTGAAGAACTCGGGGTGCTGACAAGCTGCTGTGGTGAAAACACGAGCAAACAGCTGGGAAAACTGTTGGAATCCAGAAGTGCATTTACAGTATTAACTATATTGTGATTATTGAGGAATTTGGGTTTGTGTTTTTTGGGTATTTGTGGGTGTTTTCTTGTTGTTGTTGTTGTTTTGGTTTTTTTTTTGTTGTTGTTTTTTGCTTTTGGCTTTTTCCTTTTTTTTTTTTTTATTGCAACACTTTTTATTCTTTTCCTTTAAATATCAGCGCTTTGATTAAGCTATTATGGTTTTGCTTATCCTGATACTATATTCTTGATTCTGCATATAACTGAATTCCTGTTCTTGGCCATGACAAAATTTTGAGTGTGACTCAGCTAGACCTGTATTCAGGGATATAATCTTGATTAGATTCTCACATAACAATTGGGCTGTTTTCACACTGAGTAAATCCTTGTCCCATGTGGATGGAATTTAAATTCCTGCGCATTTATAGTTACCACTTATTTTATAATAATTGAAAGATGAATGGAAATAGAATTAAAATAGTAAATTGATGTTTCACGGAGGTTCTATTCCTCCTGCTCACCTTTTTCTTCTTTTACAGAGCTGTCACAATCAAGGCTGTTATCCCTGAGAGAAGGAAGGAGGAGCACTGGGATTGCTCTGAGAAAATAACAGGAATTCTGGGAACGACCTCACTGTTCCCCTTCTGTATTCATCACCTCCATTTTATTCAATTAAAGAGATAATGTACTGCATTCTTTGCTTTCTCACCCCTCCCATTTAATCAGCAGCACAAAGAGGGATAATTTCACTCCAAGCCTGCAGGATGGGATGATAGGGAATGGAGAGTTACAGGATGGAGTAAAACAGGGTGTGGTTCAAAAGGCAAGGCAATTTGTTTTAGGGAAAGAAGTCAAAGAGTCAACAGAAAACCATTTTTCTTGGGTTTCTTTGTGACAAAGGTATTAAAATATAATCTGGTGCTCATAGCTTTAAAATTTGGGACAGCAAGCTCAGTGGAAAGGAAAGCTGAGAACAAACAAGGTGGGGACTGAAGACTGGGAAAAACATGGAAAATTTTGAGGAACCCACCCTGAAGGCACATCAGAAAAAAACCCAACCAACCAAAAAGGAAATGAGGTTGATGGCTTGGATTCTTATTGACTATAAGGACTTGCAATTTTTGCTTAATAAAATAAAGAATAAAGAAAAAAAATAATAAAATAAAGAAAGTGGGGAAAAAAGAGATCTCTTGGAGGTGATGAAGAAGGAAAACACACAGAGGTGGAAGAAGTTGAAAAGCTCCCCAGAAGTTAAAAAATTATATAATTCAGCTGTTTGTTGGGGTGGGGTTTTTTGGCTGGATTTTTTTTTTTTTTGGTTTGTTTTCTGGTTTGGTTTTTTTTTTTTTTTGTTTGTTGTTTTGTTGTTGTTGTTGTTTTTAGTAGTTTGCTTTTCACTTGTAATTTATTTAACCTCTTTGTCCATAAATACTCATGAAATTAATTAATTAATTAGGGCCTCTAAGCAACACCAACTTTGGATTCAGGTTAGTGGGAGAGAGATTATTCTTCCTTCTGCATAAAGAATTCTGTTTACCAAAGATGTGAGGTGTCTCTCCACATAGACATGATCTGGAGTTTTTTATTTTCTATCTGTGGAAATTTCATTTTTTTGACTTTTTAGAAGAATGCAGTTGTGTTTTGAAGGTGAATTTCTTGAGGGGAAGGGGAATGTTCTCCTACGCATGGTGGAGATTTATGGCTGAATGGTATCAAATGAATCGTAACTGTTTTCAAATTTTTGCTGGTGTTCACAGATTAAAAAGAGTCAATGACAAAGCATTTCACAGACTGCATTTTTTTTTTAATTTGGGGATTTTTTTTAGCTCCAGGTGGATTGTGTCTGGTGGGAAGTGGTGTCCTGTGAAGTGAGGGTGGCAACTGGTAGAGAATATTGGTGCCACGGAGAAGTTGAATTCAATTATGGCCTTTTCCCAAGAGGAATTTAATGTAAAGGCACCAAGTCACTGCCCTTCATTACTCCAGGATAGAACTCATTGGTAATAAAGTAAAAAAATAAAATTTTAGTGTTTCTACAGAACACCCTTTCTGCCACAAACATCCTCAAAACACTATGCTGTATAAACTCAGCAATTTAGGAAGTCTGATGGGCTCAAGAATTTCAAGGAGGGAGACACAGAGGAAGCAAAGTGCAGAACAAGACAAGGGTAAAAAAAAACAAATGGTAAAATGGTTTATTCTAATATCAGGAAGTTCTGATGCCATATTGCTGAACAGATAATGCTGAGTGCCCAGCTGTGAGGGGCAAGAAAAGTTTTCCAAACTGGCAAAAACCTAGGTGAGGTCTTGGCAGTGAAAAATACCTAGAATTTGCGAGTGGAAAGGGAAAATTATTCCATAATCCTAAAGTCAGTTGTCAGAAGCTTGAAAAGATGAATATTTCATGGTGAATACCTTATGACTAATATTATGATTATGTTTAAATGTGCAGGATGTCTTTGCTGCTGTCGCTTCAGCAAATGAATACATTAAACCATTTTGCTCGAGTGTAGGTTTCCTGATCTCAAATCCCCCTTTTTAGGATCTGCATTCATTTTCCTTTTTTCATTTTTGCTGTGTCTTAATCCTGGAAGGCAACTCAGCTCCACAAAGCCCCTTGCTGGGGAGAGACCTGGAAGGGCAAAAGTGAGGAAAGTTTAGGGTTGAAATAAAGACAGGTCAATGGAGAAAGCCCAAATCAACAAAGTTTTGGTTAGCATATTTGTTTTCAGTTTATATCCACTTTCTGCAAGTATTCGGTGATTCATGATATTCTCTTTAATTCTTATTTTCTAGGCTTCAAATGCATTTTTGTTATCCTCACAGGGATAGTTACACACCACTTTTGTCCTCCTGGTAGCCCTCTCTACAGGCCCAACTAAATTGACCTTATTTTTGACTAGAAGTGATTTGAATTTTACTTAAAAAAAAAATGAAGAAGAACCTGCTCCATAATTTTCAAGGAGAGCAACCTCAGTGTGGGCCAGGCATGAAAATCCTCATTGAACAGCAGCATCCCCAGCATTTCCTGGAGTGTTTTTCCTTCATGGAAGCAGTAGCAACTTTGTGAGAGATGATTAGATGGATAATTTTGATTCATGAGGACTTTCTCAAGGAGAAAACTCACTCCTAATCATCAGGCCTGATTTGTCTGAGCAGGTTCCAGACAGTTTTCATTTTAAACAAAACAGACCAATTTTGTTTGTTTGTTTTTTAAAAATTTTGTAGGTGTATTTCTGTCACCACCTTAAGTACTTCTTGTATTACTTTAAATATTCCTTGACCAGAAAAATGGATAAAAAGTGGACTATCAAATTCAACAACATTTTTTTTATCACATAAGTCACCAAAAAGCTATTACATTCAACATGCGTTAACACCAAAAGTAAAAGAAAAGCATTATCCCTCAAAAAAAATTATTTTCTCTGGGAATTTTTTCCTCTTCATAAAAAGAAGCTGTAACGCTGTGGTGAGTCTGTGTTGTGCCATCCAATATCCATTTTAGCACTGTCAGGGTGAGTGCATCCCCTGTGGCACAGTGCCATCCTGTGGGCCCCAGGTGATCCAGGGCAGCCACAGGGACGTAACAGTGACCAACCTTTTGTTTAAAAAAAAAATTTAAAAAATAAATAAAAAAAAAGTCAGGTCTGACTTGTCTCAAAAGCCCCTTTTTGATGGACAGCTGCACTTTTGATGGCGTTTGCTCAAAATTGCTGCGGGTGCTTGCATGCCCGTGGTCAGGACCAAGGTCACACGTGTGGGACAGACAAGGCTCAAGGCTTGGCTGTGATGCATGAGGAGCTTTTCCTCACAATTCATGGTCAATCAAGAAAAGTCACATCCTGAGGCAGATTCAGGAGGTTTCCCATCTCCCTGGAACCTTTTCTTCCTTGCTAACTGTGCTTGTAAAATGACTTAGTTGGGTTGAAAACTTGCGTTGAAAAAAATGTTGTCTGCCTCTGACAAAATTATTTTGACTTTCAGAAAGGACTTATTTCCTTTGCAGCAAGGAGCTGCAACCTTTTTTCCCCCCCAGAGGTGGAATCTACATCCTTGCTTTTAATTTTTTGAAGGGTCTTGGGAAACTTTTAAAACAGAAAAGGCAGAAAAAGCCCTGAGAGTTCATCCCAGGGTCTGGCTGGCACCAAGCTGAACACTCCGTGACCCCAGGTGGATAAAGGCAATAAATCTGATTTACACACCTGCAAACGTAGTGCTGCTCCATGCAAAAGTGGTGAGTGAATGCTCTCTGGTGACCATTTATGAAGGCAGAGTGTTAAAAGTGTTAATGTGATCAATAAAAAAGGGAAAGGGCCTGGGAGTGGGACTCAATCTGAGCTGTTGAAGCTTTACAGAACATTGCCACTGAAATAAATATTTAGTAACTCTGCACTAAAGGTGCTGTTCTTCTGACAGGATGAGTTTCATGCCTCACAGCACAAAAGTTATGAGATTTTTTGGCCTGTAATCAAATAACTTTTTTTTTTTTTTTTGGGATAAAAAGGCATTGCTTCTTTTCCCCTGACTTGCTGGCGATTAAAAGACACAGTCCCACCTTTTACCCCCTCTGCCCTCCATGCTTTCTATTTTTGAGCAAAAAAAAAAAAATACAAGCAGTGGGGAAAAAAAAAAAGAGTTCAAAGAGAAGAAGAGAGAAGAGGAATAGGTGAAACAATAGGAGAAAATATGTGTTAACCACCTGAAATTGGTGTGGGTTTGCAATAGATGCCACTACATGGCACTATGACATGGTTTGAGGCTGAGGTGGAGTTGTGGTTGCCTGAACCTTAAAAATGCTGCAGAGCTTATGATTTAGATCACAGGCAATGCACTGAAAACTTAGACATGAAAAGTATTTGGATATAATATTCAGTTGTGAAACAGAACAATTTTTTCTCACTACTATGAGATTACTGCATCACGTATGACACAATGTTGTTTTGTTGCTACTTTTTGTCATTAACTAATTTCACAAATTTAATTTTAGACTAAATCCAGACCACTTCACATGGAGCTTCCAGCTGTGACACTGAGGTGGTGCAGAACTGTGTGTGTAAGTAATACATAAATAATAAAATTGTGGCACGTTTCAGTTGAGAAATTGGAGATTTTCAGACAGCTGAGGACTTTGGCAGGGAGGAGACCTCTGGAGAAGTTGTTCCTGCTATGAAATACCTCAATGATGTTGAAGAATAAAATGTTTTCTGTCTGCTGGAATCGTCCAGGTGCTGTACATGGACCTTGAAATAATATTTTCATGAGTGCTTCAGCCTCCAGGGACTACACCCACCAAAGGGGCATTTTTCTTTTAAGTCATAAAATCTCATTTTTGCCTATGAAGGGCAAAGCTGCAAGGGCATATTTACCTGACAAGAAGTTACCAGTGAATGGTTGGGGACAATGCTGCTGGAAACCAGCAGGAGAGAGAAGGAAGGGACAGGGAAATACGGAGCTGGTGTGAAATAAATTATTTGACATCGAGCAGCCCAGAACTGGAACATGCTCTGAGAGACAGAAGGGGTGATAAATTGGCATCTGAGTGTCCTTGAATCCCCACAGTGTGACTTCCTGGAGATAGGGAGGGAATGCCTCAGAAAACAGCACAGAAAAGCCTCCTAAATAAAGAAAAGTTTTGCAAATAAATAGCAAAACTAACTGTACTTTTAGTGAGATACAAGGCTGCAACAATTAGCAAATTAGTTTGTTTCTCATCTAAACTCAGTGTATTTCAGATATTTCAAGTTCATAAATAGCTTAAAATGCCTTGAATTATATCATTATTGGTGCCTAGGACATGCAGAAAGGAACACTAAACACAGGTAGCATTTTGGTAAAAAGGAGACAACTTTCGTCTTTCCCTTTCCTTCATCCTTTCCTTTCCTTTCCTTCATCCTTTCCTTTCCTTTCCTTTCCTTTCCTTTCCTTTCCTTTCCTTTCCTTTCCTTTCCTTTCCTTTCCTTTCCTTTCCTTTCCTTTCCTTTCCTTTCCTTTCCTTTCCTTTCCTTTCCTTTCCTTTCCTTTCCTTTCCTTTCCTTTCCTTTCCTTTCCTTTCCTTTCCTTTCCTTTCCTTTCCTTTCCTTTCCTTTCCTTTCCTTTCCTTTCCTTCATCCTTTCCTTTCCTTTCCTTTCCTTCATCCTTTCCTTTCCTTTCCTTCATCCTTTCCTTTCCTTTCCTTCATCCTTTCCTTTCCTTTCCTTCATCCTTTCCTTTCCTTTCCTTCATCCTTTCCTTTCCTTTCCTTCATCCTTTCCTTTCCTTTCCCTTCATCCTTTCCTTGACTTCATCCTTTTCTTTCCTTGACTTCATCCTTTTCCTTTTCCTTTTCCTTTTCCTTTCCTTTCCTTTCCTTTCCCTTTCCTTTCCTTTTCCTTTCCTTTCCCTTTCCTTTCCTTTCCTTTCCTTTCCCTTTCCTTTCCTTTCCTTTCCTTTCCTTTCCTTTCCTTTCCTTTCCTTTCCTTTCCTTTCCTTTCCTTTCCTTTCCTTTCCTTTCCTTTCCTTTCCTTTCCTTTCCTTTCCTTTCCTTTCCTTTCCTTTCCTTTCCTTTCCTTTCCTTTCCTTTCCCTTTCCTTTCCTTTTTTCCTTTCCTTTCCCTTTCCTTTCCTTTCCTTTCCTTTCCTTTTCCTTTCCTTTTTCTTTCCTTTCCTTTCCTTTCCCTTTCCTTTCCTTTCCTTTCCTTTCCTTTCCTTTTCCTTTTCCTTTTCCTTTTCCTTTTCCTTTTCCCTTTCCCTTTCCCTTTCCCTTTCCCTTTCCCTTTCCCTTTCCCTTTCCCTTTCCCTTTCCCTTTCCCTTTCCCTTTCCTTCATCCTTTCCTTCATCCTTTTCCTTTTCCTTCATCCTTTTCCTTTTCCTTTTCCTTCATCCTTTTCCTTCATCCTTTTCCTTTTCCTTTTCCTTTTCCTTTTCCTTTTCCTTTTCCTTTTCCTTTTCCTTTTCCTTTTCCTTTTCCTTTTCCTTTTCCTTTTCCTTTTCCTTTTCCTTTTCCTTTTCCTTTTCCTTTTCCTTCATCCTTTCCTTCATCCTTTCCTTAATCCTTTTCCATTTCCTTTTCAGTTTCCTTTTCCTTTTCCTTTTCCTTTTCCTTTTCCTTTTTCCTTTTTCCTTTTCCTTTTCCTTTTTCCTTTTCCTTTTCCTCCTTCTTCTTTTTTTCTTTTCTAGAAAGACAACCAAACCACTAATTTCTAAAGCAATTTCTGAGAACACTTCCATCACTGTGACTCCAAAGTCACCCCCCACAGTGGCAACCAGAATTGAGTTCTAACATCATTTTCAGGTGGTTTTGTGCTTTCCGGCAGCACTTTTGACTCTCTCCAATCAGGGTAATTCGATTGAGGCCAGCCTCAGGTGTCCTGAGGGCTGTTGTCTTTTCCTGTAAGCAAATATGCCTAGGAAAATGAAAACCTTGAAATATACCTGTTCTCAGATGAGGTCTCACATGTACTCTGTGATGCAACAAATCTTCACTGATTTTGTGTTTTGTGGCTTATCTCCCAAAAACTCAAAGGAAAAAAATAAAGAAATCCTTGGTGAGGTTTCATGCATTTTTGGTTTTTTCTGTGTATTTTTCTCTCAAACACTAAGAGAAACCCCTCAATATTATTTCAATATTTTTTTGCTGGAGATATTGCTTTAGTTCCCAGGAGAAGAATTTCGAGTGAGATATCCCAGTAGTGGAAATTGCTTCTTTATAATATGTCTTGGTACTTAATAAAAGTGTTGATTTATTCATTTTTTACTTTTTAGCTTCTTAAATGCTCATGTGAGCCCTGCTTTTAAATATACTGGGCATGCTGGAGTGGGGAGTGGAATCCACACAATCTGTCACCCTCTGTAGTAATTTGTAAACTTCCTATCTCAAGCAATTAATATTATTTTAATAGTTTTGTGTGTTGGGTTGGTTTTTTTGTGTGTGTTTTGGGGTTTTTCTGGGGGGTCAGGAGGTGGGGATGGTGAGAAGTAAATTCCCCTGTAATAAAGGAACACATTATTGCCTTCACACCATTCAATTTATTCCCTGCATTTTTAAAAATTATTATTCATGTGGCTGTTGTGAGCATGAGGTTTAATTACAAATATAGAGAAATACCCCAATATATTTCATTTACATGAACTATATCAAAACACCTTGGTTAAATGAATGGTTTCTTATAGGATGAGTTATATATTAAGGTTGTTTTCTAGTAGCTTAAACTATCTTTTTCTAGAGTTTATTTATTCCATAAAATTGATAGTTGCAAGGAAAAGGTCTTCTGCTTTTTTGTCTTTTCTTTTTTTGGCTAAGCTTAAAAATCCCAGCTGTCCTCCTAAGGTAACCACTACCAAATATATTTTAGAACACAATTTTCTCTGTCCCTTTACTGTATTGACTTTTGTAGAGGGAAAAAAAAAAACAAACTGCACAGGACATGGCTAAATATCTGGTAATTTAAAAACAAACAAACAAAAAAATAAAAGGGGAAAGATTTGTAGTCAAGAAGGAAGCTTTTGAAAGCAGAGAGTACTGGCCTCAGATTGCTCCCACTGAAAGGGCAATTATTGACTTCAGTGGATGCTGAGTGATGTCAGCACTCATACAGGTCATATATTTTTATTTTTCAAGCCTGTATGTGTATTTATATATACATATATTTTAAGAATCATACTTACCTGCTCTGATAAAGAAACATAAAATTGCATTTGAAAATCAGGGGGACGAGGAGAACTCTGAATTGCTGCAGCCAAAACCTGAGGGGGACTTCAGGTCCTGTGGGCTCCAAATTCTGCTGCACATGGTGGGGAGACAACCTGGCCATGTCGTGCTGGAGCTCAAAAAAAGGAGTTATTTAGAAGACAAGTGTATTTCTTTTGGTTGACTGCACTAAAACCTTCCTGCAAGGACCTCCTCAGCTTTATCACAAAAGTCACACAGGGCAAATTTCATCCCAGTCAAATATATTTGGTGTTTTGCAACTGTAAAACAAAGCTCAGGTAGAGGGCTTTGGAATAATTTAAGAGCAAGCAGAACTCCCATTTAAAACCCAAACTCCGGGGTTTTAGAATGATGTTTAAAAAAAAGGTTATTTCAAAGGTTAAATCTCATGAAAGTCAGAGGAGGTTCTAACCCGTTCATGGCTACAAAATCTTTCATTCGTGGCTACAGAGAACTTTCAGCTGCAGCTCTCCAAGGGTTTGAAATGCTGGTTTGTTTTTCAAAAAATGGTACAGCAAATTAAAAACCCCAAATCTGGAGCCCTTATTCCAGGTTGTATTGAGTCATTGCCTTGCCCAATGGCTATCCTTAATGGCTCATGTGTTTCTTTGCAGAGCTAAGAGCAGGTTGGGCATCCTTAATTACACACATTTGTTATTTGCACTCCAGTCAGCACTTCAGAAATATCCTGAATGTACATGTTTGTAAGAGACTGGTAACATTTCTATATTTTCTAACAGTTAAATCCTGTAAATTCATCACTGTCCCTTTCTCCTTCTCATATCTGTGTATTGTCCCCTTTCACCAATATGTATTAGTGAATATACATTTTTCTAATATAACATTCTTCTACAGGAGGTTTCTAGGTACTTCCCTTTCAAAACAATTCTTGCCACTTGCTTTTATATACAAACCATCACCAAACTTCTTTTAAGCCTTCATTTAAACTTCATTTCACAGCAAACCCTTTTTCCGAATGAGCTTCCAAACTTTGCATTTCACGTCGTAATGATCAGAATCTTTTCCAAAATATTCAATAATTTTTTTCCCCAATCACATTTTGTTTCTTTCAACGAGGCTGATCTCAACACAAAGGGCTAAAAAAATTATTATTTTTTTCTTCTTTTTGTTATTGTTTTGTTTCCTGAGGCTGGGCACTGCTTGTGGGCTCGGCGGATAAAGGCTGTGGCTGTGCTCTGCAGGTGACACAATCCACAGGTCTGCTGAGGGGTCATTTTGCTGCTGGAGACAGTTTCCTGCCTTTGGATGAGACATAATGCCCATTGTGTAAAACACCAGGTGATCTGAATTCATTGGGGTATTATTTGCTGCTTCACATTGGCTCCTGCTTGTTTCGACGTTGGAGGTTTTTTATTTTCTTTTTTTTTCCCCTCCTTTTTTTCCCTTTAAAAAAAAAATAAAATTATTTATTTTGTTCCTTTCATACCCACTGCTGAAGACGCTGGGTGCATTTTACACTTTCAGGTTTCCTTGGTGTGTATTTTCATGGCCTTTATTGATCAGGCAGCTGGATTTCCTGCTCCAACAAACAGCCAATACACAACTCTGTTGAGCCACATTTTATTCTTCCAGGAGGGAGATAAATAAACAATTCTGCTTTAAGAGTCTGTCTGCCATTAGTCCTTTAAACTATCTCAATGCTGAACTGCTCTATTTTTTCAGTCATATTATTGCCCATTGCTATACAGCAAATTCCATGGTGGTGTTGAAGGATATTTTGATTTTTCATAGAGGAAAGTAGATTTTGCAAAATCTACTTGCTAGGGGAAAAAAAAAAAAAAAAAGTTGGTTCTTTATCTAACCAACTAAAAGTTGGTTATTATCTTCACTACTATTGTTTAAGTTTCTACCCATGATTCTATCAGGTGTCAGTCTTCCATGTTTTTTTTCTTTTGGAACAGTCAATTCCAAGATCTCCTGAGAGCATAATCATGCCTTTTCATCAAAAAGTGTGGGTTTCCTTTTTTTGGTCTAAAGTCACACAGAACCTCATAAAGAAATAAAGCACAGGTCACATAAATCTTAGGATTCACAATACCTGATTCCTTAAAATCTAAAATTAATGTAATATTAATGCCTGCCTAATGTGCTATTCATTAATACAAATGAATTTTCATTATGCATTAATTTAATTCCTGCCTCAGGAAGTCGTAGCTGATACTCCTGTGCCCAGAGGGGGCACAATTATACTCAATTCAGTTTTCACCTCCCCGAGCTGGACTTGCAGAGATGCAGCAGGTCACACATCCTGGGGAGGTTCTGAGCACCCACATCTGCTGAGGCAGCTGCAGAAGCCACACCTGTGGTTCCTAAACTAGGGGGGAAAAAAAAAATGCCCCATCACGCAAATTTGTCTCCTTTATTTCTGTGGAAGAACGGAATTAGCTGGGGAAAACAAAAGCCCAGCAGCTCTGTGTCTCGTGGAATCACGGATTCACAGAGTGGTTTGGGTCAGAAGGGGCCTTAAAGAACATCCCGTTCCAACCCCCTCGCCGTTTTTCCTTTATTTAAAAAAAAAAAAAAGAGTAATTAAAATTCATTTTTGCCACGATTAGCTGCAAAATGGAAAATACTTATGCCTTCATGCAAGTGTCATGCTCTCTGCTTTATTACCAGGTCCTCATAATAATCTTTGTTAACAACTCAAAAATGCCACTGCAAATTTTGATTATTGTAATTTGTATAAAATAAGCCACGTATGTTTTTATACAATCACCTCACAAGAGGGATTTTTCCTCCATATTCTCCCTTGAAGAAATAAGATTAAATATATTTTAAAAGGGTCAGCTTTTCTTCCTGAGGATTTTGAGTGCTCCAATGAGCATCTGAAAATTCATTCCCTTGCCATTGACCACCAAAAAACCGAGGCATTTGTCAGCCCTGACATTTGTTTCCAGAGGATGGATGTTGTGAAAACAGCATCAGCTATTTCAGGTGCTTATGAACAATTTCACCTTGTGTTTCTTATTGTGTTCCTGTAGAAAATAGACTTAAATCCAAATCCACTGGTTTGGGCTTAGGCATTTAAAATTATATCCTTTTTCACTTCAGCCTCAAAAACTTTATATTTCCAGCCAAAGAGAAACAGATAACGCAGAAGGTCGGGGCAGGAGAAAGTAGCAACAGAAAATATCTATTAATATTTTAAATACCTTGTTACCAAGGATAGGCTTCTTGTTTTTTCCCTCTAGTGTTTTATCAGAACCCAAATACAGCAAGACAAATGTTTGTTCCTGAATGAAATATTCCAATCGAAACATTCCACAGCACATTTACTTTTCCATATGCGTGCACACACACGCATATTTTATAGCTTAAGATTCCACTAGTGTCCTCTGTTAAGACTTTTTGGTTTGGTTTTTTGTTTTTTGGGTTTTTTTTTGCCACAGTTGGTGTTAGCAGTTTAACAGGCTTAAACACGGTGACTCTGTAGGAGGCAAAATGTTGTACACAAAGGTGGTAAAACTCAGAAAAAACTTGGGGTGTTGTCACCATGATATTTCATGACAAATCCCCTCACCAGGATTTCTTCTCCTGGGAAGCTGGGAAGCCTCAGCTTCTCCATGTTTTGCTCCTCTGGAATGTGATTTGGAGAATTGTTTACCCAGCATGTGAATTGGTTTCAGTTAATGGCCAATCCCAGCCAGCTGTGTTGGACTGTCTGAGTCTGTCACCAGTTTTTATTATTCATTCTTTTCCAGCTTTCTGATGTCTCCTTTCTCTTTCTTTAGTATAGTTTTACTATATAATTTCATATAATGTAATTTCATATAATATAATTTCATATAATATAATATAATTTCATTTACTATCATATAATATAATTTCATATAATAGAATAATATAATATAATATAATTTCATATAATAGAATATAATATAATTTCATATAATATAATTTCATATAATATAATATAATATAATTTCATATAATATAATTTCATATAATATAATATAATATAATATAATTTAATATAATATAATTTCATATAATATAATATAATTTCATATAATATAATTTCATATAATAATAATATAATTTCATATAATATAATGTAATATAATGTAATGTAATACAATATAATGTAAT